>CP092089.1:37557625-38017625 GCA_029203775.1 Neoneuromus ignobilis | reverse complement strand
TTATCCGAATAGTGAATATTTTTCAAGGTAATCATGTATTATTGATTATAAACTGCTATAAATTATATAAGAAAAATCACTTTATCATATTTCTTTGTGTAATTTTGTTTTAACATCTTTTTATGTATTTTTTAAAAAGTGGAACTTTAAATTAATTAAGAGTCAGTGAATAATAAGGGAGTATTGAACATTTTTATAAAATTCAATATTTATCTGATAAAGTCATTATCTTTCATTATTATTATTTATAATTTTTATTTCATAGAAATTATAAATATATTTAATTATCTTTAATTCGATTTTTAAACATTAGTTTAGTTTATAAATTATTATTTAAAGATAAACATGTGGCAAACCGGTTATGACATTATGTGTTTTAATTGTACTGAGTATATTATCCTATAAAATACAATTAAAAATTCTATATTCTTTTTTATTTACTATTTATATTAAACGAAACGAGTTTTATTAATGAAGGATAAAGTAATAAAACGTAAATGTTTTTTTAATTGTTTATTTTACTTATACTTAAAAATTAAAATGTAAAACAAATCATGTTCCATTCTTAATATCCATGTTGTTTGTAACCACCATGACCATGTTCGCCATGGCCATGAGAACCTCCATGGCCATGAGATCCACCGTGTGGTCCACCATGAGGTCCACCGTGTGGTCCACCGTGTACACCGCCATGAGGTCCGCCATGAGGTCCACCATGTACACCGCCATGGCTTCCTCCATGTCCTGTAGAACCGCCGTGTCCATGGTGGTCATGAGTACCACCGTATTCTGGATCAGCAACGCAGACGTATACAATTGCTACGAAGAAGAGTGCAAAAAGCTGGAAAAAACAAGAAAAATATCTTTTATAGGTATTTTTTAAAATTAAATTTCGTTATTTATATGATTAAATGTGCAAAGTGTTCATCTGATCTAATAAATATTTTAATGGGTAAATCCTAATTATAAATTAAAGATTTAATCTTTTAATTATTTTTGAAATACATCAATGTCTTTCTTGATAAACATTTATAATAAAATAAAGTTGTGTGTTTTTTTTACATGCACATATGCATCTGTTATTTATATTAAACTTTTTATAGATTAACACTTAGTTACTGTTTTATGTCATTTTTATAATAGTAACAATAATATTTATACTTAAACTAATTTAATTCGGTGGTAAGAATTCCTTTTGGAATAAAACTATAACCTGATATATTTGAAACAATTAACATTTTAAATTTAGTTCTTTTTTTAAAAAGTCTATTTGATTTTTTCGATACGGATATCATTTTGTTTTTGTTTATGTTACTACAACCAATATATATATATATATATATATATATATATAGTTTCAATATATATATATATATATATATATATATATTAAAGCAAGTTTGAAGATAAAAATATTTTTACAATAAGATAATAGAAAATTATTAAATTTCATTTAAATTAACCTGGAGATGAAGTACGTATTGAAAATGATTGAGGAGTATTACAATATCAGGTTGCATAAAGTTTTTACATTAAGTTTTCAATCAATGAAGAGCTAATGTGATATAATAAACAAGACTGACTCCATATTGTCTTTATAAAGGGTTTTAAGTAATAATATATTTGAATTGAAATATTTTTATTTTGAGACATTTAAACGTAAAATGTGTCGAATTTTAATTTTGAAAACACATTTAAAATAACATGATTATTTATATTTGATATTTAAATGGTTAACATATAAAAAAAGTTATTTTTTCCAGAAATAAATATTTAAAATGAATTTTATATCTCAAAGAAAGTTGATATTTACAACAAACTGCTGTGTAAAAAATTAAATTTATATATATATATATATATATATATATATATATATATATATATATATATATATATATATATATATATATATATATATATATATATATATATATGAATGTATGTATGTATATGTGTGTGTATAAATAAAATTTAAAACATTTAATCTCAACAAAAGTAATTGATTAATTATATTCACAATTTTATCACATAATATTTATTAATTATTTAAAAAGTATTAATATTATCGATTTATAATCTTATTAGCATTTATTACAAAATATAATTATTTTAAATTATATATTTTAATTAATTCATACATTGCAAAAATTAACACTATTGATAATATATTATTTTACTTAAAAGTTGAAATTCAAAGATAATTATATGACAAAAACAACAAATATTATATATATATATATATATATATATATATATATATATATATATATATATGTATCTAATAGTTATTTTAATTTAGAAATTGATAATTTAAAAATGACTAATATTAGATAAACAAATATTTTGAATTTCCATTAAGTACACTATTTGATATAATTGATAATCTATTTAATTTAATTGCATATTTTTGTATATTAATTTTATAGTCAGCATCTTTTGAAACAACATTTTATTAATATAAATTCAGAAAATAATCACAAACGTATACAACAAACTATAATCGAATTACTGAAAACAGAAGTAAGTAATTTTATAATTAAAGAAGTTTTTTAATAGTGTTTAATATTCTTTTATTTTTATGTCACTGCGTCTTGAAGATGCAACAATAAATGATAATTGAAATCTTATAAAATCTTTTAATGTTGGTAAGTTAAAATAAAATTTTGAAAGTTATTTCATATTATATAAATGTCTAAAACAATTTTTAAAATAGAATTTAATGTCATATTTTTCAATTCTTGAATAATATCTATATTATTTTTAAAAGTCAAATTTTGTTTATAAAATGATAGTTTGTCTCTGAATGCTTGATAAAAAATCAAACTTGTTAACCTTTTAAATATTAGCGAGTTTAGACTTAGTTCAGGATTTATTTTTTAAAAATGTTTTATCTGTTTACATACAATATTTTATATTTATTTTTTACTGCGTTATTCTTTTCAGAAATTCACTATTGGTCACTATTGTTTTATTTTATTATAACTGGATTCAGGATTAATTTCGTTTTATCGTAAGTATTGATAAACACTGAACAAGAATAATACACCAGGTATACAAAAATAAAAAGAAGTACTTTTAATTGTATATTTATATTTAAAAATATATATTTTTTTGAGGGATACTTTGAACTCACGACTCAAATTGCATGAAACTTGTATTGAATTTAATATAGTTGTATAAATTTCAAATTTCGAATAATAAAATCCTGTTTTGCAATTGTATTGTTATTATTAGTCAATGAATTCAAAAGTATCAGAAATTAAGATAATCACAAAATAGCAGAAATATTTAAAAATTCTAAAATAATAAACATTCACAAAAAACACAATTCTAGAGAACACGAACATTTTTATTATATATAAAATATTCAATTCGGTTTATAATTTTCTCACTGAATAATTCTTAATGATATAAAAAACAAAACTCATTAAATATAACTATCTTTTTTTATTAGAAATGATATTTTTAATAATTGGTTCTAATTAGTTGAATATTAATTAAATATTTAATATGTTATTAATTTAATGAAAACAATTTATATTTTACTATGAAATGTTTAATTTCAATATTTATGATAAAAACTGGTTATTCTCACTTTATATATATATATATATATATATATATATATATATATATATATATATATATATATATATATGTATGCATGTAATCATGGATGAAAAATGAACAATAACTTTTGGTAGTTAATTGAACACGTATGAGCGTATTATTTAATGATAATTTAATTAATTTTTAGAAGTAAAAACGATTTTTTTCTCATATTGATATAAAATTTGTTTTGGTATTCTAAGAGTACGTATTATATTTCATTCTGTATAATTTTTAATGAATATTGAGTTTCATAAAAAATTCTAAACATTGAATCAACCTACAGTTTAAAATATTTTTTTGAAAGTATCGTATTGATTTCGATTTTTAAAACTGAGTAATTTTTTTAAATAACTCTACTCTTCCTTGGTTATAGACAATTCGTCCAGTTGAAGAATTTTTGATATTCTCTAATGTACGTAAATTAATTTATTAGGTATATCATATAATAGAAATGCAAGTAAATAATGCAAAAAATTAAAATTATATGTAAATAAACATAATGCCAATAACAATTTTATTTATTTATACATATATATATATATATATATATATATAATTATATAAATTTAAACTACTTTAGAAAGAAAATGACATTTAATAAAGCCGCACAGAAATTAAATTTAAATATTTAGTTTCTTTAATTTTAATAGAAATTATTTAAACAACAAATTTCATTTAAATAACTTAGTTATAAATTATATATATATATATATATATATATATATATATATATATATATCACACATCACATCATTAAGCCCATATAAATCAACTACTGGACGAAAGCCTCAATGAATGCTATCATTCTCTGGTATTTGGTCATATTTACTACGGTGATATATATATATATATATATATATATATATATATATATATATATATATTTATTAATAACATTAATATAAATATTATATGGATTTAAATTCACTTTAACGTAAGACGGTAAACAAAATAGCACAGAAATAAATTTAAATATTCTCACTTTGCTAATATCTAATGAAAAATTTGATTTGAAATTTCAATATATATATATATATATATATATATATATATATATATATATATATATATATATATATATATATATATATATATATATATATATATATATATATATATATATATATATATATATATATATATATATATATATATATATATATATATATATATATATATATATATATATATATATATATATATAATATATATATATATATATATATATATATATATGTACATAAAAAATGAGACACCCATTTATATACAACAATACAATAATGAATTGATTGAAAAGACAACTTACTGTGAAACGCATGTTGACTGTGGAGGTTCTGTCGTTTACTATACGAAGATTCGAAAAGATTGATGTCGATACATCTGCACTGATCGTCTTTATATACTCACGATGTGTTAAGAATTCTTGTATTCCGGACCCCACGGGATCATTAGGCCTCGAACAGATACAGACGTATAGCTGATAAGCGACAAGTAATTAGAACACAGTGAATATGCGATCTGAACGTATGACAAAGCCGTGACATCGACAAAATAACTGACCAAAGGAAAAATAAAATCGTTTGACCGTGCATAATGACCTCCTTGGCGTGCACCAAAAAAAAATGTCTTCAGTGTAAAACAGTATTCAAATTAATCTGATATAATGTTTATTTATAAATGGCTATATATTTGTTGTTTGTGTGTGTATGTTTTCGTTTATATCAAGACGTCATCTGCATTTTGTAATTGGTTAATAAAATATCGTATCTTTATAAAATTATTCTGTACACAACATATTATTGGATTTTGTTTAATTGCTATTTTTCTTGGAAATATTTACTGGGAATATTTATTAGTGCAATCGTTGTAGATAACACATGACAAATATTTCGACGCTTCAGTTACTTTTTGTTCTAGTTATTAACTCATTTATGTTAATACCAAAATTCAAGTTATAAATTATTAGTTTTTTATAGAGATATTTAGTTTATTGCCCGTTATGTTTAGAAGTTTTCGACCAAATACATATGTATATATTCAACAGCAATTGAAGATAAAATAGACAATATAATTTTTTTGAATTTGTTATACTTGAAGTTTTTTGTTAGTAAGTTCAGTATAATAACAAATAATAAAGTTTAATATATTTTATTTATTTTTCTTTATATCACAAATAATAAAATTTTTGCTACTAATTCTTATGATATTATCATCAACTGATTATCTACATAATTTAAATTTTATGATAATTTTTTAAAAATATTTAGTAGAAATGACTGTATTTTTGTGCTATTTTCATTTGTCACTGTAACAAAATTTAAATTAGAAAGTTCTTTAGATTTCAAAGTATATTATGAATAATTTTCACAAAAGAAATTAATTTGGAAAATTGATAAATAATGCATATTGATAAAATATGATAGAATAGATGACTAAACATTTTTCTGTTCAGTTTTTCCTTTTATATATATATATATATATATATATACATATATATATATATATATATATATATATACATATACTTTCCAACTACAATATTAAAAAATAAAACATATCTGTTCATTATCAATTATTGATTTAAAATTTTTAAACCAATTTTAAATTATAAAAAATAACTACATTGTTGTAATTATGAAAAAAATGTGTTTAATATTTTGAAAATTATAGAATGATAACTATAGGTTTAAATTATATTTGTATTCGGGATTGGAATTAAAGTACTTATTCACTTACACCTTTTCAACATTTATTTCATCCCTCTAATTTAATATACATCTTTAAACAAATAACATAAATATTTGTTCTTATAATTGAACATGTGGAAGATTATATTATTATCCTTTATGGCCACCACCACCTCCTCCGTAGCCACCTCCACCGTGTCCTCCATGGCCACCTCCTCCGTGGCCACCGCCTCCATGTCCACCGCCTCCATGTCCACCGCCGCCATGTCCACCGCCTCCGTGGCCACCACCTCCTCCGTGTCCTCCGTGGCCGCCACCACCACCTCCTCCATGTCCTCCGTAACCACCACCACCACCTCCATGTCCTCCGCCGTAACCACCTCCAGGATTAGCCAAGCACAAACCAAGGATTAGTGCAAGGCAAACGGCTATAATCTAAAAAAATATACATTACGAAATTATTTTTATGAAAAATATGCATTATTTTATTGAAACATTTTATATTATAATTTATACTCTTCAGATTGATTTATTTTAAATGAATATATATGTACGTGTATTCCATATATTCGGATTTTTTAAAAAATTAAAACAGTACAAGAAAATATTTTTCATTTTTAAAAATATTTTTTAAATCATTGTTATTTTGAAATTATGAAAAAAACTTAGTATTAACTTGTTATTATTTTCTTAATAACAAATTGGTCACTTATACAGAAGTATTTATTTTATCGATAAACAATTATTTACGTTAAAAATATGCCTTATAAGAATTAAATTTTATTCTATTTTTAAAATAAAATTTATAAGTATAATAATATTAGTAAAAAATATTGTTATTGATATTTATTCGAATAAAATAATTGATAATTTTAGTAATTTATAAATATATATATATAGGTGTGTATGTATAATTTAATAATATTAAAAAATAAACATATTACTTACAGTGAAACGCATCTTCTATTCAGTTGTACTACTGCAGCGAATGAAAAGTAAGTATATCGGTATATCAAATCTCAAGCCTTTATATACGAAAAATTTACCTATATGGCCTAATTTGTTAACAACTGCGGAATAGATTCAAGATCATACAAAATTATTGACATGCATGATTGTTTATATTTCAATGCAAAAGAGCAATAAACAATAAAATATGATTTATATAGCCACAGTAGCGTAGCTAGTAAATTGATTGGTATTAATTAATATTTACAAAAATTCAAATATTATATATTAAATTTTTATTAATTTTGTCTCATATCCTCCTTAATGTCATTAAATTTATAGGCGTTTAATTTTACAGCTGGGTCTGTTTTTGTGCGGATTATTTTAATGCGATTTTGAAGTTATGCAATTCATATTTTTTCTTAGTATGTTTCTATATGATTTTTTTAAGAATTCCTTTAAGCATTTATTTAATTCAACGAAAAGCTCTTCAGTTTTATGAACAAATGAAGGAATTAGAGCCATTTACTTCCGCTTCTCAAACTGATAAGGAATTTTCGGCTACCAAAGAATGTTTAACCGAGTTTTTAAAAAAGAATGCACTGCAGAACATAAAGATTACGGGCGCGATTGCATCGGCAGATAAAAAAGCTGCCAATTTTTTTTAAACAATATTACGTTAAACGCACTTTTCAATTTATATTGGATAAACTAGAAAATGAGTCAATGACAGTAACTGACGCTTGGAAAAAAAATTCTATCTTTGACTGTATAAATCATGTTGTTTTTACTATTACTGAAATAAAACAATAAACTTTAAATGCCTGTTGGAAAAAAGTTTGGCCTACATGTCTTGAAAACAGTGTATCTATTCAAATATCGGCATTATCAGATGAAATCATTACTTTGGCACATGATATTGGTGAAGAGGGTTTTGATTACTTTAGCGAATGATATCGACGAATTGCTTGAGGATAATGCCTCAAGTGACAATGATATTATTGCAATAAGTTTAGATACCATAGAAGATTTAGAAAAAGATAATGAAATAGAAGTAGAACCTGTTCTCTTCATTGCAAAAAGGATTCGAGAAGGTCTTCAACTTTGTAATCAATTGGAAAATCATTTTCTTGTTAATGACACAAATTCTAAACGAGCTTTTAAATTCCAACAAGAGCTAAATAATTGTATGTCTGAATATCGCGAGCTTCATAAACAATTAGTAAAATCATCGTCTCAAAGTTTAATCACCGATTCATACATTGTCGTCAGAAAACCATTAATACAGAACGAGACAGAAATCGGCGCTAATTCTGTTGTTTGTGCTTCCTCTAGTGACGAATCTGATTTCACACCAGTTCACAAACGAACCCACATATTTTCAAATAGCATATTTTCAAATATGTTTGAAAAAATATAAAATAAATTACACACACATATATATATATATATATATATATATATATATATATATATTGCTTTGAATAAAATTAAATAGTTAATAAAAAATACAGTAAAAAAGCTTTGTCTTGTATCATTTTTTTTTTTAGATATTTGAAATTTTTATTTAGACATTCTTTATTTCCTGATTTTTATGCGAATTTTAGACTAATTTTACTTTGTAACTTTGGTTTTATGCGGTTTTTGAAAATTACGGAACGTATCCCTAATTTTTCAATATAAGTTAAGTCATCTTTTATGTGATTTTTTTTAATGCGGTTTTCTGTGGAACGTATCTACCGCATAAAACAGACCTGTGTATATATATATATATATATATATATATATATATATATATATATAAATATATTCGTAATTGGTTTTTTATCTGACCCATTCGTTTCTTTTCTGCCTTTATATGTTATTCCTAATATGCACTTTCCATGTTTCTCTGTGTTGTCTGGAGTTCCTGAATTGTTTTGGTATGATCCATGTTTCATTATCACAAGTCAGAACAGGTAGGATGTATCGATTAAAAACTTTTTTTTAAAACATAGAGGAATTTTTGATTTCATAATTTTTTTAAATTAATATAATTTATTTTATGTTCACTTCATCTATACATCTGTTTTTTATTTTTATTAGTCGTACTATTATAGATAATTTTCAACTTCTTTTATTTATATTTCTTTTAATTTCGTTTTCTTTTGGTTTACAAATTCATTTTACATTACTTTTGCCTTGATGTGATTCATCATAAGACCATTTTTGACATGCTTTGTCTAACTTTTCTATTATTTTTTTAAGTGCATATGGACTTGTTAAGAATAATGTCAATAATCAGATAATTAAGTATATTTAACATTACTTTTATCTATTTAGATTCTTAATTTAGTGCTATAATTATTTCTTATAGTGTTGCTTTAAAAAGATTTAGTGTTATTGTATCAATGTCTCACTCCTTTTATATTGATTTTAAAAAAATAAAAATATACCTGTAAACATTTTAAGGTTTTTATGTTTTCATTAAATTTGAAAATTTGAAAATTTATGGGTTTGGTTCAAATTAGTCGTTTTTTGTGGAGTGATTTGATACTTCTCTCTCTTTCTCTCTCTCTCTCTCTCTCTCTATATATATATATATATATATATATATATATATTACACATTGTGGTAATATATGAGATCTGCACTCGGTATTAAACATGCGAAACAGAAAAATAATTTACAAAAGGATTACTTATTTAGAGTTAAATGTTGTAGATACTTGAGAATGTATAGTTTCAGTGAAATGGTAGAGGAGTTCAAATGGAAGGGTTTGAAAAATAAATGAAAATTTACGATTTTAATTTGCACTTTTAAGGCTTTTCTAAGATATTCGGTTTGGAAAGATTTTAATTAAAGAATAATGTCTTTTTTTTAATCAACCAAATGATCATCGAATAAAAATTAAACAGAAAAATTGTTAAAAACAAGTCAGTGCAAGTTGAATGTAATGCTTTTATTTTAAATTTTTATACCACTGCTTATCTCAAGGAAGGCTTTTAAAAATTATAGTAAAAAAGAATAAAAATTATTAGAAGTTTAATTTATTTTTTTCCCAAAATTGGAGTCTAAATTACTATATTGCAATTCTTAGCAGGAGAATTATTATGTGTAAATAATAATTTTCTGTTTGTTATTGTTTAAATCATATATAAATTCACATAGTAATTAATTGTTAACATAAATATGTAGTTTTAAAACATTATAAATTATTAATAATGATAATTATTACTTGTATTAAAGCCATTAATTAATGTAAAATATTTTTCTTGTTTAATTAAAAACTGTTGTTTTATGCAGGAATATTTTTTAATAGAAATATTAAATTCCTATTTTTTTATATAATTTTCTGCGCCGTGTGCATTTCCAAGAATTGTTTGTATTATATATTTAATTAGTTTAGTTATTTTTTCTTTCTTCTTAATTACCTCATTTTATAATGTTTCTTCAGAAAATCTTTAAATATATTATACTATTTTCCTTATCAAGAATCATTAATTTATGTATAGTTTTATTTTATTTGCTTGTTGCAATTTCGAAATGTTCTATGCATGTATGTATGAACATTAAATGTTATTAAAAAATCAACTGTAAACAAATTGTTTTATTTACGTTTTGAAATATTGAAGCAACATTTTATTTTGAAATATTTTTGTCTAAAAAAACAAATTATTTTATTCTGTTCAGTGTACAAATTGTGAACATTTTTAAAATAGATCTATATTTTTTGTAACAGTACAGATTAGGTTTGAATTTTTTTATGAAATTTGAATAAGTTTAATATTGTTGTGTATTTTTTCATTTAATATCGATTCGAAAAATTAATGAAAAACCGAATTAGTTTAGTTATATAATTCGAATTATTAATGTGGAATAAGTTATTGACATACTTAAAGAGTTACTGATAGTTAATTCACATAACAATGCATGAACATTCCAATTTATATTATTACATAATATGTTTGCGTTCTTAAGCACTTGTGTTAGCCACATTTTTTATTGATTGTTCTAAATGTATCTTTTATATTTTGCTGGCAAGTACTGTATATAATTTTTCAGATGAAATAGATACCACACATTTTTGCACTCTTTTTTTTAATTCAACGTATTTTTTTAACCAAAATAATCACTGCTCCTCACATATACGCATAGAAATATTAAGAAACTAAATATTTTATAACATAATAACATTAACTGATTTGTTTGAATTGTAATGTGGATTTTATAGATAGATGTCTTAAACAAAGTAATAACACATCATTTTTTAAATTTTTATATATTTGAAACTTTTACAAATAAACAAAAGAGATGTTTATTTAAGATAATGTAAACCATAGGAATAAATTTAATGATGATGTCCTCCATGATGGCCACCATGTTGTCCATGTCCTCCATGAGCTCCACCGTGGTGTCCACCATGAGATCCACCGTGGGGTGCTCCGTGGTGTTGTCCACCATGGGGTCCACCGTGGTGTTGTCCACCATGGGGTGCGCCGTGGTGTTGTCCACCATGGGGTACTGGAGCATGGCCACCGCCATAGCCGGGATCAGCCAAGACCAATCCGATAACGAAAGCAAGGCAAATAGCGAAGAACTAAAATAAAAGAGAAAAAAAAACATATCTGAGTAAGTATATAATTCAGTATCATTTAAAATCATATAATAAACTTCCAATGATGTTTAATATATTAAAAAAGTATCAAAAAAAAAAAATAATTATATAATGTAACGCTCTGATGATAGCATGGTCATCTAAATACGCACTAACGAATTACATGAAAAATATAATTATTGAACATTTTTATCAAGTTTTATGGTATACGGAGGTGAATAATTAATTAGTGTTAAAATTTAAATAACATCTGTATATATTTTTAATAAGAAGGAAAAATGTTAAAATTTTATTGAAAGAAAAAATCAAATACTATGGAATATTTTTAGTGTCAAGCAATGTAGTTTCATAAAAAGTAGAAAAAATATTTTAATTTTAAATAATAATATTATCATTCATCAATAAAATAAAAAAAATATATATTAATAGTTCTTAAATTTTTAAATACACACACACATACATACATACATACATACATATATATATATATATATATATATATATATATATATATATATATATATATACAATATACATACAGTAAGAAGGAAGTATCACATCTTGTAAATTAATGTTTATTATAAAGTTATGGCTGTATTTTTGATTCAATGTGTATAATTTTTAAAAAAGTTTATCTAGTAAAGTTTTCTCAAAAATTGAAGCATTTATGTAACATCTCTAGAAATTGTTGATTATACTTTAATATATATATATGTTATGAATTTATGTTTCCTTCTATTTTTAATGTGAAAAAATTCGTTAATTTTAAATAAGTAAATGTTATAAATTTAATGGTTAAAAAAATCAAACCAGTTTAACCAGTCATACTGGTCTTTTGTCTACAAAATCAAAAATAATTCATATTAAATAATTATAAGAATTTGATGCATATATATATATATATATATATATATATATATATATATATATTTAAAAAATATTTTTTGCAATTAAATAAAATACAATTAATTTTTCCATAAAACAGTTTTGAAAAATGAAAATTGTTCAATTATTAATTGTTTTTAGGTTATATTATAAATTAATTTTTATGCACAATATATTATGTTGTCAAGTATCTCCCTTCCGCTTTTTTTTTTTTTTTTTTTTTGTACATAGATGCGAAATTCGGAAGAGCGGAAGGCGGAAGGGAGATATTTGACAACCTAATATAAAGTTTTTTTTTAAATAAGAATACGAATGCCATAAATATTGTTTAAAATATCAGAAATAGTTGAATCATTGATATTGAATAAATATAAAAAGTTTTGTAGAAAATAGTTACAAGAAATATTACAGATCATAATATTTGAAGTATAAAAAATTGTTTGTTTGAAAAATTAAATTTTTTATTTTTTTTAAAAAAAATATAGGTTTTGGCATAAACACTTTACAATATTTTGTTTTGTGTTAATCGACAAAAATCTAAAAATGAAATTAATTTTTTTGATAGTTAAAGAATACAAGAAATTTCATTAACCATTTTCTAATATATTAAAATTTAAATTTTTCAGTTTAAACTCGACTTAAATTAATTCGTATAAATAGAACCATCCAGTAAAAATATGAAAAATATTTAAAACTTTATACAAATATCTTCGTAAAATAAAAGCACACAATTATTCAATAGAGATTAGTATTAAAGAAAAAAATATATTATATTACTTACAGTGAAACGCATCTTGACAGATGAATAAGTAACGTTACAACAGCAAATGTCTAAAGATAACTACTGAGATATTCCCAAAGTATGTCTTTCTGTACGAAAATTTTACCTTTTTATACTAAATTGTCAAGATATGAAAAACATATCAAAGATCATAGGTTATGATTGATAGGCATGATTGTTTATATTTAAATAAAAACAATCTCAAAAGATAATTTCATATATACGAAATTTGCGCTATCATTAGCGTAGATATAGATTGAAATCTAAAAAATAATTTTTAATATATTATTTGAAAATTCATTTAATTTCTATCTATTAACCAATAAAGCATAAATTTTAACTTAATAATTCTATTTCCGTACTTATTATTGGTCAACTAATTTCCATTTTCTAAATGAGAATGTAATATAAAATAATAATCATTTGGTTTTTTGAAATTTAAATACAATTTATATTTTTGTATAAATTTAAACTGTTTAGATTTATCTGTATGTATGTTATTTATTTTTTTACTTCTCTGGCACTAATTTAAATATAGAAAATCTTTGACATATTAAGAATTCTTGTCAAATAATAAATTAATAACTTTATATATATATATATATATATATATATATATATATATATATATAAGGTTTTCAATTTTCCAATAAGTGCTTTAGAAGTTTAAATGGAAATAAAACAAAAAGTATTTAATTATTTTTTTTTATTTTTAAGCATATTCTATGGCATTAATGAAGGAAGACAATTTTACTCACATGATTACCATGTTTTTGCTTGACATAGTGCATTCATTTAGTCCGATTTTTAGTCACTCTTTTACATAATTGTAGTCCAATTTCATGAATTACAAGTTCAATGTTTATTTTTAATGCTTCTGTTGTGTGTGGTTTATCAGCATAAATCAATGATTTTACATAACTCCACAGAAAATGATACAATGGAATTAGATCACATGATCTTGATAGCCAATTTATGGGTCCATTTCGTGAAATAATGGATTTATTAAATTCTTGTCTCAATAAGTCTATTGAAGTTTTTTACAATTTCTAAGCGTTGTTGAAGTGTTAATGAATTGAAATGTCAAAATGAGTTTGAAAAAATTCAAACATGGTTTCCACCAGCTGTCAAAGTTCTGACATTCTTATTAGAAAACCCTATATATATATATATTTATGTAAATTGTGTATACGAGAAAGTCTCTTTAATTTTTATCTATGAACTGAAAATATTTTTAACTTTTCTTTTCTCATTTAATATATTCTATAATTTCTGTTATGTCAAATTATTATATTCCACCTTTTAGGAAGTTTATTTATTCCATCTTCATAAAATAATTTTTATTCGATACAAATAGTTCTCAATACATTATTTTATTTCTTTATAAAAAATTAATTTTTTCTCATTAATATAATTTTGTATAGATCGGAATATTTGTTAATACGGAAATATCAAATTTGGTGAATATGAAGGAAACGTTAAGATTTCCCAGATAAGAATTTTCAGTTTTCATCAGATGTTAATAGTCAGTCTCGAATTTAATTGGTCAAAGACAACTCCTTTCTTTTAACTAAATTTGACGTTTTGTATGTACTTCTTTATTTAATTCAGTCAATTTTTGACTGTAGTGATTAAATTGATGATGTCACCGGATTTTAAAAGTTCAAAATACATCATTACAGCACAATAACACTTTATTTTAATGTATTTCGATTTTTACAGTCGCTAATGGCGGTTTAACTTTTGGTGACCATGTCTCTTTTTCATTACATTATTGTTCGAATCCCATTTGTATCTCTTGTTACAATTCCTTTTGAAAATGGTTCATTTGTTTGATGAAAAGCAAAGTCGTGCAAATTGCAAATCTACCTATCAAATATCTTTCTATTAGTTCGTATAGTATCCAAACATTGAGTATTTAAACAAAACATCATGCTTTTTAAGCGATTCAAACTATCTTATGATGAAATTTGGGTTTATCTGCTAATTTTTGTGAAGTTTATTGTAAATTGTCGATAACTGTCTATTTTACAATATCATCATCAACATTTGGAAGTCTTCCATATTAGGGTTTATTAGTTACATTAACTTTGCCAGAACAGATTTTTTGAAACTAAACTTGACATGTGCGTTCAGTAACTACATCACTTCCTATATTCATACATATATCGCATATATTTCTTGAGTAACTTATCTTACTGACACCTTTTTAAAACTTGTATAACTCTTTTTGAATTCCTCTAGTTCCAATAAAATATTACCTCTATTTCCCACAATTTTCCAATAAAATTTCTAATATTATAATTTCACCTGTTTATTAATTATTTTTTTGACTTTTTTACATTTCTTGTTTACAAATAAATAATTTCAGTTAATCGTTGATTTTTTCTCTTGTAATATTTCATCTATTTCTA
This sequence comes from Neoneuromus ignobilis, assembly GCA_029203775.1. Classification (NCBI taxonomy): domain Eukaryota; kingdom Metazoa; phylum Arthropoda; class Insecta; order Megaloptera; family Corydalidae; genus Neoneuromus; species Neoneuromus ignobilis. The sequence goes on along the minus strand of CP092089.1, from coordinate 38,001,701 downwards.
CTTTAAACTTATTTTTTTTTAATTTGTTAAATAATTAAGTTCATTTCTTATGTTATATAGCATATTATCTTACTATATAATTATATTTTTATACAATATGCGAACAAATTTTCCAGCAATAGAAAATAAAGAAAGATTGTTTAAATTTTGATATTTGAAATAGATGTTCATAATAATTTTTTAACAAAAATTGACATAAAAAGGGATATGTATGAAAAAATAATATTTCTTTTAAATAATAATTTATGTAATGCATTTTTGTTACATTTTTAATTTTATACATAAATTATCATACGTTTATTACATTACTCATACATTTTTTAAACATTTCATAATCATAATCTTTATTAAAAAATCAACATAAATTTGTTGTACCAAAAATTTTTAATCGATTCTAGATATTTTTTTATTTTAAAACGTTATAACTAATTAACAGTAAAGCACTATATTGTTTTTTTCTGAATGAATCATAAAATAATCTATTAAATTAAAATTATCGCATATTAAATTAAATTACCTAATATAATAAAAAAATATCAATAGCTTAATCATATTTTTATTACATATATTTAGAATAGTATCATATATAATCTTAAGTACTAAGTCAAGTTTGAGAGATAAATGAATGGCATTATAATGGTTTCGGCTAAAATGATTCATCATCTTTCTTTCACATTTTAAAATTAATTCATTTTATTATTGACCATTCTTATGATTAGTTAATAATTAAAGATTTTTTTAAAAAAGTTTATGTTATTTTTCTTACTTACAAATAGAGACTTTTATGCACTTATCATTTTTAGATAAGTGCATAAAAGTAATATACCAATTATTTATTTATGAAATTCATTAATATTTATTTACTTATTTTTCTGGTTTATTTATGACAAATATATATAGACTATTCACATTTATTTTTTATAGAATAATTTCAAAATGATATCCTTTAATCCTATTCAACAATATTTTTTTTTAATTGATTTGATTTTTTTGTAATTCTATTAAAATATAATGAATTGTAAATTATTTCTCTGAAGTTTATATTTACAAAAAATATAATATCAATTATACATTATTTTATTTACAAAATAAAGTGCAACATTTGCCAAATTTTCCTGTTTGAAAAGTTTCATTCACAATATATAAATTATAAATTCTAAAAACTACGCTTATGTCACTTAAAATAATGAGATATTAAAAATTAGATGAGATAACCGTCAAGTATTTCCTTGGTCAAGTCTTTCATTACACAAATAATGTTTGTTTATTTAAAAAAAAATTTTCGTCATCATCTATTTCTTTCGTATTTTAGTTTCATTATGAATAAACTAGTTTAAAAAAGTAATTAATAATTTTTTTCAACATAATAATTATTGCCTATTGATTGCAAAATTCTAATAAATTATATAAATATATATATATATATATATATATATATATATATATATATATATAAATATATATATATATATATATAATAGTTTATTTAAATGCTTTTTGGATAAATACAATTAGTTAAAAAATAAATTATAGTCCGAGAAACGCTATTAAATAGATTTAGTGCCTATTCTTGTATGATGAAATATTTTTAATTATTAAACGTGTCAAAACCACATATTGTTTTAAATTTTTTAGTTTGAAAAGTATATAATATATATTTGAAGATAACGTTATTTATTTACACGCATAATTTATCGGTTATTTTGACATATGTTTTTTTTTAAATAAGTAAATATAATAAATTATTTTTTAAACAATATAGATATGTTTATATGAAAAACTGAAATAAAAATTAATTTTTATAACTACACAGAATACAAATATTTTATAAATCAATATAAAATTTAATGATTCGTCAACTTATTATGAATTTGAATCTTGTTTATAATATATAACAGCTATTTTAGAAATGTTTGAATTCATATAAGATAGACACTTATTTCCAAAAATTTTCTATTGTACATTACTCTAAATTTGTATACCATCTGATTAATATATTTATTATAATTATACGAAAATGTTTTGTAGAGTTACTGAAGTTGCTTAAAATTTAAAGTTTTAATAATGATTATTTAATTTAAGAATAAACTTATATCAATTATTTGGATATTAAAATAATAAACATTCTTTTTATTCTGTTTATTGAAAAAAACATTACAAAATTTCTTTCGAAACTTGCTATAAATTATAAATAGTGTATTATATTACTCAATTGAAACAAATCTCATTAAAAATTAAAATATATTTACTCTTCTTATATCAACACTTACGAAACTAATTAGATTAACTAAATACTTTCATTAAACTTTTTTTATCAAAACAGAAAAAAACTCGAGTTTCGTCAACGGTTAAATGTTTTGATATACTTTTAAAAACAACATATTAAGAAACAGTCTTTTGATAACTGTAAACAGGAGCAATACGAAGATAAGTATATTGGTTATCATTCAAATTACAAATTTGTCAACAATAGAAAACGTATATAAATAAATTATTTCATTTATTTAATATCATTTGTGAACAAATTATCTCACTGAACGTAGGAGAATCGTATTATAAATGTTATATTTTTATTTATTTTCTAAATTTTTTTTGTTAAGATTTACAATGTTAACATACTTTTTATTTGATATATAATTAAATTCTTATTTTGTATTTTCAAGAATAATTTCAAATTTTATATACTGAGAAAAACAAAACGTTTATATTTTTGTGTAATGAAGATTTTTCTATTTAAATGTCTTTTATTTTATATAATTTTTATTAAAATGTTAAGATTCTACCTTCTATAAAATTTTATGTAATTTTAAATCACAATAATTGACTCGAGAAACAATCGGATTTTTAAAGTAAAAAAAGTTTTAATTTCATGTTTTTAATTTAACATTCGTCAAGCTTATTATTATTTAATATATTTTATTATCATTCAGTCTTATTTGGGTCACTCTATATTTTGTATAATTTTTATAATATATTTAATTAAATTTATATTTACATATTTTGTATATTATGTATAATTTTTAATTGCCTTGTAATAATATTCTTGATTTCGTCTTTATAGAAATATTCAACATTATATTTTGAATACTCAATAAAATAATTTTTAAACAATGAAATTAAAAATACAAAAAATAAATATTTAATTAAAAATACATTCCAAATTTAAACTTAAAAATGTTTTTAAAAATTATGTTTTTTTTATAGTTAATATTTTCATTAATCATTATTTTGAAAAATAATATTTTTGTAGGTAATGTCTGAAATTTTGAGATGCATACATACATATATGCACATATACATGTGTGCACATACACACACACATGCATATATATATATATATATATATATATATATATATATATATATATATATATATTGAGAAATAAATTCGTCTACTATAATTTTCAGTATTTTTATAACATTAATATAAATTTAAAATGAGAAAAGAGATTAAAATAAATATTAGGAAATTTGTAGATTTTCCTTCTTCGGAAGTAAGAATTCTTGAATTGAAAAATTTGTTTTATTTTTCAACAAATATCTTTAGTATTGTTTTAAAAGGACAGTTTTTATTCAGAGTATAAATAAAATATATAGAAATCGAACGGTTGTAATTATATTTATGTTTTGATAAAATGATACTAAAATTAACTGTCAGTGAAAGTTACTAAGTGTAATTAGATAAAGTATTATGTTATTAATCGTAAAAAATTCTTTATAAACTGAAATATATTATTATATATTGTGTATAATTATATTTTCTCTACAAATGATCGTTTCTAGGGGTATGTGCCTATCATTATTATGAGACAATACGTAACATAACCTTATGTCCCTAAATAAAACGTCAATTTACATTAGAAAAATATTCAACATATATCATATTATCGAAATGATTTATATTATTATAGATAAACAAATTACAGTTTTAAAAACTAAAAAAATATTTGAAAACGATAATTTATTTTTTCTGGTGAAAATAAATAAACAAGAGAAAAAAATGTATATTATTCTATTGAAAAATATCGCGATTCTACTTAAATCACAATTTAGTTTTGGAAATCAACTCGTAATAAGAGAAAAACATTACATAAAATGTACATTTCATATAAACGAAAACATTTGATGTTTTTTCAATAGCGGATTTTCTTTTTATTATTAAAAATTATATCATTTATTGTGTATTTAATAATTAATTATGGTGACTAATATTTTATTCTAGCAGATGCATCATTTGCAAGAAATATCTGCAATTATATTATCTTCGATATGGCTATTAAAGAGATAATAGACATTAGAATGTTAATATAATAGAAAAATTACATTAAATACAAAATAAACCATATAATGAAATCTTTGGTAAAACTAATATTTCCACTTCTTGAATGATTATCAAAAATCTATTTTGTATGGAATTTAAAATGTGGAAAAAATTTTTTTTACTTTATTTGTAGACATCTATTTAGGAAAATATTAACAATTCTAGCTGTAATTCGATAGGAAAATAATTATAAATATTCTAATTAAACATTTCATATTTAATAGTTTGAAGATCTTTATTGTTTGAATTTATTTACAGGTTTAATTATTTACAATTGAATAATACTTTGACAAAAAGTATTACATAATTTAGTATAATTTTCTATGTTACATTGATTAATAATATTTCAGTATTGTCCTCAATATTTTCCACCTCCGTGGCCACCGCCACCTCCTCCGTGACCACCGCCTCCACCTCCACCTCCGTGGCCACCGCCTCCACCACCGTGGCCACCGCCTCCATATCCACCGCCTCCATGGCCACCGCCTCCATGACCGCCGCCTCCATGTCCGCCGCCTCCATGGCCACCGCCTCCACCACCGTGACCTCCACCTCCACCTCCGCCTCCATGGCCACCATGTCCTCCACCGCCACCTCCGTGGCCACCTCCTCCATGACCTCCTCCTCCGTGACCACCTCCTCCGTGACCACCTCCGCCATGACCTCCTCCTCCTCCGCCATATCCACCTCCAGGAGAAGCCAAGCACTGACTAATAATCAGTGCAAGGAAAATAGCTAAGATCTGTAGTGGAAAAATATACACACTGGTTATTGTCACATATTTGCATTTATTTCAATATACATGTTGTTCCAACTGAGACTGAAGGATAAAAAATTCAGTTTCGATTTACATCCTTTAGCCTTATTTGGGTCACCCTATATATTATTCTGCTTTATTATTGTAATTATTTAAAATGTTCTCGTTTTCATTATTTATATGTAATAAATCAGTGGATATTAAATTAATACAATAAGATAATATTAAAAAGAACATCAATATGAATCATATTCAAAGTATATACTTCTTTTTACCTTTGTTATCATACTAATTGAAACGTATTGAAAGTTATGTTCTATTTGTATATAGATTATAGGTGAATTTAACCGAAAACGGAATTATTTTATTAAGTATACTATTTATTCATTAATCGATTTATTTAATAAATTCAACTATATATTATTTTTTTAAAAAAACGAATTTCTTTAAATTCATTATAAGCATTGTATATTCGTTGCACAGAAATAAATAAGAAAAAATTTATTTATAGTTTAAAAACAATTTTGATCAATTTTTTTTTGAAGTAATACAAATAATATTACGAAATCTTTTATAAGTATTTCGTAAGTGTTGTAAACAAAAGGCAAAACAGAATTAATAGTCATATTCAAAATTGTTGAAAAATACACTTACCGATAAACGCATATTGGATCAGTTGTTGATAAGATTACTACAGTGAGTACTAAGTAAGTATGCTGATATTTTCAATCGCACACCTTTATATACTGAAATTTTACCTTTATGCACTAATTTGTCAACAACTACAAAACTGATTCAAGATCATAGAAATTTATTGCATGAATGCATGATTGTTTATGTTTCAATGTGAACAATGAATAAAAAATTAGACATGAAATACATTGCTTCAAAAGCACAGATATTGAAAAAGGTCTTGTTCTAAAATTGATTAACTAATATGTATATATATATATATATAGATATATATATATATATATATATATATATATATATATATATATATATATATATATATATATATATATATATATATATATATATATATATATATATATATATATATATATATATATATATATATATATATATATATATATATATATATATATATATATATATATATATATATATATATATATATATATATATATATATATATATATATATATATATATATATATATATATATATATATATATATATATATATATATATATATATATATATGAGTGTGTTTTTATGTGGATTTTTGTGTATACAAATAGAAATGTATTTATCATATTTGGAAAAATATTTTTTTGGTTTTAAAGTATTGTAATATATAATATTTAAATATCATAAAATAACATATAATATTGAAATTTATATCAAAACTGAATTGGTATTTTTAGCCATAAAAACCTAATTTTCTTTATTTGTTCAACATATATTATAGTACTTAATTATAATATAAATAATATATAATTATATGTTATATATATATATATATATATATATATATATATATGTGTATATGTATATATATATATATATATATATATATATATATATATATATTAGTTAATTAATTTTAGAACAAGACCTTTTTCAATATCTGTGCTTTTGAAGCAATGTATTTCATGTCTAATTTTTTATTCATTGTTCACATTGAAACATAAACAATCATGCATTCATGCAATAAATTTCTATGATCTTGAATCAGTTTTGTAGTTGTTGACAAATTAGTGCATAAAGGTAAAATTTCAGTATATAAAGGTGTGCGATTGAAAATATCAGCATACTTACTTAGTACTCACTGTAGTAATCTTATCAACAACTGATCCAATATGCGTTTATCGGTAAGTGTATTTTTCAACAATTTTGAATATGACTATTAATTCTGTTTTGCCTTTTGTTTACAACACTTACGAAATACTTATAAAAGATTTCGTAATATTATTTGTATTACTTCAAAAAAAAATTGATCAAAATTGTTTTTAAACGATAAATAAATTTTTCCTTATTAATTTCTATGCAACGAATATATAATGCTTGTAATGAGTTTAAAGAAATTCGTATTTTTTAAAAAATAATATATAGTTGAATTTATTAAATAAATCGATTAATGAATAAATAGTATACTTAAAAAATAATTCCGTTTTCGGTTAAATTCACCTATAATCTCTATACAAATAGAACATAACTTTCAATACGCTTCAATTAATATGGTAACAAAGGTAAAAAGAAATATATACTTTGAATATGATTCATATTGATGTTCTATGTAATATTATCTTACTGTATTAATTTAATATCCACTGATTTATAATACTCGTATATAAATAATGAAAATGAAAACATTTTAAATAATTACAATAATATAACAGAATAATATATAGGGTGACCCAAATAAGGCTAAAGGATGTAAATCTAGACTTAAGTTTTCATCCTTCAGTCTCAGTTGGAACAACATGTATATTGAAAAATGCAAATATGTGATAATAACCAGTGTGTATATTTTTCCAATACAGATCTTAGCTATTTTCCTTGCACTGATTATTAGTCAGTGCTTGGCTTCTCCTGGAGGTGGATATGGCGGAGGAGGAGGAGGAGGTCATGGCGGAGGTGGTCACGGAGGAGGTGGTCACGGAGGAGGAGGTCATGGAGGAGGTGGCCACGGAGGTGGCGGTGGAGGACATGGTGGCCATGGAGGCGGAGGTGGAGGTGGAGGTCACGGTGGTGGAGGCGGTGGCCATGGAGGCGGCGGACATGGAGGCGGCGGACATGGAGGCGGTGGCCATGGAGGCGGTGGATATGGAGGCGGTGGCCACGGTGGTGGAGGCGGTGGCCACGGAGGTGGAGGTGGAGGCGGTGGTCACGGAGGAGGTGGCGGTGGCCACGGAGGTGGAAAATATTGAGGACAATACTGAAATATTATTAATCAATGTAACATAGAAAATTATACTAAATTATGTAATACTTTTTGTCAAAGTATTATTCAATTGTAAATAATTAAACCTGTAAATAAATTCAAACAATAAAGATCTTCAAACTATTAAATATGAAATGTTTAATTACAATATTTGTAATTATTTTCCTATCGAATTACAGCTAGAATTGTTAATCTTTTCCTAAATATATGTCTACAAATAAAATAAAAAAAAATGTTTCCACATTTTAAATTCCATACAAAATAGATTTTTGATAATCATTCGAGAAGTGGATATATTAGTTTTACCAAAGATTTCATTATATTATTTATTTTGTACTTAATGTGATTTTTCTATTATATTAACATTCTAATGTCAATTATCTCTTTAATAGCCATATCGAAGATAATATAATTGTAGATATTTCTTGCAAATGATGCATCTGCTAGAATAAAATATTAGTCACCATAGTTAATTATTAAATACACAATTGAATAATTTAATTTTTAATAATAAAAAGAAAATCCACTATTGAAAAATATTTAATATTTTCGTTTTTATGAAATGATTTTTAATGCTCCTTTTTTCAATAATAAATTCATATTATCAGATAAACGTTTAGGACATTTTAGTTGTTCTAGGGTAATATTTGATTTTTTTCTATTTGTTCACAAATTTGGTTGCAATTCTCAACATATTCTTTGATTTATGTTAAAAAATCTACACATAGCATTGAGAGACAAATTACTTCTGTTTTCTGTATTGTTTTATTTTTTTAAAAAAGTCGATTTATATATTATTAACAAAAAGTTATATACAAATCAACATAAGTATACGTTTACTGATTTTATACATTTTTGTAAAACTTACCTTCATTAAATATTACCATAATAATGTTTATAAAAGCGATTTTTTATAAATTATTTCCAAAGATGATAAAGAAAACCTGACTAAATTTAAATTTCACGCTTCTGTAATTATGTCGAGTTTACAAAGTGCATACTAAAATGCAATAATGAATGTACTTATGAAACATACAATGTAGCAATCATAGTGTATACCTCAACCCTCTCTTAAGTTCATAATAATGACTCATGTTTAGTATGTTATAAAAAACTGTGAATGTTTCATAAATTAGCTAATTTATTTAAGGTATTTGAAATTGTTTTCTAATTGAGATAGTAAAGTACTTAAAATTATAACATGAATTGTAGATGAATATCATTATAAAATATTTATTTATTTACAAATTGGTTCTTTTAGTGACAGATAATAATTTAAAATTTAATGTGGTTTTTGCTTAAATTTTACTTTATATTTTGAATTGTATTAGACATTATTGTTTTAAATTCATTATTTATTGTTGAATATATAATTCCTTATATACATCTCATACACACGCATGTATATATATATATATATATATATATATATATATATATATATATATATATACATATATAGATATATGATACAGAGATATATGTTTATGTAGTGAAAAAAGATAAAAAAATTATGTAAATATTTGTAAAAAAATTAAAAATATAACATAAACAATTAAGATTATTTTATAATTTTTAAATATGGTCTTGTGAGTTGCAAATCAATTAGTTTAAGATAACACGTCGATATTTTCTGTCATTGAATGAATAATACAGTGATTGAGGTTAAGCAGCAATGTCTCATTAGTAAAATGTAAACTGGACTCGAAATAGTTTGTTTAATAGAATGACATTATAATGAACATGAAGAAGTTCAGTTCAATGAAGAATCTTGAGGAAATTATTAATTTAAAATACGTAAGGAAAATAAAACTAATTAGCATTTAATGTTTTCCTAAATAACAAGTGTGTGTAGATAATTATAACGTAATATTATGAAATAGATATTTTTATTGTTTTTTGATTGATCTAATTTTTATGTTATTGAAGTATATTATAATAAATGAAATAAATTTCACATTGTGCATTCTTGTAGCGCTTTAGACTCTTTAATAATATTAACCCTGTAAAGCTCTTCTTGTCAAAATTTTGTGACTGTTATATTTTTTTAGGAAATTAGATTAATTTATAAACATTAAGGTTATAAAAATATGTAAAGGAAGAAATATGGATATCTTTTAAAAAACCATTGAAAATTATTAAAAATATTATGCTGATTATTGTTAACTTAACTAAAATTAAAAAAGTCTTAGCCGAAACCAGAGTAAATGTTAAGTAACGATTGTTAATTTAAAAAATGAATATTTAGATGAAAAGCTCATCTCTGTTTCTTAATTTTAAAACATTTTTTCAAAAAGATTCTGTGCATAAAGAATGAATTAAACATTTTTCAATATATTTCTTCGAAATTTCTAACGATAAAATGTTTTATTTCATTTTAATTCTCATTGACTATCAATTAATATAATTCATCAGAAATAAAAATATGTTATAATTTTTTTGAATTTGTTATACTTGAAGTTTTTTGTTTACTAAGTTCAGTATAATAATAAATAATAAAGTTTAATATATTTTATTTATTTTTCTTTATATCACAAATAATAAAAATTATGCTACCAATTCTTATGATATTATCAACTGATTATCTACATAATTTAAATTTTCTGATAATTTTTTAAAAATGTTTTGTAGAAGTAACTGTATTTTTGTGCTATTTTCATTTGTCACTGTAACAAAATTTAAATTAAAAAGTTCTTTAGATTTCAAAGAATATTATGAATAATTTTTACAAAAGAAATTAATTTGGAAAATTGATAAATAATGTATATTGATAAAATATGATAGAATAGATGACTAAACATTTTTATGTTCAGTTTTTCCTTTATATATATATATATATATATATATATATATATATATATATATATATATATATATATATACTTTCCAACTACAATATTAAAAAATAAAACATATCTGTTCATTATCGATTATCGGGTTAAAATTTTTAAACCAATTTTAAATTATAAAAAAATAACTACATTGTTATAATTATGAAAAAAATGTGTTTAATATTTTGAAGATTATTGAATGATAACTATACGTTTAAATTATATTTGTATTCGGGATTGGAATTAAACTACTTATTCACTTACACCTTTTCAACATTTATTTCATCCCTCTAATTTAATATACATCTTTGAACAAATAACACAAATATTTGTTCTTATAATTGAACATCCGGAAGATTATATTATTATCCTTTATGGCCACCACCACCTCCTCCGTATCCTCCGTAGCCACCTCCACCGTGTCCTCCATGGCCACCTCCTCCGTGTCCACCGCCTCCGTGTCCACCGCCTCCGTGTCCACCGCCTCCGTGTCCACCGCCTCCGTGGCCACCACCTCCGTGTCCACCGCCTCCGTGGCCACCGCCACCACCTCCATGTCCTCCGCCGTAACCACCTCCAGGATTAGCCAAGCACAAACCAAGGATTAGTGCAAGGCAAACGGCTATAATCTAAAAAAATATACATTACGAAATTATTTTTATGAAAAATATGCGTTATTTTATTGAAACATTTTATATTATAATTTATACTCTTCAGATTGATTTATTTTAAATGAATATATATGTACGTGTATTCCATATATTCGGATTTTTCAAAAAATTAAAACAGTACAAGAAAATATTTTTTATCTTTAAAAATATTTTTTAAATCATTGTTATTTTGAAATTATGAAAAAAACCTTAATATTAACTTGTTATTATTTTCTTAATAACAAATTGCTCACTTATACAGAAGTATTTATTTTATCTATAAACAATTATTTACGTTAAATATATGCCTTATAAGAATTAAATTTTATTCTATTTTTAAAATAAAATTTATAAGTATAATAATATTAGTAAAAAATATTGTTATTAATATTTATTCGAATAAAATAATTGATAATTTTAGTAATTTATAAATATATATATATATATATATATATATAGATATATAGATATATAGATATATAGATATGTATGTATAATTTAATAATATTAAAAAATAAACATATTACTTACAGTGAAACGCATCTTCTATTCAGTTGTATTACTGCAGCGAATGAAAAGTAAGTATATCGGTATATCAAATCTCAAGCCTTTATATACGAAAAATTCACCTGTATGGCCTAATTTGTTAACAACTGCGGAATAGATTCAAGATCATACAAAATTATTGACATGCATGATTGTTTATATTTCAATGCAAAAGAGCAATAAACAATTAAATATGATTTATATAGCCACAATAGCGTAGCTAGTAAATTGATTGGTATTAATTAATATTTACAAAAATTCAAATATTATATATTAAATTTTTATTAATATTGTCTCATATCCTCCTTAATGTCATTAAATTTATAGGCATTTAATTGTACAGCTGGGTCTGTTTTTGTGCGGATTATTTTAATGCGATTTTGAAGTTATGCAATTCATATTTCTTCTTAGTATGTTTGTATATGATTTTTTAAGAATTCCTTTAAGCGGTTATTTAATTCAACGAAAAGCTCTTCACTTTTATAAACAAATGAAGGAATTAGAGCCATTTACTTCCGCTTCTCAAACTGATAAGGAATTTTCGGCTAGCAAAGAATGATTAACCGAGTATTTAAAAAAGAATGCACTGCAGAACGTGAAGATTACGGGCGCGATTGCATCGGTAGATAAAAAAGCTGCCAACTTTTTTTAAACAATATTACGTTAAACGCACTTTTCAATTTATATTGGATAAACTAGAAAATGAGTCAATAACAGTAACTGATGCTTGGAAAAAAATTTCTATCTTTGATTGTATAAATCATGTTGTTTTTGCTATTACTGAAATAAAATAATAAACTTTAAATGCCTGTTGGAAAAAGGGTTATCCTATATGTTTTGAAAACAGTGCAGCTATTCACTTTCTTTTTTATTTTCTTACTTTTATTCTAAACAGTGCAGATATCATTGCAATGATAATTAAAATATGTATGAAAAATTCTAAAATAAATTACATATATGTACATATTGCTTTGAATAAAATTAAATAGCTAATTAAAAAATAAAGTAAAAAGCTTTATTTTGTATCAATTTTTTGCAGATATTTGAAATTGTTTTTAAGCATTCTTTATTTCCTGTTTTTTATGCGAATTTTAGAGTAATTTCACCTTGTGTCTTTGGTTTTATGCAGTTTTTGAAAATTACGGAACGTATCTCTAATTTTTCAATGTAAGTTAAGTCTTTTTTGTGCGATTTTTTTTAATGCGGTTTTCTGCGGAACGTATCTGGCGTAAAAAAACAGACTCAGGTGTACATAGGATAAAGGTTGAATTAGTGTTTACACTTGAAATAAATTATTTGTGAATACTATTTATTGAATGCGTAATTTTAATTTTTATGTTACGCATTATCACTTAACATTAATTATTCATGTATAATACTGATTTGTGTAAAGAAGCTATTTTTGTTCCATTAATAAGCGAATTGTAATAGGAAACTTTTGCCCTATTGTTATATTATTCAAAAATTTGTTTTTACAGTTTATAGGTACACTTTATCACAGGCATGTTTCAATTTGTCGTGTTTTATTTTGACTTAATTTCATATATATATTATTCTATCAAGTAAATACAATATTAATACAATTAATAAAAAAATACATTCATTGTATTTTTTACATGATTGAAAAAAACGCTTGGTAATAGAATATATGATTGAATTTTAGTATATATTAATAGGAAAATCGATTCTGATTTTTATATTTTCTTAAATTTTATTATTTTGAAAATATACTGCTAAAATTTTACTTTGAAATTCACAAAACTGTCTTAAAAGTAAAAATTAGTGCAGGTTTAGAGCTTTTTAAAAATTTATAAATTAATTTTTTACAATTATTTTTCTCAAACTGGTGATGATAATTTCTTGGAATCCAACTGTCTGATTACCTAAATTTTTTGTAGACATTTAGTAAATATATCTTATCGTCGATAGCACAATTTGGTTAAAATATTAATTTATTTTGACTTTACGATTTGTTTTAGAATTTTAGCGAATTCATTTTCACATAAATAAATTATAACTTTAACATTACAAGATATTAAAAAGTGTTCAATAATTATTTATTGTACACTTTATTTGTTTATCTGTAGATGCACATTTCGATGGCAATACCATCATCATCAGAGTGCTGTACTCTAAAATTTATATTTATAGCTTCTATAAACTGCCATAGATAGCATTGCGCATTGTTTATAAATAAAATGCACAATAAATAATTATTAAAACCTTTTTAATATTTTGTGATGTTGGGGTGATTATTATTGTGATTTATTAAATATAAAAGCATATAAAAACCAACATAATTTTTTCAAGTATTGCATTTTGTTGATTTTCATGTTTGATTTTTAAATTTGGTGTTAACAATAATCATACTCATAAATGTTATGAATTTATTTAATTTCAAAAAAATAGAATAGGTAAATTTATGGTTACTAAATATATGGACATTATTATATGTATTATACATTTCCGTGTATTACTTGTAGTGTATTTGATTATTTATTTAAAAAAAGAATGTTAAAATATTAAATATGTTGTTTAAAAATACTCAAAATTTTATGTTTAATAATTTTCAATAAAAATATTCTTAAAATCACTGCAAAAATTGACTTTTTTAAATAAAATATTTTCTTAAAGTAACTGTTTTTTTACTAATATAATTTTGATTTATTTATTATTAGAATTAAAATAGTAATAATAATCATATATTTAATTAGAATAAATTAGCTTTTTAAAAAAGGATCTAACAGAATTTCTATCTCTTTGATTTATAAAATATTACTTGTATGTGTAAAATATTATCTACTATTATTTTTTTGCAGATGACAGATATAAAAGAAAGTAATGATTCTTCAGAGTATAAAATTGTAATAAACTTCAGGTTTTCATTTTTCTATTAACGAAAAAACTATATTCATCCATATCTTTTTTGTAATTTTTTGATTTAAATTTATGATTATTTTTAATTATGTTGGATGCAATAAGCAACATCAATTGAAATTAATGTGTTAGAATTTATCTTTTTGTATATAAATTGTCTGGTAATACATTTTATAATCAATTAAAATAAAATTTAAAATGTTTAATATGTTAGACAAAGTAATAAAATTATATATATATATATATATATATATATATATATATATATATATATATATATATAATTGAACATTAGTATAAAGTAAAATTTAGGTACTACAAAATAATTATTTTACATATATGAATGTTTCCATTTACACGATGAAATCTCATTGTCATTTTTAATTTTCAGTTTGAGAAAAATTCTGTTATTGATTTACAATTTAATTGAAGTATTGTTTTGTTGTGATTAATTTAAAATCAAAAACCTATTATTTTAATTATTTTCTCTGAGATTTTGACATTTGTCTTAAACTTTGTTTAAAATTGTTTCTCAAATTATATAAGTTCTTTTTAAGACAATAATTTTTCAATTGCAGATAAAAATTGAATTTTATGATGTAAATTAAATTAAAAACAATATGTATTAAAATTTTAATGCAAATGTAAATTACCAATATAATAATTTAAAAAAAGTGATTCAAGAATACATTATGTATATATATATATATATATATATATATATATATATATATATATAATTATGTACACATAATTGATTAAGAATATATGAAAAAGAAGAATTTAGTTGTATTATTATAAATGAGGAAAATTGGAGCAGGATAATTATATAAATATATGTATACTATGAAGTATACGTATATTTTCATTGTATTTAGTATAAAATTACACAAAATTTTAATGAGTAATTTTCCAAAATTTATTATGTTTCAATTTTTATTTTATTTACAATATATTAACAAATAAAAAAAACAGAAAACTTTTCTTTTTATGATTGAGCAAGACGTAGATTGTATCAATAATGATGACCTCCATAACCACCTCCTCCATGACCACCGCCTCCATGTCCGCCACCTCCATGTCCACCGCCTCCACCTCCATGTCCGCCGCCTCCATGACCACCGCCTCCACCTCCGTGTCCACCATGTCCTCCTCCTCCACCACCTCCTCCGTGACCGCCGCCATATCCTCCATGGCCACCACCTCCGTATCCTCCGTGGCCACCACCACCTCCTCCGTGGCTACCGCCACCTCCTCCGTGGCCACCACCACCTCCTCCGTGGCCTCCACCACCTCCTCCATGGCCACCGCCTCCATGGCCACCTCCACCTCCTCCGTGGCCACCGCCACCTCCTCCGTGGCCTCCGCCGTAGCCACCTCCAGGATTAGCCCAGCATAGGCTAATAATTAGTGCAAGGCATACAGATAGAACCTGAAAATAAAAAAAGTGAAATATTTTAATGGATTATCATTAAAATAATTAACTCATTTTTTGATTTGTAATCAGATGGAATTTTCAAAAATATGTATACGTATCGAATTCTTGTTAATTGAAATCAATGTATAATTTAATTTTTAAGTAAAATAATAATAACTGATAGAGAAAAGTGAAAATATAAAATTTATATTATGAGTAATGTGGTAATTCAGCAATATACGAGAGTCGTTTGATAAGTATGGTAAAAAAGTAAGAAAAACTAAATTGAAAAATTTAATTAAATTAAACAATAAATAAATTTACCATACTTATCAAACGACCGTTGTATATATAAATTTAAAAAATATTGTTTTCTAGTAAAAATTCTAACTTAATTAAAAATTAAATTATATTTTTTAAAAAAATATGATAGTTACTAGAAATTATTATAATTAAATTTCTTTTTCTTCATTTATATATATATATATAGAGAGAGAGAGAGAGAGAGAAGTCAAGTAAGAAGTTCGAATGGAAATAAATATTGAAGAAAAAATAACATTTTATATATTTTTTAAATCAAATTTGATATAAACGTAAATGTACTTTTTCACATTAATTAATTTGTGCAAAAAATGTATATTTTGTCACTTTAATATTATAATTTTTTATGGGTTGAAATTTTAAATACTCTAAAATATAAATTTTGAAAAAATATTGAAAAAAAGAAATAAATGAAAAAATGAAAAATGCAACAAATTATTTGCATTTTTATATTTGTATTCGAATTCAATTAAAATATTTAAAGATCATAAATAATCAATAAAATTTTAAATTGTTTAAAAAACTAAGTAATAATATACTTACAAAGAAACGCATCTTAGCTGAGTCACTAGTAGTGCTACTAGAGTGAATGTAAACTAAGTATATCAACATTTTCAATCGCTCGCCTTTATATACTAAATATTTTACCTCTTATGCCCTAATTTACCAAGAACTGTAAAACAGATTCAAGATCTTAGAAATTTATTACATGATATGCTTGATTGTTTATATTTCAACTTAAATAATCATTAAAAAAATTTGTTTCAGTAGCTTGGATATTAACTGATACCAAGAGAAATTCAATATTAAGTAATATAATTGAGATAGAAGTTTTAGATATTCTATTATATTTTTATACATAGTATTGACAGAAATTAATTAGTTTACAAGGGATTTAAATTGGATGATTGAAAAAAACTTTGAAACGTTTTTCAAATATAATTTTTAGAAAAAAACAGTATAAATATTTTCGAAAATTTGTTTTTAAAAAATTTACACCTTGTTTCTATAATTAGAAAAAGTAACTGTTTTTTACTAATATAATTTTGATTTATTTATTATTAGAATTTAAATAATAATAATAATCATATATTTAATTAGAATAAATTAGCTTTTTAAAAAAGTATCTAACAGAATTTCTATCTCTTTGATTTATAAAATATTACTTGTATGTTTAAAATATTATCTACTATTAATTTTTTGCCGATGAGAGATATAAAAGAAAATAATGATTCTTCAGAGTACAAAATTGTAATAAACTTCAGGTTTTCATTTTTCTATTAACGAAAAAACTATATTTATCCATATCTTTTTTGTAATTTTTTGATTTAAATTTATGATTATTTTTAATTATGTTGGATGGAATAAGCAACATCAATTGAAATTAATGTGTTAAAATTTATCCTTTTGTATATTTTAAATAAAATAGAAAATAAAACTTCAGAGCCGATTAAAAATTATCTATAAAATTTAGAGAAAAAATAAACAATGTTTTTGCTCGAAAATTGAGTGTGCTAAAAATAGGATAGAGTAAGATAACATTTTAACAATTATTTCTTTAATTATAATTATTTTTAATACAAAAAATATTAAATACCACTTCGGTTATTAGATTATTTGAATTTTTGGATAACATTTTAAAGAATTATTGAAGACATTTTACTCAAGATGTTATATATAATATAAAATTAAATAATTTATCAATATGTGTTTGTTAAAATATTTAGTTTTATAAAAACTTTTCATTAATAACACATTAATAAAAATTTTACTGTTTTGAAATGTTGTGTACTTTACTGTAAAAATTAACTAAAATATTTTTATAAATTTTGTATTTTTATGTACGTGGTGCGGTTATGTTTCATATACAGCTTATTCATGCATCAGTATATAACAGTGATTTTATTAATAACAATAGTATTTAAAATAAAAGTTTTTATTATTGGCAACTTCAGAATATAATGTAAATAATTGAAAATATTTTATGAAATATAACGAACAAAATTCACATTCAGACAAACTTAAATAAAAAACCTTGCTTATTTTAAGTGCACACATAAAAAAACTCAAAAGATAAGGTGGTTAAAATGTTTTATTCTAGTCATAGTTCTAAAAAAAAATATTTTTAATATTATTATTATTAATATTGAACATGAAAAATTATTTAATTATACAAATTTGACCACATTTATTCGGCTAAGTTATTTTATGATGGCGTGATCATCGAAATGCACATAAGCTTTTAAGCATATAAAATGTACAAAGATATAAGTGATTATTAGAAAAATTTATAAAATATTATAAGTTGGAAATGGTGATTAATTTTAGTTATATTTAATTTTTGTTGATATTTCGATTTGTGTACCCTTTTTTCAGTCAGTAATAATATTTTTTGTTCTACATTTACGCGAGGTATTTTTTTTCATTAAATTAATATTGTTTTGCTTTTTGACAAAAATCAATACTAAAAATTAAAATAATTGCCTATAAGAATATTATAGAGTAAATAAAATATTTTTGAAATTTTTAAAGAAAATCTGAAAAAGATTTTTGAACAAATTTTTATTACTATTGCACTTACTATAAATAATTTGTATATAAAAACCTAAGATATTGTACAAATTTAAATTAAATGTTAATAATTGTTTATATATATTGACTTTTTTAAGATATAGTTTCTTTATTTCATTTATAATTTGAATCGTTAAGAATTTTTAAAGTTCCTGAAATATATTAATTTTAAGATACATGAAAATAATACAAATATACTAATTGTTTTATTGAAATGTAATGTTAGATATTCAATGAACAGTAGAAAAAATATATTAATTATACATTGAATTAAAACAAACTAAACAATAAATTGGTCTATTGTTAAGTGTTTCACAATATTTTTTTATCTTTTTTTACATTATTCTTTACTTCGTTGATCATTTTAGTTTTTATAATGATTAATACAACCATATCTATTTTTCGTAGTGGTCGTTCTTGTGGTTTCTAACAGACACAATCAACGTACTGTTTGGAATTTTTAAATCACAACCTTTTACACGGACGGTGCTCAATGTATGAACAATGTTTACAACTTTATTCAACATTGAAAGGTGTAATAAAATTTATTATAAACATTAAATAAAAACATTTTTGTTATTGATAGTAATATTTTTTTATAATGACAACATTCATAAAAAATATATATTAAACTCTAATATAACAAAACGTGATGACGATTTCTCGTTATAAATAAAAAGTATGTAATTATAATAATTCATATATATTTAGAACCACTAACTAAAATTTATATTATTATCACATTTTTAAATTCTGTAAGAATTTGTAGTCAATTTAGAACCAATTTTATATACATTAATATTTACGCATTCATTTAATTAAATTTAAAATTCTATAAAAAAATTTAGAGTTAACAGATTCATATAAAGAAGATCGGAAATAATTTTCTTTCATTGATTTAAAAATAACCAAAATTCGAACTCAATGGAGGATAATGAAGATTATAAAGAAAATTATTTCGAAGCAAATTATAAAAATAGAAAATGAATATGAAAAATACAATGTAATAAAATAGTATTGAATATTTACGATAATTATATAAACTAAAAATAACTGTATAAATAATTTGATCTTTAACATTTTTGTAACATTAAAAAAACTATAAAAATGATCTTTTCAATTAAGTGTCTATTCAAACTTGTAAAGAAGACTTGTTTTAAAAATTTTTATAAAACGTGTTTTAATTATCAATTATTTACTTTGAGTGAAATGAATAAAAATTATGTTGAATATATCTATAATTATTTAATTTTAATTTAATCTCTACATACACTTGAAAAAATAATGTACTTCAATTTCACAATTCATATTTTTCAATCAATAAAATATTTTTTACAACTAAATAATTTCAAGAAAAATTATATATATATATATATATATATATATATATATATATATATATATATATATATATGTTTTACAATAAGCACTTCAGAAGTTTAAATGAAAATAAAACAAAAAATATTTAATTAATTAGTTATTTTATTTTTAAGCATATTTTATGGCATTAATATTGAAAAACGATTTCACTCATATGACCATCACAACTTCGTTTGAAATAATGCATTCGTTCAGTCCAATTTTAGTCAATCTTTTACATAATTGTGGTCCAGTTTCATGAATTACACGTTCAGTGATTATTTTTAATGCTTCTGTTGTTTGTGGTTTATTAGCATAAATCAATTATTTCATATAACTCCACAGAAAATAATCCAATGGAGTTAGATTACATGATTTTGGATTGATGGGTCTATCCGTGAAATAATGGAGTCATTAAACTCTTGTTTCAATAAGTCTATTGAAGTTTTTACAATTTCTAAGCTTGTTGAAGTGTTAAACGATCAATATTAATTTGCCAAACTATACTGAATGGAAATGTCAATAATAAGCCAAAAAAATTCAAACATGGCTACCACCAACTGTGAAAGTTGTGATATTCTTATTAGAAAACTCTCTCTCTCTCTCTCTATCTATCTATCTATCTATCTATCTATCTATCTATCTATCTATCTATATATATATATATATATATATATATATAATATTATATTATATGTTCTAATTTAACTGAAAAACTGAAAGAAATTTAGTTGATAGAAACATTTTGTTTATATTACATTGGGTACATTAATTTTGCCCATTATTAACACGATTCTTTGAATTTTATTCATTTATAAATTAATATGATGCATTTTTCTTCCATTATTGCTAGATATGCATTGGTGATTATATATATATATATATATATATATATATATATATATATATATATAAATTCAGCAACAACATTAGCTCTTTTCTAATCACTATTGAATTAAGTTCTTTCCTAAATTTGTTCAATTTCAATAATCTAAACCTTATTTCTTTCATTCTATATTAATAAAGTTTCTTATATCTCTATATAATTTTGAGTTTTTTAGACCTTTTTATATTTCTAATCAGTAATTTGTGTTATCGATCGATGATATTTTCTTCTTACTATAGTTAGCCTATTTGTATTTAAAAATTTTCAGTTTCTTTTATTGTCACTTATTAATCTTAATACATTACAGTCCGGGTTGTTTGCGCGAAAATTGATGCGTGTAGCCGGCATATTTTAAAGCGATAAAATATTTTAAAGCGACTTAAAGAAATCTTTGGAAATTGTAGGGTTGAAGGTTGAAATTTACTGTTATATTTTATTTTGAATAATATCAAAGCACGCAGTATTAGTCTAGTCGATAAGAAATATTATTTTTAGCACGTATATTGCAACACATATTTATATGTCGCAAGAATTTAATGCTCAGTACACAAAACCCTATTTATACGTCTCCGGCATTTCACGAGCAGTCAACAAAAAACATATTTTTATGTCTCTGGACGGTAATGTTTAAATATACATCTTTGGATGTTTCTTTAAGTTGTTTGATGATGCTGAATTATATTAGAATTTAATACCAATATTTCAGTACATGTGTAAAAAACAAGTAAGATGCATTGATAAATGATTTTTCAAATATAAAGGAATATTTTTCTTTACAATATAATCATTTTTTTTAATTAATGGCTATTGTACAATTTTTATTCTTAGGTTCATTTCAAACATAACTATTCCCTTTTTTGTTCGAGTGGTTCTGAATACATATAGTTCTTAACTTTTTCGATTACTAGTCCATTAATTTTAGCTTTTTAGAATTATATATATATATATATATATATATATATATATATATATATGTGCATGTGTGTGTGAAGAAGAAAAAATCTAATATAATTACATATTCAAATGACATAAAAATGGATATTTTTCATTGAGGTAAAAAATTATATTTTCAGAAAATATTTTAAAAATATATTATATTTCGCCTTTACTATCATACAAATCTTTTAAAACACAATAAAACAATTTTTTTTTTAATTAAATGTTGATCGTGTTTTTAATAATGGTGTCCTCCACCATGACCACCATGACCGCCACCTCCACCTCCATGACCACCATGGCCACCATGGCCACCATGCCCTCCTCCGCCACCTCCATGCCCTCCTCCGTGACCGCCACCATGTCCTCCGTGGCCTCCTCCGTGGCCACCACCTCCTCCGCCACCGCCACCACCGCCGTGTGTTCCATGGCCTCCATGACCACCGTCGTAGCCACCTCCAGGATTAGCCACGCACGAATTTAGAATCAGTGCAAGGCAAACAGCTAAAATCTATAAAGAAAATAAATAATAATTAAAATGGGTTAAATATATTTTTATATAAGAGATTAAAATTTATAGTAAAATATTTCAATAACTATGTCATTTATTACTTTCGTTATATATATATATATAATCATCATCAAGCCCATATCAGTCCACTACTGAACGAAAGCCTCAATGAATGCTACCATTCATTGGTATTTGGTCATAATCACCACGCTGACCAGGCGGATTGGTGAAGATTTTTTTATTCTGGGTTTACTCCCTTCTCGACAGTTATTTTTTTACAAGATGAGGTTGTCGGCCTTCATGCTCAACCCTCGAAAATGAGGGACTCTCCGACTGGGAATCGAACGCAATCTCCCGCATGACACGCGGCGATGCAAACCACTGTGCTACCCAGTCGGTATGTATATGTATGTGTGTGTGTGTGTGTGTGTGTGTGTGTGTATATATATATATATATATATATATATATATATATATAAATATGTATATATATATATATATATATATATATATATATATATATATATATATATATATATATATATATATATATATATGTATAAGGAAACTTTATTTAATGTGGTAAATTAATAAATTAATATAAAGAAGTTTTAACTAAAATTTTAAATACTTCAAAATATTATTTTCGTTTTCTTCATAATTTAAGTTGATTTATATATATATATATATATATATATATATATATATATATATATATATATATATATTATGTTCATAATTTGATTTTTTGTAAATTATTTTTAAAATCTTTGTAATAAAAACAAGTTAACCATTAAAATAAAATATTTATGACATTTTTATATTGAACAGAAATAAAAATCTGGAGATATTTTTTTATTTAAAAATAGTAAATTATTATTAAACTAAAAAAATTGTATTTTATATAAAGTCTTTTCAAATATTTGGTATACCAATAAGCAAGTATTAAGTTAATTTTTAATTTATTATTAAAAATTGCGATATTAAAATTAAATATTTTTTTAGAAAATGTCATATACTTGTTGAAGTTGACTTACATTTTTATAACAATAATTTATATAGTTTATATTAAAATTTGAATAAGTCAGATTTATGTTGAAATAAATAGTTTTGATTAATAAGAAAGAGTATATAATAAAGCTCTTAATATTAAATGTTTACCATGCATTTATTGAAAAGTAAAATGTTAATAACTATTTAAAAGTAATTTATAAGATAAATAAAGTACTTACAATGAAACGCATCTTGTCTGAATTAGCAATTAGATTACTGTAATGAATGTGGAATAGATATGTTGATAGTTTCAATCGTACTTCCTTATATATCAAAATCGTTACCCTTGTTCAATAATTTTCAAGAACTATCTAACTTCGTCAAGTTCGTATAAAATTATTGATGCATGATTGTTCATATTAAAAAAAACTTAAAAAAATTAAACAAGGAATATGTTGTTCAGTAGCGTAGGTACTAATTAATATCACTATTATTAATATATATATATATATATATATTAAAAATTGACATTTTTATTTTGTTTTTGAATCATTTATATTTTTCACTAATATAAAAACCAGATTGAACGTTTTTATTATTTTAAGGTAATTTTTGATTAATAATTACTTTATAATTGAAATTTAACAGAGAAACATTAACGGTTAAATTTAGTTATAAAATTATATTTACAAAAATGAAAACGTCGAAATTAGTTGCAATATAATAAACGAGAGTAATATTTCGAAGAAATACAATAAGAAGATTTTGTAATCGTTTTAAAGATAAAAAAACCTACAAAGTATAACATTATTGAGCAAATTCACTTTTAAAAATAATCTTAAATATCTTTATCATTGAAAAATATAAGTCTACAATTATTGCATTGTATTAATGTAAATATAACCTCGATTTTTTATTTTAGATTTATTAACAATTACGATTAGTTTCTATTATTCGTTTACTTATGAAACAATTAACACTGGTAACTAAAATGTTATACTTTTTAATGTTGAAATTACACGTGACTCATCAACTATTTTTTACTTTCACATTAACATAAAAAGTTGTACAAAAATCAAATCAAACTCACCTATATTTGTATTATTTTAAAGTTTTAAAATGGTACGTTTCAATTATATAAAATACAATAATAACAAATATTTTTTTTGTACTGCAAGGTTAACTTATTTTACAATCGAATTTATTTAACTAAGAATATATTTTAATAATTTTATTTATATGAAAATTGTTTTTACTTAATCCTTTGGATCTTACTAGTATATTGAAATTATCACATTTTTCAATTATTCTTGCTTGATACTATTATGTTATTTTGATTTACTACAGGCTATGAAGTTAATGTGTGTATTTTTCTATTGTTCATTAAAAGAAATATTAAAATGGGTTAAACATGTGTATAAATTTTATTGGAATTATATTTTGTATGAATAGAAAGCTTACTATCTAAAATGAATTAAAAATTGAATAAATAAAAATATTTGTAAGTTTTTTTAATTTTTTCAAAGTAAATTAATACTTATTTTTGTAGTTTAATGTTCTCCATGTACAATTCTTTGATTTTGATACAGATATTACATAGACTGGACTACTATTAAAAGAAAAAATATTGTATACTCATAATACTATCAAGCTATCAGTTTGAAATTATAATTTCTATTGTAACATAAAAATCTAAAAATAAACTGAAATTTTGTGCTTTTATATAAGTCAAGAATACATGTATAAAAAATAATAATTAAAATTGTTCAAATCGTTAACATTGCTTTGAAAGTGTTATTATCTTGATGGATATGTTGTTATAAAATGAGATATTTCATAAATAGTAATAAGTATTTTTTATATAGACGATAATTTTTTAAAAACATTATTCAAAAATAAATTTTAGAATGAATAAGTTTAATAAGGAAATCGATTTAATTAGATATTAATAAGTATCTACGCTACTGGAACTAGATAATTCATAATTTACTTTTGAATAATTATTTGCGTCGAAATATAAACAATCATGCATCAATAATTCTTTATGAACTTGATTAAGTCTTCTAGTTCTTGGCAAATTATTGAACAAAGGCAACGACTTTCATATATAATGATCACTAAGTTCAACACATTTTAGTTCAGATATACATCAATTCAGATTAATAAGATCGACATACAACAATTCAGTAAAATGCGTTTATCTGTAAGTACATTCATTTTCTTAATTTATTTTAACTAATAATTATCTTTTATTTTTTTCTAAAATTACATGTGAATTACAAATTTCTTAGTTTTTTAATTATTTTTAAATGGATTACATTTATATTTGAAAGAATAAACGTAATTGGTTATTAATATTGTAAATAAAATTTAATTGTACAAATATTTAATTTTTAAATTAAATTATAAAAAAGAAATAAATTTAAAATTAAATCGATTGCAATAGCTGGTTTCCAGAAATTATTTTTTTAATTATTTAAACATTACATTGAAATAAAAGTAATGTACTATTTAATTCAATTTAATTTGTATCCAATAAAAAATACGCATTTTTTCTATATACAATATTATCATAAATTTTCTAATAATAATTTTATTTCGTATAGAAAATTTATATGTATTTTTACATTTTTATTATTAATATAGATAAACTTATTATTATATTTTTAAATTTTGTTAAATTCATTAACAACCAAAAATATCAGTCATTATTTTTTATAGTAGTTGTTAATTTTTTGCCTTGCACTGATTCTAACTTTGTGTTTGGCTTATCCTGGAGGTTATGATGGAGGACATGGTAGATATGGAGGAGGTGGAGGTGGTGAAGATCATGAAGGTCATGGCGGTGGGCATGGAGGAGGAGGTGGTGGTGTCGGCGGACATGGTGGATATGGTGGGCACGGAGGTCACCACTATTAAAAAAAATCACCTATATATTAAAAAATTAATATTTTCTGTCTTTTATTAAAATTTTATATAGCAAATAAAGTAAATCTTTAAATTTGAAAAAGTTTATGATATCCTAATTTCAATTTAGAATTGCTTCAGTTAAAATAAAATATTAAAACATTTTTTAGAGAATATATTTTGACAAAATAATAACTCTAAAAAAAATTAATATCCAAAAATGGAAATATGATAATCTTTTAATTAAATGTAACACTAGGTGTGTTATTTTACATGTGTATAAATTAAAAATGCATTCGTGATTCTGCAGGACTTTCGATTATCGTTTGCACTTTCCTAAGAATTACAGAAGCGTGAAGTCTAATGTAAAAGTACATTGCGGTTTATTGCATCACTTTCATAGATATGTTAATATAAAGTACGAATTTTAACGTTTTCTTATTCAAAGATTCATTCATTTTATTTGTGATATTAAGTAAAAACATTGTTTTCTACAAATAATTTTACAAAATATATGAAAAGTTCCTTTTATCTGAATTAACAAAAAATTTAAATTACATTTTATAATAAAACACATTTTACTAGTTTTAATTATTAACTTTATTTACAATAATTTACATATGACAAACAATTTTGATTTAAATAATTACTCATGATATAATTTTTTTTCTTCTTAATGATGACCGCCATAACCGCCATGACCACCTCCATGACCACCACCATGGCCTCCACCATTACCTCCGTGACCACCTCCAGATCCACCATGTCCACCACCGTGTCCTCCGCCACCTCCATGTCCTCCAGATCCACCATGTCCACCACCGTGTCCTCCGTCTCCTCCATGTCCACCTCCGTATCCTCCATGACCACCATAGCCACCACCGTGACCACCACCATGGCCACCATATCCTCCATGGCCACCGCCATATCCTCCATGACCACCACCATATCCTCCATGGCCACCACCATATCCTCCATGGCCACCGCCATATCCTCCATGTCCACCGCCATATCCTCCATGACCACCACCATGTCCACCATCTCCACCGTGACCACCGCCATATCCTCCATGGCCACCGCCGTATCCTCCATGGCCACCACCATGTCCACCATCTCCACCGTGGCCACCGCCATATCCTCCATGGCCACCACCATGTCCACCATCTCCACCGTGGCCACCGTCATGCCCTCCATCGTCTCCATGACCTCCACCGTATCCTCCGTGACCGTCATCATGGCCTCCATCTCCTCCATGGCCACCTCCGCCACCATGGCCACCTCCGCCACCATGGCCTCCTCCGCCACCATGGCCACCACCGCCACCATGACCACCTCCACCACCATGGCCACCACCGTCTCCTCCATGACCACCACCGTGGCCTCCATAACCAGCAACGGCCAAGCACATACCGAGGATCAGTGCTAGACAAATATTTAAGATCTGTAAGAAAAAAATATATTTAAAATAAATTTTCATATATATATATATACACATATAGAGAGGGAGAGAGAAAAAGAGAGAGAGTGATTCAAATGAAATTGAAGGGTTTAAACATATATTTACTTTCTTACTATCATTTACTTATCTTCACTATCCTTCAATCTCATTTGTGTTACCTTCTTTATATATAGAGAAAGAGGAGGGGATGGTGAAAGAGAGGAAGAGAGAGAGAGATACAAGAGTTTATGAAATTTACAATACAGTAAATAATTTAATTTGTGTTTCAAATTTAATCGTTCAAAAATAAAATATAAAATCAAATGTTGTTCTTAAATTTGCAAATAAACTTTGAAAATGATTTTCCTTTAAGGCAGTTTAAGTTAAATTCATAAAAAAATCTTAAACGGAAAAAGAAAACTTTTCGAATAAACGATAACTATAGGTCATTTTAAAAAATATTTCAATATATCCATTATTAATGTTGGTAATTCTTTTTCTTGAAAATCAAAAGATCGTTAATAAATAATAAAATTTATAAACACGTTATTGTAGTTATTCATATATTAAAGTATTCAAAATATAAAATACTTACAGAAATTCTCATTTTGATTGAACTAATGGTGAGTTAACAGAAGAAACTGTGAATTAAATCTATCGATGAATTCGATCGAGCGCCTTTATATACGAAATGGTCCCCCTTTATGTAATAATTGACAAAATCTATAAAACATATTTAAGATAGTAGAAATTTATTGATATGCATGATTGTCTTTATTTCGATCTGACAATCAAAAAAAATAAATAAATAAAAGATGGAATATGATGTTTCAATAGCATAGACCAATATCTGTTTAAATCAATTTAATTCAAATATAATTACATTTCTCGCTACTTGAGCAATATGTTTTGCTTATAAAGAATCACAATCTGAGAATTTTTACCACTTTTAGTGACAATAATGATTCTTAAAATTTAGGGTAAAATGGTAGACTTAGATTTATTCAAGTTATTTAACAATAAATTTGAATCATTTTGATACAAAAGTCGACAATAACAAACCATAGACATTAGAGATAAAGTTAAAGGAATTTTTAAAATAATTTTTAGTTTCAAAATATTTTAATTTAAACATAGTTTTAAAGCTGTATTTGCAGTTCATAAATATATAGGGTCATCCAAATATGACGCCTAGATTTGTGTTTTATTAAAAAAAGATATGTATATAGAGTGGTGTATAGGGAAACATGTGTATAGTTTTTTTTTATATTTTTTTAATAAAACACAAACTTAAACGTCACATTCGGATGACCTTATACAATCTACATAGAAGAAATGTGTATTTTCTAGAAGTAGTTGGATAGATTTATATTGTCTATTGAGATATTCAAAAATTCACAATTATTTGAAAGAATCATAAATAATAGAAATTTGATGGCTATCATTAATAGCCAAATATTATTATCTAAGAATTTTCAATACTATATGGTGTAAATAATTAAATAGTTTATTCATACATTTATCACTTTGAAAAGGATTGAAAATTAAAAGAGGTAGGAAAAAATATTTTATAAAGATATTAATTTAGAATGATACATTATAATATATTTATGTGTAAATATATTATACTTTATAATGTATTTAATAAAAAAATTCGAAAAAAGAGACATTCTAATTTACAATTTTTTGAGTTTCAACAAGTGAATATATTTAAAGTGAATGTTAAAATTAAAAAAAAGGTATGTACTGATAAAGAATGTTATTATTACTATAGAATGTTTAATTTCCATCAAAATAAGAGAATGTTCACATTCTAGTAAAAAATATCAACTTGTAAGTTTTTAAATATTCAATTTTGTAGTCCTGGAAAACAATGACCTTTATGTGCAATTTTCTAAAATTTAATTTTTTCATTTAAAATTCTTAATTAGCTGTAAAATAAGGAGAATTAAAAAATAATTGTTATTTCTGGATGAAAAATAAGTTATATATATATATATATATATATATATATATAGAGAGAGAGAGAGAGAGAGAGAGAGAGAGAACGTGCCAGCTAATAAGTTGTTGCTCAATCAAAAATCATGTTTATTTTCAAATATTTCTGTTAAAGTAAATTTATATTTTTTTCATCAAAAATCATGGATCGGATTTAAAATAAGTCGAATCAATTAATGAAATTTTATATTTGAAGATGAAGCAAATAATATTTACAGACAACATAATTTAGTTTATTAGCCGTTGATTGGGTAAAAAAATCACTCTATTTATTTTCGAGTGATTTATTGATGCAAATATCTATATTTTTCATTAAAAATATTTAAACGAAACTGTAAGATAAATTTTTCGTATTTCATTTTTATTATTTTCATCTGAAATTAGTAGTTTTTGATAGAAACTAATGATTTTCCGCAATTTTTCGAATTGTTTAAAAAATTACTAAAAATAAATGTTTGACTACCAAAATAATATTTTTTTATTATAAATACGATTTTTCTCTGAAAATTATTTTTATCTATCTGAATAATCTTTTATTTAGTAAAAAAAACGATTTATAGTCGATGTTAATATTTTTAATTGACTTCAAAAATTTTATCTAAAAAAATAATGACTTTTAGTAAAGGAAATTCTATAGAAAATTGAAATATAAAAAAATGATGTTTTTCGTTTAAATCAAAGTGTACATTTCATTCATAATAATCTTTATATATATATATATATATATATATATATATATATATATATATATATATATATATATAATTTAGGTTATAACGTAATATATATTATATATATATATATATATATATATATATATATATATATATTATACATAACTAAAATATGTTCATTCATTTAATTAATTAGAATAAGACTTTTGCATTAAAATAATAATTTGATCACTATCGTATGATTACAGTAAATGAACATTCGTTTTATGATATTATTTATGCACTTTTTTAATGGTAATAAGGTATGCAATCATATAATTTGTATTACGTGTATACAATGTTATTCTTAATACTTGTATTAAAACGAATACGACCTCATCTAATTGTTTCGAAACGCCGAAAAATCGAAGGGAAACGAAAAAACTGTTAGAACTGTCTTTTGCTGGTACTAGATTTTAATGTAAAAGAATAAAAGTAACAAATAAATCGTTGAAAATAATATGCATATATAAACATTCTTATTATTGAGTTTTACAAAAAATATGTCTTTCCTAATTTTACTTTTTATAACCGATTTAATTTTTTTAAATAAATTTCACTTGTACTCAAAATGTATGCTAAAATAATATAAAATTTGAGGAAAAAACAAAAAAATAGAAAATAATCAAAAGAAAATAAATAAAAATATGAAGGAAAATGATAAAAAGTGTCTGGATGGAAATTAAGTAAATCATTTAAACCCGATATTAGAAAAAGAAAGCTCTTACTTGTTATAGGAAAAAATATATGGATTATTCACACAAAATTTATTTTTAACTAATATTTCCAGAGAAAAAATATTTTAGGAAAGAAACAAAAAGCAAAGAAAGAAATCCTTAAAAATATTAAGAGAAAAAGAACCACAAAATTTTACTGTTACAATGATAATACGTTGTTGAATTACATAAATATTGATTTTTTAATAACAAATATCTTATTTTCAAATATTTTTCAATCGACAAAATTATTATATAAAAATAATCAAGAATTGTTCGTGATACAATCGTGCTGCGTCAGTTAATTATATAACTGTTGTATAGATTTACATGTGTATCGAACGATGTACATTGGGCATACAAATTAGTCGGTTAATAGTCAGTGCGATTTTACTGTGTATCGTATGTAAATGTCTGATAAACGTGAAATAAATGAACGGAAAATGTTTTAAGTGATAAACTATTTGTTTTGTTATCAATGTCAGAGCAGAAAATCACAAACGTTGCGAAAAAGTTCAAATTTTTGCACGCATCATTGGAGCTCTGTTGTCGCACGAACGTTAATATTCATGCGGGGAATGAGGTAATGGACAATTATTTTCATTACATTTAGAAATTATTTTTAATCCTTTGAACCACTGTATTTGTCAATTAATATTTTACTTTGATGTATTTTTAAATTTGAAAAATATATGAAATTATTTTACATGTATTGCATAATAATATAGATTTTGAGTCATAGATATTTTATAAAAAAATAATTTTATGTAAATTAGAACGAAGTATGAAATTTTTTTTTTTTTAATTTCGTATTTCCTTATCATTTACATGTAATTAGTATGTAACAAAAATAATTATCATTAAATATTATCTTTAATATAACTGTATAAATATTGTCAAGTTTTTTACCAATTGATTTACTTTAATAGTAGATTGGATAATAATCTAATAAAGTGAAATATTGAAGAAGGAAATAACAAAATTAACTTTCTTACAAAAAATCTTAATTTAAAAGATAATTTAGTATTATTAGTTTTATTTCATATTATAAAAAAATCATTGAAAACTCTTTAATTCAAATATAACTTTTTAAAAAATACTATTCTTGACTAATTTTTCGATTATTAAAATACAAACTACAATATCACAGATTCTATTTTACTTTGATTTTCTAGAACGAATATTACATTAATTGTGTATTTAATTATTTCATACATAAAAATGTTAATTATGAAACGATGTTTATAATTATCAAATTATTTCAATTTTATTTTTTAAATTTAGGTAAATTAATATTAATTTTTTATGATATATAAAATTGAATAAAAATGAATAAACTAAAATGATAAACGCGTTTAAGATATAATTGTTAAATATATTTTCTACTTCATTTTTCTAATTCGATTGGTGCTGAAAATATTATAAACATATTTATATACCACTCATAATAAGCACAATTACTTTTTCATTGTGGATAATTCACTTTCATACTTATGAATACTTGCACAATCCTACAAGATTTTATAGAAGTGTTCAGTAATCAGTTCATTATTTATTTTCTTCATTACCTAATGAGCATTTTGACAGCAATATCATTATTATAAGATCAGCATTACATAAAGCAGATTTTATAATAATGTGCACTGATAATGACTTAATCTTTCAAATGTATATTAACAAATAATAAAAAAATAAGTAATTAGTTGCCGTTTTTAATAAAAACTTGTAATTTTGAAATAAGTGATTTATTTGAGTAAACATAAATTCTAATACTAAATCAATAGAGCAATAATAGAATTAATTATCACATTATTATTGGGTATTCTTTAAATCTAATAAGATTTGTCCAATGATTAATTATTCGAATTTGAAATATAATTCGAAACTAGATTTTCAATTCATGATATAATTTAATTGCTAGGTTTATGTTTCGACATAATTTACTTTGTTTATTTTGTTTGCTTTAAACTATTTAATTGTAGTTTATTCTAATTTGATTTTAATAAAGGTTTATATTTATTAAAACTAAATATTTTAAATATAATCCTTATTTAATTGTCTTCATTTTAAACACAGAATTATTGTTAAACTAATTGTTGATTTGAAATTAACTATTTTTTTCTTTATATATAACTTTTGTGGAAATATGTATATTGATATAAATTAATAATGACAATACTTAAGTAAATGAACAGCAATGTGTTAAATAAAAATAAATCTTATCTCTTCTATATTATATCTATTATATTTGCTAAAACCGAAACACCATATTATTTTATAAATAAATCGACTGGACACAATTAAAACATAATGATTTTTTATCTATATATTACATTATTATTCACATATTGTTGAACATTTATTTATAATAAATTATAATATAATTTTCTTCCATTTCATGCATTTTACAATATCGAGTCATGCTTTCATCAGTATTAAACTTAAAACCATTACCATATTGTGTTCAATTATGGATGTACATTGCAGTTGTTGAACAAATCAATACAGATGTTAAAAATGATTGTATTTCTTGTCGCTTCACTGATCACATAAGCAAAATCCTCAAAAGTCAATTAATAGAGCGCGATTCGCTGACTCAGAATGTGAAAAAAACAATAACAATGAGAACAATTTTCGTCACATGGTACATAATGTTTCTATAATTTTAATTTACTGGATAATCAATCCGCATCGGTCGCTTTGTTTCTTTTATTTATCTTAAAATTTAAATAGATATGCATCGACCGATACTGATTTATACCACTTTTAACTAAAAGTTTATAGTTATTTCTACCATGTGATATTTCTAATATTTATTAAAGTATTTCTAATAGAAGCAGTAAAAGTGTAAATAAAAAATATCTTGCTTGGAAAATATGATTTATTACAATTATTAATAGATGATTTTAAAAAAAAATCTTGTATGATTTTTTTTATCTATACTACTTAGTAACAGTAAAACTATAATAAATGACTAAATGACATGGTATCATTTTTGAGAAATATAGTAAATAAATAAAGAAGCTTTATATCAATTTGTACAATTTACTATTATCCTGGTGAATAATTATCTTTTTTTGATTAGTTTGGTTTATTTTTTTAGACACGAATCCATTAACACTATAGTCAATTTACTTTTACCTAAAGAAAAAATTTATTTATTTAAATAATCTGGTAGAGTTGAAATTAATTTTGTTATATTTCGTACTTCAATTAACTTATCTGAAAATACCCAACTCTTTGCACTCCTTAATTTATTTTACCTACTAATAACTTCTTAATTATAATAACAATAATAATAATAATAACAACAATGTAAAACTGCGTAGAAAGGCGAGATATGACAAATTAGATCTTTGTTTACGTATTACAAAGTATTTGAAAAAAATCATATTTAAACATTTTAAATTATTTTAGAAAATGAGTTGTATAAATGTCGAGTCTAACTCGACATTGGAGTTGGTGTAAGAAATACAATGTCGAGCCACACTCGACATAGGAGTGGTAAGGGTTAATATTATTATTTTAACAGCAAATCACAGCTAATAAAAAAGGCGTTTTAAATCGAATCAAATAGATAAAATTCCATTTCGAAGTAATTCTTTTTTTACGTTATTTGAGAGATTGATATGGATGTTATGGATTGATATGCTATGTATCTTACTTTAGCCATTATAAGATTAAGAGGTAAAACTAAATTTTCAGTCATTAAAAATACAAGTTTCATTGCATTATTATTTTATTCAAAATCTGTCTATACATGATAGAAGATACTTTATTTAAAAAGTTTTTTATGATAAAAATCATCTTAGTGGCGATGTCCACGTTAATATCCATGACCACCACCATGATGATGTCCTCCATAATGATGAGGAGGATGATGATGATGAGGAGGATGATGATGATGATGGCCGCCGCCTCCTCCACCACCACGAGCAGGTTCAGCAAAGCATGCACTTATAATTAGTGCTATGAAAACGAAAAAGAACTGAAAAGAAAAAAAAGTTAATTTATTTTTTAAAAACAAATATATGAAAATAAATAATTTAGATTTTATTTAATACATTAATTTTCTTTATAAAGTGGAAAACAAAATACAAATGAGAATAATAGATAGTACTCGTTTGATCTAATATTTTAATTGATCGTTGTTTATTGCCAAAAAATGAAAATATTATATTTCAAAATTATTAAAATATTAAAAGTATAATTATTCATTTCAAACTGTTACCGATTCATTTTCATATGAATAAATCATTTATCTCAACACTATAAAATTTCATATAAACGCCTTCAATAATAATTTATTATTCACTTTATTCGCTCGTGTGTATTTCAGTGATTGTATTATATTTATAATTGCATATTCTATTATTGCTATATAGGCATAAATATTGTTATAAAATGAATGCTCATTTCTTTTAAATATACGTTAGTGGTCAGATAATTATTATATTGAAAAAATCTTATTTCAATTCATTAAATGTATGAAAATAATTAAATTATATGTATGTATAAATTAAATACGTTACATGTAAAATATATATAAAAAAAAATATGTTTAGAAAATTGTAGTTATATATAGAAAATTTTATTAACACAAGTTTATATGTTAAATATATATATATATATATATATATATATATATATATATATATATATATTCAATTATATTGTTTATTATTTTAATTTATTTATTAATATACTTGAAATAAAATTCAAAATTTAAAAATAACTTAATATAAAAAAATCGATAGAACAAAACATATATTTTTTTATAATATATATATATATATATATATAATCTTTTTGCAAAAATACAAAAATCAATTTTGATTTTTTATAGAATTCTGATATTCGTCAAATTATAAAACGTCAGTTATAATAGTACTAAACGATATTTACCAGCTTGGCTCTTTGAAAAAATGAATATGTTAAACTTATTTGCGTATTTGAAGTGATAGTTTAAATTAAATCCTTATTCTATTAAAATAAGGAATAAAAGTTTATTAAACTTGATCACTGTTTAACACCGTGCCAAAATGTTTAAATGAATAATCAAATATGATGTAGATGTTGATTTTTTAATACCAATATTAAAGTTAATGAAAAAAATAAAGTACTTACAGTGAAACGCATCTTGATTGAATTAGTTGTAAGGTTATTTCAGTAAGTGTGAAATAAGTCTATCGATATTTTTAATTGCCTGCCTTTATATATGAAATTTTTACCTTTATGTAATAAACTGTCAAGATCAGCAAAACGTGTTCAAGTTCATAGACTATTGGTAGTATGCATGATTGTTTATATTTTAATGTAAATAGTCATTAGAAAATAAAATACGGAATACATTACTCCAGTAGCGTAGACATTGATTAATTAAATTTACTAATACTAGTTAGCCAAATATTGTATTTATAAAATATTTTTTACCTTAGTGTATGAAAAATACCATAAAGTATATAGTATTGTAATTAAATTTTATGTAAATAAAAGTAATATTTATTAAATGGCATTTTTGTTTATTCTAACATAATTTTTGTAAAAACTTTTTACAGAAATGTATCATTCATTCAACATATTTATCAAATTTTGTGGTACCGGAGTAAGTAATTCATTCGTGAAAAAGTAAATTAATAACTACAATACTAAATTTTTCATAAAACAAGAATTCTGATAATAACACTCTAAACCAAATATTTATTTTAATTCTTTTTAAAAATATATTTTAACATTCGTATTTAAATGACTAAATATTATATATTTTTTTACTTAAATATTATTTGAGTAACGTATTATAAAATATTTTGACATATAAAGTGTTACGTTAATTTTTGGTTACTTTATTTTTGAATGTTGATTATTCTGTTAAAATTGCCTTTATTTATTTTGAAATTACATAGTAGTGACTTATACAGTTTTGTTATAAATGGAATGTACATAAAAATATTATCCAAACAAAAATCATTATAATGATTTATTTCTATAAAATCTTATGATGTTGGAGTGAACTTACACATTTGTGTAAAAATGTAGATATTTATATTAAAAAAGATTCTATTGAACATTCTTATATAAGTATTTTTAATTTCTTAATCACTTGTTTACATCTTAAAATTGTCAGTTTATTCTGAAAATTATGACTAGTTATAGGAAATCTTGCATGATTTTATTTATCTTTTTATTGCATTTTATTTTTTGTATTACATTTGGAAGATTATGGCATCGTCAACAAAACACACGAAAGCAAAATAGATTATTAAATTCCTTATTAAAATTAAATTAATGAAATGTTCTTTATGAATTCTATTTATTCCCATTATAACATATTTTTATTCTATTTATTTGTATATTCATATTTATTTTTATTCTTACATGTCTCAATATTTAGTAATACTGATATTTGATTGTAATAAAAAGATTACATTTTATCTTCATAAATAAAGGTAAAGTATAAAAAAGATTTTTGAGATCTTAGAATCTTCAGTATATGTATGCATTCATATATGTATGTATGTGTATATGAGATAAGAGGAAATATATAATTTAAATTAATAAAGAAAAGCTGTCATTACTTCTTAATAAATAAAATAAATATAATGTTGCTCTATTTCAAAATCAAATCAATAAAATATACACGGAGTTAAAAACGTAATTAGTTTTTTTAATAAACCCAAAAGTTATTTATTCAGATATTGAGCAAGGAAATATTTGACAGTTACATTTATCTAACTTTCAATATCAAATTTTATTTATATAGACACTAGCGTAGATATACAAGTAATCATAAAATATAGATTCATTTTAAGATAAAAAGTATTTCTTTATTTCATCAATTTTGATAATCGTAAAAACTGTTTAATCATTGAATTAATTTTAAGAAATTTATTAGATTGAATAAAATTCAACCTAATAATAAAAATATTTTTTATCATTTGATTTTTTAGTAGCACTTTAATGAGTGAGTTATTGTTGTATCAAACAGATACTTATTTTTAAGATATATTAAACTATAGATGGATAGTTTAATACATTCCATAAATTAATATGTAAGTAAACTAACAGTTACACTTAATAGTGCAGAGTAAGAATTCAAATCAAGAAGTTATCGATGTAAGTCAGGAATAATTTGATTAATTTTGAACAATTAAAAGTTAAAATATATTAAATATTTTTTGATAATATGTTTTTAAAATTATCATTGATAATTAAAAAAAACTCAATTTCAAATTCGTACTGTTCGAATCAATGATATTTTATTAGATTTTGAATTATATACAATATATGAAGCTTTATGAAAATACTGTATAATTGAAAAATTTGTAAATTAAACATGTTATAAAAACTTTTACTCTTGTAATATCAGCTCAGAATTCATAAAAGACTAGTAAGTCTGTATATTTTTATTTTGGCTAGTAGTAGTCTGTATATTTTGGAAATATCTAAAAAATTTTTTTGATTCCATATAAGATTATTATAGAGTTAGTATAGTGTATTTCTTTTTTATCATAAAAGTATAGTGTCTTAGTCATTTTCTTAAATATTTTTTTTAATTATTGAAATTTTTATTTTGAAAAAGGTAATTTATGATTATTTTTATGTTACAGTTTAGTTGCTAAAACAAAATAAAATCCTATAATCTCTAGGAAAATTCGTGGTTATAATTAATATTATATATAATAATAATAATGTAAGATAGTGACATTATTTTTTTTTCAAATGTAGTATAAATACATTTTATTTTTATTATAATATTCGTTCATAATTTAATATTTACATATAGAATACATATATGTTTGTACATTTGCACACACATTTTATTATTATTATTTATATATTTATTATTCAAATATATCAATAATTACATTTTAATGTTCATTATAGTGTACGTGCTTTTCAATTAAATTCCTATTCACACACAATCATAATATGATATATACAAATATTTTTAGGCATATATTTATTTACTTATATCTATATTTATATCACATATATCTTTGTTTATACTTGTGCGAACTTATAAAAATAGAAAGGCTTATCATTACATAGTTAGTCAAGTGATACATTTTCTGGTTAACTGCATCGACAGTGTTCAAATAAAAAATTAATTCAATTTTAAGAGCAATACATGTCAGACGGACTTTTTATTTCTGTGCATTATTCGACGCTTAGCTTCGAAGTATTAAAAACTTTGAATTTTACCTTGATATATCATAATTTTAAATACTAACCTGTATAAAAAACAAATGTATTATTTATAATGTTTTTTTATATAAAAATAAGAGTTTTTTAATAAAAGTATTTTTCTATTGTGCATAAATACTTGTATAAATTTCGGCGAAACGTTATTATTTCCTGTTACTTAATTTAATATTTTTTACTTAACCGCGAATATATTTATATCATTTGTTACGTTATCTTATATGATTTTAATATATGAATACTAATTAAAACATATAAAAGAAAAGTAAAATGTCATTTACTCTGGCATAATCTTAATAAAATATTATTATATATGTAAATGAATCACTCATCTTGACACTACAACTTGTTATAAAAATAAATTAGTATTTGTTAATATGCATTTTAATAACCATTGAAAATCTTCACCATAATAGTACGGTATTGAATCATATTTTAAAAATTACGGTGTGATCATTGAAAGATATATAAATAAATAAACGAAAAAAAGTAATAATTAAATATTTTTATAAAATATAATAATATGAAATATATATATATATA
Source organism: Neoneuromus ignobilis (assembly GCA_029203775.1). NCBI lineage: Eukaryota > Metazoa > Arthropoda > Insecta > Megaloptera > Corydalidae > Neoneuromus > Neoneuromus ignobilis. The sequence continues at coordinate 37,961,297 of CP092089.1, read as the reverse complement.
TATATATATATATATATATATATATATATATACAAAATTAACGATATTTATTAAATTCTTTAAATTAATACAAATGAATAACTTATTCTTAATTCTGCAAAACTTTATAAAATTGTTCAATGTTCACTTTATTTACTAAATCTCATTTAGTTTGCAATGCTTTTATCATCAGAATTAGACTATATTTTGGTTGTATGTTACTACGTACTATACGTGCGTCTGGGGCCCGTTTGGGCCGACAGTACTAGAGTTCCAACTTTCCAGAGGGAAGTTTTTGACTCTTGTCGCTGAAAAGTCTGGTTTAACGCTTGGGTGGGATATTATCACTTGATGAGCTTTTCTGTGTCCCCTAATGGGACTGATGCATACGATTGGCCGGCAGAGCTCCTGGTCGTCCACACGGGGGCACCACTGTCGGTCAAATTGTCGGTGATGGCCTCTCCTATCATTCGTCGCAAGCAGACGGGGCCGCTTGTGCTTGCTGTACTCCGCGACGAAATCGATGGTGCCAAGCGCACGAATGAGGGTGTTGTCGCTCTTCTTCGTACTGTCGTACAGCCGTCGAGCCTGTCCACGGACAAACTTGTCTACCGTAGGAAAGTGGAGGTCGCGATGAAGGATGGTGTTCCGAACATAGTAGTGTGCATCGGTGATGAGCCGCGTGCACTTATTCTGGAACATCTGCAGCGATTTGGTATTGTTGGGGTGATATGCCCATGCTGGACTCGCATACGTCATGATCGGCCGAATGCAGTTGAGGTAGAGCATGCGCTTACTTTTCAGCGACAGTTTCGACTTCCTATTCAGCATGGGGTACAACCTGCAGAGCTGTGCCTGGGCCTTCGAGAGGACATACTGGGTATGGCTCTTGAAGTCCAGGCGACGGTCGAGTATGACACCGAGGTACTTAGCCTCCCCCACCTACTCAATCGGTGTCCCGTTGAGCTCGAGCGGGTCGAGCCTAGGGGGACATCGATGAGCAGCGCACTTCTGCACGTTCACCCTCACTCTCCACGTTCTGTAGAATGTTTCAAGTTCATTGAGTTGAGCCTGCAATGATACACAAAGTACTCTCTGTTGCCATGATTTCGTCAGAATCAGTGTATCAGTGTATTTTACTTATATTCATATGTCTTTTTATACTTTTGTTGTCTTTATTCAACGCATTTTCTACTAATAATAGTTTCTTTTCTTATTGTGTGCATAAGTATCATACTTGTTCATTTACCTTCATTAAAATATTCTATTATTTTAAAGCCAAGAGATGTTATTAATTACATATATATTATATTCAGTAATTTATCGATAAAAACTTATGATTTTTATTTGTATTGTAATTTATTATTACCTCCTTGTATCATTTTTAGATAGATAAAAAATATATAAATGATTTTTTCATTAATTTTTACACGTACACCTGAAGATAACGCAAGTATCAAAATTGGCCACAATATACATTTGTATATTACAATATAAGAGATACAATGTGGTTTTAATCAAACAAGTGTAAAATATAATATACAATATTGACCTTCAAGTCTTTATCTATAAATAAAAAAATATAACAAATAGATACACACGTATGGAAACAAACAATTTTAATAATAACAAATAATTTTATTTAAAGACATTTTATATATATATATATATATATATATATATATATATATGTTTGTTTAAATTTATTTTTTTTGCTATATGACCAGTTCATTTTAATTTATTTTTTTTAATATTATTGTAATATCTATTACTTAAAACATTTTCCCAATCCATTCTTTTTCTTATCTCTGTGTGTTATTTTTAACATGCATTTTTTATGTTTCTCCACATTGTTTGAAGTCACTGGATTATTCTGATATTCAAGATCTATATTTCATTATTGTAACTAAAACAGGTAGGATGTATTAATAAAAAAACATTTTCTTCAAACGTAAAGGAAAATTCGACTTCATAATACAACAATCTTTGGAACTAATGCCATCCATTTTTTTTCTTTCTCTCTCTCTCTCTCTCTCTCTCTCTCTCTATATATATATATATATATATATATATATATATATATATATATATATATAGTTGAGTAAACATATGTAATAAATACATACATATTAAACAATTATCAATAATGTTTCATTATAAATTATTATTTTTTTATTTAAATCAAAAAGTTATAAATTAATTTTTTAAAGTAAACATCAGTCTTTTGTAAAAAATAATTTAATTTATTTATAAATTATTTACAATCGAATCATTTCATTAAAAAATATAAAAATTATTTCAGATTACATCCTTATATCAACGCTCATGTCAAAACAAGTACAGAAATATATTCTTAATGACTGATTGGCCTTTACAATTCAACGTAAAGAATGTAGTAACATAATTTTAAGTTAATTGTAAACAAACCCAAAACGGACGGTGACTAAATTAATTGCTTAAGTACTTGATATTAAATTTTGACGTATGAGATATTATTTGTTAATACTTCTGACAATATTTAAAGGTAATAAATAGGTTCGTCAAATATTAATATGTATATTTTGTTATCATACCTTGAACAAAATTAAACACTCTTAAATCATCTTCATAAGAAATATATAATCAAATTTTTATTTGTCCTTATATCGAAATTGAAATGTAAAAAAATATATGAGAGTTAAATATATTTGCATGGAAATTATTAGAATTTTACCTAATTTCCTTTAACAATTGCGTTTTATATTATCTATTTATTTAAAAATATCTATATATGTGTATTTTTAATTATGCTTTTTCATGAAGTCTTCTTTTAAAAATAAATATGTAACCAATGTATATAAAAAAATTATTCAAATAAAAGTCAAATATTATTTCATATAAGTATTAATTATTTAAATTTATTTAAAAAAAATAATTAGAAATTGGAAATACATGTGATATAAAATCAGTATCTAAAATATAATTAAATTATTAAAGTTAATTTAACATTTCAAATGTAAAGATGTGAATGAGAGTGTAAGTGTATTTACAATTGTTCAGTATTTATGGTCAGCAAAGATATGATTACAATTTTTTTATCTTAAATGTTTATTCAAACTAGAAAAATAACTCATTGACTTAAGTTTTATTTTCTTCTGACCTCAGAATGTATAGTGTTTTCATTTTTATATAACCATATTTCAACTATTAAATATGCTTTAATATTATTTGGAACTGTGATTCATTTTTTACACAGCGAAAATACCTACCTAAAAACAACATGATTTAATACAGATGTTCTATAATCATTGTTCACTTCGTTCGCTTATTTTATTTCGATGATATTGCAAAAAAGTGAATATTCAATGATTATTGGTTGCAATTATAAAATAATGTAGTGTCGAGATAAATGATGTATTTGTATAAAAATTATAATTTAATACTTAACTATGGACTTTATACTGTTTTTTTAAAAATTCGATTGAAAAGTAATATGCAAAGCTTTAAGAAAACAAGTATCGTTGATGGAGATTGGAATAAACTTTCTATGTAGTTGACAATAAAATCATAAATATAAATACTAACAAATAATATAGAAAACGGGAAATACATGTTTTTGAAAAAAATCATATATTACAAAAACTTGTACTTGTGTAGACTGAAAGATTTAAAAATTTATATAAATAAATATAATAAAACATTATCGAAACAACGTGATTGTGTTGAGAAATGTTTAATAGTTGATTTTTTTTAAATTAAGTTATATGTACGTAATTAAAATTTATACATGTTTTGTGACATTTGCCTTTGGTAATTATTATTATATATTTTGGAATTTATTCCAGCATTTATTAAATATCAAAATACAGAATATTTAAGATAATTTGCTGTAGTCAAATTTATATATATATATATATATATATATATATATATATATATATATATATATATTATAGTAATATATTTTATAAGATTACTAAATATTCATTTACTCGACGATAATACTTATATTAAAACTATTTATGGAAAAATAGTAAAATTGTGATTCAGCTATATACAATAATAGATATTAGAAATATGACTTCACAGAAATAGAAATAAACAATTCTAATATGAATACTTGTACACATATAATACAAATGTGACTGTACATGTATGTACATATATAATTGGCATATTAAATATTATTAGATGTTATGAGTATAAATGGAATTATTTCCCAAAGATCTATTATTTGTTGTAACTCTTCTTCCAAATTAATTTTTCAAGTAACTTTTAAATATTGTTACTTGATTCAAGTATTTCCTATCTAGTATTTTCGTCTTCTATTGTAAACCAAGTTGATGTCTCAAATCTGTCAACATATCAAGAAACATTAGTATTTTTTTAAAATATATAAAACTTAAATAATGTATTTACCATTTTCATCCATATTTTTTTGTTATCTCGCGGAAATCAAACTCATAATAGAATATTGCCTTTCAATCCTACCATATTAAATTTGATATTTTTTGAATGTAAACTGGCTTTGAGAACGATTGATGTAGCTGATCCTGCCTTACTTCAATGTCTTTTTCATTCCACATTATTGAAAATAATCTACTTTTTATCGCCCGTGACGATTCGTTTCACAAATGTTCATTATTATAGTATTCCTTGCGATCTTAATACACCCTTGTACGTAGAAATTTTTCGATTAAATTTGTTTCATTTAAAATACTTGACCCCGGTTTATATCTGGTACACATATATTTGAGTATATAAATATGTTTGCAATCTAGAATTTTGCAAATCAACGATTGTGAATTCACTTTGGACTTGCTACACCTCGATTATTTTTGGCCTAGTGAATACGAGGTCGTTTTTGATAAGTCCACTGTTGAAAGCTTTGTCACTTTAGCATTCGGGTTATATTGAAAGACGGTGTTTTCATAGACCAGTACATCTCGAGTATCTCAAATAATGGTCTGTTCCATTTGTGTTTCACGTTGGCATCTGAAATCAATGATTGTCAAATAAACACTAAACAGCTATTGAAGAAATGATTTTGAAACGCCTCAGGAAACTAAGGTCGCTTGAAAACATTATGGTGATCTTCTATTACGGTTTATAAGTGGTTTCAAAATTTAATGAGTGGTTGAGCACAGAGACGCTGAAATTCTGACGTCCATGTTTTGGTCATTACTGAAATCATTGATAAAATCCACGATATGGTTGGATGACAGAAGAGTGATATTATTAGAATACTTATGCTGTAGGCATCTAAATGTGAATTATTAAAAATTTTGCACCAACATTTCACATGAAAACTCTTCCGCCAATTTGGGTTCAATGAAACGATCGACCAAATAACGAGGTCGATTCAAGTGTTTCCTAGAACGGTTTTCAGCTGTAAAAGCGAAATCTAAACCAAGTTGATGTTTCATCACTCTAGATCCAAACATCACTAGAAATATTGAGTAGATTTAAATATATAAATCTTAAATAAAGGCGTATTTTACCGGGAAGGTTTCGGGACTGTCAACATATTGAGCGGAAATCAAACTATTTAATAATGTAAAACCTTTACAGGTTATATTTTTCATTATTAATCGTTTGATATTAAAATATGATATTTTTTGAATATAAACTGGCTTTGAGAACGATTGATGTAGCTGATCCTGCCTTACTTCAATGTCTTTTTCATTCCACATTATTGAAAATAATCTACTTTTTATCGCCCGTGACAATTCGTTTCAGAAATGTTCATTATTATAGTACTTTAATACTGAATTGTGAGTAGAAATTTTGTGGATTAAATTTGTTTCATTTAAATTATACGGGACCCCAAAAATTATATCTGGAAGTGATTCCAAGGTGGTATAAATAGTTTTCAATGCTAAATTTTGATATTTTCTTTGTGAAATCTTACATGTTATATAATTTGGATTATTTTCAGTTAGAGTGAATATTTGGTCGTTATCAATCCGATAGACCTGCCAGAGCGTTCATCATCGGTTAAACTAATTTTTTCATCACGAAACTTTCTAAACCATTTTTGAATCATTCGTTCGTTTATAGTACCATCGCCATGCATATTGGAAACCTTTTTTGTTGTTTTTATTAGGTTTTTCTTTATGTGAAAATAAAAAGGCTTAATTACTTGAAAGTATATTTTCTTGTTACTTATTTTTAAAATACGGTTAATTTAAGAAAATTGAATCAAATATGTTTATTTTTTTAAAAAAAAACATGTTAAAGTATCACCTGTGAGAATATGTATATTACATACATATATAAGTTACGAACAGTGCTTTGTATTGAGTATACAAAAACATCTCTGTTGCAAAAAGCCAACATTATTTTTTGGACAACCCTGATTTTAATTTTAATCTGTTTCTACATAGTTGTTAATTTATATTATGACTTTTGTGAATAAATTATATATATATATATATATATATATATATATATATAATTTACAAAATCCATATTATAAATTAACAATGAAAAAATAACATAATATTTTGATAAATTTATACACTTATTTTCGAATCGACGTCAATAATATCATTACCAACAAAAATATATTCATACATTCGTATGATAACCTATATCACATAAATAAAAATGTTGTCACCTTCATTTTTAATTGAAGAGATCATCTTTCGAAATTGTTATTAAATAATTAATTACATGTTTAAGTATATTAATCATAAAAAAGTATGGTGACTGGGGTTTTTCTTTAGAATAGAACTTGTATAAAGCGTATTTCCCACTTTAGAATATTTATCAACAATAACAATACGATAGTTAAAAATGCTTTTAAATCATTTATGACTTTTAAATCATCATTTAAGTGCCATAAATCTAATTTTATTTTTGCCAATTGTAAATTGAATTTGTTTGTTTTATTTGATTATTAATGTTCATTTTTAACAAAGGTTATATTATATTTCCATAATGGCTTGACAACGTGATATATCAAAAAGAAATCATATGAAATTAAATTTTATATAAAGTTAAACGGAGTGAGATAAAAATAATACGCAATTATACTTTATAGATTATTCTCTAATAATTTTACATCATAATTAATTTAGTTTTATGAATTATTCGCCTCAAAATGACTCTATTTAATAAAAATATTTATTATTTTTTTTAAATTCTATTCCCTATTGTACATTTCGGTGGTTGTCATCAATTTTAGAGTGCAAAAAATTTAAATTTTGTAATGTTGGAATAATAAGCAACTTTATTAGTTAAAATAAATATTTTTATATAAGCGCTTTCTATTGAGTTATATTAAAAAATCTTTTCTTATTATTAGCAAAAATTGTTTTATTAAATTTTTGTTGGGGTGAGACAAAAGTTGATATTAACTAGTGATTTAAAAATCAATTAATAAATAATTCATTAAAAAGTACTTGATCTGTCATTCAAAGGACAACTTTTAAATAAACTTTATAACATTTCAGATTTGTTTAAAAAAACATTTATTGATTGAAACAAGTTGAAATCCCTTTATTTTCGTATAATTTGGCCAATCAAAAAATATAAAACATATTTACAATTTATTATTGTCATTAGATTAAAATTGTTTTTAATGATGACCACCACCATGGTGACCACCACCACCAGCATGGTGACCGCCACCGCCGTGATGACCGCCGCCGGCATGATGACCACCGCCGCCATGGTGTCCACCACCTCCATGGTGTTCACCACCTCCGTGATGTCCCCCACCTCCATGAGGTCCACCTCCATGATGAGCTCCTCCATGAGGAGGAGGGCCATGTCCTATGGGAGCATGTCCACCACCACCATGGCCGTAATCAGCAAAGCAAATGCACAAGACAAGTGCAAAGCACAAAGCAAAGAACTGCAATAAATATATAGATATTATTTTACACATTTACATATATTAATCAGTTTTAGTTGCATACTTTATATATATATATATATATATATCTATATATATATATATATATATAGAGAGAGAGAGAGAGAGAGAGAGAGAAATTCAGACTTTTCATAAAACTTTCCACTTCGACTCATCCAATGCCCTTCTCTTCCAGTTCATTCCGACAAATTTTCTTACATCTTTGTCCTATCTTCTTGCTATCTCATTGGTCCATTTTCATTTCAAATTTTTAACTTTTATTATAATATCTCTAACTTTTGTTTTTTTTTGGTACTTTTTCATTCGGTACTTTTTCTACCTTTTCTTATAATTCCTAACATGCATTTTTCCATGCTTCTTTATGTTATTTGAAATTGTTTGATTAATCTCATATTCAATACCCATGTTTCAGAGTCATAAGTAAGAATAGGTTGAATGCATTGATCAATAGTTTTCTTTTTAAATATAGAGGAATATCTAACTTCACAATCACCCATAAGTGTACATTTAGCGTTGATGAGTTATCCATTAAAAAGAATCATGTGTATAGGGAAATATGTGTTTAGTTTCTTTTTAATAAAACACAAATGTAGGGGTCACATTTGTATGACTATATGTATATATATATATATATATATATATATATATATATATATATATAAAGAGAGAGAGAGAGAGTTTTCTTCTTTTTCTATTTCTGTTTGTTTTAGTTCGTTTCTTTTTTGATCTAAAAATTAATTGACGTTTATTATAAAATTATTTTTTTTGCTTTCTTCATATAATTATTTTATTCTTTTTTTAGCTCATCTGGGTTTGTTAAGAAAATAATGGTGTCATCAACAAATATTAAGTGTCTAAGAGTATTTTTATTCTTTCAGATTATCAGTTTAGTTTTTTAAATACATGTAGTTTTTTAAATCAGATGTAAAAACTTTTGATGATATCTCATCGCACTCTCTCCTTCTTTTCATAAATTTAAATTTACTTAAGAGCTCAACATATGCCTCTAGAATTCCTTGATTTTTCAATGTATTTATACCACTGTGTATTAACTCAGTGTAAAGTTTTTTCATAATCTATAAATCCTAAGCAGAGTAATATTTGAAACTCGTTCGCCCAGCAGTGTTTTGATAAATTTTGATAATTATTATGATAGTATATATCATTTTATAAATTCCTACTTTGGTAAAGTGCCGAAAAAAGGCGAGAAAGTGTAAAAATAAATTTAAGAAAAGGTATTGTGATATTTTCAAGTATCTAATAAAAATCGTATAAAAAAATAAAGTAGGTCTAATAGAGCAAAGAATATTTAGAAAATATTCCCTGTCAAAGTAAAGATGTACTCTCACCAATATGCAAGTGAAATTAATACCATGAGCAACAATTTTAAATCTCTCAAAACTACGGAAAGTTTTAGGATAGGCCTTCATCTAGTAATGTATAGAAAGAGGCTTATTGTGATATATATATATATATATATATATATAAATTTGTTCTAATTTATATTCAATATTTTTTTATTATATATCACATTATCAGTAAATATTCCTCTAAATTAATTTTATTTCATTTTTTTTAAAAAAATTATTCCCATTATAATTCATAAAAAGATAATAGTATATTAGTAAAAATGAAGATTTTATAGTTTAAAATATATTTCAATAAAATTTGACTGAAAAAAAATAATTTGACTAAATCAATTGATATTATTTGATGAATAAAAATCTCTAAAATAATCTACGTGATTAATTTGATTTTGATTTTTTTCATAAAAATTACTACTTTTTTCAAAAAAGCCAAATTTACAATGAAAATAGTAATTTTATACATGCATCAAAAATCCAAAAATTATATTTCTAATATTAGGTTGGCAAATATCTCCCTTCCGCCTTCTGGTCTTTTGAATTTCGCAATGTACAAACTGAAAAAAAAATTGAAAAATAAATGTCGAGTACAACTCTTTTCAAATAGTAATAATTTAAGTATTCTGAACAATATTATTTATATTATTTTTTTACACAAAACTGAACATCAAAATTGATTTAAAAATCTCGAGTACAACTCTTTTTAAAATAGTTGAATTTTATATATTAGAATGTCATATATTTTCTGTTAATTATCATTAATTTCTTTAATATTAAAAAAATATTTTTTCTGAAAATATTAAGTTTATAATATAACAAAAAACCATTTTAAAATAACATTTTTTTCATAAAAAAAACTCAAGGTATTTATATTTAAAATAAGGAAATATACAAAAATATAGACTAAAGTCTGTAGCATTTAATAGATTTATAATCATTAGTTCACTATTTTAAATTTGATATGTATTTAAAATTATTTATTTTGATACGTATTGAAAAATAGTCTTAAAAAATTGTAAAATTTCAATAGAAATAAAGTATAAACTTAATTTTAAAATTGTTTAAAAGTCTTTATACGTTCTAAAAATTGAAGTTTAGTTTAAAAATGGATTGAATATTTTTTATTGATAATTTTTAGTCGTTACGAATAATGGTTGAAAAGGTAATACAAAAATTAAATTTTAATTTGACAAAACACTATTAAAAATATCATATTAGTAATTATATAAAACGATTTATGTACAATACATATTACAAGGAAAAAAAGTACTTAAAAAGTGGTAATACTGAGATGAAGAGGAATCTAACTCTTTATAAAATTTGTGATCAAACTTGACTGACACGTTTTTTCTCATATTTTACATCCCATTTATAAAAATGTTGATTTGCAATCTGTCCTGAGGGTACGAATTCATAATGAATCATGTCTTTAATGTCAACAAAACAAAACATGATCTTTTTCACCTTGAATTTCGACATTTATATATTTGTCGGTTACCGGGTCAAAATGAACTTCAATTAAAAAAGGATCTTTCGCTTGAATATTTTCAACAATAATAATACAATAAACGTATATTAATCTAGATAAAACTTTTTTTTTAATTTAATCTTTTTTTATTAAGGTGTAGATTTTACGGATTGCATTAAATTGCACATAAATAAATGTTATTGTGTAGTATGGCTGTTATTTGTAAAATTAATTAATTTATTAGAATTAATTAAGTTGCATTGCGTTTTTTTCTTTTATTAAAATTTTACATAAACCAACATTCAAATATTAATTTCGAGATTAACTATATTTTACCAAAGAAATTTTCATCGATTTAATATAATAAAATACAAAAAATATATGAAAAGAAATATTATTTCATCAGCATTTAATTGAGCAATATCGGCACCTCGATATTAAATTAATATAAGATAGAGTTAAATATTTTTTAAGAGTTAAAAAATATTTTGTAAATAATAAAGAGAAGTTCGTGTTGCAATACAAATAAAAGGAAAATAATAATATACATCAATATATGATTATTTTCTTTGAAAACATAATATATATTTACAAAATATTATACTTATGATAGATTATTTATGAGTGTTAATATAAAATGTTATGTCCATAAATAAAAAAATATAATAAATAACACTTACAGAGAAACGCATCCTTGTTATTATGTCACGTAACAAAATCAATAAACAGTTATGGAATTATTGCAAACAACCACATTTATACTAAATTTGTGCCAAAAAAAATGTAATATATTTATTAAATTTTATAGGTTATTGGGATCATTGGAGGGAGTTGAGATATTGATAATTTACCGATAGTTCATTATAAATAACAATTTCAAAACAGCGTAATTAATATGCAATATCAGTAGCGTACACGTAATTTAATTAAAAATGTAGGTGTCTATATTTTATTAACTATTAATAACACTGAAAAAATTAACATTAATTATACGTCAGAACTAACCTTGCTTCAGTTACAAATTTATTTTTATAGAAAAAAAAATAAAAATATATATTAGTCAAAATACTTTCACAAATAATTTAAAATTGATGTAAATTCACAAAAATTAATTTATTTAATATATATATATATATATATATATATATATATATATCATCATCATCATAACGCCCACATCAGTCCACTACTGGACGAAAGCCACAATGAATAAATAATATTAATATTATATAGACACGCGGTGATGCTAACCACTGTACTACCCAGTCATATATATATATATAGGATTTAAGTCATCTAAATGTGATGCCTAGATTTGTGTTTTATTAAAAAGAAACATGTGTATAAGGTGGTGTATAGGGACACATGTGTATAGTTTCTTTTTAATAAAACACAAATCTAGGTGTCACATTTAGATCACAAAAGATTTTTTTCTCAACGTACTGTTGAATGATGCTCTTTAATAACATTATTCAGTTCTAATAATTTAGTTTTTTGTTCTTTCATTTTATATCTACAATTTTTTTTATATTTTTATTGCATATATACAAAGATCTTTTTACGAACCTTTTTATGTCAATAAATTTCAAATTAATAATTGCTGTTGTCCATTGACGATCTTTTCTTCTTACTATATAACTGACTCACTTACATTTTTAACTTTTCAATCCTGTTATAATTTATGCAACTTTTGTTGCTATCGAATTAATCCGTTTCTCTTTTCGTCTCTACGTTGTATTTTCAACATGCATCTTCAAACACTTCTTTCTTCGAACGTAGAGAAATATTCCAGGTCATAATATTACATTTGTTTCAAGTTTTATTCTATATTTCACTAATTTATAAATGTTTCTTTTTTGTTAATGAGCTGTTATAAAAGAATTTTTTGTTAATGAGCTGTTATATATAGTTTTTAATTTGTATTTTTATTCCTTCCATTTTTCTCTGATCTGCAAATTCATTGTATATTACTTAAATTTTTCTGTGATTTATCATTAGACCAATTTTTTTACTTATCGACTATCTTGTGACTAGTAACTGAAATTAAAAAATCATCTCTCTTCACTTTTATTTCTTCAGATTCTCAAATTAGGGTCTTTATCACTTTTTCTAATTCAGATATAAATAACTTTAGTGAAATGGCTCCATCTAATCTTGCTCACTTCATGATTTAATTTTCCTGCTTTTTTTTAATTGGAGGAAGTAGCTTTGATCATAAATGTTTCTTAAACGCATTTCCTTGATTTCCAATAGATAAATATATACACACATTGATTAGTAATTATTTCACTTTATTCATAATTATATATATATATATATATATATATATATATATATATATATATATATATATATATATATATTTATATATATATACACCCATCCTTCAATTTACACGAGATTTTTTTATGCGAATTTTTTTTACGTGGTAAATTATACCTCTATTTACACGGTACTTTTTTTACGCGGTATTGATTTACGCGGCACTTTTTATACGTGGTCAGATAATTTCATTTTATATAATTTTTCATGGAATTTATTCTATATCAGAGTGACGCAAATTCTTACTTGAACGTATAAAAGCACGATATAAATATATAAAAGGTTTGATAGTTTTGAATTACAGAAACGATAGTGACATCGAATAAAATTTATCTACTTTTGTTTTCTAAAACGTCATTATTTTTTTGTTAAGCTATGTGAAATAAATATGTGTTTCTACAACTTTACTAGTTTTTATTTCCAATATTTTTTCTATTGTACTGACAGACTTAATTTACGCGATTTTCATTCGCGTAAGACAAATCCACGAGGAAAATTGAGGGACGGGTGTATATATATTTAGGTACTTTATAAAAAATATATAAAAAAATATATTTATTCTCATCTTTCATATTTTAATTATTACATTAAATCAAATCTTTAATGCTCAGTTTAAATATTTCACAATCAAATAAACTCTGTGAGAATAAATTTGTATTAAACTCTATTGTTTCTGAGACGAAATAAAAATTAAATGAGAATATAATTTTGTTAAATATGCTTATTTAAAAAATAGAGAAAATAAAAACAAGCATATATTATTACAGTTTGGTTACTATAATGTAAATTTATTTATAGATTATCCGTAAGGAAATTAATGAATATTTGAAGTTAAAAAAATCTAATAAATGAAATAATATCACGAGAATGTTTATTGTTTGATACGAAATGTAAATTGGTTCAAACGAACCACAAGAAACAAAAACACTAAAACCATTACCGTTATAAAACGTTCTAAAATAACCTTTATAAAAACAGACAGTTGCACTTCCTAATTATAATCCATTTTAGAACAAAAACATACGCTTTCAAATCATAATCTCAGACATTGTTTATTCATTCGCAGATACTTTTATTAATTCTATAAAACTTTCGTTTCCTTTAAACAGTGACAGTCGAAAAATGGCAATGTGACCATACATTTTTTTACTTGTAATTAATTAAAGACTTGAATATATTATTATTGCATTTTTAAGTATGTTTTGAGTAGATGTTACGTTATGATTTGAATCATTTGTAACAAAAATATTTTTTTATTTTATTCTCGTTTGACATTAATTATTTCTAGAAAAAATTAAATTATTTTTGTTGTAGAATTTTGTTATTTTATATTAAATTAACAAATGATTTTTTTAAAAATTCATATCCTACTTTTTGTATTTACTAATATGAATTTTAAATTATTTTTTATAAGAAATACTATGTATCAATATTAATCCGATTTATATGGACAATTCAAAAGATTTTATTTAAAAATAGAAGAAAGAGCCATACTATATTATATTTTTTTACGTTATTAAATTGATTTAATGACGTAAATATTTTGAAAATAATTTGTTCTTCATAGCTTTTTTAGGTTATACATATTCACTGATTAATTGCGGTATAGTAAATATACCACTGATTATGACGAAAACAACTTTTAGATTGAACTAAACTTTTTTGTCGCAATAAATTTGAGGTAACTCTAAGGTCATTATGTTGGATATATATATATATATATATATATTTGTGATGTTGTCAATTGCATGTGGTGTTAATTTTGAACGTCAAGCATTGTTGACTAGCGATATAAACAAAGAAACAAGAAATTTCTTGTTAAAACGTTGACAAAGAACAAGAATGATTACTCCATTAAACTTTAATGAAAAAAATTGTCAATATGGTAAGATTCATAACTCAAACTCGGCCTTTTTTACAAATTTAAAGTGCATCGTTTTGTAAAGAAAACTGTTTATTAAAATATGAACGAATATGTTTTTATTAATTTTTTATAAGAAAAAAATATATTTATAAAACGATTTATTTTATGGTTCCACTTATTAAGCAATCAACTACTCAAGAATGAATAAATTGAGTTGCTAATTATGAATATATAGTCAACAAATTAAATTTGTATCTTTTAAATGATTTCGTAATTAGGATATTTTAACGACTTTTAGCGAATTTTCATAGGATGTACTGTCTTAGACTTTTGCAATGAAATTTATTTAATAATAAATGAGTCGTCTATTCAAATTAGTTGAAACATTTTTGGAAACGAAATTTTTTATTAAACGATAGAAAAAAATCATGAAAACGTAGTCAATGTATAGTAAAATAACTTTTTTTGAACAAACAATTTTATTACTAATTGGATTCTAGAAATATACTCAACAAAATCAAATTATATCGAAAAATGGTAGCAGTATAGGTTGTGTTATTTTTTTAAAAAATTGCTCATCTCGTTTCTTAAAAAATATTATATTTATATAAATATATATATATATGAAAAAATTCTATAAACTTTTTACCCATGTAAACAATAAAGGATTATTAATTATTTTAATAGTCTTGTGATATCTGGATAAGTCAGTTTTTGTATTTAAAATATGATTGTATTCTTTTTTAATATGTTTATAATATGTATGAAGTTTGGATAAAAATGTGAATTTGTCAGGATATTGAACATAATTATATATTTTTATGTATATAAGAATTTATATTTTTACAATAATATCCCATTTTCACTTTTTATTTTACACACATACATATATATATATATATATATATATATATATATTGTATACATTTTTCATGTGCTTAAACAATAATTAGCTCGATTTTTATTCTTATACATAAATATTTTATTTATTTCATAAATATTTATAACAAAAATAGATACTTCAAAATCAAACAATTATTAATAAATAGAATAAATTATTCAATGAACACAAATATATAAATTATTGGTATTTATTTTAAAAAACAAATATTGTAACAATCAACAGATACAATTCAACAAGTGAAAAAATAATTCAACACACATCATTTTTTTTAAAAAAAATCAAATATGTTAGCGGCCACTTCCATATGATCCTTTTGATTGTGACAGAGAACTACCACTATTTTCATATGAACCTTGAGAATTAAGACCGATTCCTGCAGATCCTGATGGTAAACGAGAACCGCCGGGGGTTCCATAGGATGGGTTAGGTTTTGCGCAATACACGCCAGCAATAATTGCAATCAACATTAGGAAAATCTGAAATTTGTAAGGAAATAATGTTTTTAATAAAAGAATCTATCAACAACATTACGAGATTTTTTTATAAAAGTGTTCAATCATTATTTAATTGTTCACTATGTCGTATGTGTCTTTTGATGGCCATGTTTGAATCACAAAATCCCTAGTATTAAAACCAATTGTGGATATGTGTATTATTTTATTGTTACAACTTGAATGTAATGATCTGTATGAAGTATTAGGTTAAAAACAAAATATATTAATATGAACATATAAATGTGATAATTTTTTGTTCATAAATTATAGTTCATTTAACTGGATAAAAAAATCAAACAGCTGTCTTTATCTGTATGCAAATTAGTAGAAATATGATTACTTTTAGAACAAGGCAGATTTTTTGTATTATAAAAAATTTTGAATGTAAAAAATGTATACATTAACATTTTAATTACAATATTTATAAACTTTTTTTATATATTTTTGTGATCAGACATAAATATTAGCTACATAATAAGCAGTGAGAAGAATAGATTTCAGTTATTAAAAAGATGTTACAATTCTTTATACAACATAATTAAAAATTCTATAAATAAATAATTTGTCTTTTATAAATAATATGTTTTTTTATTCTTTAATTCTTTTTTGTTATAATGTTAATAATACACCTGATCCATTTTTGTATCAAATTTTACATTAATGGTTTCATCTTTTTCAATCAGATTTTATAAGCCTTAACTGAGAAGGTGGTGTTTTGAAAATACTGAAAAAAGAGCATTCTAAACATGAGCTTCTTTGTGAAAGATTAGACTTTTTCCTTTTTTTAAATTTTGTAACTTATTTTTTAGAATTTATATTTTTTATATTTTTGAAGAACTTATTTATTATTTAATATTTTCATAAATTAAATTTACTAATACGTTTTACATTGATCATTGATATTAATTGGTAATAATTTATTACTTTTCATTAACATTCATAGATTATTTACAATTTCAATATATAACGCATAATGATAAAAAATTAAAAGTGAACTGTAACATATTTTTTAAAAAATTCTGAATAATGATGATATAAATTACATTTCAATTTTAACTGTAAAATATTACAGAGTTCTAAATAAAGAAATAAAAAAATAATTCATTTTTTGGAAAAATGATATATACGCACTATTTACACACACACACACACATATATATATATATATATATATATATATATTTGTGTGTGTATGTAAATTTAAAATATATTCACATTGTATAAAAGTCTGCAGAAAAAAATAATTCAAGACACCCCTGAACTTGTAACAATATCGAATTTAGTTAGATATAATTAATATTTTTGTACTATTAAATTTACCAGAAAATATTTTCAGTAGAGAAATGATTTAGTTTGTAGAAAAACATATTTATTCATTCAGTAAAGTGGAGGACATTGAAAAACTTATTGCATATTCTGTTGTTTAAACTAAGAACGATAATTATATAAAAAATACTATAAATATATTTGAGTAATCCGAATCAGATATTGAAAGAAACGAAGAACCTACCAAGCTTTATCTAAACATTAATTGCTATTGAAATTTTACCAACAAAAAATAATGTCTAAATATCAAAGGCACAGATAATCCTTTTTTAAAAAAAATTTCGCATTTCTATAAAAGTTCTGAAAAAACTGAATATTTGAATTAACTTTAATTATATATATATATATATATATATATATATATATATATATATATATATAATCAACTTAGTTTTAATTTTTTTTAAAATTTTCATACACATGTATATCCAGCACATTTAACAAATTATGATATCTTAGAAATATCCTTTTTTACTTAACATCAATGAATACACTGAAATAAAATTTGTTCTGATATTTATATGTAATTATTTTATAAAATTATCATATTTCCAAATTTTAAATTGCATTACAAATTATTTCCATAATGAATTATATATAATAATATTTTTTTAAGTAACTGTTGAAACTACTCAAATATAAATATTTATCTCTATCTAATGATGGGTTTACATTCTTCTTTCTTATGTTGTAAATTTTGAAAAGGAACATAAAATAAATAAGTCATATATGTATATTTTATATAACAAATACGTGTAACAATACATTTATTTTTGAATGAGTTTATTTATATGTGTGTTTGTTAAATGTAATTAACATCTGTAAACACCCAACCTCTGACTATAATATACATTTTTGAACTATTGTCTTAAGCAAAAAAAAAAACACACTTATAAATGAATCTAATTATTAGGTTGTGTAATATGAAATGTCCGATTATTATATCGGAAATAAAATAAAAATTCGACATTTCATAGTACATAACCTAATATATATATATATATATATATATATATATATATATATATATATATATATATATATATATATAATAAGAAAAAGAATACATGCACAAAGTAAATGTTAAATATCGTAATAAATAAAAAGCATATAATTAAAAATATCAATCGACTTACAGCAAAACGCATTGTTAGATGAATAAAATCGAGTAATAATCGTTGAATAAACTTAATAAATAAGATTGTTTTATTACGTTTGACATTTAAATACAGTTCTTTATATACTTATTCGTTGTTAGAAAAAAATTGTAGAACTCACCTAAAAAAATTTTGAATAAATCAAACTGGTATGCAATTAATTTGAATACTTTTATATACATATATCATATCTGATTTGTATAAATTAAACTGTTATTTAAGTCTTGAGGTACATACGGATGTAAGGATAGTGTTTTGTGTGTAGACAACTAATTCATTATTTATAATTTATTCGAATTCGTGACAGCCTCCAGTAAGTCTATTTATTTATATTGTCATGTAATTCTTACAATGTTTCTTTTAGGTAAAACTTTGTATTACATTTTGTAATGTAAATATCGAAGCAGATTCTTAGTTTGGATAAAAAAGTAAACTTGAAAAAGTATACAGTTTTATTTAATTTTATTATATTAAATCCTACGATAGAATATAGAATACTGAAGAAATAAATATTGATATATTAACAAATTAATATGATTAAAATTATTAATAGCCATAAGCTGATAAATAGTAAAGAAAATTACTATCGGAAAGATTATTCAAATATTAAATGCCATTTTTGATTATAGTATAAATAGAATAAAGAGATTTTTTAATTATTTTTTTTTTGAAAGCATTATTTATTTTTGCTGTATTAGAGTTAAAAATAATTTGCTGTTATTAATAACAAAGATGTTATTCATCTCAAAATTTTATAATGCAGTGCTCTGACAATGTTGCAATAGCATCAAAATGCGTATCAGCGAATAAAATGAATAATAAATTATTATTGAATACTTTTATGAAATATTAATGTCTTGAGAGTGAGTGAATCATTTATTTTAATAAATGATTTGACGTTATTTTCTGTGTTTATTTTCTTTTACTTTTAAAATTATGCATATATTTATTTAATAAATCTTATTCACAATTTTTTAAATATTCATTTAAAAAATAGATTTAAAAGATGTAACAATAATATACTTCTAATAAAATAATGTTTTTCGAAAAGGTTCATTATATTTTTTATCAAAAAAACTATATTTAACCACTTATATAATTTTATCGAGATCAGAATTGTTTCTGAGCCATGAAAATTTATCTTAAAAAGTCCAATTCTGATTAAGTACTATTTTATTAATCTACATATTCATAAAAGTATTGATTTTTTTAAAAAATACAAGTACTTCTATAGAAACATATTTTAAAACTTAAATTATAATTGTGAATAAATCTTGGATTAAAAATTATAAAAAATATTTTTACAGACGATATCTAAGCTAATAGACATAAAATATGTTTTTAGTGGAATATTACTTTGTTATTTAATATTGATTTCAATATTATCAAAAAAAGAATTATTTTCCAATTAGAATATTTTTTTACAATAATAAATTATTTTGAAGGTAAAAAATATATTTCGAAGAATTCTTTCTCTGACTAATTACTATTTTTCATATGTTTATTCATAAAAAAACGATTTTTATGTAAAAAAGAAATATTTTCTATTTTGACAATTTTTGGTCAAAAATTAAAAAAAACACATATTTTCTGTAGTAGATATTAAAATTAATAGACATAGATAACATGTGTTTAATGAAAAAACTGATCTCCTGATGAGAAAAGTTAGATTTTTTTAATTAAAACAAGTTTTCACCTTTCGAGTCACATTTTCCCCTTACCAAACTTGTTTGATAATGGAAATAAATTTCAAAAAGTACTTTAGACAACTTGAACTCAATTTAATTATTACTTTGAATATATGAATTCAGAAATGTTCCAACTTTAAAAAAAAATTAAATAATATATCATACACTTATAAAAATATATGATTGTATGAGATCCACATTCAGTTATAAAAAAGTCAAATATAGAAATAATTCAAGAAAAAGCTGCTCATCTTGTGTTAAATAGATACTTCAGGAAGATAGTCCTAGAGAAATGATAAAACATCTGGACTGGGGGAGTTCAGAAAGTGGACAGATGTTTGCTAATTTAATTTGGATTTTTAAAGCTTTTATGGAGAGTCGACTTAAAAATATTTGAGTCAAAGTATAATTTTTATAGTACATAAATTAAAAATTAAGTTGGAAAATTATAGAAAACAAGTTACAGAACATTTGATTTTTTATAGATATACATGGGTTTGAATTTTTCTTTATTCTAATATTTTTAAATCATCATTTTCCTGAGTTAAAACTTTTAAAATAAAATTAATACAAATTCGTCGGGTAACTTTTTGCACCGCCATTCACCAAATGCCGGCATTTTTTTATTCCCAATACCGACTTATACAGTTTTACTTTGTTTTTGATTACATTTGCACCGTTATGCGATGCAACTGAAGCTAAAATCAGTTCTCTCATGGTATTATCTCTGTTTGGTTAAAATTATAATTTAATATAGTCAGAATTAAGAGAACAAAAATCAATTATTCTCTGTAATATTCAAATGACGAGTTTTCGTTATTTGGCTGTGGGTGATTCTCTGGAAGATGACGAATTTTCGTCAAGCGGACGAATAAGTGTTAACCCTTTAACTGTTTAATTTTGTTTCGAAAAACTTTTTCTGCCTGCTTAATTATTTTCCAGCGAAGACGAGTATACTCGACATAAACAGAGTAAAATGTTTCTGCCTATAAAAGTAGGCAATTATGATTAAAAATCAAAAGTTGCGTGTTGGTTTTTTAGAAAATATATATTTTTTATTTATAAATATATATTTTATAAATATATATTTTATAAATATATATTTTTTAGAAAATATACAAGCTATTGTGTATTAAAATAAATAAGGTTGCCAGACTAACGAATATTCTAAAATGTACATTTTTTAAAAGATCTTTATTTGCCCTTTTTCAGGGAAAATAAATTACAGTTGATTCGTTTAATAATAATACGAATGCGATTTTTTTTATCTTCACGACGAGTATACTCGACATTATGCGAAAAATTTTCGTTTCGCTCTGACGAGTATACTCGACATAAACAATTAAAGGGTTAAGAAAGACAAAATATATTAATGTACAGATTTTTACAAAATTGGAAACCGCGTTTACAATTTTTAGCAGTCGATTTATAATTATTATTGTTCTTTTTATATGAAAAATAACCGTTTTACCACCTGACAAATTCTTAGATAATAAAATGAATATTTTAAAAGTATATTTTAAGCCAGATATTGAATCCCATAAATACAAGTAACATTTTTTTATTGAAAAAATATTTTCGTAATGAAATTAACTATATTTTACAGTTGCACAAAAATTTATATTTTCAACTGAAATTTTGTAAATATGTTTATATGTATAAAAAATACAATTATTATGTGCATACAATATATAGCTGCTACAACGCTACTGTTGGACATAAACGGATTGTCATTATGTCACTCGTTGATTGACCTTTCGACACTTATTATATTTATAAAATGATATCATGTTTCCTTGACCTTGCTCTTGAATTTCGATAAAACCCATGATTTTGATTGAATGTTTTACTACTGGAGCATAACGTAAAGATCAGGGACGAATTGAAAGGCACACATACATATTTATATATATATATATATATATATATATATATATATATATATATATATATATATATATATATATATATATATATATATATATATATATATATATATATATATATATATATATATATATATATATATATATATATATATATATATATATATATATATATATATATATATATATATATATATATATATATATATATATATATATATATATATATATATATATATATATATATATATGTATATATATATATATATATATATATATATATATATATATATGTATATATATATATATATATATATATATATATATATATATATATATATATATATATATATATATATATATATATATATATATATATATATATATATATATATATATATATATATATATATATGTATATATATATTAAACTGTTATTACCAACTGATCAATCTTTGTTAAATACAATTCAACACAAACCAGTTTTCATTTTTTCATCTGAATACATATCTATTAAACGTATTTTTGTTGTCTACATTCTTTGTCAATAAACAAACGAAAAACATCAACACATAAAAATTATTCAGTTTTTAAATAAGACATGAATTTTTCATGAGCTATTTTAAAAGATTCATCGAAGCTTAATTGCATAAAACAGGATTGTTAAACAAATGGCATGCGTACAATTATGATATGCGATATATTTTATAATAGATTAATTCTAAATCGGTTATATTAATGTAAGTATTTCAATATTTTTCAAAAAAATCTGAATTATTTTAATATTAATCGATGAATTTTTGTTTAGTATAAATTATTTTAATATTAGTTAGTAACGTTATAAATATTGCACTTAAAATGTTGCTAATGTCTAATTATTATTTATTTTATTTGACATGCGATAATTGTTAAATGTTTTTTTGAATATATCAACTCCTAAATTAAAAAAAATTGTTATCATTTATATTAAATAATAATTTTATTGTTTATCAAAATAATACAATTTGTCAATAATATTATTTAACATTTTAATAATAAATTGATAATCTCCCATCTTAATGCTATATATTTAAAATATAAATCATGAAGTAAACAAAATATATTTTTTAATTAAATGAAAAATTATAATAAGATTAGTAAATTATTTTAATATAAAGAATAGGCTTTCAGTTATAATTTACTTCATTTAATATATAAAGATTTATATTCTAATTACTATCATTTAATTTTTTAATGTATTATTATTTCAAAATAATTAATAAAATTTAAAATGTCATCTTTTTTATAATGAATAAAAAATATGTCTAATTTTACTGACTCAATTTGATTTTTACCATCTGGTTGAATTAATTAAAAATCATTTTTCGTAATTGGTTCTGTTCAAAATAATTTTTAAATTTTATTATTTTAGATAAATAAATTATTTAATTTGAGCTTTCAAATATTTATCTTAATTCGTTAAAAATAGTTTACTGCAAATAAATATTCACTCGATCATTCAAACGCCTATTTTGTTACAGAAATTTATTCAGTGACAGATAAAGTTATAAAACCATTTTTAAAAAATGTAGATTTTTCTGAATTCTTGAATATGTGATATAAATATATATATATATATATATATATATATATATATATGTGTGTGTGTGTGTGTGTGTGTGTGTGTGTGTATATATATATATATATACGATATTGAATGCATTAAAAAATCGAAAAATTGATAAAGCATAGATGCATTGAACATTTTACAAATATTACTTAGTCATCTACGATTTTTTGATGACTATATCATTTTCTCAATAAGCCTGGATTTTTTAGAAAATAAAAATAACAGAACAAGTAAAAAAATCAGTTTTACGATCAATCACAGTAAGAGAAAACTAATTGTACATGTAATTTACAAATTAGAGGAAAATCGAATTGAAAATAATAGAAATTAAAACTGTGTATGTTTAGGATAATTTACTTAAGAATATTTATAGATGAAGTGATCGAAAGGATATAAATTGTGAGATCGTGTTGATTTAAAAAAAAATCTTATATAAAGTAGAATATTCGTCTGTTTGAAAAAAATGTGATCAATCCATCTTATTTAGACTTATTTATGATAATGAAACATGTGTTTTAAATACCAGAATAATTCAGTGGCTTCATAAGGAAAGTATATATTATTAACACAAAAAGACAGAGGATAAATTAGTCTTAAAACAAATATAACAATTGGAATACACTTATCAAAAAAAAAAATTCTTTTTGCCTCAGCTGCATTTATATTCATAAATACACATATGCATGTACGCATACATACATACACACACATAAATATATATACACATACACACACATGTATATTATAAATGTTTTCAGGTTTACTTGAAGGTAAAATAAATGTAAACGTCTACTATGACACTGATCTTCAAATAAAAGTGAATGCGAAGCGTTTAAACCTTTGCAATAAATTTTATATATTATATGTATATACATTTTTGATGATCAATGCATAAAAAAATGTTTCATAATCGATAATGTTTATTTTTAAAGAATTTCCTCATATTAACCGACCTATGAACTTTTTGTAATATCATTATTTTGTATAATATATATATATATATATATATATATATATATATATATATATATATATATATATATATATATATATATATATATATATATATATATATATATATATATAGAATAATTAAGTAAAATTAAATAACAATAATTACATCATTTTTATGAAATATAGATTCTGATACCCTAATTTTTCATTTTATCTGAACAAATATTTTTATTATTTGTGAATAAATAAATTATTATTTGAACATTAAATGGTCCTTACAAAAAAACTATTTTTTATTTATTTAAACTATTTAGCAATCTTCATTATAAAATCGATTATAAATTATTTTTCAATAAAATATGTATATAATATATTATATATTTTAACATTTAAGACAATTTACATTATTTTTGTCTTCATGAGGTTTATTGTAAAACTATTTTTTTTTTACTTTCTTCATATAATTCTTTTATTCTTTTTTTCTAGTTCTTCTAGACTTGTTAAGGAAATAATAGTCATCAACAAATCTTAAGTGATTAAACGTATTTTTATTCCTTCATATTGTTAGTTTAATCTCTCAAATGCCTCTAAAATAGATGTAAATCATTTTATTGATATCACTTCACTCTGTTTCAATCCTTCCATCATTTTAAATGTTTTGAGTTTTTCGTGTACTTGTACTGAGGATGTATTATTTCTATAAATATTTCCTATGAGTTCAATATATACTTCTCCAATTCCTTGATCCTTCAATGCACTTAATATCGCAGACGTATTATCTGAATCGAAGGCTTTTTCATTATCTTTAAATTCTAGGCAAAGTGGTGTTTGGTATTCATTGTATTAGATATTAACTTCCCATACTACTTGAATGTGATCCGTTGTGCTAAATTCACTGTTAAATTCGACTTGTTCTCAAGCCTGTGAGAAATCCAGTTGATTTTTGCAATCCTTTTAAAATAATTTCAGTGAACATTATATATGGTCATCCAAATGTTATGCATAGATATGTGTGTAATCCAAAAGAAACATGTG
The DNA here is from genome assembly GCA_029203775.1 of Neoneuromus ignobilis. Classification (NCBI taxonomy): domain Eukaryota; kingdom Metazoa; phylum Arthropoda; class Insecta; order Megaloptera; family Corydalidae; genus Neoneuromus; species Neoneuromus ignobilis. Next base: position 37,935,386 of record CP092089.1, on the reverse strand, counting down.
TATAGTTTCTTTTTAATAAAACACAAATCTAGGCGTCACATTTAGATAACCCTATATACAATACAATATATATATATATATATATATATATATATATATATATATATATACATATATATATAAACACACGTGCATATATTCAAATTTTAAACATATTTTTGTCATGAAAAGCATGTTTCTATATATCAATTCTAAATATTGAACAATACGTTAACAATCCAATTAAAATAACAATAATATTATTATTAAAAGTTCAATTAACTTCCATGATTGTTTTTAGTAGGAAAATTTCTTACAAAAGCAAAGATTAAAATATTATGTAATACTTGCGACTTATTTAAATTTAAAATCAAATTGTACAAGTTCAATGATACTTTTCAATAATATTTGTTTAGGTTTTACCGAACATTTTTATCATTGAATTATTGTTATTTTTATTCGTCCAATATATTAATATACATAACTATTAAAACATATACGCATATATATATATATATATATATATATATATATATGTGTGTGTGTGTGTGTGTGTGTGTGTGTGTGTATGTATGTATAAACATATCGATCTTTGTGTATGTAAAGATTTGAAATCATTATTTTCTTTAAAACAAATAACAATAACAAAATAATATCAGTGAAAGGTCGGTGAGTTGATTAAAATTTTGTGCAAAGATAGCCTTTTCGTTTTTTTATCAAATACAATTCTTAGTAAACAATTGGTTATATCTGTAGTCAATTTTAAGCGGATTAACTAGAAATATACTAGAAATGTTCATATTTTTCTAATAAATATAAAATAATCCATGGCTGTCGTCCATTGTATGAATCAACAGAGTCACGTAGTAAAATATTTTTCCAATATATTTTTACATTTAACAATACTAAATTAATTTATTGGATGTTACAATTCTTTTCCAATAAATACATTGCTAACAGATTTCATACAAATATCCCAGTTAGATATAAACAAACAAAAACTATAAGGTGGTTTTACCACTTACATAAATCCGATTTTTCGGAGTGAAATGATTAATAAAATTATTATAGAAATTGTTAATTGTCCATTTATTTTGAAAATAATCGACATAATTTTAAATATCGTTACACTATTCATTCCATTGAAATTTATTAACCAAATAGACATATTCATTATAATCAAATATACTCGTATTTCAAGTTTATTTACTGAAAATATTTTGAATTTTATTTCATTTTTATTTTTTAACATTTAATAAGAGCTGTTTTTAATATTGATTTCTTTTACAATATTATATACGAGGTCGTTTGATAAGTCCGTGTAAATTCCGAAAGATGGCATCACTGGTGCATATCGAGGTTATTTTTAATTAGTAGCACCTCTTGGAAGAACACACATCAAGTTTCAGCCATATCGGTCTATTCCTTTGTGTTTGACAATCGTTGGAATCAAGGAAATCGAGCGATTGTCAAATAATGGACGAAAAAGAATTTCTCGTCTTGATTAAACACTACTTCATTAAAGGCAAAACGCCTCAGGAGACTAAACAGAAGCTTGATAAACATTATGGTGACTCTGCACCTTCGATTAGTGCGGTTTATAAGTGGTTTCAAAATTTTCGGAGTGGCCATATGAGCACAAGAGACGCTGAACGTTCTGGACGCCCTGTTGAGGTCACCACTCCAGAAATCATTGATAAAATCCATGATATGGTGATGGATGACAGAAGAGTGAAAGTGCGTGAGATTACTAGTGCTGTAGGCATCTCGTGTGAACGGGTACATAATATTTTGCACCAACATTTGGACATGAAAAAGCTATCCGCCAGGTGAGTGTCGCGATCGACCAAAAACGAGGTCGTGTGAAGTGTTGGAAGAACGGTTTGCAGCTGTGTCAGCGAAATCCGCAGGACTTTAAGCGTCGTTTCATCACTGTAGATGAAACATGGATACATCACTACACTCCTGAGACCAAAGAGCAGTCTAAACAATGGGTTATCAAGGGGGAATCTGCTCCGAAAAAGGCGAAGACAATTCCTTCGGCCGGGAAGGTTATGGCGACTATCTTTTGGGATTCGCAAGGAATAATCTTTATCGACTATTTGGAAAAGGGTAAAACCATTACAGGTGCATATTATTCATTGTTATTGGATCGTTTGAAAACCGAGTTGCAAGAAAAACGTCCCCGATTAGCACACAAAAAAGTCCTCTTTCATCACGACAACGCACCAGCTCACACCTCAGCAGTTGTGGCCGCAAAACTAATGGAAATAGGGTTCCAAATCGTTTCACATTCCCCTATTCTCCAGACTTGGCTCCATCGGACTATTATTTGTTCCCTAATATGAAGAAATGGCTCGCGGGAAAAAGATTTTATTCGAACGAGGAGGTGATTGCAGGAACGAATGACTATTTTACAGACTTGGACAAATCCTATTATTCGGAAGGGATCAACAAACTAGAGCAGCGTTGGATGAAGTGTATAAGCCTAAAAGGAGACTATGTTGAAAAATAAAAACGATTTATTCAAAAAAATGAAGCAGTTTTTATTTTTACACGGACTTATCAAACAACCCTCGTATATATATATATATATATATATATATATATATATATATATATATATATATATAATATGTATTTGGAAATAATTTACTTAATTTAATTTAAAATAATAATTCAAATCGAAATTATTATAGTAGTTCCGAAAATTTTATATATTCAATGCAGTCGTGACATCTTTTATTGCTTATTTGTAATTCACTGTTTCGTGGAAAAATAAAAATTAACGACCTGATGATGGATCGCCAAAAAAATATTATAATTACATAATTACAATAATATTACTATTTTTAAAATGATAACTTTATATTATAATCAATATATTTTTAAGTATTATTATTTATTTAAAAAAAACAGTTTTTATATTTTTTAAAAAATACTGCATTATAATTGTTTCAATAATGTATAATACTTTATTTTCCCCAAAAAATAATTAATATTTTAATTTTTTTGAATTACTGACGCTCTAATTCGAATATTACTCATGTAATTTGGCAAAATAATAATAATCATTAAATAAATTCTAATTATGCAGTAATTAGATCAATCGATATCATAATGACGATAACAAATTATACGTTATTTGAAAACATATTTTTTATTTTGTTAATAATATTTTTAGAGCGTCCAAAACAGATGTAGGAACAAACGATTAATTCAAATGATTGTAATTATAAATGACATAAATTTAAATTCTGAGCATGGAAGGTTTTTGATATGTTGATAACGTTAAATTATCGATTTTACTGCATCATATACCTAATTAATGTAACACAATTAGTTTTACTTTGTAGTTCATTTACTTATTCATAGAGAAATCATATACTAAATGCTATTAGTTTTATCAAAGTGTTTATCATTGATTTCACACATTTTATTAATTCATATTTTGATGACAATGTCAACATTTTTAAAGCATAATATTGAAATTAGTAAAATTGTAATTTTTCAAAAGTATTTAAACAATATTTGTAATTCAGAGGTTAGAATAATAGCCGTATTGTTTTATTAACAATAAATTGATATCATATTATTGTCTATAAATTATAATAATAAAAAAGGTATAAGAAAGGAACAGTTAATTGAAAATATTTAAAAATTAGTATATGGATATATTTTGAAAGATTTAATTTAAAAAGCTGTATTAAAAATGCTCTGTTTTAAATGATTACGTTCAATGAAATGTGATTTAGTGAATAAGACAGTATTAACATTTAGAATAAAAATGTTGTGAAGTCTGAATGATTTCTTAGTGAACAGAAAAATTAGAACAGTTTTGATAAAAATTTTATAAACTGTACTCTTAAATATAAAAGAAGCTAATTATGACATAATTTTGTAATTATTTTCTTTTCGTTTATGTTATTAAAGTTTTATAAATCAAAATATTTATCATCAACTTAATATTTAAAAACGTCATTAATTTTATTATCAAAAAAAAAATACAAGAAATATTTATAACTGTTTTAAGTACTGATTATTTTTCATATTTAGAATATATTCTTTAAGTGGGTAGTAATTATTGAGTTTACTCTCTATTGACATTTTTTATAAAAAGTAAGTGTATTTACTATAAGCGTTTCCGGTCTCGTTAATTGTATTCAAATTATAAGTTATTAACTTCAAAAAGAAATAATAATACCGATACTTGAATAGTATAACTACAATAGTTGACTATAAAGAAAATATTTTGATTTATAATTAGGTATTTATTTTTTATGTTTCCTGTTTAAATAAATATGTTAAATAATATTTTTGCGTCATATTCTAATAGAACTTCTAATTGAATAGCTAATACATACAGTGATAAAAATTGACTATATAGAATTACTTTTTGAATTTTTTAAGTATCTAAATTTATTCAATCAAATATTTTATATAAAAAAAATAAAAAAGCAAGTTTCATTTATGAATAAATTCTAGTTGGAAATAAAATTTAAAATCTTATGATTAAATATTTCAGTCTAATTTTCAACATGTTTAATCTCGTTTAGTTTTGATTACCACTCCAATTCGTTTTAATGTGTTTTTTTATCAAATTTAAACAAGTATGAGCATTAATTAAATGTTATTTAACACAAATGAGTTTCTTATCCAACTAATTATTACTTTATTTTAATATTTATTTTCATTCTTGTAAATTCATTATTATTTATAATTTGTTTCCCATATTTTTAATTCTCTACAGTAATTTTTGTTCGATGTCTTCATAAGACTATTTTGGATTGACTGATATCTTTAGATAAATTTAATGACACAGATCTTAATTAGAAATTGAGGTATTTTTAAAATGAAGATGAACTTCAAAAAACGTACAACATATTTTTTAATTTTGTATTAGTATTGTTTAATCGAAATTTTAGTTATTTATTCTTCTTTTTGAAATAGTTTTTACTAATCGATTGTTCAATTTTTTTTCAATCAGTCATAAATAAGTAGATTAAAAAATTTAAATTGTGTAACTTCTTTTAATTATGCTCTAATTTGTCACATGTATCAAAATGATCGTTCAAATTTTGCAACGTGAATAATGTATTTTTTTTCGTCTAGATATTTTTTCAGTAGTCAAGTGACATATACATATTTGTAAAGAAACATTCGTACAAAATATTTATTAGAATACAATTATATTTGTTTTTTTACTTCATCGTTTCAAATGATACATTTTTACTCATTAAACAATGAAAATATTTATTAACATAACAAACATTGAAGTTATAACAAATAACGTTATGTAATTTTTAAAATTGTCGTATTCCTTTACGTTTAATATAGGGTCATCCAAATATGATGCCTAGATTAGTGTTTTATTGAAAAGAAATATGTGTATATAGGGTAGTGTATAGGGAAACATGTGTATAGTTTCTTTTTAATAAAACACAAATCTAGGCGTCACATTTGGATGATCCTTTATATTTTCAGTACCTTTTTTATTTAGTTATGAAAATGTTCATGTTATATTAATATAAATTTTTTCAACAATATGTGCCATAAATTATAAAATTTATATATTATCAATCTTTTATAAAAAAAACATGTTTGTCAAAGAAGTAAATTTTGAACAATAAAATTGTTTCTTTTTAAACGTTTATTCTACTTACATTTTTTTAAATGTTAGTCAGTATAAATATATGCATACACACACACACACACACACACACACACACACATATATATATATATATATATATATATATATATATTGTATGTGTATGTATGTACAAATACAAATAACTTACTCAAGTACATAATAAATAGTACTCGTACACCCTTATAAATTTTTTTTCTGTGTTAGATATGAAACAATTTCATGTAACAGATAAAAGGAAGAAAATTCATTAACAACAAATTTTAAATATTTATACTTACTTGCAACTTTCACAGCAATAATTTTTGCTAGATTGTCGGATAAAAATAAATTAAATAATAATGAGAGTTTTGATATATAAAAGGGGTGGTTTTCACATTTGAATTTTATTTGTAACATTTATTTTGTGAACGTATTTTATTGTAAAAACATGTTGTGTAAATATTACTCGTTTCTTTTTGTAAGTTCTTTTTAATATTTTAATTTTTATTTTATCTTACTGAATAAATTTATGGTTAACGTCAAGTTGTTCTGTATTGATTAATATATATATATATATATATATATATATATATATATATAATCATGCCAACATATTATAATTGTTTATAAACATTTACAAATATTATTGTGGTACTAAAATATTTAATGTTGGTTAAATGAATTTAATTAATGTTTCTCATTTTTAATGAAAGTACATGTATGTACAAGTATATATATATATATATATATATATATATATGTGTGTGTGTGTGTGTGTGTGTGTGTGTGTGTGTGTATGTATATAGTCATACATAACAAACGAAGTATTCGTATAATACACTAAGAAAGATGACTAGACATGAACAAAGTAATACTAGCAAAATGCAAACTTCAATTTTTTTCTAATATTGCTTATATAGATATTTTTATTACAAAATTTTTTAATGTTTTCATCATTTTGCTCATATCATATATATATATATATATATATATATATATATATATATATATATATATATATATATATGCGTGCATATGTACGCCCTTTATTTAATTCCGATATACTGTTTCTGTAAAAATTTTTATTTTCAATTTATATGATTTTCCATTATGATTAAACGAAGTAAATGTTAAATTTCATTTTTGTCAAGTCGAACAAGAGTTACTAACTTGCATTGACAAATTAATAATATGCTCAAGTATTATTTGGAATAGAAAATACGCATTTTTTAAAAAAATAAACAATTTAATATTTTATTATTAATTATGATATAAATGAAAAAATATTGCTTATTTATTTTTTAATAAGTGTTTTTCCACTACATTTATCATTTATCGTCGATGATTTACTTCATCAGTTCGATTGCGTGTTTAACAATATAATTTATTATCTCAGTTAAAAAAATATCTAGTGCTTCTATATATGAAACATTATTTTTATTAACTTTTGTAAGGAATATTACAAAATTTCAAATTTTTCAATCATTTTAATGCGATTATCTCTCATTAATTATTAACGCGAATGCCTCTAATAATTTTTTTTTTTTAAAAAAACTTAAAATAGTTATTGACATCGACCTGTCAATAACTATTAACAATTTATATAAACTGGTAAAACTTAAATTCAATTTTTATTGACTCTTTTGCATTGTTTTATTATAAGATTTATTGTAATTATGTATTTATTGTATTATTATTATTATATTATGTATTTATTGTATTGTAAGATTTATCGAAGTATTTATTATAAGCAGAACTAATTATATTAAATTGCAAAAATTCGTACACCTGTTTCAAGAACATTTTATGTATGCGTGCGTGTACGTTTCTAACGTTAGATTATGCCGTACAAACAGTTATCGTTTCCTCTAACAATTAAAATAATTATATAACAATCTGAAACAATTATCTTCCGATATCTTAATTATAATTTTCGTTCGATTTATAGCTCGTCGGATTCTTCGTCGTTGAATCATCGTGCACGACTACCGCAATACTAAAACCGGCCTCGGGCGTTCTTCATAAAATCAAGTACACGGTCGAGACCAAGGCGGCGGTCGTACAGGCAGTGCGCGAAAGAATTACGGCCGCCCTTGACAAACTACAAGCACTCGGAACGTTCCTACGACGCCATGTTGTCGATTTAGTCGGCAGTGCGGCCGAGACAACTCTCGCATTTTTAATATCGTTACTCGACACGGCCATTTCGATTATCGAAGGATTCGCCACGCCAGCAGAACAGATCAATGCCGGTGCGAATCTTATATCGGGTCAAGGATGGTATGGAAGTCATTCACAGAATGGAATCACCATAGACAACATATTGATCGCGAGGTATTTACAAAATCAACGACGGAGATCGTCCTCGAGGCGCCGTAATTACGGATGATGGTAGATTTTTGAATTAATAATAACAGATATGGAACTAATCCGTTATGGTTGTTTCACTACTGACAGTTATCATGTTAAAATATGCAGAATTGATTCAATAATTAATGGGCAAATGAACACCATCTCTATAAACATCTCTAACACTATAAAAATTATATAATAGGTGGGTAATAGTACCAATTCGCAACGTATATTATATTTTCAACGAATGTTTTCTTATTTTAAAAATAACTTAGAATTTGAAGAAATTTTTGTATAAAAAAAAAGTTTTTTTTCCAGACATATACTTAGCGTTTTGAATTATGAAACGAACTGTTAAAATTTATAAAAAGTAAAACAAATGTCGATTTAATGGTCTAGTGCAGCGATCGGCAACCTTTTTTGGCCACGGGTCAAAATTAACCAAAATGTGAGTATTAAAGAGACGTTTGGGTCAGAGATATTTTCGTATTAAAACAGTCTTTTAGTAAATAATAAGATATATTTTATTAAGAAAATAATTACAAACATAGTTGAATGAACTTTATTTATAAACGTTCTCTTCGATATCAATGGCTCCCCTAGTTTGAACTTGTGACGTCAATTTAGTCAAGTCTGGTTTATAGTTAGTCGTTTTAAGATGAATACAAGCATCTGAATTTTCGGTAGTTAACCTGTTCCTGTTCTTGCTTAATATAAATTTCATTTGTGAAAATATTTGCTCACATTTATAAGTTGAACCGAATGTGGACAAAATGGCAAAGTCAATTTTTTTCAAAGATGAAAACTTCGTAGGAAGTGATGCCCAACATGTTGATATCATGAGAAGATGATTATCTTCTGTTTTTTCCAAATCTTTCCGCAATTTCTTGAATTTATCCGTCCATAACGTTGAACTTTTAAAATCAATCATTTCTAAACTAAAATTGTCAATTTTTAGATATTGAAAATACTGCAAATTTAAAACATTTCCTTCTATTTCCTCGGGCTTTATTCTAAATGTAAACATTTCTTCATGCTTCTTAAAATTTTGAAACCGACTTTCATATTCACTTTTAATGACGAAAATCCAACTTTCGAACATATTTAGATTGCTTTCATCGATATTTTCTTTTTCATGTTCCCTTTTTAACAAGGGAAAGAAATGAAATTTTTTTAGTTTTTATGTCAGTTTCAAATAATATCAATTTTGAAGTAAAAATTTTGAAGTAGTACTTTATTTTCGGAACTAAAGTGGGTCACTTGAAATTATCAAATGAGTCACTCGGTGGCCCGCGGGTCATAGGTTGCCGACCGCTGGTCTAGTCGTATTTGTCAATAAAAATGTAAAGAAATAAATTATTTAAAAACTGCATTATTATTTATTATTCACTATTCATTTGCCACTGTGGCTCAATAATGTTTGCATAAGCGATTCATTTAAATCTCACAAGATTATAAAAATACTGATGATGACTGTATCGATATCGAAATACACATTAGTAAATAAAGTGAAAAATAAGTGATTATTGAATACATACAACACTTATTATAGTTGTGGTTAGGTCAGTTTTAACCATTGCTTTAAAATTTTCACAGAACTTTATGTTTTCTTAGAGACTTGCTTTCAAGGTCAGTTTTTCAAGCTTCGAATTTTTCAAACCAGTCCCTATCAGTACAATCACTGATAAATTTTCTAACTTCTTTCTTTCTAACTGATCTTCCGGACTATGTTTGCTGTAACATTCCCTTATTTTAGTTTCTAAAAATAAATTATTCTTAATTCTTTGTAAATTTCAAACAACTATAGAAATTTGGTACAGAAATCATTAATGTACTACCTTCTTTTTATAAAGATAAGTTTATACAAAAACTACTTGAATATTCTTTTATAAAAAAAGAATTTTGATAATAAAAAAGAACAGTTTCATATAACACACCCTAATATAGTAGATTTCATTGTTTGGTCGTTAGTTTTATAATTTGGAACCTGATTGGATTTGATGACTTTATCTATTATTCTTTTGTCTTTCATAGTTCATTAAAAAAATGTTAAAATAAATATGTTTAAACATACATATTTTACTTATCAAACTTTTAAAACTTTCAATTTTTATTATGGCTGAAAACTGACGTTTATTTCTACATATCTAAGGCAACCGATGAACTTTTGTTCAAATTAATACACAGTATTGTATACAAAAAATTACATAACTTTTCCTAATCATGCTGGTTCTTTATGTTTACATATTTTTTAAAAAAATAAAAATAAATTTTTGAAATCTTGATTTTTTTAGTTGTTGATATATATATATATATATATATATATATATATATATATATATATATATATTATTGTGTGTGTTTGTGTACATATGTATATTTTTAATGTATCGTATTATTTGTACCAAAATCAATGTTATATAAGGTCACGGTCACTTTTATAATTAATGTAAATCTTTTTCGTTTCACATTTACTTAGATACGAAAGTTTATATTTAACTTATTTGGATAATCTCCGTGTTCGGGGCACAGCTGTAAGATATATACAATTATATTCAAAAAATAGAATAGGACCAAAACATCATTATCTAGAAATATTTTAAATACATGTTCGTTTTTACGATTGACTGAAAGCAACGCTTTTTTAATTTCAATTATACTTTAATAAAATAATTTTATTTGTACTGAAGGCATATTTATTACATTAAGTACATTTTACGCATATAATAATATAATTATTTTATGGTATTCTAATTTTTTGCAATGTATCTAGTAATAATTGAACTTGCTGTTATATTGTACTTTAATTTTCTATACCATTAAGTTATTTGATTGAATTATTATAATTTATAATTTCTGATTGAAATAATTTTATATTGTTTGTAAAATAAGTAGAATTGTAAATTTAAGAATCAATATTATTTTTCTGTTATAAAAATAAAACGCCCTTACTGATAGTATTCCAAAAGACAAATACTGACAATTGTTATACGATCATTGTTTTCTCATATTCAAATAGAAATTATTATTTTAGTTGTATTTTTTATTAATAAAAGTTTATAATACGTTTTATTTCTTATTATAAATTATTATTATTAACAATAATACACTTGTTTAGAATAAATTTTGTGGCAGAGATTTTTTAGCACTAAATTATAATCTCTTGTTAATTATCTACTAATGTATCCTTTGAATATGTATTCAAAAATTATAAATATTTATTATTCATTATACAAATGTATTAAAATGTTTTCTAGTTGCATCAGGTCCTTTAATTTATTTTAAATAAAATCATTATCGATTGATGAACAAATGTTTAACATATACAGGAATATTGCTGTAAATGGTATGTTTCTATTTCTTTGTATAGGGTCATCCAAATGTGATGCATAGATTTGTGTTTTATTAAAAAGAAATAAAAAAAATATACACATATTTCCCTATACACCACCCTATACACATGTTTCTTTTTAATAAAACACAAATCTAAGAGTCATATTTAGATGACCTTATATATTTACCTGTTGGTTATTTTAAATACTAATTTTACTATTGTTTAGTGATGATTAAGGATGATTGTAGGAATTTTCTTGATTAATTGTATTTTTTAATTTTTTTAGAAACAGTATTTATTTGATACAAAGTATATTTAGACCTAAAATAGATCATAAAAAATATTGAATGCAATTTATTGTCCCGAACGACCTCCAAAAAATTGGCAGTGATTATCGGCGGTTTTACTATATGGTTTTAGATTAATGCAGGTATTCTGACTTGATTTAAAAAAATAGTAATAATTTTTGTAAACCTTATTCCTTCGTTCAATACCTGAGGAATATATTTATGAAAATTTTCAGCCATTTCTGAGTATCGAGTGATTTTTGAAATTTCGGAATAGTATTTAAAAAAGATACTGGTATAATAAATATTTATCGGATTTACTTCAAATTTTCAGAGAATATACTCAAATATATGTGCATTCCGAAAATGCAAAAAAAATCGATTTTTTGAAATTTCTAAGTGCGTATAACCCCTTAAGTCTCAAGTTATTCGAAAAATAGATACAATTTATTGATAAGTTATTTTACTGTATTTAAATCGATCTGACTTTAAAATATTTGATAATAGACACTATTTAATTCAAATTTAGGTTAGTATTTTGTATAAAAGTGAAATAAACGGTTATAAGTTCAGTTTAAATTTTATTAATTGGTAGTTTTGAAAATAATAAAATTCTTGAAGATTAAACCTTTCATAAAAATACAATACACAGTATTCAACGTATGAAGTACATTTTTAAACTGGTAGAACGAGGTGTGTGTATATATATATATATATATATATATATATATATATATATATATATATATATATGGCAATAAGTATAAAAAAATATAAACGTTTCTCGATAAATAATGTTTTGGCGATATAAAAATATGTGAAAAATATTAAAAACAAATTCAAAATATATACTTTATAAATAAAATAAAAAAAACATTATAATATGTAATATAAACAAGTAAGACTAATATATAATAGAAATAGATAATTTTGATGACCAATTATTAAATTGATCTGAAGACGTGTCGCTGATGAAGTTCTCTTTTTCATTGCCAATAAGTACTTTTTACTCTTTTCAATCCAATCCAAATACATTGTAATATCCAAATAAACACCAGGCATATATTTAGTTGCACATCGTATATCATAAGTAGTCATTCCCGCTAATTTGTTATGGCATACAACTGGACTTCCAGCCTCTCCCTTTAATAAATATATACATTTACATACATACACACACACTCATATATATATATATATATATATATATATATATATATATCGTTTCAATTAATAAAGAGAGATAAATGTTATTTTTCAAAATAAATTATTTTTGTTAGTTCTGTTTGGATTTATAAAACAGCTCACAATATTATTAAGTAGTAATTTCATCACTGAAGCTCTTACTTACTCTTATTCTGTTTTCTTGTTTTGAGTAAAGTTTATTAGAAATTAATATTATTTTAAAAAACAAATAATTTCATAAAATTAATATTATTTGATTTTTTATATGCGAAAATCAGAAAATATAATGTGAGTACCTTGAGAAAATGTTAGTTAAAAATTTATATTATCGTTGAACAAATATTCTAGAAATTTTGTTAATATTATTGATTCTGTTTATATTTTAAGCTAAAGATTAAAATATCATATATATATATATATATATGTGATATAATAGATAATTATTAAATATTTATTTAAAATATTGTAGTTTTAAAATCAGATTTATTATTAAAACAAATTTACTATAACCCAAAAACCAATGGACAATTTTAATCTACTGTATTTAGACAAGTACACAGATAAGAACAGTAAATTAAATCATAAGTAAAAAAAAAATCAGTGAATCAGATAATTCAAATATTATTTAAAAAAAATATAAATACCAACTTGTGTGTGTTTAAATACGCATAATTAACTAAGTAAATGAATTAATTATAAAACTATTTTTTGTTATTAGTTTTTTAAATACTCTATTCGTTTGTATTTCTGTGAATTAAATTACTTTTTATTTATTTTATTTTTTAATAGAGTGAACTTACTGAACACATGTCAGTATCTTCAGAAAGAGCACATATTTCGTGCTTTAATAAATCGTTGTAATATATTTTACAAGTAGTTTGGTTTACAATGTAAATTGCATTATGCCCTATTTGAGTACCTTCTTTAGGATTCTGAAAAATAGAAAAAGGATTATTATTTGCGTCAAATTAACTTATAGGAAATAAATATATATTTTGTATTTTCTTTTTTTTATTTAACTGCATTCAGTTAGTATTGTAAAATGTTTTAATTTATATATATATATATATATATATATATATATATATATATATATATACAAACAAACACACACATATGTATACACTTACTTTTTTATTTTTCCAAATATTTACCACACACTTAGTGTTCGGTGCTGGTCGATTTTGTAATAAATCAATTTTTTGAATTTTTGAATTAAATTTTATTTTATCAACCTGAAAAGTGCTATTTTTTAATAATTATATATATAGAGAGAGAACGAGAGATGTAGAAATTCTTCCAATTTTAAACGAATAATTATTTATTTTAGTATTGTGACAAATCATTTTAACGCCTGTGAATTATTGGTCTCAACATTACAATATCTTACAAAAGTTTTCAACAATCATTTATTGTTTGTTTTGTTCACTAATGCGCACTATAATTTGTATGCAATTATCGTTAGAATGAAGTACTTTGACGTTAATAGCATGACTATCACAATGTACATAAGCGAAAATAATAGATAATAAGTGATTATTGCACACTTTTATACAGTTTTGCGTTGTTAGTAATATATGAGATTATATTCTTTTGTAAAACTGTATAATGAGAGATTCATTTCTGTTAAAAGTATAAATTTTAGTCATTTAAAACATATACATATGTCAAATATAATAAATGTTATTACTACTACTAAGTAATATACAATTAAAGTCATTAACTTATTTTTATTTATTAAATTTTATCCTAAAAAATATATGTTGTTTGTAAATGGTATTCTTTCAGCTCACTAATAAATAAAGATAAATTATCTGTTAGATATAAAAATAGTGCTATAACAGCTAAAAAACGATTAAAAATTTGTTGAGTCCAATATATTAGGGTATAAAAATATCAATAAAAAATATTTTGGAGAATTGTAAAAAAAAAATAACTTTTCCTAAACACATTAATTATTTGTATAAATTTACCTTAAGTAATGCAATATTATATGTCTTCTTATATACATTGTATTTATGATGAAGAACATATAACGTACATATCGAAAAATATGGCGCTTGTTTCCAGTTGTCGGATCCAGCGTAAACAAAAATCGTTGAAGGTTCATTGCCACCATCTAGACAATGTGCAGGACACAAGACAAAGATTTCTGATATGATTATGGCAACACAAATGACCATCGGACTTGTACCGCCTATTGTCTGTACAAAAGCCTGTACACAGAAGTGTATTCTAGAATATTTTTCAAAATTTAAATTGTTATCTATTCTTAATTGTTAATAGTACAGTTAGATCTGTGAATAATTATTTCTTGATATCCCACAATAGGAAATTTTATAAACATATTCAATAACAATATGTCAATTTTTTTTATTAATGCGTATTTAGATGTCGATACAATCTTCAAAGTTCGTTTTAATGAAAACATAGGCATGGGATTAAAAATTTATTTCATATTTGTTTCTTTCTTAACTTTGTTCATTACATATAAAATATATTGTACACCTGTATTTTTTTATAAATGAGTAGTAAATATATATGGTCATTCAAATGTGATGTCTAGATTTGTGTTTTATTAAAAAGACAAAATCTAGGTGTTACATTTGAATGACCCTATATATGAACTTCTATATAACTTCTCTGTTTTCAATCTGAAAAGAGTTTTTATCCTCTTTCTAATTTGATACTAAATCCTTATATGGATTCCAGCAGATGAAAATGTTTATTGTTTATTTCTTTGACGTTTTTAATAAATTGGCAAAATTTATATAATTTATTTCATTATCATAGAAAATTTACACGTTTTTATTAAATATTCTAGATTGTTAAAGTATATCCATTTTTCATCCTTCGTTATTTATGACTATAAACATTTTTTTATTTGCGGTTATTGAATAACGAAAGATAAATATTAATTCGAATATCATAACATTTTTTGATTGTTCATATAAAATATTTTTTTTAGATATTTCTTATTTTAAGGAAATGTTAAAATCACAGTGATTTATTATTATTTTTGAAAGTTACACCCTCGATTATCTTTAAATATTTTTGCAGTAATATTTCCAAATCATGCAATTTTATCTTGTATGATCGTCCAAAACGCTTTTTATTTTTCTGATCAAAGTTATTGTGTTTAAACTTATGAAACTATTTTTAACATGAACTTTTAGCTACAGCCACATCACTACAATTTTGACAACTGATTGTATTTACGTCAGTAGATATTTAATGCTGAGTAAATAAAAATAGCATACAGTGGCGAATATGCATTTCTAATTTTATTTTTTAAAAAATCTAAGAATATATTACTACCAAAATTAATAATTTGTCATTAGTGAATTTTTATTGTTTAACATTGACAAAACAAACAATACAGAAATATCCATTTTAGTGTCTATGATGCGTACCCTTTTTACCCAACTTTCATATTTATAATAATTGTATTTATTATAATTGATTAAAAATTAACATTGATTCGTATTTAATAATGTTTTTTTTTTCAACACATATCGTTCTTTTTTAGAATGAATTTTCATTTTTTTGTACTAAAACGTTTATAAAATAAATATATTTGTTTTCAATTTGTCAATTTTTCAATAAAACACATATTTTAACTGTTTAATATTATTTTTTTCTGAATTGAAAACACACACACAAATATTATTTTTAAATAAATATACTTTAATGTGTTGAATAAATATAAGTATCATATTCTTTAAATTTAACTTACAGTATATTTTCAATTTATTGTGCATATTTTTACCTCATAGGCGAATTTTGTTGTATTGATTACATTTCTCGGTTCAGGTGGATATGTAATTCCTTCAATCATAGTCGTACATATTGATATTAAAAAACCTTTAAAACGAAATTTAACACATATTTAATAGAATAAACGAGTTGAAATAAAAGACATACCCGCTAAAAGTAAATAAATTACTGTAAATTTCATTATACTCTTCTGTCATTTATAGTTCTGTAAGAAATACTATAAAAACAAATGATGGTCAGAAATAAAAAAATAATTATTTATGTCACTTAGCATCTTAAATAATAAAAACATTGTTCCTGAAAATTATAAAAAAATCTTCACGGAAAATTATTTATACGATGTGTGTTCAAAAAAATGGCAAGTATATCTCTGATTTAAATTGGCTGGAGAAAAGTATTTTTGGTTTTATTAATGCTAGGTAAAATTACAATATATCATTCTTCGATTTGTGTCATAAAATTAATATTGAATTGTGGATGAATCATCGTTAGAAGAATATTTACAATTGTTTGTATATAAAATATAGTAATAATTCAACCTTTACAGAGCGAAAATATGACCTTGATAGAATATTTTTTATTTCATTATGCTATACGAATTTAAAAAAATAAAAAAATACGATTTTACTTTAGAAGAATTGATATTAAATACATTTAAAAATATTTACAACTGAATAAACTAAATAGATACAGTATAGTTGCTTAAAAAGGCGGAATTTCCTCGAACTCCCAAGTACTATTAAATATAAGAAATTTTACCTTTCATTATTCAAGAACATGAAATACTTACATTCATAAACGACCATATTTCAATTTAGTGCTGTTGGAAAGAGCATGATTTTAATACCACGAATATTTTTTTTAATTTCAAAAATGCTATTCGTGTGACCCTGCATTTCTTTCGTTTTAAAATGTTTCTAATAGTGTCGCATTTATTGAAAGATTATATTAAAATTTAAAGATTAAAATCTGGTTCTACTAACTAATGTATGTAAATTTAAATGAAAAATAATATTTATTTGAATAATATAATTTATTTGGTATTTTATTATTATTTATTATAATCACGTAATAGATATAAAAAAGAAAAAGAGTGAAATTAATCAGATAAAAAGAAATAATAGATGTGATAGTAGGACAATAGCGCTTATGGTGTCAGTATGCCTAAGTTTTAACTATTTATATTCACCGCTACGAGCAGTACAATCACGTCGTATTTCATAAAATTATTTATACACATATTTCATAAAATCTTTTTTTAAATATCTATTCTACTAAATAAGGGGAAATTTCAAGATTTCTTTAAAACCCCTATTAGAGATAACAAATTTAGATTTATTTGCACCACTCATGAGTAGCAATTTACAAAATATTCCAATTTGTTTTGATAAATTTTATGTTCTTTAAGTGACAAAGCAGAATTTCGCACTATTAATACTTTTTGCATAAACTTAGTAAAAGTGACAACCATGTGCATAGAATAATTTTATTTTAACTAAAAAAAAAAATACGTTGAAAATATAAAGAAATCGACCCAAATTCTAAAATTTGTCATTAATAAAATTCTGTTATTAAGAATTGGCAATGTAAAAAAAGTAATGCTTTAATTTTGAATTCTTTATTGAAATTTAAATGATAAATGATAATCAAATATTTAACTTAACAAATATGTACAAATATCGTTTAGTATGGTAAAGACTGGTTAACAATTAATTTTATATTTTTAAATAAGTAATAGTAAATATATTAATTATATAAAATATTATCTTATAAACTATTTAAATATAACATATTACAATGATAACTTTAAAAACATACATCTGTTGAAAAAAATATGTATTAAAATGTAATTTTGTAATCTTGTATTTCTAATTTGTGTTTTGTTACTTTTCAAATACTTTTACGATCAAAGTAAATTGATAATTCATTGGAATCTTTGTGTAAATGTATTTTGTGTTAGATACACGTTCATTTAATTATTCTATATAAATCAGATACAGGTGAAATTGGTAAATATTTATTTAATTTGATTTATAGAAATTAGTTTCTTTTTAATATATTTCTAAGCATATTTGAAATTAGGTCTTCTAAAATGACAAATACAAATAATGATTTAAATAAAATAAATCTCATTACAATATTAACATTCTATCGAATATAATTATTTATAATGAATTTAAAATTTATGTTATTAAAATAAATGTCATATATATATATATATATATATATTATATATATATATATATATATATATATATATACATATATGTATGTATGTATAATATTTCATTGCATCAATACGAAAGTGCAGTACCGTGAAAATTATGAACACATTTCACGAAATTTAAAATAGTAATAATTTCAGCTACAAGAGAATAAAAATGAGTACGAACAATATAACTGAAAGTAATGCATTAAAATCATTGGAATCATTACGAAAGTATTTGAAAAATTAGTGGTAATTTAAATATCAACATTAATTTTATATGAAAATTTTATTAATATATAGGTTAAAATATATTTTTTTAAATTTATGTACGATAAGTAAATTGAAGTAGCATTTTTCCATAACTTTAGTTTTCACATTTTCTAGACAAAGTTCATAATTTTTCATAGCGTTATACTTTATACGTGTTTGTGAATTTAATTGTTTGATAATACAAGTAAAATAACAAAAAGTATACTAACATATTTTTTACATAAAATATTTATAAAAATGCATTCCTTTAATATATCGAAATTCATTAAAATTACATATATGTTTTGGTTATAAAGTTTTAATAATTCATATATATATATATATATATATATATATATATATATATATATATATATATATATATATATATATATATATCTTACATTGATGTTATAAATAAAAATATTTTTTAAAAAATATTATTGCACTACTTGATTCAATATACATTATTTAATAATATAATAATTCGATGTATATATTAACATTAATTTAATTAAACTATAAATGTAATTAATGTGAACATATGTGTATGTATATATGTATATATGTATATATATATATATATATATATATATATATATATATATATATATATATATATATATATATATATATATATATATATATATATATATATATATATATATATATATATATATATATATATATATATATATATATATATATATATATATATATATATATATATATATATATATATATATATATATATATATATATATATATATATATATATATATATATATATATATATATATATATATATATATATATATATATATATATATATATATATATATATATATATATATATATATATATATATATATATATATATATATATATATATATATATATATATATATATATATATATATATATATATATATATATATATATATATATATATATATATATATATATATATATATATATATATATATATATACATATATATATATATATATATATATATATATATATATATATATATATATATATATATATATATATATATATATATATATATATATATATATATATATATATATATATATATATATATATATATATATATATATATATATATATATATATATATATATATATATATATATATATATATATATATATATATATATATATATATATATATATATATATATATATATATATATATATATATATATATATATATATATATATATATATATATATATATATATATATATATATATATATATATATATATATATATATATATATATATATATATATATATATATATATATATATATATATATATATATATATATATATATATATATATATATATATATATATATATATATATATATATATATATATATATATATATATATATATATATATATATATATATATATATATATATATATATATATATATATATATATATATATATATATATATATATATATATATATATATATATATATATATATATATATATATATATATATATATATATATATATATATATATATATATATATATATATATATATATATATATATATATATATATATATATATATATATATATATATATATATATATATATATATATATATATATATATATATATATATATATATATATATATATATATATATATATATATATATATATATATATATATATATATATATATATATATATATATATATATATATATATATATATATATATATATATATATATATATATATATATATATATATATATATATATATATATATATATATATATATATATATATATATATATATATATATATATATATATATATATATATATATATATATATATATATATATATATATATATATATATATATATATATATATATATATATATATATATATATATATATATATATATATATATATATATATATATATATATATATATATATATATATATATATATATATATATATATATATATATATATATATATATATATATATATATATATATATATATATATATATATATATATATATATATATATATATATATATATATATATATATATATATATATATATATATATATATATATATATATATATATATATATATATATATATATATATATATATACATATATATATATATATATATATATATATATATATATATATATATATATATATATATATATATATATATATATATATGCTACCATATATATATATATATATATATATATATATATATATATATATATATATATATATATATATATATATATATATATATATATATATATATATATATATATATATATATATATATATATATATATATATATATATATATATATATATGTATATATATATATATATATATATATATATATATATATATATATATATATATATATATATATATATATATATATGTATGTATATATATATATATATATATATATATATATATATATATATATATATATGTATATATATATAATAAATATATATGATTTTGTGTGTATATATGATTTTGTGTGTGTGTGTAAAGAATAATACAAGACTAAACAACAAAAACATTTTTTTTTAATTATAGTATATAAAAAATATTACAAAATAATGATAAAGTAACATTGACTTTAAATTCAGTAGGTAGTTATAATAAATAAATGAATATGTATTACTTTTCTAGTGCAAATCATTATTCTGTCTTCATTCAGTTTGTTAATAAATTTTACTGTTATAGATGTGTCGCAATATATTTTTTTTTAATTTATAAAACACTATCAATTTATATCAATAATTTTAAAAAAGATAGGTTGACATTATTAGAATGAATTTTGTATATATATATATATATATATATATATATATATATATATATATATATATATTATACTTCTTAACTTTCCTTTAGAAATATTTTTTGATCATAAATGTAATTAATAATATGTATATATAATATAAACAATTAAATGAATGTGTTTATATGTTAATATTAAGTAGGAATAGTTATATATATATGTATATATGTACACTATAATTAATGATTTTTTTATTTATAAGAATTATTTACACGACATTTTATTCGATGACTAAATATATCTTTCATATAACTAGGTGTGAATGTATTATATATTGTGAAGATATATTGGAAAAAAAATTCAATGAATATATATATATATATATATATATATATATATATATATATATATAAAAGTAATAAATATATCGATATTGTGTATGAGTACTTAGATATATTTTAATAATAATGTCTTCATTAAAAAATGTTAATATTTTTTATAAATTGTTGTATCAATCTTAAGAAACGAGTGTTTAATTTATAAACAACCAGTATAACAGAGATTTTTTTTCGATTAAATTATTAAATACAAAAATTGCACTAACAAATTTTTTGTTCTAAATTTGACAGTTCTGAATTTTTTTTTTTTATCCTTGCTACTAAATGTATATCAGAAATTTTGGCATTAGTACTAAAATTTATGTTGGTTATTATTAATATTGAATTACTTTTTGCTATTTCTGTGTTATTTTTATGATGTGAAACATTTCTTTCAGAGTCAATTTATGTAATAATATATATATATATATATATATATATATATATATATATATATATATATATATATATATATAGTGTTTGTGTGTATATGTTTGTATGTATTTATATATAAAGAACATATGTATAATGAGCATTAATTTAAAAATAAATTCTTCCAAAAAATATATATTAATACAGAAATTTATATATTAATCATTATTTATTATTTTTAAAAATCTTACTATTTAAATACTTAATAAATACATATGACTATATAATCAGTCAAGAAAATAAATTAATACGAAGATAGTAAGTATTTAGCAAAAAAAGAAAAAAATGTTTCATAAAATCAACAAATTTTTATAAATAGTTTTTTTGTTTCTATTTAATAATGTCGAATGTTTTACATTGTACAATATAAAAAACAAGGTTAAATTTCTTTAAAATTTTAATAGTTAGTTTTTAAACATATAATTCATGAATTAATAAAAATTATTTTCTTTGAACATTTATAGAAATTTTGATAATGTGAAGATTTTTATAATCAATGACTACATACATACATACATACATACATACATATATATATATATATATATATATATATATATATGCATGTGTGTGTAATACACACATTTAAGATATTTCGTTTAATTATCATATAATAGTAATAATAACTAATTATGGATTATATTTCAACAACTTACTTTATTTTAATGTCAATATTAATAAAAAAAATATTATTAAAATTGTATATAAATATTTGGTAATTGCAGATAAACATTAGATCCTACGATATTTGTCATTCTTTGAGACATTTAAAATATATTACAAGTATGAAATAATGATGGATGATTTAGTTCTATAAATTATTAAATCAATTCTGTACAAATATAATTTATAATGGATATTGGTTGATATGAATAAAAGACCAAATATAAATGATGTAGGCAGCAATTTTTAAGTCATTAATTTACCTGCCTGTTTATAACAAATAAATTTTGAAAATAATCTAAAAGATTTTAAATTAAAATATAATAAAATATTTAATGTGGAGTAACTAATTAAAATGAACAATAATTTTAAATAGTTTATATATTTATGACATAAAAATTTAAAGTAGTTAACAGAAAAAAAATCTTCACATTATAGTTCGAAAATATATATAGTTTTATGGTGGTGGTGTAAAAATTATATTTAATAATTCAGACTATTGAAAATAATTAAAAATAAAATCAACGTTTAAATCTTTAATAAGATAAAAAATAATATATATATATATATATATATATATATTTAATTTCTTTTTGAAGAATTAATTAAATATTTGCAACAGTGTGTAAGCAAATGTTTCTCACCCACGCCAGTATGTGAATGACTCGTTTCACGTGTATAAATATCCAATCCATACTGTCCTTCTTCCGGAAACGTAATCATAAATGTCACGATATCATCAGAAACATTATGCGAAACGAACTTTGATAATCGTTTCTCTTCGACACCATTCTTATGCAACGTTGCCATGAAATCAGTTAATTGACGTGACATACGAAATTGTATTTCGAGTTCACGACCTGCGAACACTAATGCATCCTGATGTGTGATTGGAATAAGACCAAACAGCCGAGTAGCTTTTGTTGGACCCCATTCACCACTAGCACAATCTGGTAACGGCACCATTACTGTTTGAAGTTCTTCACAACATATTTTGAATTTGCAGACACTCTTGAATTTCATTGGCTCTCCGGTTAAATATTCTTTCGGTGTAACAGCATTAGCAAAGATATCTAATAAAAATGCCCCACTACATGGAGCATGTACTCGAAATGCTACTGTATTTCCAACAACAGACTAAAAAAAAAGTAGAAAGAAATGTAAATTAAAAATAAATTTGATATAAATTATTTTTTTAATTAGATCAAACAATCAAAAACTAATTTAAAATATTTGTAGAAAGAATTGTACACTTCAATCAATTGTATATAGTTTATTTTTCACATATTTAAAACGACTTATTTAATCATATTCAATAAAGATCATCCTTTAATAATGATAATTGTGAATACATATTCTAGAATAGAAAACTTGATAGAATATATTGTAATACATTTCTTTAAAAACTCTCTACAATTTATTTTTAAATTTATTGATTGAGTTGATTTTCTAAAAATGCAATTCATTCAAATCACAAATATAAAGGAATAAAGTGAATAAAAATAAATCCATATTTAAATGCAATGAATCAATCAATCTATATATATTGATTGATATAATCTAAGGAATTAACTGCTATTGATAAAAATAACAGCATATTGTTTGATTTGAGGATTTTTATTTCTATATTATATGTTTAAAAGAAATATTATATTAGATTTTAATTATAAAATGTCTATTATTTCTGATGGAATTATTGTACAGAAAATTAATTAAAAAGTTTAAGACAGTAAAAGATCTTACCTGCATCACGAAACGTTTTAAAGAAACGCCTTCAAAGCCGTCACCTTCACTGTCGTAGAATTTCAAATTATAATGGAAAATTAAACTGCCTTGCATATGAGCAGGCATAGCAATTCGTACAGTTGCAGCTCCTAAAAATAACATTATTTGATGATTTGTAATTGAATGCCTTTTATATTATAAAAAAAATATATTTTTATTTATTTTATAATTTCCAAATATTATAATTATAACAAAATATTATCATAATAAAAATTAAAAATACATTTTATATTTAATTATTTTAAAATTCACCCAATATATTTTACTATGTGATTCATGACTATTTACTACATTTACTTATAAAACATTGAAGTTTTAAAAACAAATCTATGATTGTTTATTTAATGATATAAAAAAATAATAAACAATAGATTTTTTTGTTAATTATTGATTATCTCCTTTAAATTTTCCAATTTCCGTTCGTTTTTACTTATTTTTCAGTGAAATGATAACATAAAATATTGTACACTTTTTAAACAATTAATTATCTTCAATAGAGTTGAAACATATTATCTCCTTTAACAATTACGTTATAACGAAAAATCACAAGGGGTTAAATATAAAATCCTATCAAAAAATCACCAAATATAAATAAGGGATATTATAATAAATATAATACATGCATTTGTATAATGTTTGGAAAGAGAACGAACGATTCTCCCTTAATTATCTCGTTTCTAAGAAATTTAACAAAATTGTTAGTTGAATGATCTGCATTAAATAATCACCTGTCGAATCAGTGTACATGACGGCTTTTGTATTGGTATCGGAGAAGTAGAGGCCGTATCTGAAGAACAAAGATCGCACGAACGGCAATTCTTCGAAATCTTGAAGAGTGATCGGGTTTTTCAATAATTGCCAATCTGGTTGTAATGGAAAGAATTCGTAAATAAATTCGCGTGGATCGGTCAAGAAGTAATGGTCGTCGTACTCATATCTGGAATGAATAAAAAAAATAATTAATAGCATTCTTTACTCTTTCATATAATATTTTTACTACCAGGTCATTCGTTATAAATTATTAGCTTTTTATGTGAATACTATTAAAAAAATATGATTTTAATTAATATTGGATTATAAAATAATAGTTTATATATATATATATATATATATATATATATATATATATATATATATATATGTAATTTTTATAACATGCATTATTAATTTAACAATAAAACAAGCATAAAATAATTCTTAATAGCATTATATATACATTCATTATGAA
Organism: Neoneuromus ignobilis; assembly: GCA_029203775.1. Lineage (NCBI taxonomy): Eukaryota > Metazoa > Arthropoda > Insecta > Megaloptera > Corydalidae > Neoneuromus > Neoneuromus ignobilis. Next base: position 37,909,037 of record CP092089.1, on the reverse strand, counting down.
ATAATAATAATTAATTACATAAAATTATAAATAGGAAACTAACCCAAACGAATATGTATTTCTTTTATTAATTATATAAAAAGTATTGTATTGTTTAAATTTAAAATATTCTTTATTGATTTATATTTCATTTTTTGATTGTATGTTAGTTATTTTATTTTATTCATATATGTATTTAATACATACAATTAATTTAAAATAAGATAATAAATATTTAATAATGGAATATCAATAAGATAAATATTTAAAAATAAAAGAAAAATAATTATTTTCAAATGAAGTAGATGATAATAATAATATTATGGTTGTTTGGAATTGAAAATCTGGTGGTAAGGTATTATTTTTGGAATCTATTTTTAATTTACTGTGTTTTATTACAATTAATATGTTTTTCAGACGTCTTAACTGAGGAAGATGGTGTTTTAAAAATACTACAATAAAAAGTATTTCATGATCGAGCACTTCACTTTCACCAGCTTGTTTTTGTAATTTAACAATTTAATTTTTAGTACAAAATGAATTCTGCTACAGAAATGACAAGCTATTATTTAATTAAAAACATCATTTGATTGAAATCATCTTAGACCATATACTCCAAAAAAACTTTAAACTTGCAAACTAAAATTATGACTTTCCGTATGTTTTCCAAAGTTAAAATTAGTTATTACACAATAAAACACAAATTTTTTGGTCATAACTCAATATAATAATTAGTAGAAAGAATTTAATAGAACTCGAACTTAAGTTCAGAATTTAAAAAGGATTTTTTAATATCTCTTGTACATTTTTTCGTATTGATTTAAAATGCTTGCTATTTACAAATATAATCAGGAATAACTGTATTTATAATGAATTTAAAAATGATCATTTAGATTTTTATTAATACACGTTTATAAAAATTACCTCAAACTGTCGGATTTCGCTTTATTGCCAGATTTCGGCACTTCTTTGGCATTGACTAAATGTCTAGCACCCCAGTTACATTGAACGAATCGCCACGCGCCGGCCACATAAACAGCATTCCATGAATTCCTAAATCTGTTATCTTCGAAGCGTACGCCAGGTTGGTAACCAGCTGATTTCGAGTAACCTTTAATTACAACGCAGTGTAGACCTGCATAACTGTAACAAATTTCATTTCATTATCATTTTTATTTTTTTCTGTATAAAAATATATGGTGGCTTAAATGAGACTGAAGGGTGTAGACATATCTTTATGTGCTTATCATTTATTTCTTACTATTCTTCAGTCTCATTTGAACCACCTAAATTTATCATAAAATTAACCCATTTTTAGTTTAGTATTGTTTTAAACATTTTTTAGACAATTTTAAACATTTTTCTTCAACATTGTTTTAAGTTTAATAAAAAAAACTAATTATATATATAATTAGTTTTTTTTATTAACACATATGTATATTTATTTTCAATATGATTTCTCTTACAATAAGGTAATAAATTAGCATTATAAATTCAATTTTCCATATTTTTAAATTGACAAAAGTTTATAAATAAAAAAGATATTTTTTATACATACCTGCAAAGTCGTTTGAAGAGCACATGGTAACTCTCTGTGCCGTGTTTGATTCCTCGTAGTAGACCCATAGGTGTATCACCACGTAAATTATCATCGAATTGCATTGTGTTAAGGTTTTTCACCGTTATCCAACGAAATATTGTTCTGAAATATTTTATTTTTATAATTATTATAACTATATATATATATATATATATATATATATATATATATATATATATATATATATATATATATATATGTATGCAATAAAATTAGATACGTGTGTAAAAAAGTAATGAAATCATTTCAAAGATTTTAATTATTTTTAATTATTTAAAAGACAAACATTTGGAATATTTTTTCAATGATATAAAAAAATTAATTAACATATCTTTTTTAAAAAGTGTAAAGAAATTAAAGGAATTTATATTGGAATATAAAAATAATTATTTCATTAAATTACCTTTTTAATGCCCTTAAACCGAAAATATTTGAACTTCACTTTATAGTAAATATTTTAAAACTATTTATGTGTTTATCGGTATTTATAATTATCCTGTTATCATTATTAAAATTAAATGTGAATAAAAAAATAAAGAATAATAAATATATGATTCTTATGTTATTTGTAAAAAAATCCTTTTCAGAATTAGTTTGTCTACTAAAATCTAATAATATTGTTTACAAAATTTACTCATGATACATTTGAATGATGTTTTCTGTTTTAAATTTAAAATATCTTACCTAGCCTTTTCAATATCAGAACCGCAACGTCCGACTAACTGTCTTACTAAATCTGTAAATGTCTTCTGGTCTTCTTGTGCAACCTAAATTATATTTTAAATGAGTACGTTGTATTTCTGATACAAAATTAGATTACTTACCGATATAGCGATTTGATCTACGTCAGCGAATTCTACAGGATCGTTGTAAATTTGAAATTTTGAAAGTGTAGGTGGTGTCGGAGCTGGTGCTCTGCCAGGATAAGGTGGTAAATCCTCAACGTAACCATCAGCACCACCAGCCGATGGATCTAAGTACAATGATTCAGCCATCATGTATTCGCTTCGTTTTTCGTTAATCAATTCTAACATTTCGTGACTCTGTTTTTCGACTAATGCAGCTGTAGCAGCTCTAAAATTAAATAAAATCTTTATAAAACATTCATGTAACATATAATAGATAAATATATGTGTAATATTTATGTATCGAATTCTATATAATTATTGTATGAATTTAAAAACTAGAAAAGTAGATAATATATATGTATTGTTAAATTTATTTTACAAAAATAAATTTAGACTATAATTTTTTTTATATAATTGAAGTAAAAATAGTACAAATAAAAATATGCATTTTATATTATGAACTTTTTCAGTTTATAAATTTCTGTTTTTATTAAAAATAATATTGAAATGTTTTAAAAAATAAAATTTCTATATTTATATATCCCACTGTAATTAAACTCTTTGTTTTAAATACCATCACACTGTGAACTGTTTTTATTATTTTTTTATTATGACCTTATCATTATTCACAATGCATATCACTATACAGTGGTTCAAAATAATATAAATAATTATGTGATGATAAAAAAAAATAAAAAATTGTGAATAATGTGACTACAACGTACTATATTATAAATTAAAAATGTTTTTATTTTATAATTATGAGAGTAAGTTATTCTATTTCAAATGAAGTTAACGATATATTTATAAGATTTTTTTTATTTAAAATTATTAAAAAGATTTATTTATAATATATATTTAATAAAAATAAAAGAAACAGTTTTGAAAATATTAAGATGTATATTTTAAAAAAATATATACTTGTAGCTAATTTTCATTTTTGAAATATTTTTGTAAATTTATCTAATATCTAAATAAAATAAATATTATCTTAATTTTTTTTAATATTCTGGATTAAAATATACTATCTTTATGAACAAACATTTTTTTTTAATTTCTATGTTTTTAATATTATTCAAGACAATAATTTCTAAAATAAAACATTTTCAACCAAAGACAAAGTCAAATATATCATTTTTTAAATTTAATGAAAATAGAAAAATACACAAATAATTTTTATCAAAATATAATTACCTTTCATGTTCTAATATTTTTCGTGTTAATGATTCCTTCTTCTTATCTCTTCTCAATGTCATATTCTTTTCAAGATCTTCTTTCTCTTGTTGATGTCGCAAAGTTAATACATTCTGTTCATCAGGTTTCTTTCGTTTCACTTGCATTTCTCGTTCGAATCGATGTGTTAGTCTTTCTAATTCTTTTTCCCATTCATCCTATAATATTTATATAATTATTTTATATTTATACGAAAACAAATCAACTAAATCAGATTCTGTATAAAAATTGAAATTTAATATTTAAACAGACATTGACATTTTATTTTATGCCAAAAATATTTTGCTTTTCAAAAATATAAATAATATTAATAAATGTGTCAATTTAATTAAAAATGTAGGTTTATGATAAGGAAAGTATTTTAATATTTTTTATATTAACTAAATAAAAAATATTTGAATAACTTATCATTAAACTTACTCTAATTTCTTCACGCATTCTACGCTCCTCTTCTTCTCGTTGTCTTGCAAATTTTCTATAAAGATCATCCTCTTCTTTTCTATGTTTCATTTCTAATTGTTTCTGTTCATCTCTCGGCTACAGAAATAAAAAAATAAGCATAATTAAATAAATTTAGTACAAGTAAAATATAAATAATTTATTGTTTATGACTATTAGTGATTAAAAAATGGAATAAAAATCAAAATAAATACACACACACACACACACACACATATATATATATATATATATATATATATATATATATATATATATATATATATATATATATATGACTGATTGGAATTCCAGAAATATAAAAAGGATCAAGAAAAGACCCATATATAGATAAGAAACGACAAAAATATTCGTCAGAATAGAATGGAAGAGAAAGGTAATGTATTGCTAGAAGTGAAGTTTTCGGAGAGGCCTTCATCCAGCAGTGGATAGAAAGAGATTACTGTTATTATATTTTTTATGTTTGTAAACCATAAAAAAATTACATAAAGAATAAAAATTAGTTTCACACAAATTGACAGAATAAAACGTATTGAGGCGTTTCAAAATCTATACTCCGCTGTTTTCCTAACAAAAAATGAAAAGTTTTTTTGTATAGAATTGTGACTAGAGATAAAAATGAATATATTTGATCAATCTTAAATGTAAAAAAAAACAATAACTAGACCCTGGCCGATTATTTACATCATCACCTTCTTTAGACTTTACTGTGTAAATAGTGTGATTAGAAAAGAGGTTTTTTTTTATTATAAGCTGTTTCTACTATGTAAAACAGACATAACTGATAAATACAGGTAACAATTACACAAACTAAAATAGGTATTGGATGAAAAACGATTATTAGTAGCCAGTAACCGATACAAGGTTAATCCACTCTCTCACAATGTCAAGCTAAATGTTGTTAAGGCGACCAGGGGTATATTGTTAGAGTTGAAATATGAAACTCTTCTATCTCGCTTATTCTACAGATACTACATCTTCCGATTACCATCTATTCAGATCAATTCATTAGAAGATATACACTTGAAATTTCGAATCTATAAAACTGGTTGAAGAAATTCATCGCATTAAAATCAGAGTCTTTTTCAATATGAAATCTACTTCTACAAGAAAAATGGCAAAAATATTAGAAAATAAATGAAAATATTTTAATTAACCGTTATTTTAAATTTGTTTGAAATTAATAAAGATTTTCGCCAAAAAATCTTTATTTTCAGCAAAACTTTACAGAAAATATAGTTAACTAAAAAAACACTCTTAAGAATTAATTTTTTTGTACTTTAGAAATTTTTAATGTTTACTCCAATCCACTATTTGAACAAATATATTAGCATACCAATCAGTTGAATATTGTATTATACAAATATTTAAAAAGTATTCATTAAATAATTTTATATATACAATATATGCACATGGGAAATTATTTACTTCCGTACAAGTAAATAATTCACATCGCAATTATTTATTTGTCAATTTTTATTGTATTATGTAAAACAATATGAAACTATGAATGTGAGACAATAACATTCCTCAGGAGTTTGCACACGTATTTGTTCCACATCCGTTTAAAGAGATGCTCTCATCATATGAATCATTTCCAACTTTCAAGAATGTACGCGTTTTGTTGCACACCTGCAATACTAGTACACGTACGACCATACAGGTCAATCTGAAATTTCAATTTGAATGATGGAATCGCAACATTTGACAGGCGCGCCACAAGAAACGATACTCGGAAGGCATGGCATCTAAATAAACCAACGACGTTGTCATACATGTGTACATTAAAATGACGTCATTGAATATATAATACCATTATGTAGCAAGATTTCTTTTTGCTATGGAATTAGAGTCAATATGAAATATTAGAATTTATTATTAGAGATCGTATGTATGAATGTATATAATGTCAAATTAGAATTTATGTACGAAAGATGTATTCACTAATTAAAAATGTTTTTAAATTCAATAATAAAACAGTTATATTTTTACTACTACTTTTAATTCATTAAAATATCCACATTTAGTTTCATACTTGACACAGAGTTACTATCTTTGAATAATTTAAAAGTCAATAAAATATACGATAATCTTTCATCAGATGATATTTTAGTATTATCTATTACAACTATATGAATAAGTTGAAATTGCAATATATTTATATTTAACAACTGTAGAAACAAAACATCTGCACAATACAAAAATCTTATTTGCAATCAAGTCAATTATGTGAAATTTTTCAATTACCATATGTTTTCCATACAAATTAAGAATATATATTTCAATCATAACATCAAATGTATAGTTTCTCCATACAGTTTTTTTTTTACAAAAAAATTTCACAGACAATATAAATAATAACATTTCAAACATATCTACAATGCAATATAATAGTTTAGGAATTTATTTTAGAAAAGTGTTTAATTGTCAGAATGATAATAATTGATAATTTTAATTATTTTATTGCACAACTTACTCATCTCAATAAAAATATCCTGATATACGAGGTGTGATCAAAAAGTAAGGTGAATTTTGAAATTTAGCGGGCTACATCCGTTCGATCTTCGATTTTTTTATTTGATTATGTTGGTACACTCGTCTCGAATATATGTTCCAAATTTCAGCTATGTAGCATGTTTAGTTTGTTGGTGAGAGGCATAAAAGTTAGAAGTGTTTTGCAGGCTCCACGATTTTCCGCTGTCGAAAATCATGGATCAAAGAGTTTGCATTAAATTTTGTGTGAAAAATGGAATCAAGTGCTCCAAAACACTTGAAATGTTGAAAGTGGCATACGATGAGTCTACTTTAAGCCAAAAAAATGTTTACAAGTGGTATAAACTCTTCCAAGAAGGCCGAGAAGACACCAACGACGAACCTCGTTCTGGACGCCCCAGCACGTCAACAACTGATGAGAACGTTGAAGAAGTGAAGAAAATAGTGTTGGGGAATCGTCGAATTACCATTAGAGAAATTGCTGATGATATTGGCATCTCGTTTGGTTCGTGCCAATCAATTTTAACGGGTGTTTTAGACATGAGACGTGTGTCAGCGAAGTTTGTTCCGAAATTGCTCAATTTCGACCGAAAGAACCGTCGCATGAGCATCGCCCAAGAGCTATTGAATGACGTCAACGACGACCCAGATTTACTCGACAGGGTCATAACAGGTGACGAAACATGGGTATACGGTTATGACGTCGAAACTAAGACTCAATCGTCCCAGTGGAGGCATTCCGGATCACCAAGACCAAAAAAGCACGCCAAGTTCGATCAAATGTGAAGGTTTTGCTTACAGTTTTCTTTGATTGCAGGGGCGTGGTGCATCATGAGTTCTTGCCACAGGGTAGAACAGTAAATAAGGAATATTACCTGCAAGTTATGCGCAATTTGCGCGAAGCAATCCGCTAGAAACGTCCGAATTTGTGGAAGAACAAAAATTGGCTTTTGCACCATGATAACGCCCCTGCTCACACATCGTTGCTTGTGCGCGAATTTTTGGCTAAAACCAACACACTAATGATGCCGCAGGCACCGTATTCCCCAGACCTGGCCCCCTGTGACTTCTTCTTGTTCCCGAAACTGAAGAGGCCCATGAAAGGACGGCGTTTTGCAACGATTGAGGAAATAAAGACGGCATCGAAAGAGGAGCTGAACAAGATCACAAAAAATGATTTTTTGAAATGCTTTGAGGATTGGAAAAAGCGTTGGCACAAGTGCATTATATCCGAGGGGGATTACTTTGAAGGGGACAAAATAAAAATTGATGAATAAATAAATATTCTTTGAAAAAAATAAAAATTCACCTTATTTTTTGATCACACCTCGTATAGAGTCAGTTTCTCAAAAAATTAAAATATACAAATGTTTCCTTTCTATAATTAATTTTTCATATAATATCTCCAATTAATACAATAATTATTATTAAATCAGTATGTTATTTGTATTTAATTTCATTTTGAAAATATATAAACTTTATATTCTTTATTGTCAATTTAGAGTTTTATGATCATTTTATATATGTTTATTATCTTGTCAGAATAACATTTGTACAACTAATTAGTTTGATATCTTGGTTTACCTTGAGTATAATAACATACATATTTTAATTGTATTTACATTTTTTTTACAACATATTTGCTAACAATTTATTTTTGGTGACGACCATGACTATTTTTATATATTTACAAAATGTCACATTTATAGAAAAAAAAATATATATTAGTCAAAATATTTTTACAAATGATTTAAAATTGATGTAAATTCGCAAAAACAAATTGATTATATATATATATATATATATATATATATATCGATTTAAATAATATTAATATTATATAAATTCATCCAAATGTAACGCCTACATTTAAGTTTTATTTTAAAAAAAACATGTGTATAGAGTGGTGATTAGGGAAACATGTGTATAGTTTCTTTTTAATAAAACGCAAATCTAGGCGTCACATTTGGATGACTCTATATAATTACATGTTCTGAACGTAATAATAGAGCCGTCGAAATACAAGTTAGTGAAAAAAGTAAACAAGTGATTATTTTAAAATCTCGTAATGTTGAGATGAAAGATTCATTTATTTAAAAATTAAAAACTAGTATACTTAACCAATAGATAGACTTAATTATTTAGATGCAATTAGAAAAGAATGCAATTAGAAAGAATTTTGAAATATTTTTCCGTGACAATTTTTTATTTGATTTAAATGGTTTATTATTTATGTTATATGTTGCCAATAAAAACAGGATGTAAAATACAATAACTATGTCAAATTGATTTAATAATTTATGTCGCCATTCAATCGTCTTTATAAAATTACCTTGTTTTTCAAATAAACTTAGAGAATTATTTATAGTACACTTTGTACTATTTTAAATTGTGCATATAACTTTTATTTCGACCTCTGATATATAAAATCGAGATTTGCAATAAATATAAGACTTTCTATAATAACAAATTAATTCGTTTAACGTTTTCCCAGAACGATTGTTATTTATGAACAACAGAAAAGTATTTAACACACTGACCTATAGAAAATGACTGCATATGTCGTTCGTTTGCAAATATTCAAAACACGATGTCTGTCATACGAGTATCCAGAATATTTATTAAGCATCGAAATGTACAAGTAAACCAATCTTTTCGTTTTAACCTCGTAAACGTAGATGTTTATGTCGTGAGTACATTTTACGTGTCAACCGTGAACAATGTCAAGTTCATAATTTTGCGCAAAAAGACAATTCGCTTGAAAAATTATATGATATTTAATAATAACGGTTTTATGTCGATGTATACTACTTAAAAAAATAACATTTATGTAATGATAAACTAGGAATTTATGTGACAATGCATGTCATTTGAAAATATGTGAAATGATTACCGAAATTCGTATACGTACAATTGTAAAAATTAACAAATTAATATTTACGAGCGTTTTTAAAAAACGCTTGAAAAGTGGATTCATCCATAAAAGATTTTATCAGTTATTTCTTTTTCTTTGCATAAATTAAATAAATAATTTTTAAAAATAAGTAGAATAAATCAATTTACTGTTATATAAATTGATGAAGATTAGAAAAATTGTTCGCTAGCTATCAATAATAGGGATTTTACTGCTCTACTAATACATAAAATGAGTTGATAGCATGTTTAAAAAAATACCTTGCAAACATTGTACTTAACTTTCTTATGTAATGGTTTAAAAATTATTTGAAAATATTTGAAGTAACAGTTCTTCGTTTGAACTCAACTTGTTTATAATGACTGAATAAAACATACTTATTTATAAATTCATTTGAAAAAGGCAATTCATATATAAGTATGCTTCATGCTTGAATTATGCATCAACTTCCAGGCTTATGTATTTTCAGTGAATAGTCCGTGTCTCAATTTATCAAGATCTTCGTTTAATGTCATAGTTCACCAGTATTTTTACAATTGAGATTTACATATACATTGAAATGAAATATGGACATTTAGTTTGTCTTGTAATGATATTTAAAATATATATCTAAACTGAAAACTAAACCTAATATATTTTTTGTAATTTATTAAAAATCATTCATTTTTCAAATAACAAAAAATAATTGTTTAATTTTTTTAAAAATATGATATTACTAGCACGAAATTAATTTAACGAACATAATCTTTTTTCTATTTTCTATTTTATACATAATCATAAAATTTCATTCATTGTAGAAAAGTAGCATATAATGAAATATAAAATAATCAAGTACAAACCAAGCATTCTCAATGTTTTTAATAATGAAATTAGAGTGGACCAGAAATGATTATTTTTGTTTGTTTTACTCTGTAATATAAAAAAGAAGAAAAATATATTTTAGGAAATATTTGTAGAAATTCTACATCCTCTGTGTAAATACATGAAAAAACAGAACAATTCAAAATTATAAAAGAATTGACATAGAGCGACGCTATATCACCAAAATTATTAACAACTGAGATATAATAAGGATCTAAGACATTTAACTGGGAAATTGAAGGAATATAAGTAAAGGTCGAGATACTTAATCACTTACGATTGGCTGATATTATTATTTTCTCAATAAGCTTAGATGAATTTCAAAAAATTAATCATAGATTTAAACATTGCAAGTCAAAAATATGATCTTATGATGAACCACTGCAAAAAAAAACTAAAATATAATGAATTTTCATACCAGAGGAAAATCGAATTAAAAGAGATACAAATAGAACAAATTTAGAATTATGTGTATTAAGGGCCGTTCATTAACATAACAGAAACATTTATATATGGAAAATAAAAATGGAATAGTATCAATTTGAAGACATTCTTATATTAGAGAGTCTAATATTATTTTATGTTTGAGGACAAACGTTTTATTTTTCCATTGGAGTTATAAATCATAGGTCTTAAATGTCAGAATAATTCAGTGACTCTAAACACCAAAGAAAAGTACGAGAAAATGTATATTAAGAATAATACACATAAATAAGTGGATTCATAAAAAAATATAGTTATGGATGTGATGATTAGAGAAAAAAGTTTAAAAATGGAAATGAGTCGGTTTTATAGTAAGAACAGAATATCAAGAAAAGATGAGAAAAATTATTATTAATCAAAAACGTAAAAAGAATCAAGAAGAGACGAATGGATAAATGGGATAAAATCATTAGATAATTCGGCTGTCTTGAATAGAAGAGAAAAATATTGGTTTATTGCAGAAGAAAGTTTTAAGAGAAAACTTAATCCAAAATTATATAAAAAAAATTCTAATTTATATATATATATAATTATATAATTGGTAATTATTGAATGTTTTTTATGAAATTCTGTTTTATAGAGAATTGATAATTCAAAATTCTTAATTATGTTTTTTTTTAAAAAAAAAGTAGTAATAATATATCTTACAGTTTTATAAATAATTTTAAATTAATATAAAAAAATACGTACGAGATAACAATCAATAGGTTTCTCTCTTCCTTTTTGATATGCTTTCTGAAGTTCTGTTTGACGTAGTGCATGAGCAATATGTAACGCAGAAGCGTCGAAACGTCCATATTGATAATGATTACCACCTTGTCCAGCTGACTCATTATGATGATGATGGTGGTGTGCCGAATGATTTTGATGAGCATATTGATGTTGACTACTGCGGTGAGCCGCATCCCGATGAGCACCAGATGATCCATTTAGATGTATTCGGTTATTATATACTGTAAAAAAAATATTAGGTTATCCTTTAACTTGTAATTAAATTTTTTTGTTCATTTTTATTCTTCAAAACACATAAATTAGATTTAAATATGGAAGGAAAAAATTTTTCAAATAAAAAAAAATGTTTAGAATTTAATCTACCACTCCTTAATTTTTTTTATAGTACAATAAAAGTGTAAATAAATTTTAACGATATTTAACAATTATTTTTTATATATGAACATGCAGACTCTTAAATAAGAACAAAAACTAAGTCAACTTCTGAATTTATCTCATTGCAATTTATATAAAATTAATTAGCACAGTTAAAAGAATGTTTATATTATTAAAATTTGTACGTCTGATTTATTTACATTATTTTAATATTTCCTTTAAATGAAGGTGTAAAATAAAGGATGTTGAAAGATATTATATATATATATATATATATATATATATATATATATATATATATATGTAAGATTATAATAATAATTACTTTGTACCTATTAATCAAAAAGTGAGAGGTACGATACTTAGATATTGTAGTCTAGATAACAAGTGATTTTGAAAACATTAATACTTTAATATATATAATTATTAAATAAATTATTATTTAATTTGTAATTAACGGAATAAATATTAATGTTTTATGTAATAAATTCGCAAGGTCATATGTTTCTTTCATTCAAACATAAAGAATAGAAAAAAAGTTAACTGTTTTTGCAACAATTTGCATATTTTCAATCATCGACGCGTTCACATGTACTGATAAAACATTGCTATTTGCGTTGCTAAAGATTTTATTGCAAACCGGTTCTTTTTATACAATTGCCTTTTACTCATCAACATTCAAATATTCTTGTTAAATAATTTGTTTTTTAATATCTTTAATGAAATTAATAATTTATTTCGTGTTCTTTACGACTGAAATTAAAATATGTTCTACACACACACACACACACATAGATATACATATACATATATATATATATATATATATATATATATATATATATATATATATATATATATACATATATATTCATCACATTGATATAATCAAGAAAAATTTAAAAATTATGTCAATTAATTTTACATTATGGTTAATTTACTTTTCTAGATAAATATTTAATACATGTTTTGGTCTCAAGATTTTCACATAATCTTCTCAACTGATATGGTTTACAAAAATTATTACTATTTTTTTTATTTTTGTCAAGTAGACGCCATTTTTCTGAAAATATAATATCGTTCAATACCTATCTATCCTTTAAAAGAATTGATCATATTTTTGATTTCAAATAATCACCGCCGTATGGAGATCACCGCCAATGCCTTTTTTGAGGTCGTTCGGGACATCGTCTGCATCAATATTTTTATGATCGACATGTTATTTTAATAGGATCTATTCAAATCATATAGATTGCATAAATAAAAAATCAAGATTTTGTGGATATGAAAATTCTTTTATAGACATAGATTAAAAAAATAGAATATCAATAAGACAGAAAAATACAACTTGTACTTATATAGGGTAGTTTAAATGAGACTAAAAGGTTTAGACATATATTTATTTGCTTACTATCATTGACTATTCTTTACTATCCTTCAGTTTCATTTGAGCCACTTTTTATTTTTTAAATCGTCAAAATTCATAAAATTCACGTTTGGTTTAATACCATAGTTAATTGATTTTAAAATAAAGAAATTATTTTCCACATAAGATTTTATAGCACTAATAAATAATCACTTATTTTTATTTTATTCATAATATTCATGTCGATGCTCATGCTAAAATATATATTCAGTATTCGGTATTATAAAACTTTGTATAAAAATCAAGATAATTATTTATTTTTTTAATTTTTTTCTTAATTATTATATACATTAATGTATTTGTACGTTACCAAAAAACGAAGTGCAATAAACTATAAATTGTTTTAATCTGGATTCAGTATTCATTTCCTGTTGTATTTTTAGAAAAATATAAAGTAATATCGCTACTAACATCTTGTAACACAGATTTTCGTGTTTGAACTTTTCTAACTCATTTAAAATTAATTGGATTAATCTTTTTATTCTTTGAAATAATATAATCCTACTAGACACTATCACAGTTTTTAATTCACGTAAAACCAAATTAAATTAATATAGAAATACAATTATTGAAAATTTTTTTTAGAATTTTGTGAGAATTTTTTAATAATCGCAACTGAGATTTAAACTATTTATATTTTGAACAATTATTTTGATGGAAAAAGAATATGTCTGCAAGTCCTTAACTATCAGTAATATTCTTTATATTATTATTTTTTTATTCCAATATATATTTTAGTAGACATAATTCTAATGATCAAGTGAAAATATTCAATTTTAGTAACAGAGAAATACAATCACATTTTGTTAAAATTACGTCGTATTTAATTATTTTAAGATATATATTCTCAATGATATATGGTTATACTTGAACAATAAGTAATTATTTAACATTTTTATAAAAACTCGTGGTGTTTGAGTTCAATGACTTATTTGTGTTATAAGAAATTTTCCTCAGTAACAAAACAAATAATAACAAATAGATTTTCAGTTCAAAGAACTATTCAAGTATCATAAAATCAATAATTAAATTAAATCAATTATGTTAAATATACAATACGAACAGTCTGTCTTTTATAATGTTACGATATGACAGTAATAACATTAACATCAAAATATGTATTAGCAATTAAAATAAACAATAAGTGATTATTGTAATTTTTTATAAAATGTTGTGATATTGGAGATAAGTGGATTTATTTGTGTTCATTTAGTAAATATATTTTCTAGGATATACTGTCTGATCAAATAATCTTTATTTACAAATTTATTTATACCTCAGTCATTTTCTACTTCTATGTAAGAAAAATAATTTAATTATTTTAAAAATATTATCTGATTAGTTTTATCATACGAATTCGAAAGTATTTCGGCCATGTAATTGTCGCCATTTTGTAAAATCTTATAATGCATGATTTTACAGTTCAGTGCTTTGGCGATGATGATATGATCTTTGAAATGATCATCAGCGAATAAAATAAACAAAAATTTATTACTAAATACATAATATTTGGTAGTGTTGGAAGTGTTGTATATTCATTCGTGTTAAAATTCAATTATTTTATTTAAAAACAATTATTTAAGGGGTTATACGCAGTTAGAAATGTCAAAAAATCGATTTTTTTGCATTTTCGGAATGCACATATATTTGAGTATATTCTCTGAAAATTTGAAGTAAATCCGATAAATATTTTCGGACATACACCTGAATTTTTACTAAATTTTTAACTATGTGTAAACTACTTCCGAAACTTCAAACACGTTTATCTCAAAACGGTGTTTTCATAGTCGGTGATCTCGATATCTCAGAAATGGCTGAACCGATCGGTCTCAAATTTTCACACAATCTTCTTAAATATATTCCTCAGGTATTGAACGAAGGAATAAGGTTTACAAAAATTATTACTATTTTTTTTAAACAATTTGAAGCGAAAATTTTAGTAAAAAACGAAAAATTTTTTTCAAGTAGACGCCATTTTGTCAAAAATGAAAATTTTTATTATTCCTTCGTTCAATACCTGTATTAATCTATCCTTTAAAAGAATTGACCATATTTTTTGATTTCAAATAATCTAAACCGCCGATATGGAGATCACCGCCAAGCGCCTTTTTTTGGAGGTCGTTCGGGACATCGTCTGCAGGAGCGGTGCACTTCAATATTTTTTTATGATCGACATGTTATTTTATTCTTGAAAGTAGGATCTATTCAAATAACCATAATTTGTAATTGCAAAATAAATACTGTTTCTAAAAAAATTCCTAAAAAAACGTCGTTTTTGCGCCTCGCAACTGCGTATAACCCCTTAAATTATTTACGAAATTAAAAAAACAGATCCGTATTAACATTATTTATAATTTTTATATGATAATTTGTATGTGCTTATTTAATTCCATGTATCCACTAAACATACTTTATAATTCTATTTTTATTTATAACATTGTAAATATTAAAAGTAGTTTTGAAAATTAAACGTACTCTACAACTTTTCATTCTCTCTAATACTTAGCACGGAAATAAAAAAAATATATAAATTTAGGATTTGTAATTTTTGTCAGAATTGTTCCGTTTGTCATTAAAGTGCATCATATCCGTTTTAGTTACGAATAAATTTACGCAAATAACACAACAATGAAAACATAAAAGGTCTAAAAATTGAACACTCGATAAACATACAATGATAAAATTTTAATTTACAGTTAAATACGTTTCGTAATTTTTCCTACATATCACATGCATTTAATTAATCGATCGTTACATTGTTGTGTAAACAAATAAAACATAATATACGAATTTGTAAACATCCTGTTCTTTTATCCTAATCCGTTTGTGTATTTATCCGTATGACCTTTGAATAACTATTAGTTTGTATAAAAATAAATTCTCTAGAATCGTAAAATAAATTAAAAATTTTATCGACAATTTGTACCGTTAAAATATGCTTTTCCTTTCTATGTTGTTATTTTTAACATAGATTAACAGCAGTTAAATATGTATTAATTTTTCTTTCATATTTCACTACAAAAAAAATATATATACAAATCAATTTGTGCTGTAAAAAATTGAAATTGATATAAATTTTCTTTAAATAATCTAAAATGACATTTATTTCAAATTTTTAAGTAAGTGTTATTAAAAGATTTTAGTAAACAAATATACTAAATATATTTTTTTCTTCTAAAAATACGTAATAGTATAATTGAAATAAACAAATGGCCTAAATGAGACAAGTGATTGAAAAATTTACAACTTTTTTGTTTTTAACTATTTTTCTTTTTTGCAGATTATAACACATAATTTGAAGATTTACAATGGATACTTATGAATAAAACCCAGTGATTTTTTTTATTCTACTCAACGGTCTATTATTTTAACTCAACAAAAATATCGTCAACAGTTTATTATTAGAACAACTCCTAATGACAACATAATTAGGAACTTGGTCTTCTGGTTTCAAGAGCAGGGATTAGTCGTAAAAGTTCAGGAAGACGTGCTCATCGTTCTGAGTGCATTGAAGCAGTATTGGAAGCTGTGCATCAGAGTTATAATAACGATGATTCATCTGTTTATACTCGTCGTCGTTCTATCCAATGGATGATCTCCATATCATCACTATAACGTATTTTGAAAATGAATCTTAAAATATTGACGTAGATATTTCCATACAAAATTAAAATAATGCAAGTTTTGTTATTCTAAGATTATCAACAACTCTTACAATATGTCGTTCGTTTTGTACAGATAACCAGAGAAAATGATAACTCTTTAAACAACTTATAATGAGCGATAAAGTTCATTTTTATTTAAATGATTATGTGAAAATGAAAAATTGCAGACTCTGGAGCACTGAGGTACCCAAAAATTGTATCAATATCAATTGCACGCCCTCAAATGGACTGTTTGGTGAGTTATGATTAGTAGAGTTATCAATTCAGATTTTTAGAAAATGAGGGTGGTCACCCATAAATCATTATCTATATATATATATATATATATATATATATATATATATATATATATCCATCCGGTAGTCTAGAATAATTCTGACATATGGCTTCAGCAGAATGAAATCACTAAGAGTGACAATGGAGTTTCTTCATAAACTTTTTGAAACCAACTCATTTCAAGAAATTCTGATTTCTTTTAGCTTTTTCGTTCGCCAGATTTAACAGTCTCTAACTTCTTCTTATAGGACTACCTTAAGGGGCGAATGTATATCAATAAACTCAAAACAGTTCAGCAACTTAAGAATAACAATTGTGACGAAATAAGAAATTTGAAGCCCGAAACCTTGCGTTTAGTAATGGAAAATGCACTAAAAAGAGCCAATATTTGTCAGTAAGAAAAAAAGAGAATGAGATTTAAGAAATGTGATATTTCATACATAGCTGTAATAATATCCACAATATATATTTTCTAACAAAATTAAAAAAATATTTGAAATAAATTGTATTTTATATCCTTTAATCTCATTTGGACCACTTTATAGTATTATAAGTGATAATTATTTAAATTTACTTTTAGAAATTAAAGAGGATTAGAAAATAATTATTAAATAATTCAATACAAAATATAAATGAATGCTTAGAGACACAATAATGATACAAAATTATTTTTTTTTTAAACAAAATAAATTATATTTTAGAAAACTGACTAATTTTTATTCACTCAAAAATTTATTAATTTTAAAATCATATAAATATTGATACAAAAATATTTTCGTAGACATTATATTTTTCAAAAAAAGGAAACAAATGTATTTATTATGCTTGTTATATCAATAATTAATTTTGTTATTAAAATTCTTCAAAATAATTAAATTTTAAAAATTACTGTTTGTCTTTGTAATACAGCAAATTCACTTTAACACAAATGAATTGTTCGCTCTAAGATAATATATAAATGTTAATAATATGTACATCTATTTGTGGTATGTGAAAAATATTAAAATTGTTATTAATTAAGATTGTAGATGTTATAAAACATTTATTTTAAAATATAAATCATAGAATTTTAAACCTATATGCTTATTACTTTAGTATAACTTTATTCAAAATTGAATAATAATTTCAAATAAAATCATTATTTAATAAAACTAACTGAATAATGTGATAAAAAATTCATACAGGTACCTTCGGTTTCGTATGTCGGTGAACCGACACCCCTAATTTGTTCGTTGACAGGTGGTGTACCCCTCGGTGCAGACAATGCACTTCGTATACCCACACTTCGACCGTCAAGTAAAGCAGCACCTGCTCGCGGTGCATGACCGCTGCAATACACTTCATTATCTTCAGCACTTGCGCGACTATTGTAATAAGTTTTGAGAGTTAATTTACTTCCACATGTTGCGCACTTGAAACAGCCTGAATGGAAAAACGTAAAATCCTTTAAAGGTCCGACACGATCAACCTATAAAAAATATAAAATATTGTACATAATGTATATTAAATATAAATATGTATATAACATAAAATTACAAATATTAGAACGTTTTTATTATATATAAATAAATGTTCACTAAAAAAATATAAATCATTTATTTCATCATTTAAATATTATTACAAGTTTTTAGCTGAGAGACTTAAGTTTGTCTTAATAAGAGAATAATAAACAATATTATTGATAATGAATAGTTTTTTTTCTTGCTATAAATAGTCTTAGAAATAGTTCTCTGTTTAATTTATCTTCATGCATCACATTAGGCTAGTAATTTTTTTTATAGAATCTTTTACAAACGTACTGCCTATTTTATGAAATAAAAATATAAAAATAACACCAAATTTAAATTTATAAGAATAAATTCCAATTATTTTTTTTTAAAACATATGTTTGGAATTTAATCAAACAGTATTTGTTATAGTGCTGTAGAAAATTCACATAAAGATTATTTCAATTATTCTTAATATATCTCATAAACACTATCCAACCAGATCATAAAAAATGTTATACTCTTTTCAGAAGTACATAATTTTAAAATTACATCAACTTTTTTAGTTGTTTGTTAAAAATGGATTTTTTTTATTCTAATGACAAACCATATTATGAATACTTAGTATAGCTTAATGATATTCATTTTAACAAATAAATCAGCGAAAATCAAATATTATTGACTGATATAATTTTTATACAGCCATAGTTTATTACTAATTTTACTCTTTTTCTTTCTTTCTTTTTATACACACACAGATATATATATATATATATATATATATATATATATATATATATATATGAGAATATCAATACATAAAAAAGATGTGTTATACCGCACTTAAAAAAGTTTACATGAATTTGTTGAAACTTTTACTTAACACATATTCGTCCGCTTGACGAAAATTCGTCATCTTCCAGAGAATCACCCACAGCCAAATGACGAAAATTCGTCATTTGTATATTACAGAGAATAATTGATTTTTGTTCTCTTAATTCTGAGTATATTAAATTTTTTTACCCTTTCTTATCAAATAATAAAATATACCTAAAATGGAGGACAAAAATGAAATATATGCTGGCATTTTATCTGATTGTGAGGCAGATTTTTCACAAACTAATTTTGATAATAATGATAGTGACAGTATGTGACTTTTGCAACATTCCTCTTCATACTGGCACATGTTTTGAACAGTACCATTCACTGAAAAATTATTAATTATTTATAAAATTAAAGACTCAAAAATAATGTACTTCATCTAAAAAAAAGAGAATAATAACTTTGTGTTTTTAGAAATTCATTTAAACTTTTTTATGAATTTAATTGTTTTTTTAACTAAGGAAAGCCAAAAAAAATAAAAAATTATATATAAAGATAAATTTGTTTTATATTATTTTCTAAGATTTCACTGAAAAATATATGATTTCTAACAAGTTACATTAGTTTTATATAGACCATATCATTTCTACAGATAGAGTCAAAAAATGTCGGCATTTGGTGAATGGCGGTGCAAAAAGTTACCCGACGAATATGTGTTAAGTAGTGAAATCCATATTCGATAATAAAATGGTGAAAAATAGAATGAATTCAGAACAAAGTGACTCGTTTGTATTAAATAGACTTTTCAAGGTAAATAGTTTCGGTAAATTATAAATCAATTAAAATGAGAGTGTTTAGAAAATTGACAAGATCTTGAAAATTATATATATATATATATATTTCGTTTGCTTTAGGTTTGAAATTTGTGTGTATATAAATTTTATAAACCATTACGTCAGGTTTTAATTTGTTATTAAACTTTCCATTTGAATATGTATGAAAATACACCGACAACATTACATATAATTTAATAAATTTGCCAATATTTCATCTAATTATAATCATTTCATAAGAACGTTAAAACTTAATTATTTTAATACTAACCTGATATACAATTTCCCCGCAACGCATGCACGTACTTTCATAAAAGTTCGGTCGATACCGAGTCATAGTTGAAGGCGACTGTTGTTTAAACATTGTTGCCGATTTAAAATATCCACTTTAGTATTAAAAAAATGAAACGTATACACGAATTTACTTTTACTTGAATCATAAAAACACCTTCAGTTTTTAACATTCACTACACGTTTAAAATATATTGTTGTCCATTTTTTATACACGTTTATTTATTTTATACACGTAAGAAAGGATATTACTGAAAATAAAATATTAAATATAAATATTTAATGTGAGTAAAATGAGTTTCATTATTTAACACTACTCGAATTTTTTTTATAAAATTATTTAACGACATAATAATTTTCTGCGCTTTTTAAGAATGCTTTTATTAATGCCACACATAATTTAGATACTATATTTTCTTCAAATGTAAATAATTTTGTAATGAATTAATGAAAAATTCTTAATATTTTAATTTTGATATAGTGAATAATTGATTTTTTGCAAAAAAAAAAATTTTACCTCAACATCATTATATCATCAAGTTGAAAAATAAATGAAATATATATAAAATTAATTATTAAAGATATCGAGATAATGATTTCTTTGTAAAAAGTAATATTTTTAAAGATATTTTTTCCTAATTAAATTATATTTACGTTACTATTTAATGAAATATAAAGTTTGTTACTGAAAAAATTTCAGTGACAAACATTTACAATCTATCTCTATTAAATATTTTGTATACAAAATGCTCATTCATAGCGGACACACATACACACCCACGCACAAATATATGTGTGTGTGTTTATATATATATATATATATATATATATATATATTCACACACACACATTATTTAGTTTAGTTACTTGTATAAAATATAATATAAATGCTAACTTTTTGTCACTAATAGTTTTGTTATAATTTTGTGTAATATATTTTTTTCATTTTTTCTTAAAACTGGATACGAAGAATTGATGTTGATGGATGAATGTTGTGCCTGTAAATAAAAAAAATCATTAAATAACAAATTGATTGCAGCTAGTAAAATTTAATAAGAAATTATTTTCCTAAACAGCAAGATTTTATAAAAATATTCAACTATTATACCAATCTTGATAAAACCAACAAGATTTCTTAAAAATAAAATAAGTATTTTGATATACTTTTATTGATAAAATTTGATAGTATTACAAATAATTATAAATTATACTTTTATATCTTATATAAATGAAATAATTATTTAGAATAATTTAACACTGATATTGAAAGTATTTAAATCAAACAAAATAACTAAATATAAATAAGACAATCTGTTAAAAAGATTTGTCTATCGATGATAGCACACATAAAAGAATTTAATGTTGAAAAATTATTAGACCAATGAAACAGTGGGTGAGTGGCGTTAAACTGCGATAAAGAAGAAATATACACATCGTACGCATATGAAAAAGTTGTCTACGTAGGAGGGCGCAAAAAACGATTGTCAAAACTACTTTAAATGGAAATGTCTGCGACTGTTGAAAGAAAAACCACACAGACAATAATCATGTTATATTGTATGTGTCTGCCTCTTAGTACGCATATTTAGTAATTGTATATAAGTGAACATTAATTCACATATAAATACATACACGCACATTCATTTATACATACATACGTACATCTTTCTCTCTCTCTCTCTCTATATATATATATATATATATATAGAGAGAGAGAGAGAGAGAGAATGAAAAAACTAGTGTTTCATAAAACAACTATATATAATTAATTGTATAAAATATAAAATATACTTTTAAATTTTATATTTTTTGTTTTATATATAAATATTTAATTACTTGTTTTATATTTAAATCAAATTAATTAATTTAAATATTTTGTTATATACATAACATTTGATTGAAATAAGATTAAAATTTTGCAAATTTGCAATGTATTTGAGATTATTCTTAATTATTTTTAATGAAATTGTATTTTTGATTAAAATACAAACTACAATATAAAGGTATTTATTACTTATAGAATATTGTACTTGTAATTTTGTTATTGGTTTATATCTAATACTTATGTAAGGCTATTTTAAGATATTAATAACAATAATACCGATATTTGAAATTGGTTTTATTTTTCAAAATTTAACTATTCTGAAAAATGTTGATATTGAATATTTAGTTGGTTTATTTGATATTGTATAGTAATGACGAATTTTTTTTTTAAAATATAAAAATACGTAAAAATATTTTAGAACAATATTAAATGTAAATTATAGTTAATTTGATTAAGTAACAAAGTTTTATCTCGAGTGATTTTTCGTTGGTTTTAACATTCAAAAGAGACTTATTTTCATTAAATAATGAATTTTGTGAAGTATGTTAAAAAAACTCTAATCTCATCAAACAATGTCTAAAATACAATAAGATATACTTTTTCTTTGATTTCACTATAACATTAATATTTTTTTATAAAATAAGATTACAAAATTTTATTGTTAATAAAAAATATTATTTTCAATATTTATAAAGAATTTCTTGTTTGTTACTCAATTTGAGCTATTGATTATTATAATAATATAAAAAAAAAATCCACAGTATTTATGTAAAGAAATTATTAAAATACTACTACTATTTTCATTATTTAAATTTGTATATTTTTTCAATTATAATTTTATTTACTCGATAAACTGATAGATTCATATTTTTAAATAAAAATCCTTGTAAAATATTTTCTACAAAAATATTCTTTTACTATTTATTTATTTTATCAAGATTTTTTTTAAATTGATCTTCATTTACACGATCATATTTGTATTTTATATATTACACTTTTACTTACAAAACAATTTTCACATTTAATGATATCATAAATACACAAATTATGATGAAAAATCTCACATAATCGTTGCGAAAATAATTACATACATTAATTTATCTTTCACACGTGTTTAGAGTCTTTTGTTCTTATCTAATTAGGGAAATGCTTATTTTAAAAAGGTGCGAATTTTGTTCCAAGAATATATATATATATATATATATATATATATATATATATATATATATATATATATATATATATATATATCATCATCATCATCATCTCCAGCCCACTGCTGGGCGAAAGTCTCGTCGAATGTCATAATTAAAAAAGAAGAGTTTTCCGAGCCTCTTCCATTCTTTCCTGTCACTGGCCAATTTCATCCAACCTTTCCCTCCACAATATTTCACAATTTCATCTCTCCATCTTTGATGTGGTCTTTCTTTGGGTCTCCTTTTGTCTCTTGGTCTCCATTCCGTAACAATCTTCGTCCATCTGTTGTCCTCTCTTCTTGATATATGTCCTGCCCATGTCCATTTCAACGATTTAACTTGCTCTGTTATATCCATTACTTTTGTTTGTTCCCTTATCCATTTACTTGTTTTTCGGTCCAGTTTGGAAATTCCTAACATTATTCTTTCCATACTTCTCTGAGCAGTTAGCAGTTTCTGTTTCATTCTTGTGTTTAGAGTCCAAGTTTCTGCTCCATACGTACAGGCCGGTAGTACACATTGGTTATATGCCTTACTTTTTAAACTGATTGGTATATTGCTTTTCATTATACTATTTAGTCTCCCAAATGTTGCCCATGTGGCTTTGATTCTCGATTTGATTTCTGGCCATAAATCACCATCGTATCTTATAGTTTTCCCTAGGTATTTTATTTCGTCCACTTGTTCCAGGTACTGCTTCTCTAGTTGTATTTTACTTCTTTCAGCGAAATTATTGAACATGACCTTGGTTTTTCCCATATTTATTTTTAACCCTACTTTTCGGCTTTTTTCTAAGAGGGTTTCGAGTAATGTTTGTAATTCTTCCGGTTTTTCACTTATAAGTAGTATATCATCTGCAAATCTTAGATGTGATAGATATTCTCCGTTTACTTTGATTCCTTTATTTTCAAAATTTGTGTCTCTTATGACCTGTTCTATATATATATATATATATATATATATATATATATATATATATATATATATATATATATATATATATATATATATATATATACATAGGTTCATCCAAATGAGACGCCTAGATTTGTGTTTTATATAAAAAAATGTATACAGGATGGTGTTAAGGAAACGTTATATATATATATATATATATATATATATATATATATATATATATATATATATATATAATACGTATGTATGCATGCATTTGAAATCTAATTTCAATTACTTAGAATTAACAAATCTGATAAAATCGGCAAGATATTCAAGTATATTGAAAAGAGTTATAAATTTAATGAATGTTCAGTACCAAGTGTACATCGACAATAATTTAAAAGCCCACTCATATTTCCGTAACGCCACTAAACGTAAAATTACCACCGAACTTACATATATACAGTTGATTGTTGTTGTTTCCTTGTAGGTGTTTTACATATTCGGAAACGGAATGTCAATGTTGCTGCTAATCGAACATGTCGGTGGGCGCAATAAATACCGTAACTACCTGCGTCGAAAAGAGACTTTTTTACCTTTACACTATCCTCTATGAATACAAAACGATCGACCTACTCGATATTTAATCATCGTGGCACGGAATAAAAGGGAAAATTCAACACAGATCGTACGTATGTTCAAGTATACTCGAACGTAATCAATGCACGGTGTGTAGGATTTTTCTAAACGAGCGCAGAATGTCTGTAATATGTGTAGATAAATATATACATACATACACGCACGTACAAGGTACACAAAACGTTCTAGTTCTTATCAGAACTATTATGTCGTGTGAAATATCTATGTATATACGCTAAGCAAATGAAATTCGATTGTTTAAAAGATGTAAATAGAAGAGAAATTTCGAAATATCGCGGAAACATTCCACGTGTGACTTAAATCTAATTATCTAAAAAAATATAAACACAAATAAATACGTATCACATAAATTAAATGAGTTTTAGATTGATTTGGATAGAAATATAAAGGCGAATAGAAAGTTCTCGACTTTTTTGTAATAATTAGTGATATTTCTATTCTTTCCAGAAATTAATAAAAAAATGTACTTTGTATATTAATACATTGTGTACATTGTATATACATTTTTTCATTAATGTCTTTTAATAATAATATATGTATATATATATATATATATATATATATATATATATATATATATATATAAGTATATATATATATAAACAATATATGTTTCTTATAAAAAAACTTTTAATTTTTATAAATTCAAAAACTGAAAAATTCTTATTTAATTTTTTTTTTTCATTTCATCATCTACCACTCTAAAAAGATAAATAATATTTTTGATATTTCTCCTTAGTAACGTTTAAAAAAATAATATTTCTAACAAGTTTGACCGATTTTTTAATGCAGGTTATTAATTTAAAAATGTAACATAGTATAAAAAAAGTGATAAAATTGTTTTTTGTTAATATCTCTTAATTTTAAAATACGAGGTCAGACAATTAAGTAATGCGAAAAAATTCAAAAATCGAGTATATTTAAAAATTAAGGTACATCGCTGCGATCCCCTTCAAAGTAGTCCCCTCCCGCATCTATACACTTATTTCAGCGAGTTTTCCAGTTTTCGTAACAATTCTGGAACACTTCTTGTGGGACCTCTCCAAGTACCCTCGTCACAGATTCTTGGATATCTTCAACGGAGTCAAAATGTCGACCTTTGACGAATTTTTTCATATGGGGGAATAGGAAAAAGTCGCAGGGTGACATGTCCGGTGAATAGGGCGGTTGTGGTAACGTTGCGATGCCTTTAGACGCCAAAAACTGAGAGACACTGAACATACTGTGACAGGGAGGCATTGTCATGATGCAGAACCCAAGTCTTCGCGATCTCTGGACGCACTCTGAGCACCCTTTTTCGTAATTTTTCGAGCACATTGCGGTAGAATACTTGATTTACGGTTTGTCCAGGTGGTACGAACTCTTTGTGAACCACCCCTTTGCTGTCGAAGAAGCAAATCAACATGGTTTTCACTTTGGACTTGCTCATTCTCGCCTTCTTTGGCCTTGGTGCTCCAGGGAACAGCCACTGTTGGCTTTGTCGTTTAGTTTCGGGGTCATATTGAAAGAACCAACTTTCATCACCAGTAATAACTCGATCGAGAAGAGTAGGATCACTTTCAACCTGCTCGAGACAAATTTCTCTAAATTTTTCTGTTCCATTTTCGTGACATGCACTACTCGCGCGTTGTTACAAAACACTAAACAGCTGGCGAAGAAATGATCGTACGAGGGTGGTCAAGGTCTCAATCGAGAGAGTAGGGATCTGCTATTACGGTGGCGGAGTTACAGGTTCGCAGTGTTACCACAGGCCGAGAAAAAAAATCGGTCGCATTACTTACTTGTCTGACCTCGTATATTAATAATATATAATATAAGTAATTATATTTTGAATTTTAAAAATTAACATTTCTGTACGTATGTAAATACTAATGTTTTTTTAATTTTCAAAATTATTTTTTTAAATATCAACACATACATCAATCAACTGACAGTTCATCTAAATATGCATGAAAAGTACAATTGCCTAAAAATATAATAAACATGAATACTATTTCAGAATATTGATAAATAAATTAAATTACTTATTTCAATATTGTAGAAAATTCACTTTAATATAAATAAATCACTTATCTTCAACGTTGCAAATTTTATAAAATATTTAATTATTACTTATTGTTTATTTTATATGCTTAAAGCTGATTTGCATTTCGATGACTATACTATTATCGCCAGAACACTGAATTATAAAATTTATATAATATTACAATATTGGGAAATGAATGATTTTTTTGTATTGAAATAAAATACAATCCAAATATCCTTAAATAACATAAAGCATCTAAAATGCATCCAAAATTTAAATATAAATACGTCACCATAAATAAATTGATTTTATACAAGGAATTTGTGAAAAAGTATGCTTTATTCCGTAATTATTATTAGAAATTTAATTAAATTAAAACGCGAATGAGAGAAGAAAATATGGTTTGGTGAATACTTAATATTTTTAAATTACTTCATAATTGGTAAATTTCCCATACACCAGTAGAGTATCTAACTACTAGAAAACTATTTTAGAATTGAAACTAGTTATGTGCAAATACAAAAATAGTAACCCAATAGTGAATAGTAGATTAAATCAATATAATAAAGAAATCATAGACAAGATTAATAAATAATATTAACAAAGTATTATTTCAGAAATTTTCAAATGGATATTTAAGCAATGTTTCTAAAAAGAACTATTTTGAATTATTTAATATTATTATAACATTAAATCATTTCATTTCTAAAGGAACAATTATATGACCTCTTTATTTTATACAAAGAATTATTTTTTATTTGTATTAAAATTTTAGTTGTTCAATTTGTTTGAAAATGTAGAATTAAACTATTTGAACCATAATATTTTTACGGAATAATTTTTGGAAATGATTTTCAGATTATTGCACAAGTCTCCCATGATGACATCACCCTTTCTGTATATTTCTACTTCCCTCTATACCAAGAGTTCTAGCAACATAGTGGTTCAATTGAGGAACCACCGTTATAATTTATTATTAATAAACCCAAAAAAATAAATAAAAAATCCAAAACATGTTCCTATAAGTCCAAACATATAAAATTAAAAAAAAAATTAAGGTTTTTCAAAATTTTCTAGTAACGAGCTGTAAAGGAATAAAGAAATCATTTTATAATGTTAAAAAAAAATATAAAATTGATCGGTAATTATTTATTATTCATTATTTTCATTATTACCTATTTCTATGATTATTATATTCATAATTCTTTATTATAAAATTATTTATAATGCTACATTCTGATGATGTTAGTATAGCCATATAAAAAATATCCATAAAAATATGTAATTATTAAACACTTCTATAAAATCTTGTGATGTTAAATAGTAATTTAGTTATGGAAAAAAATATTTATGATATATTAAATATCGAATGAATTTCTTGTTTTCAAAACATATTAATTGTAAATAAAGAAAACGTGACCAGAATAAAAATTACAATATAAATAATAAATACTAGATTAATAAAATAAGTAAATCTTAAATAAAACAACAATTATGTATAAAAGAAATATTAACTTTTAATTTTAAAATAACAGATAAATTACTATATTATACTTTCATAATTTATGTATAAAAAAATTCCACAGCTAAATGTACGAAAGTGCGTTACGTAATCAATTTCGAATATAATTATGTATTCTAAACATTTAATTATACTTTCGTTCGATTTTAGTAGCATTCTCTATCGAAATATTGTGCGAAAATATTTTTCGTCAGAGATCAACTACCGAATGAATGTGATAGAATGAACTGCTCGTACATTCGGTTCACTTGAAATGTCTTTATGTTAATAAGATATGGAATACATTCAATGTCTGCACTATTTAAGGACAATAGGTTATAATCTTCCCAGGCCGGTGTATTTCCTCTGTTTCGCGTGACTCGGAACTATCCGCTCACATATACTGTAATTGTAATAAAAATTCATTCAAAAATTGTAACATTAACTTTAGTTTGTTACAAACTTTCATTAGCTAAAATCATATGTTATTTATGGAAAATTAAGCATTGATATATATATATATATATATATATATATATATATATATATATATATGATTGGAGGAAGTCTTTTCAATTTACACGAGTCAGATAAAATAACTGATATAACACCCTTATCGAACCTCAGTAATAAATACTAGAGTATTTTATGATGATGAATCATCAATCTATCAATCTACTTTAAAAAATATATTAGTACAACCCTTGCAGAAGAGAGATATGGATCTAATAAAGCGTGTTTTCGGCCCATAATATTCTACGAATTTTTTAAAAAAGTATTAAAATGCAAACTACAAACTATTTAAAATATATATGCGATTTGAAAGTGATGCAGTTAATGAACATAAATATCAAATATGGTTCAAGAAATTATATTCTGATAAATTTCGTTTTAGAAAACCTTCAATGATTGATAATGACATTCTAACAGTAGCAGAAAATTCAGGACAATTTAGATCATCATACTACAATTTTGGAATATTTAAAAACTTAATATGGTTTCAAAATTTAATGTTTAAGAGTCAAATGAATTATTAGAAAAAAATAATAAAAAAATTTATGATTTGTATAAATTTATTTCTTGTCAAATGAATTGCGACAAAAGATGAAAAACGACCAAAGTCAAAAATTGATGAAGTGAATAAAACACTACATATCAAAAGGTCAACTTAGTGAAAAGGAGAAGTGTTATTTTTCACTAATTATGTGATTATTAATATTTAAAGAAAACTGAAAGATCTTGGCTGGGAAATTTTTACACATTTTCCATATTTACTCAATTTGGTACTTTTATAAAATCTAATCTAATTGTTACAAAATTATATTAATGGAGAAAAAATAAATTCATATGAAAAAATAAAAACATGTATCGATGACTTTTTTAATTTAAATGAATATCCTTTTATGAGAATGAAATAAATAAATTTCATATAAAATGAAATACAGTAATAAGGAATAATGGAAATTATATAATTGACTGAATATTTTTTTATTTCATACATCAAAACCGAAAAATCAATTAATTATATAAATATATATATATATATATGCACAAATTAATAGTATTTTTTTATCCAAATCAAATTAAGTTTAGGATGAAATCAACGACTCTAAGTTACAGTAATCATTTTAATGAAAATAATCTTTTTGATTGAACTATTTGAATTCGAATCGATGGATATAAATAATTGTACATTTTTATTTAATATAGGTATAATTTACGACTAATAATAGTTATCTCAAATTGGTGACTACTGAACAAGTATCAAACCAGATGCACGTGTGGTTCACGCCTTTCGATTTGTATGCTTATTTTCAACTATCGACAGATTAAACCTAGTTGGGCGGATTCATTACTTAATATTATAGGGCCACTTCGGTGGCTGGAGCTCCCCCTGGTCAAACGTTTTTGCAACAGTTTCAGTGGGGCTCTTTGCTCCACTGGAACTTGAGATAGGCTCCTATTGTGCATTCCTTTCAATCCATGCTACGTTCAGGCATTTGCGCGGCTAGAGGCATTACCTCTGGGTATTCCTCTAACAACTGACCACAGGTGGTCGTTGCTATCTTTTTGAATATTATAGGTTTACATTAAACTAAATTTTTTAAAAAATGTTTAAAATAAATGTTATGAACAAAAAAAGTATTTTAATATATAGGGTCATCCAAATATGACGCCTAGATTTGACTTTTATTAAAACATGTGTATAAAGTAGTGTACATGTTTCTATACACATGTTTCCTTATACATGACTTTATATACATATGTATATACATATATATATATATATATATATATATATATATATATTTTAGGTTGGCAAGTATCTCCCTTCCGTTTTTTTTTTTTTTTTTTTTTTTTTGTACATAGCTGCGAAATTCAAAAGACCAGAAGGCGGAAGGGAGATATTTGCCAACCTAATATATATATATATATATATATATATATATATATATATATATTAATATTATTTTAATAAATCAAACGTTTCTAAAAATACTTGTTACAAACATTGGTCATTAATTGATTTATTAAACAGTTTTTATTTTACATAAATAAAAAAATAAAATATCTACAAATCGTACATTGGCCAAGGTACAAATATTTGTACATAAAATGCCGACAACATAATCCTTAATACGGTTCCGTCAAGCGAGACGAAATATAAAAGTTCAACAACATAATTTCTTACAGTAGTAAAGAAATTGAAATAAATTTTATTCACTTTAACATCATTATTTGAAAATGTACAATATATGTTTACATATATATATATATATATATATATATATATATATATATATATATATATATATATATATATGTATAATGTATTATTCCGAGTTTATTTTATTATATGAAATTAACAATAAGTATTTTAGACAATTTCAAATTAACATTAATTACAATGTAGAGATTAAATCATATGTTCATTAATTTGCATAAACAAGTTATTTATTTCAATTTTTTTTTTTTAAAAAACACAAGTTTTATAATTTCTCATAGTC
Organism: Neoneuromus ignobilis; assembly: GCA_029203775.1. Taxonomy (NCBI): domain Eukaryota; kingdom Metazoa; phylum Arthropoda; class Insecta; order Megaloptera; family Corydalidae; genus Neoneuromus; species Neoneuromus ignobilis. The sequence goes on along the minus strand of CP092089.1, from coordinate 37,877,144 downwards.
ATTGTATTTTATTATATCGCATATATTTCTCCATATTCAAATACTATAAGAATTTTATATATTCCATATGTTTGTAATTATGAAAAATGTAATATAAATAATTACAAAAAAGAATTTACTTTGGTACTATGGCTAATTTACTGTTTAACGAAGGGACTACTACTTCTCAACAATATTTTGTATAAATATATTCAACAATAGCTTATTGTTTCTTTTTTACTAATGTGCATTTCGATGCTTATTCTGTTTCTCAGTCCATAACATTGCACAATTTGATGTTTTGAGGATGATGATACATCTACCGAAATGTGCAGTAATCAGAAGTGGACAATAATTGATTGCTGAAAAATGTTATAAGAAATATTGCAGGATTGAAGACTGATTTTGTTTGTTAATAACAAATTTATAAGTAAATTTGTCCTATTGTCATAACCAGTTTCATAATTAATTTATATAATATTAACATTTATACATATTTCATATTTTCTGATGTACTATATTATCGTTAAATATTCGACTTTGATTCTTTATATTAATTTATATATGTTTAATGGCAATTTTTAACGATTATAATTTTTAAAACATTCTTTATAATCTAAAATTCATTCATACACATGATTTGTTTTATAAATTGAATTTTCTACTTTTAAATTTCTCAAGTTAACGATAGTATAACAATGTTAAAGAATGCTTTCTATAAAAATTACAACTTTAAAGAATATCCGCAATTTATTTTTTTAATTTGATTAATATCAATATTTTATAATTAAAACTTTGATAACTAAAAAAGAAAGAAAACAATGTAAACGAAACTAATTGTAAAAATATCCTTTTAAAAAATATTTAATTAAATTGTATTATTCCGGCAATTTTTAAAATTTCACAATTTCTAAATTTAAAAATGAAAAAAAAATATTTTTTAAATATAAATTAGTTTATGGAAATTTATGGTTATTTTAATATCATTATATTTCGATATTAGAAAAATAAAAAAAAATAGTTAACATGCAGTAATCATGTTTAATATTTTATGTAAAAAAAAATTAGAAAATAGAAAAGTAATTAATGTAGTAAAAAATGTATTAAAACTACATATAATAAATATATGAATTAATAAAAAAGTTTAATAAGATATTACATTCGAAAAACATATGAATAATTTTGCAATACACAAAAAATAATAAGAAATAAAACATTTTACCTATAATATGGATATTTTTATTCTTGGACGAAGTATAGAATATTATTTTGATTTACATTTTTATGTTTTCAATTATCTATATTAACAATTTTTAAATATTTGTTACTGAGAAAAATATTATTATTTACAAAAAAGTTTCAGAATGTTCACAAACAGATATTTATTTTCTTTGTATACTGATTATAAATTCATACATTTATCATGTAAAGTATATCGAGATTTATACATTTTGAAAGACAAGAAACTTATAAGTAAAATATATTTGTTTACAATTAAAATTATTAGCATAAACGAACTTAATAGCATTGCTATAACATATGTTAAAAAGAAAGGTCAAGCCTTAGATTCACTTAAAATATTTTGTGACTCAGGTGACAGCTGAATCGACTTGACTTAGAGAATATATATATATATATATATATATATATAGTTTAGTAAAAAAATTTCGTTGCAAATACATACAAGAAGTATTAAAAATTGAAATTCAGATAAACGAAGGTAATCTAATTATTATTTTATTTATTAAGAAATATCAAGATCAACATTTTAATATAAATGTCAATTTGTTCTTTCGCAACAATTTTATATTTTTTAAGAAAAAAATAATTTATTAAAACTCTTAACGAAACAATATTATATGTTAGTGACTAGAGGAATATTAGAAATAAATTAATTAATAGCTTAAAATGATTAATATATAGGAAATATAATTATTTATATCAACTTTAATCTCTGTAGTTACAATTGATAGATGGAAATCTTTTGTATTTTTTTTTCACTGAATTTAATCTTTTCAACATTTAAACTATGTACTTTGTATTTATTATAATACTGAACTTTCCAATCTGATTTCTTTATCTTCATGGGAATGTAAATATTTTAATAGGTTTCAGTTACACAAGTCAGTATTTAATAAAAGCACATTTTTTTATTTTATAAGTATTAATTTTTTTATAATTAAAAATATTTTATATTATTTATTGATACATTTTAATTATAATAAAATAAATTCGTAACTGTTGATTTTAATTACATTAAATATACTTTTTTCATTCATCAAAGAAAATAAATTTACTTTTATCCTTCTTATGAATATTATACAAATATTACTTATTAACAATTTATGGAATTTATGAGAATTTTTTTTTATAATTTATTCTAAAATCTAAGTTTAGTTTTTCTTTGATTTTCTATGATCTCACTTAATACTTTTTTTACATATGACTTGTTACTTATATCTATTACATACTTTATATTGAACGATAATTTTACATAAAATTCCTTTTTATTCCTAATTTAGCTTTTATAGAGAAATAATGATTTTTATAGCATATTTCTTATAATTCTATTTAATATACTCACTCTAGTAATTACTACTGTAAATATATTTTATATGTTGATATCTTATTTTTCTGTAATTATTTGAGTTTCTTTGTCATTTTAAATTTCATTATAATATTCATAATTATATATTTCGAAATTTTGTACCATTGTATAAATTATTCATGATACCAAATATTAGTGTTTACGAATTTTGTATTTACATTAAAATTATAATATTTAAAAATAATATTTATAGTAAAATATATAATTCATAGCTGTAAAACTTACAAATTTATTTAACCCTTCATTCACCTACAAATACATTTAATTCCTATGAGAAATATTAACATATTTTCGAAAATTTGCCCGAGTAATAATTCTTTTGTACACTCCTACTTCCTTATACAAATAAAATTCTTTCTCATAATTATTAATTGCTGAATTCTTCCAGTCTAAAGACATTCGAAACAATTTGTTGAACGGTGCTGCATACAACGAACGCATATCATTCACTCAATAGTGAGAATAAATGTACAAATTCTAAATAACCAAAAAGTAATTAGTTCCATTGTATATTTAAATATACGTCTTGTAATTTGTATACTTTGAAATTACTCGAACAATAAAAAAAATGAAATTAGATACAATGAAAAGCATATACAACATTTTGTGATTTACTTGAAACCGCTATAATGAAATGAACGCAAGAATAAGTTAATTAGATAAAAAAAGTAACAGGTTATTCAATATTTTTTATAAAGCTACCTTTTTTTAATTAGAAGATTTTAATTTGTTATATTAAAATATTGTTTTTTTATTAATAACTGAAATTTAAAAAATATGTCACAATAATGAAACTACATACACTGGCATAAATATAATTTTACTTTAATCGTGAAAAAACTACTCGAGTTATTCTTAACTCCAATCAACATATGTATTTTTATATCAACTTAAATAAATTTACATAATGCCGCACATATTTTTAAAAAAATGAAATTAGAAAAAAAAACGATAGATCAATTGTATAATATTTCAGTACTATAATTGATCTATGGGAAAACACAACCACGTCAATTTAAACACATTTGAGGTTTTGCTATGCTCTATCGAGTCTTAAAATTATATAACCTGATTATATTTCAACATCCATCTAACAGAACTTATTTGCTATTTATATTTGTTCCTATAAAAAATGTCACAATACTGTTTGAATATTTTAAATTCTTTATACAATATAAATACGCACAGATACTCACATATATGTGTCTAAAGAATGTAATAAATTTAGAATGTAAGCGATATTTGTTTCACCAAATTAGCGGAGAAAGTTTTTTACAACGCAAGTTGTTTACAACAAAATGAAGATTTGAAAGGTAGTTTATATATATATATATATATATATATATATATATATATATATATATATATATATTTATAAATATATAATAGAAGGGATAAAAAAAGCACTATTGGAATGACTGTTTTATTATTATTTTATTAAGAACAAAATTTTTTTTTATTTTGATTTACATACATTTGAATTCCTCGAAATAAATTAAGACTCATCTGATATCTGAAAGAATAAAAGGAAAAGAAAAAAATATATTTCTACTAACACACAAACAAACAACACATGCACATACCAGTGCTTAATATATTAAATGGAATGTAAATTATGAAAAAACACTAAGCCATTCTAAAAAAAATAATATAAATTAGTCTAAATGAATTTTTAGTACTAATTTTTTTTTTGTATATTTTCTTGTTTTTATTAACTATAACTATTTTTATTATCATTTATAACGATGTTATCAATTTCAAAATGTAGGTATATAAAATTTTCATTTTATATATATATATATATATATATATATATATATATATATATATATATGATTATAATAAACAGATTTTTAGATGCAAGAGATCATTTATCATATTTATATTATTAATCATTAAAATATTTTACATAATCGCAATAATGCGATATAATGAAAATTAAATATATGTGAAATAAATTTAAATATATTTTTAAGTCCATAAAAATAATTCTATAAATTTTATTGTGTTTTCAAATAAAATATTTATACTTGTTTCACTATAATACTTAATAATATTTAACTTTCAGAAATCTAATCAGAAATCTTTATAGCTTCAGGTAATAAAACATTCTTTGGATATAAGAATGCATTTTATAATTAAAATATTATATAATTCATAAAAATAATTTCATTTATGAGAATATTATTTAAAAAAATGTTTAATTTTTGGATAATTTTAAAATATAAGTTTTTTTTCTATACTGTTTCATGTAGTTTATCGTAAATATAATTTAAAAAAGGCTTCTATATTTGTTATAGAAAGTTTCTGTTCAAGCTTGAAACTTTTTTTAGATGTTTATTTTCGGATTTTTCTAAACTATATTATAATTGAATCTAGAAACATATTTATATTAATTTAAATAAAAAGTGATATTTCGTATTTATCTATTTTAATTGTATACATTTAGTTAAATTATTTTATGAACTAAAATATTTTGTTTGTTTAACATTAATATATTATAAACATACAAGATAACTAAACATGCTCAATAATCATTGATTGTTCACTTTAAACCTGGTATGTACTACTTTTAACTTATGAAAATAACAAAAATATAAAATTTGTATTTTTTTATTGAAAGTACATAATATTCTTTATTCATTTCAATAAAATACATATTACTCAATAAGTCAATAAAATAATAGTTAAGAATCATTTTCTTTTTTTTTTTTGATTTTGTGTTTACACAAAAAAATAAAACAAACCACAACTTTACCAATTTCAATTTTAAATCCTCAATCTTAATTATAATATAATAAATGAATAAAATAATGAAGATAAATTAATGAACCAATATAAATAAATAATAAATAAAATAAAATATAATAAATGAGTCACTTACCCCAATACCACAATAACAATGCATTATCAAATAACCTGAACAACTAGAGATTTTTAAATATTTTTATAAAATTTTGTGGTATTAAGGTAATAACTCATTCGAGTTAAAGTAAATTTATCATTGTATAAAAATAAATAATGCCTTCATAAATCGATTCGTGGAGATGACATTAAAAAATAACCTTAAAAAACAAATGTATTTTATTATCTCAATTTTTCTATACCATATTCCACGAAAAACTATAAATGAGTTTCTAAAAAAAAAATTAAAATATTTTTACTCGATTTTATTACAAATTTTATACCATTTTGGATTTCATCTAAAAATGCATATCAGTAAGATATACAATCTAATAAAAATTAATTTCATTTTTAAATTATTTACCTTCATCAAATTTACACATATAATATAAGTAATCATTTATAAAGAATACTCATTAGTTTTAAAATAAAAATAATTTAATTTACTACTTATTTTTCTTTAATCAAAATATATTAATTTTTATAAGTGGACATGAAACTCTGTTCTGATATATTTATTACAAACTTACTTCATTATAAACTCAGTTTCTTTTAAAAAATGATGTTATGTTTAATAAGAAACTTTAAATTACAAGTAGATAATAACTGAATTAAAACTAATATACGTATTTCATAGAAGTACATAATTTTTTCCGTTTCGACGCAAATTGTAACTAATATAAAACAATCAGTGTAAAATTACCGTCTCGTAGTCAACTAAACATATCATAATTTCCATGCATCAAGATTACTATCGAAAAGATTTAAGCATTTAGCATACTGGAGGTGAAACTTTTCATATTAATGATCATAATATAACTGTAAGGTACAATTAGAGCAGAACTAATTGCATGCACACTTTTAAATATTAAAGAGGAAAATCATGTACTGTTCGGACAGAGGACATGAAAAGTACAACTTTTATTGTTATGATTACTGAAAACTCGACGCTATTATTATTTAAGACTATATTCAATTATTTAGGTTGTATATTAATGTGCTAATTTGTGCTGTGAATTGAGGATTTCGCAAGTAAAAGAACATAAGTTAACATTTCAATAACGAAATAAAAAGTAAAGGAAAATAATACGATATCAAACTAAAACATAGTGACATGAATAATTGCTACATTTTATGTTGGTAGGTGTTGACCGCTTTCGAAAGTGAGTAATAAAAATGTCAAACCAACAGTTGAAACCCTTGAACTTTATCGATGAAGACGATGCAGATCTATTAACGTAACACCAAATTAAAACTGAATTGCGTTATTTTTTCTACAGAAACACTTTTACAGTTTTGTATTTACTATTTTACTATTGTACACACACACACAGATTATATATATATATATATATATATATATATATATATATATATATATATATAAACACATATACACAGATTACTATTCATTCATTAGAAATAAACAATTAATTAAAAATAAGTTACATTTAATAATTAAAAATTGTAAAAATAACAATACATTTTTATATTTATATAAAATTGATATATTTTTCAAAAATAAATAAAGGAACAAAATTAGGTATAAAATCTGAAAAAGTATATTTGCTGAATTAACTTATTTATAATAATCAATAAATGAAAATATCGACTACTGATAAAATATATATTCAATATGAAAAGAGTATAGGTGAAACAAAAACGAAAAAAAATTAAATGCACAATTTTCGAGTGAGAATAATCAATTAAAAACGATTTACTGCTAAGAATGTCATATAATTAATATAATTTAAAATTTGGAAATGTTTGTTAATACAAATTTACACAGTTTATTGAAAACATCAAAATTCATATACTTGGGTAATCTTTTTAGTAATACATCATCTCTTAAAACATTACAATTTTTAAAAAATAATTCTACAAGTTATTACAGTAATTATTTATATATTATGTTGTCAAGTATCTCCCTTCCGCTTTTTTTTTTTTTTTGTACATAGCTGCGAAATTCAAAAGACAAAAAGGCGGAAGGGAGATATTTGACAACCTAATATTATACTCATTTAAATTTATTATTACATAATTTCATATTTTTTTAGATAAATTAGTAAAAAATTCAAATAAAACACATCGAACACTTAAAATTTATTGAAAATATTCATAAAAAAATATCTTTCATATTTGATACTAATAAAAATGTATAAAAATAAAAAATATTTCTTAAAATAATAATCCATACTATTTAATATTTATATTGAATGAATTTAAATAACAGAAAATCAAAATATATTAATTATGTATGCACATAAATTAAGAAACGTTTGTATTAAATAACAGATTAAAATGAATGTTCAATTATTTTTTGTGCTAAAATTTCGTTTCATATGCTTTTTTACCAAAAAAATTTTCATCAATGTAAAGCATTAATTCAAAAAAATGGTGTTAACTAAAAATACTTTTTTTTAAAAAAAAGAATATTACATTTCTTTTTATTTGATTTTGACCATAAAAATTATTTCAGTTAATCGAAAGATACATTTTTTAAAATATGCTATAAAACAAATTCCTAAAAATGCTGCTTTTTACAGAAATGTCTTGAAATTTAAAATATATATGGCTTTTTATGCTGAGTCTTAAGGTCAGTTTTTTATGATTGTTATTCTACTACTACCAGTTTCGATAACATGTGCCATCTTCAGGTAAATGGTTGATAATTATTGATGATATATATATATATATATATATATATATATATATATGTGTGTGTGTGTGTGTATGTGTATAAATTTTGGCAATAAACTACAAACACATGTTAGTAAAAAAACTTCCTGAATATATAACATAAAACTATACATTCATTGAAATCTCCTGATACCTAACATATGAAATAATTAATTTTTGAATCTAAACAGTTTTTATGGTTATAAATAATTGTATTTCGATGTTCCGATTGTTATTTTTTTTATTAAATAATATCAAATAATAATTTAATATTTTTAATTACTTTAAATTAATTTATTTATACACTATTTCAGAATCTAAAAATTAAAGAGCTTGAACTCAACAACCAAACTAAAGTACAAAACAAATTAAAAATAAATAAAAAATTATTTCATTCAAACTAGTTAAAGAAATAAAATAAATATCAAGACAGTTCTAAAACGCATAGAAATATAATATAATAGAAAAGTAGAACAAAAATCTAATTTAATTATAAATGCAAATTAATTATTTTCTTACATTAACAGTTGAGTGAAAATATATTTTTTAAATAATATTAAAAAAGTAGTAAATACGAATCAATTGTACCTTCTGATAAAAAATCCTTCAATTGAAAATATTTTACACAATTAATAGTTTATGTTTAACATAATTTCCATTTATGCAAGGACGTCAAGTTAATGAATGCGTCAACTATAAATACTTCATTGATATACACAGCAATAGATTCGTCGCAATATAAACATATTATATATATATATATATATATATATATATATATATATATATACATGAATTCATTCATATATTTATATATATATATATATACATATATATAGATGTTTTTTAAGCGTGATAGAACTTTAAATGGAATCCCTATTGAAAGTTCTATCATATATATATATATATATATATATAGTGTATTTTAACATTTTCTTACAATATATATATATATATATATATATATATATATATATTCTATCTCCCTTCCGCCTTTTTTGTCTTTTGAATTTCGCGGCTATATAAAAAAAGCGGAAGGGAGATACATACATATATATATATATATATATATATATATATATATATATATATATATATATATATATATATATATATATATATATATATATTGTAAGAAAATGTTAAAATACACTATTTTAAAAATTTGCAATGTTTAAAAATATATTCGTTTAGTACGATGAAAATTATTATAAAAATATTTTTATATAAGTTTGTCATAAATATAGTAATATATTTTTTTTATGAATAAAACAATTTTATTAGTGCAGTAATGCTATGCAATTAAAATACAATAGGACAAAACACACAGTAAAAAAATAAATAGTAAGTTTAAAATTTAAAAAAATTAAACCTTGATTATTACAATTATTGATCTCAATCTCTATTATTATAAAGTTTCCACTATTTTATTTAAACATTTGTTTTCATCAATTTTCATATTAAAACAGTTTTTGTTCGACTTATAGAACTCAATAATTTTCAATAATATGTAAATCTGAAAAAAAGAACTTATTTTTTTAATGAAAAATATGTTGATATTTTTTGTTGAAAATTATCCTTATTACCTAAGATAACTGAATCAATTGAAATCGATAGCAGATGGCTAGAAAATATCTTGCTTAATATTTGAAGATATTTTATATTGTTAAACTTACTCCCCTTAAATCTAATTTTATATTGAATCCTTATTTTTATCCATATAATCACGTATCATTATATTTCTTCTCATTTTTTGTTAAAATATAATAATAACTGAAATTAAGAGAAATATTTTTTTTAAAAAAATAAAACTTCAATAAAATCATAATTTAACACATAGAAGTATAATTACTATAAATTATATCCATTTGATACTATTTGAACACCTGAAAAGGTGGGAAATGAGAATTATACAGGAGTATGAATATCAGATTAGTTAGCGAGGCATAGAATTAATGATTCACGCTATATGCTCATGAAAACATCTGTTGCACGTCCTTGCATAAATGAAAATTATGTATTAAGTTAAAGACAAAATATTTCTTTTCTATAATGTTATTATTTAAAGAATATTTCTGTTGAAATTTAACATTAAATTCTTTTTATTAAATCAATCTAAATGTAATACAATACTGAAAGGATAACTTATTATTATGTTAGTTTCACTAGTATATTTTGAAAAAAATAAAAAATATATAATATAACCGCTATTAAAACTAAACTTTTATTTAAAATTTATATTTGAAGATAAAAATTACTAATTATGAATTAAAAATCATTATTTCGAGTATTTATTTCTTAAATAATATATTTCTAATACGCATATTTAAACCTATTAACATAATTATTTTAAATTAAAATTGAGTAAAAATCAAATCACAAATTAATAATTGTAAATGTGATCTCTATTAATTTTCACAAATCAATGAACACTAATCGCACATTGATTCGTGAAATACTGTTATTATATAAACTGTTAGTCTTAAACATGGCTTCTTATCCAAAATTAATTTGAACTTTTATTTTAAGAAGTAACACATTAATACTACTCCTGTATCGTTTATGATACCGACTGGGTAGCACAGTGGTTTGCATCACCGCGTGTCATGCGGGAGATTGCTTTCGAGTCCCAGTCGAAAAGTCCCTCATGTTTTCGAGGGTTGAGCATGAAGGTTGACAATCGCATCTTGTTAAAAAATTGCTGTCGAGAAGGAAGTAAAACCTCGAATAATCGGAAAGCGTCAACATTTATATATCGTTTATGATATGCATAGTATTTGAGAAAGATACTATAAATGAACACACTGTTAAGAAATAATTTAAATATGAAAACGAATTTATATACAACACTTAAAGAAAAATCATCGATAATGATGAGTTTTTAGCTGACATTGAAATAAAAATCGAATATCATGGGCCATGAATTTTCGAGATCATATCATAATTAGTTCGTTTATATTTTCATTAATTTGATAAGACTTGGAAACAAATTAAAAAGGTTGTACAATTTTAAAACAAACATAAATCCCAGAAATTTACATTTGGTTCATTCACTCTAATGAAACAAGAATAAATCATATATACGTGTATAAATATCAAAGTTCTTATTATTACATATTACCAAATAATACCATACCACTCGTTTCGAAATATAATCTTAAAATCGGACAAAAATGAAGTGTATTACTTCAAGATAGATTAAATGTAGACGTTATTATCTAATATTTTTTTCGGAATTTTGGTTAGATCATCATACACTGCAACGTGAACAAGAATATTTGAAATTGGTTTAAAGCAAACAAACGTTGCTCTTATATAACAACTTACTATCCCATATTACATTACGAATCTTGGAAAAATTTACGTTTTAAAATTCGAGATATTCTATTTTACCGTTAATAAAATGTACAAACAATCTACCACAACGAAACAGATAAGAATTAATTAAATTACAATGATGTGGAGTATTATAAAAATTATATTTCTGAAATTTAATTTACAAACAAAAATATTGAATGTGAGGATCAATATTTTTATACATAAAATTTTTGAAAATATACAATAATTTTAATAAAGAACAATTTTCTTTTTATTAAATTATAGAATAAATAATAAATTCATTTGAATACTAATTAGATTTTTAATTACTGTTAAGATTCTTCATATTTTTAGTTCATAATAATAAAACATAAATAAATAAAAACCCAACCATATAGAGAAACTAAAAATTAAAATAAGGCTTATATAACATTTTAACAAAATAGATAAATTACTAATTGTTTTTAATTTCAAATCAAAAAAGATTTTTATGATATTACTGTTCAATAAAAATTGAAAATAATCTCACATTTTAATATATTAATCTGAAAAATCATCCTTAAACATTATGCTTCTTATAACTGTTGTATAATATACTAAAATATTTCCATACACCTCTACAATATCAAATTGTAACATTTATGAAATATATTCTATACAAAGATAAAAAAGAAACATTTTCAGTAAAAGTTCATTAAAAAATAGACCTCAAAGTAAATAAAAGTTGTAATATATACTACGACGCAATGTTTTAAATTCAATAATTATAAATATTTTTTAGAGATCTAAATAAATACATGGATGTTGTTGTTTAATAAAGTTTCTTAAGATTAATATTTATATATATATATATATATATATATATATATATATATATATATATATATATATATATATATATAAGATATTGAAATGCTAGAATGAAGACTATTTAATAAATACTTACATAAATGTTACATAAATCTCATACAACATGAAATTCATCACTTAATGTGATCAATTTTTGTTAAATTTATGAGTCATATGTATCAATATTTAAATAAATAAAGACGAATAATGAAAATACAATTATACAACATAAAATAACCTATATTTCAATGGCATTTCAGATAGATTGGAAAGTTAATTTCTAACAGGATTCCAACTAGTTGTCTACAGACAACTGTTATGAAAATAAATAAACTACCATCATACCTAATTGAATGCTGGATAAGTCCTTATATTCCAAAGAAATAAACAGAAACTCACTAATCAAAAATCTTATTAATAACACGTACGTACGTAATACTCAAGAATTCAAAACCGCACCGTGTGTATATTTACATTCATATATTCGTCTATCGATTAACACAAACAACAATCATATGGAAGCCATTTTGCCTCTCATTGTTGTTAAATAACGTTCATAAGTTTCAAAGGACTGTTCTATATACGTATATGACTTTTTTCGTATCACTCGCGTACAAATGAGACATAAAATCGGTATGATTAGACGTTCGGCGGACCTCACACTTGCACTGAATTACTACAACATTAACTACGATGAAATCCGTGACTTGTGGCGAACATCAGCCATGTTGGACTACCTGTGTGAATACGTCACGGTTTGAACACTTGTTGTGCTCGGCCGGGTATGTCGATGGGGGTAACCCCGCTCGTTCTTTCACTGTATTATACATGAATGTACCGCCAACGTAACTGGTGCTCCGTAGATGGTACGCAATGAATGCTTGCGCTTAGCGCCACTCGAACGACATGAGAAAACTGAGTCGTGTCTTTTCTTATTGTTAACAAAACATTTCCGATTAACTAACTAGTTACAGTCATTTCTAGAAATTAATAATTGCCCATTTTCAGTATTACGAAAACCAAGCAATGGTTTCCAAATAGATGAGTTTATGTTATTAGACTTGAAGATAAATTTAATACAAACGAATCACTCCCACTAATTCTACAAGATTATATAAAACAGGTTTTATAATGTAGCACTCTAACAATGATGGCATAACTATCGAAATGAACACCAATGAATAAAGTGATAAATGATTATTGAACATATTTGATAAAATATTGTGGTACTGGGATAAGTGATTAATTTGTACTAAATTTAATTTATCATCGTACCAAAATGAATGAATTCGAATTTTTTTAAAAAATAATATACTTAAAACATGATTCTTATGACATATAAGAAATTAATTTTAAATCTACAAAAAACTATGTAACAATCACAAATAAAATAATACTAATAAAATTAGATCCCAGATAAGTAATATTTTTAACAAAATCTGTCTTCAATTTTATATATTTCGTAGTATTAAAGTTACAGCAAATTTTATTTAGTATTTATATTCTTTTAATCAGAATTTTAATTAACACATATTCGTTCGCTTGACGAAAATTCGTCATCTTCCAGAGAATCTCCCACAGCCAAATGACGAAAATTCGTCATTTGTATATTACAGAGAATAATTGATTTTTGTTCTCTTAATTCTGAGTATATTAAATTATAATTTTAACCAAACAGAGATAATGCCATGAGAGAACTGATTTTAGCTTCAGTTGCATCGCATAACGGTGCAAATGTAATCAAAAACAAAGTAAAACTGTATAAGTCGGTATTGGGTATAAAAAAATGCCGGCATTTGGTGAATGGCGGTGCAAAAAGTTACCCGACGAATAAGTGTTAAAAGAAAATGATGAAATAATATCTATATTTATGAAAAAAAATTATCAAATATTTAAAATCCAACACTTAATGAAAAGTTGTTTTCATTAAATTAAACTTTATGAATTTTTTTTATTTATCATAAAATAATTTGTATATTTTATTTCAAAATATAGATTTATTACAAAAAATTAATATCCAAATGACATACTTTTGTAAAATATTCATGATACAATTATAAATGATGGGCCATATTCTAATTAAAACCTAAAACAAACTAAACTGGCACATACATACATACATACATACATATATATATATATATATATATATATATATATATATATATATATATATATATATGTATACATACACATATGTATATAAATTGAAGTTTCTTTTGCTAGAAATTATTTAAATTTTATCCGTATCGCCAATAAACTAACAAATTTAGAAAACGAAGACGTTACAACCTACAGTCCGAATCTATTGTATATAAACTGTCTGTTCAGAACATTCATATATATATATATATATATATATATATATATATATATATATATATATATATATATATATATAATACAATATAATTACACCTACAAACGTTTAACATTAACAATTTTATGATTTAATTTAAGTGAAAATATACATTATATAATTGCATATTGGTGTCCGATACGTATAATTCAGAGACATCAACGGTTGTGTAACACACACGCCTATAACGAAGAAATTAAGCGAATGGATGAATATGAAGACCGTAAAATTCCACCTGTATCGTTTGTTGATGTAGTAGTACACGATTATGACTGCAGTACAACGTTGGAATTCAGTATATCGGTGGCACGTACACTGCCTGAAGCGATCATACACAATAAACGGGACACGAAAATACAAAATGATACAAACGAAGAAGATAGAATATTTGATTTTATATAAAGTCGACAACGATAAATATATTGTACATTATTTCGCTCTCTTCTCTCTCATACACATACACACACACACACACACACACACACACACACATATTTATTTATATATATATATATATATATATATATATATATATATATATATTATATATATATATATATATATATATTCAGCATACATATGTTCACATTTTATTTCCACTCCGCTTTTAAAAAGAATTGTATCCTTGTCCCAATGTCGTTCAACACTCGTATTGTACTAGTATTAAAGGTAGTATTCGATATTTCGAGAATGCAATCAGATTAGATGACAGAATTTATTGGTATTTACATATATATATATATATATATATATATATATATATATATATGTACTAGTTTTTTATTGCTTACAATAGATTACAAATACCGTGGTCAGTGTTTTTAATAATGACATATAAAAGTAAAAGAATAATTTTGTATAGCCTTAGTAAGCCACTCGTTAAAAAATACTACAGTAGTGTGTGGGATTTGAATAGTAATTGTAAAACGCAAGATATCAAATACGTACGAAAAAATATTGCTTGTTTCACATTGAATAGATATTAAAAATATAATAGCATAAGAGGAATGTTGAAAGAACGAGGTTGAATATGTTAACTATAAAAAAGTTGTCAACAAATGGGTCTACAGTTCATTTAATAGACTAAATTTTCTTGACAAAATTGAATCACTCATCATAACACGACAATATTAATATAAAAATGTTTAATAGTCATTTATTGTTCTTTTTTTAATACACATGAAATTATTTTTAAAAATTATATTAGATTTCACAATGTCGTACTCTGAAAATGATGATATGAACATCGAAATGTTCATAACCGAAAAAGTGAATAATGAATAATTATTAAACCTTTTTATCAAGTATTTTATTACTTATTTTCTTCAAGTAGGTACTTTAATATTGTCGATAACAAAAGGAGATTTAGATAAGCTAATACTGTCTAAAGATCTATTTTATAAAATAGAAAATAACTATTTTCAAAAAATATTGTAGTACAAAATCATTTTGTATTTATTTTTCTGTACGAATTACTACTTTTGCTTTTGTCTATTTTAAATGATATAGAGTTGATCTTCGAAACCTGCGAACTAGAGACTGAATATTATCGAGACAGAAGTATTTTTACTTTTTTTATTTGCTAGGTTATTTTCAATTCTTATTAAATTTTACAATTTTTAAAATTTTGTCAATACATGTTTCTTACTATATGTATATATACAAATTTAAAGAGTTCATGTGTGTAATTTTTTATAATTTCTAATAAGATTTTTTATTTTAGTATAGAGAAATATTTTTCTAACTTAAATATTTTTTCACGTTTCTACGTAATTTATGGCAACAATTTCACATTTTCACTTTCCATTATTACATAAATATTTTTTTCAGCTTTAAATTTAATTATTTATTTGAAATTTGATAATTAGTGAATCGACACATACAATATATTATTAAAGATCCCATCATATAACCAATTAAAAATGAGTAATAATAATAAAATCAGTTAAGTAGAAAAAGAAACATATAAATATAGACAGAAATATTACAAAAATAATTATACCGAAAATGATCATGACAGAAAATACATTTTTAACAATTTATATTGTCTTCATTACAGAATCATCACTCGATTTGGTAACAACTGTTACACAAGAAATTAATTTGTATTATGTGTTTATTTACAGTTTGAATATGTGTTCGAGAACGTAATAGTGTCCTCCGTGCCAAATATGGTATCACGGTCGGTGTTAGGCGTGGAACTTGTGTCGATATCAAGTTTTGTCATTTTAGGGTTGCGCTAAAAGAATCCGATTAGATATAATAGATAGAAAAATGTTATAAGCAATATGAGTATTACACGGTACATTGAATAAATATATATATATATATATATATATATATATATATATATATATATATATATATATAAATGTAATTTTTAGTCTCAATTAATATATTAACATTAACGCTTCTTTCAAGCTCTTTTAAGTTAAAAAATAAATTGTTATTTTTTAACACGTATTTTTTAGATGTTGACATGTTTAATAATACTTAATCATTAATAACTTTTACATTTATACAATTATTTTGTTTATAAATAATATTATCTCTTAATTCTTGTACTCTTTTCTAAAATATATCAAATAACTAAACCATGTGAAGTGATAGCAAATAGAATTAAAAAATATCTCAAATATTAAGCCATATAAAGGGAAAATACAAAATACATTTATAAATATAAATTTTTACTTTATATGAAATTTTTATTTCATATAAAGTAAACATTTCTAGAAAATGAAACTGATAAAAAAGATAAACGTTTAATTTCGAGATAAATCTCTTGTTTCATTTTTTTTGTTCTAAAAATAAGATATGGGTCTTCAAAATATTAAATAATACAATAAATAATTCAATGAATTCAAAAATCAATATGTCGACTTTTTATAAAAAATACTTATTAAAAAAGTATTTTGATTGTAAATTAAACGTAAATTTTTAGATGCATTTCGAAGCAACGTCATTTGTATTTTCAGATTTTTTACTATTTATTAAATTTATAACTTTTATATGAAAGCACAGCTTAAATACTAGTTTTACAAAATTCCATATTAAAAAATATTTTTTCAATTCTTATGATCAATTGATTTTTTTAAAATTAAATTTTAATTTATGTATGTATTATCAATAATTTCGAAATTGAAAAATTAAAAAAATATTTTTTATTATTAGATCATTTTCTAAAAGAAGTTCATTTGATAGTAATATTTTTTATTTCAATTTAAATGTTAAAAAATATACTATTGTATTCAAAACATATTAATTTTTAAAAAAAGAAAAGTACATTTTAATATTATCCTACGTTAAATTTGTTTATATGAACATTTAAATCTAATGTTGTAGATCATTGTTATTTCAATGATCTCTAATGGTATGCGGTGTTCGCAGCGAGGTCGTGCGTTGAAATCGAGGAGGAACACAACAGCTGAGTCGTGTGAACGTATGGGAGGACGTGGAGGCGACCATCTGGTGAGGAGGTGACGGCGGAGGCCACTTGTGGGCAGATCTTTTGCGAATATATATATATATATATATATATATATATATATATATATATATATATATAATGAACAATTCATAAACAAGTATAATAAAAAAATAATAATTTAGAACTGTAAAAATTAACGATTCTTTGATTGTAGCTAGTTTTGTAAAACTATAATTCAATAATAAAATACTGATGAAGTTAAAAAAAAGTTAAATTAGTCATATAAATAATAGTGTAATGCTCAAATCTAAATTACACCACAACTGGTTTAGAACTGTGACAAATTAACTTTTCAGGAAAGAAAGTGTTCAAATATTAAATTTGTTGCATATTTAAAAAATAAATATATGTACAACAAATAAACAAAAATCATTTAAACATACTGAGCTAATCTGAAATAAATAATCAATACCTATCAAATAAATGTCGGACTTTATTGATAAAATTCTGTTTGATGATTAAATTTAGATCATTTAACTACATAAGAGATTTAGAAAATGATGATGTATAAATTAATAATAAACATGTAATTCGTTAAACTTTTTTTATTAATTTTACATTTGTTAGAGATCTTAATATAATTATACTTTTATATATAAAAGGAGTTTGATAATAACAAATGCATTAGTTATATGTTGAAAATAAATATAAATACATTAATCATAAAAAGTAACTTAAATTTATAATTTTTATATAACACTAAACCCTTTTTATGCTTTTTTCATTGTACCTACATAAATATATAAGCATATTATATATAAATACATACATACCCACATATATATATATATATATATATATATATATATATATATATATATATATATATATATATATATATTCGTATACGCACATATACCTTATTAAAAAACAGTATGTTGATATAAAGATAATTTTTAATTTTTGCATTAAAATTTACGATAAATTTTGAAATATTTTTGTCATTTATATCAATAACTTATTATTTTTATGCAAAAATTAAAAAAGGATAAAATTACAGTAATATTTTTAATAACATATATTCATTGAAGAAAGATGTCTCTATTAATTGTATTATACTTATTACTTAATAAATACAATAACTTCAAAGTTACATATCAATATTATTATTCATTTATATAAAACATTTATTTCAAATATCAGTCTCAAAACATGCTACAATTAGCCTAAAAATGCAATTTTTTACTTCTACTATCAAACGTGTATTTGTTTATAACCACTACAATATTTGTATTTTATTAATAATGATCAAAAAATCTAATACGTTTTTTTCAAAACTGTGAACATTTTAAAGTTAAAAAAGTGTATTATAATTAAAAATATTTAAGAACTATATAAATTGATTTCCAAAAATATTCAATATATTACTGTCCACATAGTTTTTTCCTAATGACTGAAAATTAATAAGAAAATATTAACAGAACGTGAAATAGAATAATTTTAGAACTACTTCATGTTATATTAATATTTTACATTGGTTATTTAGTTATTAATTACTAATCATAGCATTAAATGGATAGAGTTTAAAAAAGCAGGAAGATAAAATTATAGGAACATTTATTACTTTGTATTTGGGTAAAAAATATTTTAAATGTTACAACTATATGTTTAAATTTTTATTAACATATTAATATTTTATTAAAATAAGAGTATTTATATATTTTCTATTGGTAAAATTATAAGTATTTTTATTTTTTAAAAAATGATTCAAAAAATACATTATGAAAATATTTTTTAAGTTAATACTTTTGGTATCCAGTATTGAATATCATTTTTCAATAAGTATGTAAATATCAAGTTGTGAAGACATGTCTCAATTATTTATACTTGCAATAAATTATCTTATAAAGGTATATATTCTTTATATTCATATATTTTATTTAAATTGTAATTAAGTGTATTGACTCCAAAAAATATAATATTTTATAATACAAAAGTGGATTGTTTATAAATCATAATTAAAAATAATTTTTTATAAGAATAAAAACCCAACCTTTTGAAAATGTTCTACAAAATATGTGACTCAAATGAGATTGAAGGTTTTAGACACACATTTACTTGCTTACTATCATTTACTAATCTTCACTATCCTTCAGTCTTATTTGAATCACCACCTTATATAAAGATAATTCATGTCAGAAGCATTTAAATAAACTAACACATATAATCTTGTAAGTTTTATGTTCACATAATGACTCTTTCAAAAATATATTTATTTATATAAAATCATTAAATAAACATCAGTTACCAAATTAAGAGTTACTTAATATTAAATTTAATTTCAATTAGAAAATATAAATTATTTACTTAAAAAAATATCCAAAAATATTAAGAATATTAAAATTAGGATTTTCATAAAAATAAAACTAATTTAATAAATGGTTACAAAACTATTTAGTTCTGTTTTACAAATATACTATTAAATTGTTTTATAAGGTTAGAGAATTTAATTATTTTAATCACTATAACAAATATATTCTTAAGATAATGAAAACATTTAAGATTTTCTTACAGAAAAAATTAAATTTATTTAAAAATTACAAAATTCATATTTCTAGTGCTTGTGCATTTTAACAAAGACTACTTGCGAATTTTGTAATTTAATGTATGATTACTGTTCCATACCATTCTTAATATCCATTAAAAAAATATAATTTAAAGTCTAATATTTTTACATCTTGAGTTAATATCAATTAAAATAAGTGAGTTATACATATACATACATATATATATATATATGACTATTGAATTTGATACTTTATACACTAAATTATAGCCATATTAGTAAACTAAAAGTTTTTAAAAATAAATACTTAGTATGCATCAAATAATTTAAAATTACACAAAACACTTTGATGATACTAACATTTAATTTATACACTTTCATCAATTAATAGCAAGCACAGTCTTATTGAATCAAAAAGTAATAATGCAGTGGATTACGTTTTCTTTAAAAAAATTTGATAACCTTTTATTATTTTTTAATTTTTTCATATGAATTCACTAATAACATATTACAAATATATTGAAACATATAATTGTTACTACCTGATGAAAGCAAACACTAACTAAAAAATATGATATTCTCTTTATTTTGCATTTTTCAATATATGTATTGACATTACATTACTATTAAATAATAAAAATAGATAATTAGAAATGAATATATATATATATATATATATATATATATATATATATATATATATATATATATATATATGAGTAAATTATTTTTAAATGATTTATGTAATATAAATAGACATTTTTTATAATAATTTTAAACAATATGATTTATTAAGCAAAAACACAAATTTCCTTTACAATGACAACTGAATATTTTTTTGGATTATATATTTTTTGAATCGAATTATTAATTTATTTGAGATAATAAGTACATATAAAAATATTTATTATTAATATTATTATACATACATACACACATATATATATATATATATATATATATATATATATATATATATATATATATATATATATTCATATTGTTCAATATTTATTAAAATTCATTAACTCTTTTTTAAAAAAAAATAGTTAAAACATTAACTAAAAATATAGTGAATAAATGAATATGTAAAAATTAATTCTGAATTTCTAAAAAATAATATATTTAAAAAAATGTGTTGATAAATTATTCATTTTCTTTATAAATAGGTTTTACATCATACAAATTAATTACTAATTATAAGTATTCTATAATAACAATTAGTTAATAAAATATACACCTATTGTAAATAAAAGAAATATGACATAATTTTAAATTGTATTTATATAAATATATATATAATTGTTATTAACATATTAGTGTAATATGAAATGTCTGATTTCTCTTTGATTTCCAATTGAAAAATCTGACATTTCATATTGCACAACCTAATATATTATTTTATTATTCATGATCATTAAAATTTAATGAGATTTAATATAATAAATATACACTTTTGTACTATGAATATATGACATTTTTTATAGTGAATCAACTGAGAAATTAGATATTTAAAAAATCAACTTTATATAATTTTTTTAGAATATTTAATATGGATTAAAATTTAAATAATTATATAAATCTTAAATGGTGAATATATCAGTAATTTACAAATGCAAACGAGTGTATATAAACGAGTGTATGTATGTTATATATATATATATATATATATATATATATATATATATATATATATATATATATATATATATGTATAATGCATAATACTTTTACATATCTATAAAGTATGCTTATCAAACTTATTTTTAGAATACTGATTAAATTACTTTTGTTATAATAATAATATTTAATCTTTTCTGTACCAATTGATGATTTTATATAAATAATTTATATCTATGTATAAACATAGATTCTTATATAAAGTAATAACTAAATGAAGACATGATATTAAAACACTACAAAGATACAAATATTTTTCTTTCATAAATTATCAGTTACAATATAATATAATAAATGAGTTATGCTTCATTTTAATATAATTTAATTATTTTGTCATATCAATGAATTTTAAATGAATATCACTAATTTCATATTAAAAAACATTTAATATAAGTATTTAAAAGAATATGTATTTAATTATATCAACATGTATATATATATATATATATATATATATATATATATATATATATATATATACATACATACACACACACACACATATATATATATATATATATATATATATATATATATATATATATATATATATATAAAGTACCAAATTAAAAAAAAAAAAACGATTATACAGAATCATTGGAATTAAAAATCTGAACCCTGTTCAAATTTGTATTTTATTTAATATAAAATTGATAGACACATGTGAATTATTCATACGCTAAGCTGAGCTAATATATCAATTTATACTAAACTTTTCAATACTTAATAAAGTTGGAGTATATTAAGATTTTTATTTAAATTAAAAAATATCATATAATAATCAATGGTTCGCTCTTCTCATGACATTTTTTAATCAGTCAATATAATTTGTGATTATCGAAGTATTAAACACTACTTTGTCTTAAGATGTAGAGATTCATTATATTAATGTTAAGTTTATTTCAAATACCATCAAGAATTGTTCTCTAGTAATACAAACTTGATTCAAGAAATATTAAAAACTGAATTATTAATTTCTGTAACAGCTCGAATTTGAAATGTTATTCATTTCATTTTTCAAACTCGTTTTATAATATATTAATGACATTTTTGTATGAAAAACAGTTATTTTTTTTAAAAACAACTTACATATATGTATATTTCAATACCATTATATATGTTTTAAAAATGTTAGATCTTTGATTAATAATAAGTACTGTGAGTTCTAAAAATAAAAAAATATATTTTTATCTTTTTAATCTTTGGGCACTAAATCTAAAATAAAATATAAATTATTTCATGAACACTGAGTTGTGTTAATAGAAATTGTGAAAAACAAGACTGCAAAAAAACTAAAATAGCTTTTGAGTATTAATGTCCAATTACCCAAGTACTATAAATGAATTCTAAAATGAAAATTAAATATTTAAATCAACTACAGATAAATTATTTAACTGCTATCTAGATTGAATCTCTAATGATCAAACATTTTTCATTCCATTCGATGACATCTGCTGTGTTCCCAATTCTGTATCCATATCAGAGACTGCTGGAAGGTATGATTGTTGCTGACGTGTAAATAAATTTGAGGCGTATTTGGACTGCAATATTTATTATCATACATTTTTTATTTTGAAAAAATAAATATACGATTGTACAATGTTAGTTATGATTCTATATAATGTATTTAATAGTTAGTAATATGAATAAAGAAACAGAAAAAAATAATTAAAAAAAAAACAACTAAAAATACACAGATCTATTATTTTACTTTAAGGTAACAAAGGTGAATGTTCTTCGTGTGATACTGATTTAAATCCAAAACCATATCGTTTATATTTAGAAAAATCTGCAATTTGAGCCTGAAAATGTTATATTATAACAAATGTTTAATAATTTTCTATGTGCAAATAAATATATGTCAAATATTTTATAGAAATTATTTACTCATAGTTTTGAATATTGATTTTTTTTATAAAATAAAAGATGAAATAATACTATTAACAACATTCAAAATTAAATTCAGAAAACATTCATTTAAATTTTTTAAGTGAATTTAAAAAGTGCAATATTATAAAATTAGATATTGTATATGAATTTAAATTTTAAGTAAATATAAAAATGAATCAAATTAGTATATAATTATTATTAAATAATTATTACAAATAATATCATAAAACTACATCGTAATTAGTAGAAAATGAGTTAATTAACATAAGTTGTAATTCCATTTTCTACATTAATATTTTAAAAGAAATTATTGTGTTAAATGTAGTTAGTAGAGAAATGAAAAGAAATGGTTACATATAAATTCACTGGGGAATAAACAAATAATTAAAAATAATATTTTGAAAAATAAAAATAACAGGTTGTTGTTATGTAAGAATACTGACAAGAAAAAATAATTAAAATATATTAATCTACTTACAATGAGAAAAGCAACAATGACACCTAGTATACCTCCAGATAACACATCGCTCCAATGATGTTTGTAATCAGATATACGTGTTAGAGCTGTATACCAGGAGAGCATTATTAAAATATATTGAATGAAATGTCTTAACAATTTTGAACCCTTCCACGTCATTCGAGATTGTAAATAGATCTAAAAGAGAATAATTTTACACACATTAAAATACATCAACTTTGTTAATTAAATAATAAAATAAAGGAACGAAATAGAAACATAATTTTTGTATAACATTTTTAATTAATGTGCGATATTACTTATTATTTGATATAAAAGCAAAAATAAATAAAATGATATTTACAAAACATAACTGCAAGAAATGCATTTTATTAATCTAAAATAAAATAAAATTATACAAACTATCGATTAATTTTTGTGTATATTTCGTTAATAATTCAAACATATAATACGATTTAAAATGTTTCAAAATTCTGAAAAAATATATAACAAAATATATTTTATACTATATTTGTTAAGTGAATTATATTGCTAAATATGAATTTATATTTAAAAAACAATATAGATATTTTAAATAATTAATGAAGATGAAGTAATAAAATTTCTTATTAATTATTTTATTATTTAAAGGAAAAATTTCAGTTATTTTCAATTTATTTAAAAACAAACGATCGTTTCTTCTTATATGTATATACAAAAAAAAAATAGTATAATCTAATTTTTGCGGCTATACTAAAAATTATTTAAAATAATTAATGAATTTTCTAAGCATATACAAAAAATTGTGGATATTTATAGTTTAGTTTTTGAGGTATACTTTTTTGAATCTCACTAAAAGACAAATTAATTATAAAAAGTTTTTCTTTATAGACGACACGTAAAGTTCAATTGTTCACATTCTTCTAAAATGTTAAATAATGGAACACAATCAAACTTAATGGTCCTATTCATACTAGTAAACATGCATACAGTATTTATGGCCATTACTTCTCGACTCACACCCTCTTTCCTGAAAACTATTTTTTTTAGGTGGGGGATTTTGAAGATAAGAGGGTGTGAGATGAGCGATAATGGACGTGAATACTGTATTAATGCTGACTAGTGTGAATAGGCCCAATAGGCCTTTCCACACTAGTCAACATGCATACAGTATTCACGTCCATTACCTCTCGGCTCACACCCTCTTTTCACCAAATTCCCCCACCTAAAAAAATTCGTTTTCGAGAAAGAGCGTGTGAGACGAGTGATAATGGGTGGTAATAGGAATACTGTATGTATGTTGACAAGTGTGGGAAGGCCCATTTTCGTTGAAATATAAAAAAAGCAGCAATTAAATCGTAACTCAGAGATAAAGTATGATATTTGTATATGAATTTCAAAAAACAACAACAAACATTTATATTTAAAAAGAAAATTTATTTAGTTTTCAAAAATATGGCCCTTAAATAAAACACTACTTTAAAAAAAAATATGACAAAATGAAAAATAAATTTTAGTAACATTATTTCTTTTTATTTAGTATGATGGAACAATGAAAATATATAAATTAAATATGTCAGTGATTATATATATATTTGTGTGTGTGTGTATTTGTGTGTTAATTATAGAACTTACCGACAAATAAATCATTGTGTATGCAGAAAATGATGTGTGTCCTGATGGAAATGATAGCCTAGAATATAAATGTATATAAATTTAAACATATATGAACATATATTCAAAGATACATAATCTTATTAGGAAGATACAAATAAATCATAAAGGTGCACTATACAAATAAATGGATTTTCGTTATACAAATAAATGGATATATTCGTTATAATATATATATATATATATATATATATATATATATATATATATATATATATATATATATATATAGAGATAGAGATAGAGAGAGAGAGAGAGAGAGAGAGAGAGAGAGAGAGAGAGAGAGAGAATGTTTTTTAAGCGTGACAAAAATTTACACTGAAATCAATTTAAATTTTTATCACGCTTAAAAACATACACACACACACACACACACACACACACACACACACACATATATATATATATATATATATATATATATATATATATATATATATATAATGAAAAATGGGTATGTATTTAAAATTATTAATAAAAATTGACTTGCCGCATTTCCCTGATTTGGTTAGAATTGGTACCTAAACAGGTAAAATCCTCAATATATCTGTTATGATTTTCTGGTAATGAACAATTTATATTCGGTTGACATACAGCGAAAAAATGTGGCCGTAATCGTCCTACACTGTACTTTGCAATATCAGTTGTTAATTGTGAACAAACTGCACCAAAACCAAATACACCTATACTACAATATGCGCACCATACCCATTCTGGCAGTGATAAACCGAAAATATAAAAAGTTTTCTGTGAATCTTTGTTCAGAACAAATTCTGTCGATGCCATCTGTAAAAAAGCATTAGAACATTATATGTTACAAATATGCAAAAAAAGTAATAAGATTATAATAAAACAATGAGGAATAGTTTTGAATTGATTCGTCAAAAAATATTACAATGGCTAGTCGAAAAATTATCGTATCACAATCAAAGAAAATCATTATATTAAGATATCAAAAATAAAATTATAATTCTATTAAATTTCAGTCTTAGGCATGATATTTTAAATATAAAAATATTGTTATTGCAATTAACAATAAAAAGGTTTAACTAGGAAAAATATAATAAAAAAAACATTCTCAAAGGTTATATTCTTAGAATGAGTAAAATAGAGTTTTTAAATTGAGAATGTTACAGTGCAATAAGTTTATATTAACATTTAACTCCATAGGAATTATGGATCGGTAACACAGAAAAATATTGTCAGTAGTAACTATTCAAGGTTACTGAAATAAATATTTCATTAAGGTAATGATAAAATTCCAAAGGATGAAAGAATTGTTCCATCAGAATTAAATTTATAATTATCAACGTAATTACAGTACAAAAAATCTACATTAACATTTTATACCAATTTGTTGAAATTTTGTCTATTCAACATAAACGTATGAATTATGAAACTGATCGAGTAATATAAAGTATGGCAGTTAAGTATATTAATATTTTTAGCTGATTTGATATGGTTTTATAAAAAATATATTAAGTTTAATATAAATTATCGATTAAATTGTAAAAATTACACAAATTATTTAAAAAAATATATGAAAAAAATAATATATAAATGTACCATTGGATAAAACAGGTAAAATAATTTGTATTTAGAACTAAAAATCTAAAAATATATGAAATACTGCAATTAGAATATGACATAGATAAAAAAATAATGATTATTTAACATAAATGAATCACTCATCCTGTACTACAAGAGTATGTAAATGTGATCAATTATTGTACACTTTATTCGCTAATGAGCATTACAATAGCAATTCTTTGACAATAAAAAAATGGTTATCAAAATACACAGAGAATAAAATGAACAGTAACTAATTCGTGAACAATTTTTAAAATCTTATAATTTTAGAATAAATGATTCGTTTCTGTTTAATATATAGTGTTTGAAAATGATATTAATTTAGTAAAATATACAAATCTCCTATAAATATACAAATAAATTTTCGTCAGTTCAATATTCTTTGTGATTTATGGATATTTATAGACAATAAACATTAATTATTTAAATGAAAGTTCAAATTGTGTAATATTATAAATAAATTTGATAACATTTATCAATAATTACTTTTATTAAAAAAACTTTCACAACTGAAATAACATATACATATGGGGGCAAAAGATTGCCCCAAATTTGGGGGAAAAGTTTGCCCCAAATTTAGGGGAAAAGTTTGCCCCAAATTTGGGCAAAAAGTTTGCCCCAAATTTGGGGAAAAAGTTTGCCCCAAATTTGGGGTAAAAGTTTGCCCCAAATTTGGGCAAAGTTTGCCCCAAATTTGGGGGAAAAGTTTGCCCTAAATTTGGGGGAAAAGTTTGCCCCAAATTTGGGGGAAAAGTTTGCCCCAAATTTGGGGCAAAACTTTTTCCCCCCCCAAATTTTTCCCCCAAATTTGGGGAAAACTATGCCCCAAATTTGGGGGAAAAGTTTGCCCCAAATTTGGGGGAAAAAGTTTGCCCCAAATTTGGGGGAAATGTTTGCCCCAAATTTGGGGGAAAATGTTGCCCCCAATTTGGGGGGAAAATGTTGGCCCAAATTTGGGGGTAAAAGTTTGCCCCAAAAAATTTGGGGGAAAAGTTTGCCCCAAATTAGAAGCAAGATTGCCACAAATTTGGGGGGAAAAGTTTGCCCCAAATTTGGGGGAATAGTTTGCCCCAAATTTGGGGGAAAAGTTTGCCCCAAATTTGGGGGAAAAGTTTGCCCCAAATTTGGGGAAAAGTTTGCCCCAAATATGGGGGAAAAGTTTGCCCCAAATTTGGGAGAAAAGTTTGCCCCAAATTTGGGGGAAAAGTTTGCCCCAAATTTGGGGGAAAGTTTGCCCCAAATTTGGGGGAAAAGTTTGCCCCAAATTTGGGGGAAAAGTTTGCCCCAAATTTGGCAAAAAGTTTGCCCCAAATTTGGGGGAAAAGTGCCTTAAATTTGGGGGAAAAGTTTGCCCCAAATTTGGGGGAAAAAGTTTGCCCCAAATTTGGGGGAAAAAGTTTGCCCCAAATTTGGGGGAAAAAGTTTGCCCCAAATTTGGGGGAAAAGTTTGCCCCAAATTTGGGGGAAAAGTTTGCCCCAAATTTGGGGGAAAAGTTTGCCCCAAATTTGGGGGAAAAGTTTGCCCCAAATTTGGGGGAAAAGTTTGCCCCAAATTTGGGGGAAAAGTTTGCCCCAAATTTGGGGCAAAAGATTGCCCCAAATTTGGTGGAAAGTTTGCCCCAAATTTGGGGGAAAAGTTTGCCCCAAATTTGGGGCAAAAAGTTTGCTCCAAATTTGGGGGAAGTTTGCCCCAAATTTGGGGGAAAGTTTGTCCCAAATTTGGGGGAAAGTTTGCCCCAAATTTGGGAGAAAATTTGCCCCAAATTTGGGGGAAAAGTTTGCCCCAAATTTGGGGGAAAAGTTTGCCCCAAATTTGGGGGAAAGTTTGCCCCAAATTTGGGGGAAAGTTTGCCCCAAATTTGGGAGAAAAGTTTGCCCCAAATTTGGGGGAAAAGTTTGCCCCAAATTTGGGGCAAATAGGTTGCCCCAAATTTGGGGCAAACTTTGCCCCAAATTTGGGGGAAAAAGTTTGCCCCAAATTTGGGGGAAAAAATTGCCCCAAATTTGGGGGAAAAGTTTGCCCCAAATTTGGGGGGAAAGTTTGCCCCAAATTTGGGGGAAAAGTTTGCCCCAAATTTGGGGGAAAAGTTTGCCCCAAATTTGGGGGAAAAGTTTGCCCCAAATTTGGGGGAAAAAGTTTGCCCCAAATTTGGGGGAAAAGTTTGCCCCAAATTTGGGGGAAAAAGTTTGCCCCAAATTTGGGGGAAAAAGTTTGCCCCAAATTTGGGGGAAAAAGTTTGCCCCAAATTTGAGGGAAAGTTTGCCCCAAATTTGATCATTTTATGATTTTATTCATTGATTCGCGTTATTTTTAAACCGATCGTTAGTTTTAACAATCATAAAATGATTACAAATGAATCGATTTTTCAGTAAAAATAACATTAATATCAAACAATCAGAATGTAATACAAAAATACTTACTGTAATAATAGGTAAACCAAGTCCAACGATATACAGCCAAATGTTAGCAACTGTGGATTCGTGATATGGATGACGAAGAGATTCATCATCACAGAAGAAACCGCGTTTTACTGGTTTTCCAAATAGAAAGAAAAATAGAATAGGAAATCCAACTGAAAAATAAAATATTTTCAAATAATAATAACATTTTCTCATAATTACAACGTGTCTTATAAAAATAATTAGTTTATATTTAAAAAATACAAATTGTACCAAGTTAATAAATTCCGATATTTTTATAAATTTTCTCTTTTTGATAATAATCGTATAGTTCTGTTGTATAAACTGTCAGTTTTATTGTTAAACAAAGACAACGAGAGATTTTTAATTTTTTTCGGTTACAAAACTTTCTTCACTAATATTTTTTTAACGACATGAATGTTAATATAGAAAACAAATAAAAACATCAAATTTAAATAATTGGCTTGCCTTGAAATATGAGAATTTATGTTGTACATAATAATATCATTTATATTATCAACAACTAAACATTTTTAATAACAGCTTGCTCTAATTAATTCAATTATCGATAATACTTATTCAATGTTATTATTTTGTTAACAAATTTTTGTTTCATCCTTAGACCTAATTAAGAAGGTAATTTTAAAATGTGAAAATATTACCACCACCTAATATTTCTCAAATCTGGAAGGACTGATCAAATTGAAATTAATGTACAAAGAAACTTGCGAATAAAGAATGTATATTTTTAAAATTCAAATATTATATATATGTATATATATATATATATATATATATATATATATATATATATATATATATATATATATATACATTATCAGCATTCATAAATAAGATAAATAAATGACCTTACTAACAGTTTTTATGACACTACTTTCTGATAAAATAATAACAAATTAATTATATTAAAAAAAGTATATTTTATATATTTTAACATAATTACACACACACACATATATATATACATACATACATACATATATATATATATATATATATATATATATATATGTATGTATGTATTAAGTTAAAAATAGATCGGCTAAATAAGTAACAAAAGACCACCTATGGATAAAAATTATTAATTGGAAACCCAGAAATAAAAAGATCTAAAAAAGACTTTTGGATGGAATATAAAGATATAAAAACATTCGCCAGAGTAAAATGAAAAAAAAGGTATTGGATCGATGGAATTAAAAAGTTTTAGGAGATACCTTCCTCCAATAGTGAATAAAAAGAGGCTAATTATACACACATACATAAAAGCACATAAACATACATTTATACACACACACACATATATATATATATACATATATATATATATATATAGAATAGTTTCATCGCAAAATTAATGACAATTATCTATTCTTATTATGAACGATTACCTGCAAAGATTAACGATTGCAATTGTGGAATATGATGTGAGTGTGTTGAAACTTTCACATCACTTCGCAGTTAACAATCGTTAATCTTTGGAGATAATCGTCACATTCGGAATTTATCGCAAAATTAATGACATTAATTTTGCGATGAAATTATTTTGTACATAGAGAGATAGAGTAATTTCGTTTCTGAACTTTTCCAAGAATTACCGAAGTACATATTTTATGACATAAAAATTAAAATAGAAAAAAAGAAATTTTCAGGCAAACTTTTCGAGCAGTTTTTCAGTCAAAACAAATTTTAACTGTATTGACATTAAATCTAAATGCACATCAGACCACCAATCTATAATAAACATCGTCTACGCAGAAACATTAACATAGCTTTCTAAACATGTTATTCTTTATAATTTATTTACATTGTTAAACAGACGCAAATTTCAGAATCGATGAGTGAAGCAAATAGGAGGCGGAACATCTTGGCTTAGTAGAATTTAAAACTTTAGTTACACGTTTTTAAAATGTTTAAAACATTTTTATAAGAATATTTGATGTATGTAAAATATTTTTATAAGAAGTTAGTTAGGAAAAGGATATTACCCTAATTTTTTTCTTACAATTAAAAATAGTGGCAGCTGTATCATGACATGTGACTGTGACATATCATGATACAGCTGCCACAGGAGTTAGAGAAATTTATCTGTGCTGGCAATTATCGTAAGGAAGCAAGAAAGTAATATAGTAAAATAATACAATAATAACCGTACAGTAATGCTGATTTTACATGTGCAAATTTATTTTCTAAATTAATTAAAAAAAATAATAATAAATAAATAAATAATTTATTGATCTGAAGCAGTTACAATAATATATAATGTTTGATATAGTGTTGGTGTGGTGTATTGTCCATGAGAACATTGTACTAATGTGACGTGAGTACAGGTGTTTGTGTTAAGATGTGTGGAGCGTTTAGGAGTTTTTTCCACGGGAAAATTTTCAAAAAACCCGCCGTTTTTAAAAAAAATTGAGAATGTTCTAACTTATATACAAGTCTATATGTATACGAGGTCGTTTGATAAGTCCGTGTAAATTCCGAAAGATGGCACCACTGGTGCATATCGAGGTTATTTTTAATTAGTAGCACCTCTTGGAAGAACACACATCAAGTTTCAGCCATATCGGTCTATTCCTTTGTGTTTGACAATCGTTGGAATTAAGGAAATCGAGCGATTGTCAAATAATGGACGAAAAAGAATTTCGCGCGTTGATTAAACACTACTTCATTAAAGGCAAAACGCCTCAGGAGACTAAACAGAAGCTTGATAAACATTATGGTGACTCTGCACCTTCGATTAGTGCGGTTTATAAGTGGTTTCAAAATTTTCGGAGTGGCCATATGAGCACAAGAGACGCTGAACGTTCTGGACGCCCTGTTGAGGTCACCACTCCAGAAATCATTGATAAAATCCATGATATGGTGATGGATGACAGAAGAGTGAAAGTGCGTGAGATTACTAGTGCTGTAGGCATCTCGTGTGAACGGGTACATAATATTTTGCACCGACATTTGGACATGAAAAAGCTATCCGCCAGGTGGGTGCCGCGATTGCTCACGATCGACCAAAAACGAGGTCGTGTGAAGTGTTGCAAGAACGGTTTGCAGCTGTTTCAGCGAAATCCGTAGGACTTTAAGCGTCGTTTCATCACTGTAGATGAAACGTGGATACATCACTACACTCCTGAAACCAAAGAGCAGTCTAAACAATGGGTTATCAAGGGGGAATCTGCTCCGAAAAAGGCGAAGACAATTCCTTCGGCCGGGAAGGTTATGGCGACTGTCTTTTGGGATTCGCAAGGAATAATCTTTATCGACTATTTGGAAAAGGGTAAAACCATTACAGGTGCATATTATTCATTGTTATTGGATCGTTTGAAAACCGAGTTGCAAGAAAAACGTCCCCGATTAGCCCACAAAAAAGTCCTCTTTCATCCGACAACGCACCAGCTCACACCTCAGCAGTTGTGGCCGCAAAACTAATGGAAATAGGGTTCCAAATCGTTTCACATCCCCCCTATTCTCCAGACTTGGCTCCATCGGACTATTATTTGTTCCCCAATATGAAGAAATGACTCGCGGGAAAAAGATTTTAGTCGAACGAGGAGGTGATTGCAGGAACGAATGACTATTTTACAGACTTGGACAAATCCTATTATTCGAAAGGGATCAACAAACTAGAGCAGCGTTGGATGAAGTGTATAAGCCTAAAAGGAGACTATGTTGAAAAATAAAAACGATTTATTCAAAAAAATGAAGCAGTTTTTATTTTTACACGGACTTATCAAACAACCCTCGTATATATATATATATATATATATATATATGTATTTGTATATATATATATATATATATATATATATTATACGGATCTGTAAATGCAGGTCGAGTCATGGTGACAGATTATTTTTTTCAATGAAACAGACTTGTTGTATTTGTGGTTCAATAGAGTACATTTTTCTAGTTAAATAATTTTTAACTAAGGAGCCAAACAGTTTCGTATGTGCATAAGCCCCCTATTATTATTAAATAAATGTAGTGAAAAATAACCATTACAACAACCGGTAATATCAATGAAAAGATTTAGTGATACAGAAGTTCGAGGCTATTTAAAACATCGATTTTTTGATAAAATACTAAAGACCCTTCCATTATTCTCATGTCGTCACCCTATTCTATGGATTTTATTTATTTATTTATCTTTGTTAAATAGACATTGATTTATGTATACCAATTTTACTGAATATTTTCTCTATATAAATATGCTTGTATTAATAACAGTATTGTCGGCTACACAATTTTAAAAGATGCCAATAGAATAAAAGAACAGTTTTAATATATAACTCATTCCTTTATTCACAACTTCCGTTCCATGGTGTCAATTCTGTATATAATTGATTTATTAAATATCATTAGATATTCACCAGATATCTGACTACCAACTAGTTTTACTATTGAACTTACTATACTAGTTTATTCATATTTTGTAGTTGGAAATATGCGCATTATCATAAAGACCGTTCAAATTGTGAAATTTCATGGGCGAAGAAACAAGATTTATTGTAAGTGAAACGGTAAAATCATCATTAAACATAGAAAACTTTTTTGTGAAAAAGATGAAACATTTGTTTTATATTATATATATATATATATATATATATATATATATATATAAAATAATCAATATAATTTTTTTATTTATAAAAATAGAATTTAATACGTGTCTTTATAACAACTTTAATATAAATATTTATACGTGATGGTATTTAATTTCCACTATTGAATTTAAATATACTTATAAAACAGAAATCAAAAGACAAGAGTAGAAAACACATTGCAAGGTTAAACATAGTAATTTCGAGGGTACCATGAAATATTTATTAAAGATTTTTCAGATCAAGTTAATTGTAAAATACATTTTTATGGCAAGGACTGTATTTTTATTTACAAAGTAAATATATAAATAAAAGAAAAGTAAGTTAATTTAATCCATTTCTTTACACTAAGTAAAAGATAATGATTTTCCATAATCAACTAACATTACAGTTCAAATTCAGCTTAATGAATCTTTGTAAGAAGTAGCTAATTAAATTATTAAAACATAAAAATGAAAAAAAAACAATATATGGTTGTTATTTATACATAAATTAAATCATAAACATATTTAAAATATTTGCAAATAAACACATTGGAATTCTGATTGAGAATTTGTACTTCTATTATCATTAAGAATAAATATTTCATATATTACATACTTTTTTTTATGTACACAAATAAATAATACACATATGTATATATATATATATATATATATATATATATATATATATATATATATATATATATATATATATATATATATATATATAAATATATATATATATATATATATATATATATATATATATATATATATATATATATATATATATATATATATATATATATATATATACTATTATTTGTATTATTTAAAAAAGAAGGAATAGTTTCCACAGTGTAAAAATTAAAATTCAATTTTATGTTTAATTTAAAAATATTATTATATATAAAAGGATAAAACTTCATTATTATTACACCTACATTATTTTTGACAAACAACATATTCCTTTATAATATAGTGATGTTTTTACTCAAGGACAGCTAGTACACATCACAGGTATGATGCATTTCTAAATTTAAATTACAATGTTACATTTAACTTTCTTTTACTCATTGGACAATATCGTGCCAAAAATGTTGATGTTTGTGTATCATGTAAATCATTACATATATATATATATATATATATATATATATATATATATATATATATATATATATATATATATATATATTTATTCACATATTTCAACTAAATTATACAAACGTATAATGAATGTTAAATAGCTGTAGAAACGTTACTACTTAGTTCATTAATACTGACTCAGTTGTTATTTTTTCATAGAAACTATTTAACATAAAGCTAATAATTACAATGTACGTATGTAAATTTATATATATATATATATATATATATATATATATATATATATATATATATATACAAATATAGAGCCTTAAAAAATACTCTGATAAAATAGCACCTTGATGTAAATCTGTTTTTTTAATATTTAATTTTATGTTATGTATTCATTAAAAAGATAAAACTGTTCCACTCTTTATATTTTTTTATATAATTTTGAAATATGAAGAAAAATGGATATATTTTGTAAAATAATTATTACGAAAATATTTAATAGATTTTAAAGCTACATTTTTGTGCTAATTGAAACAAACTGATTTTTTGTTTAAATAATGAATTTTGGTGATACTTGGATATGAAAAACAAAACGAACTGTTTTTAGAAAAAACAATGTTGACAAAGACATTAAATTTGGAAACAAAATTACAAGGAATTCGTAATTTAAATTATATATAAAAAAATTAAAGAATGTACAAAAATATAATTCAATATTTCTACTTTAAAATATTCAATAAAGAATTATGTAAATAAATAGTGTAAAAATATTTCAGATGCGAGATTTCTTATAACGATAATGTTGAAAAATACAATTAAATGCATCAATGAAATGTTCGATATACTAAATCGGTTAAATCAATAAATTTACAATTTCATATAAAGAATCCATTAAAATTAATAATTAAACATAACAGGAGAAATATATATATAAAAATAAATATCAAATAACAAATCAGTAAATACTATTTAAAATTGTATTTATTAGCGTTTGATAAGTTTTAATTATATTAGAAATTAAATACACGTTAATTTTATAGTAAAATCAAAGGTTAATTTAATATATATCAGCTATTAATAGTACTAATGTATTTTTTATTTCGGAACATGGGGTCTTTTACATGATTTCTTTAGTTTTAACTACAGATATTTTAAAAAGTTTAAATTATATCAAAAAAAGATAGGTGAACTGAACTTTTAAAAATACTATACATATTATATGCAAATGTAATGATAATTGATTTAATAATTAAAATATATTGTTTCTAATTATTCCTTATTTTGTTTTTTACTTTTTAATGAATAATAGTCATCAACGTAGGCAAAATGAAGCAATAAATAAATAGGCATTAAAAGTCATTTAAAATTTGTATGATTTGTCAAAATGCAAATAATTTCATTGCACTACACAAATTAGTAAATGATATCATATTTTAGAAACACGAATTATTCCATTTAAACATAATTACCGCCATAAATTAAGAATATTGTAAAATGCAGAGCAATAAGTTAAGCATTAAACGACAAAATTGTATCTGTTTTACTTCACATTTTATATTTGTCACATTCAAAAATAACCTATTACGTGATTATAAGTGAAAAATTATGTTAGGAATCAGTTATTAGCAACAGTTTATTTAAAAATTCCAAATGACGTTACTTCTTGTCAATTTAAACATGTCTTTATTTAATGTATTTTGTTTCTAATGTATATTTTGAAACTATGGCAAATTCACTTTAACACAAATGAATTATCACCTCCAACACCACAATACATTATAAAGTAATTCAATAATCACTAATTGCTCATTGTTGTTATTAAATAATACAGTGAACAATAAGTGATTACTGAACACTTTATAACATATAGTGGTGTTGGGGATGATAATTCATTTATCTTCTTATTTTATTTAATTTAAAATATAGTAAATTAGTATTTTTATTCATGAGAATTTTTTCAATAATATGTAATATAACAAGCCATATATAAATAAACATTTTAAATAAAATATACAAAAAAAATAAATATCTACATATTATATCTGATAGTAAAACTTATAACTGAATAGAAAAATTAACAACATATTTATTACATTGGATTTTCAAATAAATTTTAAAAAGTTTAATTCGTGTTTTATGTTACAACACGTTCATCAAATGTAAAAAATCAACCTACCCATTAATAAATTATAACTGGACTTCAAAAATTTGCTTTATTAATGTCATTTTGTGGACTCTTGAGAGTTTAAAGTAAGTATTCGTTTGGACATTCATTACTTGGAAAACTATATATGGTAGAGTCTTAGATGGCTTTTTATTATTTAAATATAAATTATGGGCAATTAAATTACAGGTTATTATCTATTAGCAACAAAAACTTTATGATATGAATAATTATTTATTACTTTATTAATTGACTATTAAGATATTTACATCAAATTAATTCTTATTAAAACTCTAATATGCTAAATTAAAAGTTGACATTTATTGACTATCCAATATTTACAGAAATAAAAATACATTAATTATAATAACTAATGTTATTAAAGTTTTAAATAAATGGTAGAGAATATTATAAATAACGTAAATATACTTAATTACTTTTTTTATATTTTATAATACAAAAAATCTATAATAATAAAAAAGTACAGTTTTCATCCTTTTTTGATAACCTTGTTCTAACTTCATTATATATTATTCCCATTCTCTGTTAATCCACTGTTGAATAAATTTCTCTTCCACTCTTGCAATTTGTGAGTCTATTGCCCCTTTTCATAAATTTCCAATAAAACTTTTAATATTATTTCTCTCCCTCTTTATCTTTATATATATATATATATATATATATATATATATATATATATATATATATATATTTATATTCAAAAGTATCATGAGGTAAAACAAAAAAAAAACGCTTAATGCGGTTGTTTTCTCGTATAAAATGAAAATAAAAGGAACAGAAATTGAATTGGTAAGTAAATTTAGCTAGAACAGATATTTAGAAAAGGTAGATTAATCATTGAAAAAGTAAATTTAAAAATGTACGTGAGGTAAGATGCACTGAGACGAAACACCTTAATATTCACATCAAAAATTCCACTCTGCAGGAAGAGAAAAGTATGTGATTAATAAACTACCAGTCGTACTTACAACATGTATTTTTAACAGCAATTCATCAATTTTTATCAAATAACTGGAATGTTTCAGGCAATTCAAAGAAGCACAGTGTAGTAATGTATATTAGGAATAACAGAACAAGATATAAGGAGTATGGACCTAAACGAAAAGTGAAGAGTTTAAAGTAAAAATAAACAGATTGGAAGAAGACTATTGGAAGACGAATAGAAATAACTGAATGGAAATCAAGAAAATAAAAAGGCCAAAAAGGAAATCAATGAACAGATGGAATAGAAATAATAGGATTTTTTAAAAGAAATGTTTGAAACAGAGGCACTGAATCATGGATCATAAAATTCAGATGAGGTTTTGAGATTTTTATTTTTCAGTAAATAAATAAAGGCTATATAATATACAGAATATTTTGTCTTACAAATTTTATTATAATTTCATTTATTATTATTTAAATGAATACTATGGACAATGAATAATCATCATTATAATCTCCCCTATATATACGTCATCCTTTCTAATGAAATCATTTTTAAATATAATAATTTAATAAATTTATATTTAATAGCATTGCTATCGTTGTAATAAAAATTGATAAAAAAAACTTCGTCGATTTATGAAAAATTCTTTTATATTTATTTTCTTTGGCCAAATAAAAAGTATAGTCTTTTTGACTAAAAAATACTTTTTTAATATAACGAAATTGTAAATTTATAAAAGTTAAATCCGACTATATTATAAATCAAACGTATTTAAATATTAGGTTGGCAAATATCTCCCTTCTGCCTTCTGGTCTTTTGAATTGATGAAAAAAAAAAAAAAAAAAAGGGTAAAGAAGATTTTTAAACGTTTAAATACAACCTCAATATTTCAAGAAATATTTAACAAATTTCAACATATTTCACTAATTGAGAAGAAAATGAAATGTACGGGTAAAGAATTATTTTTAAACGTTATAAATACAATTTTACTCAATAATTCTAAAGTATATATATATATATATATATATATATATATATATATATATATATATATATATATATATATATATATATATATATACTGACGCACATAAGTCATGGCACACATGGGTAACAACAACAATTTATTGATATAATTCAATGAAGTCGTTAAATTAAAAAAAATATATTTAATTGAAAATAAATATAATATTCATTAAATTTACTCATTATATAATATTTATTATATTTATTTTCAATTAAATATTTTTTTTAATTTAACGACTTCATTGAATTATATCAATAAATTGCTTGTTACCCATGTGTGCCATAACTTATGTGTGTCAGTGTGTATGCATGTATGCATATACATATATATATATATATATATATATATATATATATATATATATATATAAATATATATATATGTGTATATATATATATGTATATATATATATATATATATATATATTATTAAATATATTTAACAAGTTTTATATAAATAAAACTTAAAAATACATATGACATAAAAACAATTGTCAAATATCCTAACCTTACATTTCAAATTACTTCAAGAGGAAATACATAGGTACGAAAACTTACCACATCCCAATATTATAACATCAATCACCACTTTTCTTATAATAAATTTACTGTCTTTATCCATTTTAAACGATGAATTAACACAGTCACGATACGTATTTAAAAACCCCGATAATAAAGTACTGTAAAAACTAACCTATTAGTATCAAGTTAAAAAACAGCTGTTTGTATCATAGGTAACGGATGATAAACGATACTTTACACGTTGTAATATAAAAAATATATTTTATATATCGCAACGAAGTACTTCAATGTAAAAAAACCTTTTATTTTATTTCAGCATAAGTATATTTTTTTACATATTTATTTATTGAACTAAACTCGTACGGTATAAAAATACTTATTGATTTTTTTAACAATTAAACATGCATATTTTTGAATATATACTTTTTGAAAAAATTATAATCATTATTTTCTAAAAAAAATTCAAATGCACAACAATAAACAAACTACCCTCCTCTAAATCAATTCTCATACTGCATACTGTTAGTTTCAGACTGAGGTAATGTATTTATTCTACTAATATTCTTAGTCTCCCCACTTCTGTCGAGTTTTTATGGCACACATTTTTATAAGTTTAATGTGTATATATTTATTGAGTAAAAGATAGGAATTTATATAAAATAAACTTGTACAGTTACTATCATTTGACCGAATAATTTTAATTTATTTTTTATAATTATATTATCTTAAAAGGTTTTTACATTGCAATTTTAAACAATGTCATGTCTATTAAAATTTATTTAATCCGAAATTAATTTCAAATCGTTTATTAATTATTTGTTTTGATACTGTGCTAAATTCATTTAAAAATTAATTATTTATCTCAACATTTTAAAAATTCTAACAATAATCACTTATTGTCCACAAAATGAAAATTTACATATATTCGTCACTATGACAAATTCAATATAAAATATATTTTTTAAATACAATTATATTAAATAATATGTTGATAAACACTAAGTCTTTTAATAACTGAATTTTATCAATATCTATTCGCTATAATATCATATTTTATTTATCTTATCATTAAATTTAAAGCATAGAAATTTAAATTCGTAACGTTCATTGAAAATTATGATTCATAATACATTATCTACTTATATAGAATTACTAATAATTTACTTGACTGATATATCATTAATTTATTAATCACCTTTGAACTTATTTATTTATCTCAATTGAAATTTTCATTTAATATATAAGTAACGAGGTTAGTTTACCCTGATTTTTAAACATGGGAACAATTCTTTTTAAATTTAGTACTTGATTATTTGATATGTGTACGTTAGTTTTTTTATTAGATAATTATTTTAAAATATCCCCCCAAAAAAAATCATTGTAACAGCGTAAGTCGTATCTTCAACTTTTTCACAATCTCCATCAATTATATTCCTTCTTCATTAATACATTCATTAATGCATTTTTTTCATTCTACGATTTTTATAATTTGCTTATTAAATTTATTTTTTCCAAAATTTTCGATAAGGCTAGTATAATAAAAAATTATATATAATGACTTGATTTGTTCATACTAATATATAATTATATTCTATGAATTAAAAGAAAATTAATTGTACAGGTATTTAATAGGAGAAAAATGAAAAATCAATATTTTTCAAGCCATAAAATAACCTACATATAAATAATACTAAAGATTCATCTTTATTTTAACTAAAGTATACTTATAAAAACTGTTTTCAATGAATTTATAAAATCTATATTTAGAAAGTACATTTTGTATAAATGCCAAATATGTGGGTTTGTAAGTAATGAATTGTGATCTAAAAATTCAATTCTTTTTTAAATAAATACAACAGCAACTGAATTCATAATTATAAACTATGTAAAAGGGAATTGTAGAAATTTAAATATTTATTAAGCAGTAATTAATTTTATATGAACTAGTAAAATATTCTAAAGTGTGGTTACATTTATATTTTTAATTTTATTTTAAATTGTGTTGCTGTATGTTGAACACATTTTTGCCATCAGTGAATACTCTACTATTCATTATATTAACATAAAAGAAAGAAATATCTATTAAAGTTAAAAACAATAATATCTACGAAAATTGCAAAGATATTATTTCTCTGTATCTTCCTTTGTTAGAACTTGCATTATGTGCAAGCAGTAAAACATCAGCTATCTATAAATAATACCTCAAATCGTAAACTGAAAGATAATTAGATTAATAAAGTTTTCACATTTTTTTTGTTAGTAAAACCCAAAAATAATGCCTGTAATTTTTTTTTAAATGCATATCAAATAGTTTTTTCAATGTCATCTAAAATCTTTTTCATGATTCCTGAAATTTTTTTTGCAATTTTCAATCTAGTATTATTTAACTGAATATTGATTATATCACTTTTAGTATATTGATCATTATT
The DNA here is from genome assembly GCA_029203775.1 of Neoneuromus ignobilis. Lineage (NCBI taxonomy): Eukaryota > Metazoa > Arthropoda > Insecta > Megaloptera > Corydalidae > Neoneuromus > Neoneuromus ignobilis. Next base: position 37,833,952 of record CP092089.1, on the reverse strand, counting down.
GTTTCTTCACTATTTTAATTTATTTTCATTTTGATGAAGAAAGCATCGTCATTAATTAATTAACATTTATATTATGATTTTTCAGTTTCTCTATTAACATTTCTATGTTAAAAATATGTAGATTCTTAACATTATAACATTTAAATAATCTTAGTGTCTAAAAGAATTTTTGCTATAATAAATAGTTAAAAATGAGTTAATATTTAAAAAACTATTGTTAACAATAAGAAAATAAAATATATTTCTTATTGTTGAAAATTGATTTAAGAATCCACTTAAACTATTTTTTACTTACTAATTTCATACTCTAACGTTTCTTCATTTATGTTTAATTTGTATTATTTTTTTTGTCGCAATTACATTCTTTAATCTTATTTCATATAGATTATTGAAGTAATGTATAGAGAGCTTTTATTTGTTGGGTGCCAATTGTATTATTTATGGTTATTAACGCGAAAAAACTAATCTTCATAAATGTAAAACACTGAATGTCATTGATTGAATTATCGGTTGCAGCAATTTTATTGTGTCCCCTCATTTTATTAAATGCAATGTTTAACGCACACGGAAGAAGGGAGTTTCCTTTTCCTGAATAAAATAGATCATAATAATTATATGCATGCCGCATAATATATTATGTGCATATGTACTCTTTGACATAAAGCATATGTACTTAAGTTTGATATATAATAAATTATTGTAGTATTGGGTTAATAAAAAATAACATTAAAAATAAATTATATCATTTTTTTCTAATGAAACATCAATAATAAAAAATGAAATCAATTTATGTTATTGAATACTTGTTCATTACTAACTATAAGAATAAATAATAGATTATATATATATATATATATATATATATATATATATATATATATATATATATATATATATATATATATATATATTTATACACATGCATATGTGTATAAAAAATAAGATTAATTTATGTTTTTTATGAAATGAATGTTTTTCACCAATTAAATTTTCTATTTTTTTTTTAAATATTTAAAATAATTGTTTTTATTTGCATTAATCAAAGTATTCCTTTATGATTTATTTGACTATAAAGAAATCATATAAATAAACTAATACCCCGATACCAAGAGTTGTTAAAATATTGTTTAATAATTATTTTGTTATGCACTTTTTTTGTTCACAAATTGATGCGTATTTCAATGAAAATGCCATCATCGTTAGATACTGCGTTATAAAATCTAGGAAATTCCTAGATTTTACTACGTAATCCTAAATGATTCTAGATTTTATAAAATACAATGCTTGATGATGATGGCATTACTATCAAAATGCTCATCAACTTTTGAAGAAAGAAAGTAAATAATAAATAATTGTTCATTTTTTCAATAAATTGTGGTGTTGAGGTAATAGTTCATCTGCGTGAAAGTGAATTTATCACAGTTCTAAAACTAATGGTATAAAGAAATCAATTAATTAAGTTAATATATTTATCCTCACAGTTCTACTCCATTGATTATCAAATTCAATTTAATTGAATATAGTTTACGTATTTTATACCATTTTTCATTAAAATTACGTAATTAGTAGTTTAATAAGACAAAAACGCTTTCAATAATGGTTCCTCATTTACAAAATCTAAATTTAAATATAGTGTTTTCATAGCCTAATTATTTTTTAATAACATTTTAAAACAAGTTTATGTAAAGTGAAAGCTTTAAATTTCATGCAAATAAAGATTAAATTTGCTTCAGTTTTATTATTGATAAAAAAATTAGATTATCTTTTCAGAGATGTCTATAAATTGAGATCAATTCAAGTTTTCTTGCATCAGAATTTCTTGTATTTCTCCATTGCTGTTTAAATATTCATAATTAGAAATGAGTATTGAATAATTGAGTAATATAAGTACACTACTGAAAATTATTTATATTTGTAATAAAAAACTTTAGTACCAGGAAAAGATATTCTTACACATTTACCGTTTAAAGTATTACAGCAATTTATAAATTGACAGCATTGTCTGAATTCTGAAAAAATTTATTAATCACTCCGCTGTAGTTTTTAGAACTAAAAAATAGTATTGTATGATACCTACTTATTTTACATGCATTATTTCCTATGTATTATTAAATAAGTATAGTACATGTAAAGTCAGTTAATACAACTAAATATAATATAAATTTCCTTAAAAACATATTCATAAACATAAAAATACTTAAGTAGTTCTCAGACACATTGGAAAACTACTCGTAAGTGTCTGAAATCAATAAATATTTTTCTTTGACTATTTTTTAACAATAAAGTTAAAGAAATCTATAGATACTATTTTATTATAGTCTCATAATAGTATTACATGTAATCTACATGTAGTTGAATTTTATATAAGACATAAAATAACTAAATTTCATTAATTGAACGTATACTGAAAACAATTAAATACTATACAAATATATTATTATATATTATTCTATCTACTTTTCTTTCATACACGTTATTATTAAAATATTGTGTTTAATTATTAAGATATACTGATTTCAAAAACTAATATATAAAAATTGCAAGACATATATTACATAGTGAGAATATACTTTTAAAAAGTTTACTTTTTAAAAGTATATTCTTTTAAAGAATGTATATTCTTTCTTTTAAAGTTTATACTTTTATTTTCATTTGATTAAAGACATTTTTGCTTTATTAGAAAGCAATATATGTTCAATTTAAATATGCTATCATATGTAATTAAATATTTTATATAACATTTTTTCTTCTTCGGAAGAATAAATTGTACAAAAACACTATTGGTTTATGGATTCTGTTTTACATTTTTATCTAAGTTATTTTACTGGATTCCATTATTTTAATTTTAAAGTAAACTTTACCTGTATTGAGTTGATATATAGTTAACAATTCTAACAATTATTGAATATGTTGAATTATAAGTTAGCAAATTTTAAATCAGTAATTCTATTCATTACGATTAGGATTCATATTTATAATTTTCGTCAAGACACAAATTTTAAAAAATCTTAAATGTAATAAATAGGGCTTGTTGTCTTCAATTTTTAAAAACTGATTAACATGATATCTTTACAAACACAAAAAAGGTCATCGTTATTAATTTATTTAACTATGAGATTATCATCTTTGGTAATATTTCTCTCTGATGTTTTTCACCATTTTTTATTTTTGTCTTTATTAGATGATTTAAGAGATTTTTTATTTCTACCACAGAAAAATTAAAAAAATGATTGTCATTTTGGCATTGCTTCCATATAAAAAAATATCGATTATTATTATTTATTGATCTTATTTATATGAAAATAGTTTAGTGGATTCTAAGCATCATTGATTTCGATAAGATTTCGTTTAATATAATTTCCATTATTTATTGATATCATGCACACATTAATTTATGTATTATATGAAATTGATTTATTTCTTCATTATTGAATGTGAAGGTAAAAAATATCATAAATTTACAAAAATTAATTAGTTTTAGAAAGTTTAAGTATATGTTTTTTTTTAAAAAAAATACTGTTGAGGAATATTTAATTTAAAATGTTACCTAAATATCATATTATTTATTGCGTGTGATTGACATGGTTGTTATTTGAATACTAAAAAGGATGAATAAAAAATATGACTTTTTGTTATTTAAATATATCGATGTACACAATCAATGTAAACTTTGATATTATTAAAATTTATGATTAGAACATTCTGAAGGATCATATACGTATCTTTATAGACAAAAGTTATTATTAAGTAATTAATAAATTATTACTTTCTTTAAAAAATCATTAGAAATTGTATCATTTGAATTCATTGCATAGGTTGGCCCAAATGAGACTAAAGGATATAAACACACATTTAATTGTTTACTATCATTTACTTTTTATTACTATTCTTTAGTATTATTTGGGCCATTCTATATTATTATGAGAAAATATAATTTTTATTATATATTTATAGTTGATATTTACATTATTAAATTAATATATTCAAATTTAATATAGAAATAATATTTAAAATTGTATTTCTTATATATATATATTATATTTAAGACTTTTAAATATAAAAACATTTTTTCCAAAGTTTACATATATATGTAGTTAAAACAAAAAATATAGTGTATACTTTTTTTTGGTTGGATTTTTTTCTAATTTTAAGTGTGTAAAATATAAACCATTTACCTGTTAATATTTTTAAATTAATATATATTTGTAAATGTAAATGCAAGTATTGAACAATGTTTTAATAAAGAATAAATACATATTTTATATATATATATATATATATATATATATATATATATATATATATATATATATGTAGTGATTTATTCTAATAAATACTTGCTTAATATTTAGAAATAATATTTTCTAAATCTGGTTAGATAGTTTTATTTTTTTTTATAGGAATTCATTTTTTCCATAAAAAATCTTCAATTCTCATCACTTATAATTGTTCATTTTTAATATTCAATTTTTATTGTTTTAAATATTATCCTTCTATCTTGATAGTGATTTTAATCAACTTTTTCTTCTTTTCCTATAGAGCTTTCCTCTTAACATTGTTCAAGGGATCTGACTTTCTGACATTTTCCTAACATGGCCCAACTAATGTTCTTTTATAAATATAATTATATCTTAATTCCTAATCAATAAATTTAATTCTGATTTACATTTTATTCTCTAATCCTCACATTATCTTTTTAGGTCATGTATTTTCTAAAGAAATGTTTTTAAATAATCTAAGAATATTTCTATTACTTACATTCAGGTTCCATATTTTTAATTCATAAGATATTATTAATTGTAACAAAAAGTACATAGTAGTACAAGATCATTTTATGTGAAGTATTATAATACACTATATATATATATATTCATTTATATATATATACATATATATATATATATATATATATATATATATATATATAGTATATATATATATATATATATATATATATATATATATATATATATATATATATATATATATATATATTATAATAATAATAATCATCATTATTAGGCTCTTTTTATTAATTACTTGATAAAGGCAAATTTCAACATTTTTCACTTTAGCCGATTTAACAATGCCTTTGTCTTCCAATCCATTGCGAAGAATTTTTTTATGTTTTGTCCAATTATTTATATAGGTTTCCAATCAATAACACACACACGCATATATATATATATATATGGTTATCCAAATGTAACGCCTAGATTTGTGTTTAATTAAAAAGAAACTATATACATGTTTCTTTTTAATAAAACACAAATCTAGGCATACCATTTCGATAACTATATATATATATATATATATATATATATATATATATATATATATATATATAAACTTATTCCAATTTTTTTAGACAAAAAAATATACTAGTCTAAAATGTTATAATTATAATACAATATTTCAGTATATTTTAATTTAACATTTACATTTTTTATATTTATTTTTTTATTGAAACACTATTGATTTTTTGAAATATTAAGATTAAAAGAATATCGATTATAAAAAGTTAAAAATAGACGTGTAAATATTTTTATTATTTAAAATGAATTTAATAAATATTATGATTTTAAAAATCTTACTTTAAATATTCATATTTTCTGTTTGTCATTAAAGTTTCAAAAAAAGTAATAAAATATAAATGGCAGAAATTTACTAATTAAAAAAATATAAATTTTGAACTCATCAAGGTACAAATGGTTCCTAACATTATTGCCTTTGATGTATTTATCTTGTATTTGTTACTAAATCGTCGATTCCGTCTCTGGCGTATAGTATTTTCGATTCGAGAACAATAATGACAAACGTGAGGGGGTTTGCGTAATCCGCTTTACTGTCTTCCCCCCCTGCGGCGCTGATACGATTTCATTTGACTGTTTGCGCTGAACTCCGCGACAGCCCCGACCGCTTTCCGCATCCACCCCATCTCGTCAAACACAACGCTTATATCCACCACTTGAGTGAGCGTATTCAACATCTCCCATTGTTCGCTTTGTGTGGAATCTATTTGATTAAATCTGATCAAATCGGCGATAAATTATGTATTAGTGTGCTAAGTGTTATCCATTTTTACACCTGCAGCGTTTAACACGATCGAAGACACAGCACATCCTCTATAGTCTTTAATTTTTACTTATTATTGAAACTGATCCATATGTCGTATTTCTGTGAAATATTTTAACTGATATTTGTAGTTTTTATGAAGGTTATACTTGTAAACATATATATATATATATATATATATATATATATATATATATATATATATATATATATATATATATATATATGCAGGTGTATGAAATTATAATTCAATTGATTTATAATTAGTATGAAGTAACATTTATTTTCATTTCGAAAACATAATTCAGAATAAATGTATTTAAACAATAATGTCCCTTCTTTTTAGCATTAAATAAATTACTAAAAAGTTATATGAGGAATATTAACGTATTTATAAAGACTGTTAAATTGTGTATTAATATGTATGTATATATAAATATATATATATATATATATATATATATATATATATATATATATATATATATATATATATATATATATATATATATAGTTCCTCATTTTCGAGGGTTGAGCATGAAGGCCGACAACCTCATCTTGTAAAAAAATTACTGTCGAAAAGTTAAGGGAGTAAACCACGAATAAAAAACCTTCACCAATCCGCCTGGTCAGCGTGGTGACTATGACCAAATACCAGTGAATGGTACCATTCATTGAGGCTTTCGTCCAGTAGTGGATTGATATGGGCTTTATGATGTGATATGTGATGATGATTATATATATATATATATATATATATATATATATATATATATATATATATATATATATATATAGGGCTTTCCAATAAGAATGTCAGAATTTTGATAGCTGGTGGTAGTCATGTTTGAATTTTTTTTCAAACTCATTTTGACATTTCAACTCAATATAGTTTGGCAAATTATCATGGAACGTTTAAATCTTCAACAATGCTTAGAAATTGTAAAAACTTCAATAGACTTATTGAAACAATAGTTTAATGAGTCTATTATTTTACGAAATGGACCCATCAATTGGCCACCAAGATCATGTGATATAACTCCATTGGTTTATTTTCTGTAGGATTATGTGAAATCATTGTTTTATGCTGATAAACCACAAACAGAAGTATTAAAAATAAACAATGAACGTGTAATTCATGAGATTGGATCAAAATTATGTGAAAGAATTATTAAAAATGGGACTAAACAAATGTACTATGCCATGCGAAGTCGTGGTGGTCATATGAGTGAAATTGTGTTCCATCATTAATGTCATAGAATATGCTTAAAAATTAATAATTAATTAAATACTCTTTGTTTTATTTCCATTTAAACTTCTGAAGCTTTTATTAGAAAACCTTATATATGTAGATACATAGATAGGTAGATAGATGGATAGATCGGTAGATAGATAGATAGGTACGTAGATAAGTAGGTAGCTAGGTGGGTTGGTAGGCAGATAGGTAGGTAAGTAGATAGATAGATATATAGAGAGATAGATAGATAGAGAGAGAGAGAGAGAGAGATTATCAAATATTTTATAATAAGTATTTATAAAAATTAAATCAAATTCGACAAATAAATTCTGAAATTAAATAAAATCATATTTAAAATATATATTCAAAAGATATGAAATTAAAATCGTAGTATAAATCCTAAAGCATAAATATAACAGGAGTATATAAAAACGGTTAACTTACATTAATGAATCAATTGATATAATACCACAAGATATTATCAAACTTAAATGAAGTATTATTAAATATTGAATTTATTTTAAATTCAGAAAATAGGATGCACTTTGTTATTTACTATTTATTTTGTATTTTAAAATAGTTATCAATAAAAAAATCGTACTTAGAAGAACTATTTCTTTGGCCATATAAAAATTAACTCATATCTTTTTAAACATTTCGATATAAATAAAAAAAGTTCATTTTCTTCTGCACATATTGCGGCACACAGTCACCTCTACACAGACATATATTTATGCTTATAAAACTGCTAGAAGAAGCAATTATTACACCAGCCGCGTACATTTACATAAATACATGCTACTAAAACGCGCTTAAAGTGAAACGGCAGCTTTTTATAGGTGCACTTATAGTTCGCTCTATGACTATGCCGCCGCACTTATCTCTGTGTATGTGTATGAGTGTAGTGAGAGTGTATAAGCGTGCAAAATAGCAGCAATATCGTCGACCATTACCTGCTGTTATAAGTTTGAAACGCCTTTGATAAGCATATCGTTGCTAACGCGACTTTGGTTTGGGGCGCGTGCAGGTGGTGAATTTATACTGAAAAATGTTTCACGATCTTCGTAGTGGTATTGAGGCATTTGTCGATGACTTGTAAAACGGTGACGCGAGGGCAAAAAAGCTTTTCGAGTCACGCGTCACGAAGACCACTCGAAGTAGCGCTTTGATGTGTGGTTGGCGTGCGGACGAAAAGGGGACGACACCAGGTGCTGCCTATGTATAATAGTCGAGTGATGATATGCTCGTCGGTGGTACTTTAAAGAAACTGTGTGGGATGTACTTAACGTTTTCACTTTTTTTGTTTCTTTTCGTGTAATTTATATTTTAATATGTGTCTAATAAAGGCCTTTTGTTTAATGCTTACGAATTTCTCTGCACAAAGATTTTTTTAATATTAATTTAAGTTTTATCTCTAAAATCCAGATTAAAATTAAATGTATACTAAAACTTATTTTCAAAATATAATTTATAGTTATATATATATATATATATATATATATATATATATATATATATATATATATATATGATGGCTCAAATAAAACTGAAAAATAGTACATAATAGTAAACAAGTAAATGTATGTCTAAACATTTCAATCTTATTTGGTCCATCTTATATTAGCAAAATAAATATTTTCACATATAAATACTTTTTAATATAAATTAATCGTTCGCCCCCACAACCTAAGATTTTATAAGTGATCAATAATTACATATTGTTCTCCTTATTCGCTGATGCGCAGTTCAATAGTTATCAGTGTTAGAATACTGCATGAATAATATTATTATATACGTTTAATGGATAACAAAATATTGCATTAATTCACCTCAATACTAAAACGAATATTAAATACTTTCTACTTCCCTAACTGAAAATATTTTATCAAACATTTTTTTAAGTTTATATTTATGTTTGTATTTGCTATTTATATACTTTTATAAATTATTGTTCAGTTTATTTAGGTGTTTATTTTTATTATCATACATTTATCTTTAGAACACTTAATTTGATTTGAAATTGATTTCGTATATATATCATTGACCTATTTCTATCCACTACTGGATGAAGGTTTCTCCCAAAACTTGCCATTTCGAGTGATTCAAACCTTTCTTTTCCATTCTATTTTCTTGGCTCTTTGTCTCTTTTATTCATGAGTCTTTTTTTGGGCCTTTTATATCCCTGAGTTTTCAATCAATAAATCTTCTTGTCCATCATTAGTCTCTCTCTGTATATATATATATATATATATATATATATATATATATATATATATATATATATTATGTATATATATATATATATTTCGCGGTTATGTACAAAAAAAAAAAAAAAAGCGGAAGGGAGATACTTGCCAACCTAATATATATATATATATATATATATAAGAAAGTTTTTTTATAGCATTTTGCCGTTTTTAGTATTCTCTTTTACAATCATTTGAGGATTGTTTTGAAATTTGTTTTGGTAATTTTCTAATTTAATTTTTAGTACGTAATTATTTTTACTATGAAAAAAAGAGATTTTTTTAGATCGAATACCCCATAATATTTTTAAAAATATAAAATCTTGAGACTTCTATTTTTATTTATTGTCTCGTTTTTAAAACTTTCCTGTCTGAAATACTATATCGTTTCTTTAGGACTATCTATAGTATGAAACGAACAAATTCATCTCATTTTTTCAACGTTTCATTTTTTTATTGATATTTCTTCGATAATATAAGAAATGGAAATATAAAATGAAATATTAGTATTACGAAAATAAATAAGAAGAATTTCATACAAATGAATTATCAACCAAACACCATAAGATATTGATAGTATTCAACTTTGGTTTACTTTTTTTATTTATACACTAATATGTATTTCTGTAACAATTATATTATCATCAGAGCAATGTAGTATAAAATCTTATTAGTTTTTTTAACACAGAGATCTAATGATAAAAATCCTTGAAATAAATTAGCAATCCAAGTTGATAAGAATTAAATATTCAAAGGAACTTGTAAAAACTTTGAATTAAACAATAACAAAAATATAATCTACATAATACAAATAATATAAAAAAATATAATTTTTATAAGATATTCAAAAATATGTAAACATTATAAATGTTTAATATCAAAAGAGATAGAGATTTATTCTGTATTTCTTTTGATAAAAGTATAAAATTAAAATCGTATCAGATTTTATTACGCATAAATAATTAATAACAATAAATAATTATTAAACATATTTTCAATATTTTATGATGATGAGATGAGAGTTCATTTGTGTAAAATTGAATTTGTCACAGTTTCAAAACAAATATTATTAAAAAAGAATATTTTACACAGTTGATTTGTTCATTGCTGTAAATATACTTTTGTAACAAAGGGATATTCATTAACATCTTAAGATTGTATATACAAATGTTCAGTGATTATTTATTGTTCATTTATTTGGTAATCCATACTTCTATGCAAATGTTCTTATCTTAAAATTATAGCGAAAATGTCATAATACTGTATTCTGGAAATGATGGCATAGCAATTAATATAATTTTTAATTAAAAAAATAACAATAAGTGATTCATAAACAATATGAAAATGAGACATGTTTTAATTTAATTTCATTAATATTTTTACAGCAATATTATTTACAAGATACAACTATAAAAGAAGATCTAAATTTTTAAACAGTTTTATCGTAACAAATACACAAATGAGTCGTTATCTCTTTTGATATTAAATGTTTATAATGTTTACAAGTTTCTGGATATCTTATAAAAATTATATATTGTATATTATTTGCATTATTTAGAATATATTTTTGGCATTGTTTAGTTCAAGGTTTTTACAAGCTTCCTTTGAATATTTAATTTTATAATATTTGTATTATTTTTTTATTTTCAAAGTTTTTTATTATTAAAAATAATAGTGATCTTTACTTTTTAATGAAAGAATATTTGTTGATAACATATTAATATTCATAAATAAAAACATTATTTAATAATAATCAGGACAATGATACGAATGTATGTAATTATTTTTCATAATATAAAATTTATTATCACATACTTGTGAAGTTAAAAATATAATGATATTTAATAAACGTTTTATTTTTTACTTATAATTCATTTACATAAAAATAATAATAAATTTACTCTTGTACTAATATTTATAATACAAGTAGGTGATATTTAGGGAAACTTTTTGCAAAAATCTCAAAAGTGTACATTTTGAGTTATATCAGTACTATTTCAAATGATTTCTTTATATATTTTCATTTTTTAACACAAATATGACAAATGTAATAATTTTTAAAGTTTATTATAAATTCTAAATCTATATATATCGTTATTTGATATGAGACAAGGTTATTATTTTTCTTTCTATTTATTTTTATTCAAATAAATTCATTTTATGTTGCTTTTTAATTATTTCCATCCTGATAAAATTAAAATTATCCCAAAACTATGTAATTAGGTAGTTTATAATTGTAATACTTTTTAATATTAGCTAATCGATTGATTAACTTACATAAGTCGTAAGCTAAATAAACAATAATTTTCACAATTTATTCTTCTTATTTTTTTTATAAAAAGTCATAATAACTATATATGTATGTATATATATATATATATATATATATATATATATATATAAACTGCGTTTAAAAATCTGTAAAATATATACAATCATTATAAAATCTGGGACGCATTTGTAAAGTACAACGATAAAAATTGCTCCCAAATTCCATACTAAGCTATTTTCTTATGCACTTGTACGTATTTATAATCATCAACCTCTGTTTGTGTGTATTTATATTCACATATACGAATGTTTATATATATATATATATATATATATATATATATATGTGTGTGTGTGTGTGTGTGTGTGTGTGTGTGTGTGGGTGTGTGTGTTGAACACTGTACATTGTTTGCGAAATATGTAAAACAAAAGACTTCCCTGCTCAACTAGAGCGTTTGTTCACAGGCGGCGAAGGCTTACGCTGGAGTCGCACACGAGAAGCAATAATCTGTGTCGCTAGGGGCTGCAGTTGGGGTGGTGGTAGCTTTTAGTGCCTCTTATCGTGGTGGCAAGAGAAGCTTGTTTACCGCTGACAAGCGGATCGTGCTGCGGTACAGGACTGCATGTTCAGAGGAGGACTTTGACGAAATTCGTGTTGGGAAATAAAATTAGGAATAATTCAATTATCCAAACAATCAAATTAGAATTTATTTCTAACTAGATAATTACTGTAATATCTCATTCATATTTAATATGTCTATTTTTTACAATTTACATAAACATTTCTTAACTGATTGTAAATAACGAACGTTATTGAAAAATATATGTCTTTAGTACTCTGAATAAAGGACGTATCAAAGAAAAACGTTTGGGAAAACTCTATTGAATGGTTTTGTTGATATATGATAATATTCCAATATACACTTTAACCATTGTGAATGCTATTATATAGAAATATAATTTTAAAAAAATCGTTTATTTATTTTAGGGCACTGACTTAATGAAAAGTGACCATTATTTATTCTTAAAATGGAATTTTCAGTTGTATGGAAGAGAATTTATTGACAAAGAAATTATTTTCTTAGTTTTAGTTCATTATGAGGATAAAAAATTTGAAAATTTTTAGAGGTATATAAATGTCAATTAAGTGTAATAATAAATGTAACCAAATAAAAAAAATTATATTAAAAATTAAAAATGTTTTTTATTATTATTATTTTTTTCATTGTTATAACACCATCATATTAGAATTTGAGATGAGTGATTCATTTGTGTAAAAATGAATAACTTACTGTATTTATTTGTTCATTTAGTAAATTATTTTTATATATTTTCCTATATATTTATTTATTTTTATTTAATATTGTCATTTTGTTATTGAAGACATGCTTACTTCTAATAAAATGTACAAATAATTTTTTAAAAAATATTATTTAATTCAACTGTACAAATTCAACATTTTATATGTATGGGTAATAATCTAATAAAATAAGAAATTTACCTATTAAAATATTTAAAAAAAGTTATGAAATAAAAATACGAAAATTTGTTAAATATGTTATGAAAAGATAGACCAAAAACCAAAAAACGACTGTTTTTTTAATAAAAATATATAATTCTTTTAGAAATTTTAAGTTAATTACTTACTCTATAATACTTATAATTACTTACTCTATTAAATTATACTTTTTGTTTTGTCGTAGTGTAAAAAATGGAATGGGCATCGAAATATGCATATGTAAAAGAGTGATCAATAAATGAATAATCAATTAAATGGTAAATAACGAATCAAAATAAGACTAGTAATGTTTACATCCCATCAGTCGAATAAAATGAAAACGACTATATATTTATATAGGGTCATCCAAATGTCACGCCAAAATTTGTGTTTTATTAAAAAGAAATATGTGAATAGGGCGGTGTATAGAGAAATATGTGTATAGTTTATTTTGTTTCTTTTTAATAAAACACAAATCTAGGCGTGACATTTGGATGATCTTTTATATAAATGTACTGTTATGTTCAAATTATTCAGAATACTTAAATGTTTTTATATATAAAACTGCATGAAAGTATTTACAAATGTAAAGAGTAGTTAAAAACGAAGTTGTGTTTGTACTTTGAAACGAATGTGTGTTTCAAATACGAATCTGTATTATTTCACCTTACCATATATTCAAGTTGCGGACGATGTCGATGCTTGCAAATCTGCAATATCTGTTGTTGTCAAGCGATAGGTGACGATACAGTGCGCGCGAGTGAGTTCAGGCTCATCGCTGTGCCGGTAGCCCGAGGCTCGACCGCGGTGGCGCTATTTGCATTGGCATCAGAACACAGCACAATATTATATTGTGTTCGGTACGCTTTGTGTTGTGTGTCAATTTGCCAAGCTGTGTGTATTTATTGCAAATGCGCATATCAAAATGTCTACCCTCTCGGAAGAAAACGACTTAGTTGTGTTTCTGTATTTACTTAATAAAATGATATACACGAACAGATTCTTTGTTCAACAGATAATACATCTTCAGTGATATTATTTTAAAAATATATCTTGAAAATCATTTAATGGACTTCAAATAGTTTATTATCATTCCTTATTGTATACGATTGTATTTTAATTAGTATCCTTTCGTGTAACATTTATTTTGTACGCGTTATAGACAAGATGTGCTATTTAAATTTTCACAAAATGATCGATATGCATATATATATATATATATATATATATATATATATATATATATATATATAATTATTATATTAAAATGTTAAACTTCTTTGGCTTTGAACATTATATAAATATTCAATAAGAATTAAAAAAAATCACTAAATCAATTAAAATAAATAAATTTTTTTTTAAAAAATATTGTTATCATAAAATACAATACATCGAATTTAATTAGTAAATTAAAAAAATGGATTAAAAAGAAAGGTAAAATGAAATTGGCTCTAAATTACTATTCGTTTTAGTATTGTAGAAAACTCACTTTAACACAAATGAATCACTCATTTCTAACACTATAAGATTTTATGTGTTCAATAATCACTTATTGTTCACTTTATTTGCTAATATACATTTCGATGACCATACCATCGATACACACAGTCATTACTACATTGCCAAAATACAATATAGCGTTCTGATGTCGACGACTCATTGATTGTTTGAAAGCTTTAAATTTACTATATATTTATGTAATACCAGGGAAACATGTATTTGAATGAATTTGAATAAAAATTAAAATATGAAGCAAATTATTCACCTATTTCAAATCTAGGAAACCAAAATATATATTTTCTTTAAATTAGTAAGATGTTCACAGGTTTTATAAAATAATTATTACATTATATATATATACACTGAACCAAAAAATTGAAGATATAAAAATCCATGTTTTAAAAAAAGAGTTTTAAGTTTCTGGAATATTTTTTTATTAAATAATAAAATATTTATATTTTACTTTATTAAAAAAAACACACTTTTTATATATGGATTAGCTCTATAAGACACCAAAAAGAGAGGAGTACTCAACATATTTATTTTTATATAACATTGAAAAAAGATTTATCCTTATTAAAAAAAAAAAACAATTTTTGTACTTTCAATATTTTTTTAAAATTTTGAATTTATTATAAATATTGATTTTAATTCTCAAAATGTGTTCAGTAGAATTCTTATAAAATTATCTCCATAGCTACATATAAAAATCGACAATAAATAGTTAAGAAATATTTAATACAAACAACTGTTAACACGTTAAGCGCCAAGCCTATTTTGTCTTGCTTTCCGTTTAGGCCACTATATCAGATTTCACCGAAATTCTGGTGGCCGGAGATCTGTTTAGGTTGAGATAAGGCTGAATGTTTATATTAGTGTTGAAATGGGGGTTATGATATATTGTATTGTAGTAATGAAAATGATGTGACACTGAATTTAATGAATTGCTGTATTTATAAAATAAGAGAGATACAATTTGTTAAGATAGTCTGTTAGTTGATGTGCACAAGTCGGTGGTCACTTCAGAAGTATGTGCGAATTTACTTGTCGTTGGCGTACATCTGGTGCAATAAAAAGGTAGCCTTGAATGTATGTTTATAGCGTTGCTATACAATTCTCAACACCCTTCCTCAACAACATTTGGTGATCAATTACCATAATTTATTATACTGACATTTTTTCTTTTAGCTACGCCGTTCTGCTGTGGAGAATAAGGTGCAGTATACTGTACGAGGGTACCTTGATACTTGAAAAAAGTCTGTAGATATTTGTTAACGCTTCCTCGATTGACCTTATAAAGCACTGTTCCATGCTGCGTCTTGACCATTTGTACGTACTAATTGATAAACTTTGCCGCTTCATCCTTATGGCTCATCACGTACACGTGCGTATATCTCGAATAATCACCGACAATGGTCATAAAATATTTGTTATTACCTGGGGTCGGAGTCTGCATTGTGCCGCAAACATCTGTATGCAATGCAGTCCGATATCTTAATCCCCGTGGCGAAGTTCTTTAATTGTAGTTTTCAACTGCCAAACCTTTTTTCTGAATTTTTCAAAATTATTCGCCTTTTCTGCAGCCATTCTTTATATTTTCTGCAATCATGCTTAATACAAACCGTCTTGTCGGGATGTAGAAATTCCATGTAGCTGTTTACTGCAAATACATCTAAAAATCTCATAGCAAAACTCCAACGAAGTTTGAATCTTGTATTAAAATGCACTAGTGTGGAGACGTACTCAGTAGCGTGGCTATATGCTCAATCATGTCTCCAAAGCGTGTGATATAAACGGGCCTGTAAATAAGCAATACTTTGCAAACAATGCTCAACTGAAGATAAATGCTGGGCGTACTATTTCGGAGGAAGAGAAATTGCCAAGTTCGTGCCGTTCAAATCGTTTGACGATTAAACAAGTTGACACTAATTCACTTTAGTTTTTTAAATTCGTCCTGATGTGTCACACACTCACTACACAATTGTTCACTTTAATTCTGGGAACTGGTCTGGGAACTGTTTTGGGAACTGTTCTGGGAACTGTTTTGGGAACTGTCCTGGGCCCATAACCTATTGAAATGGGTTACAATGTATTGTATAGTATAATCTAGAATGAAATGATGTGACACTGAATTTAATGTAATACAATTTGTTAAGATAGTCTGTTGGTTGATGTGCACAAGTCGGTGGTCAAATCTGGTGCAATTTCAGGTAGCCTCGAACATTCGCACTACGTTCGTACAGATGTATGTGTGTGCATAGCGTTGCTCGGGAATACAATTCTCAACAATTAGCCTACAATAATCTGTTACGAAAATCCATGAAATGGTATAAAAAGCTAGCCTTTGAGCTGTTACTAAATACTGCTGTTCTCAATGGTCATATTTTATATAAAAATATTACCAAGAAGAATATGTGTATCACTGAATTTCGGAAGAAATTAGCTGTACATCTTACAAAGTGTCGGGATGAAGAAATTCCATGTAGCTGTACTGCAAATACATCTCAAAAATCTCATCACAAACTCCAAAAAAAACACTGGAATAGTGTCTAAAGTGCGAAGATATTGCAAACAATGCTACGAAGATAATGCGGCACTATTTGGAAGAGAAATTGCCAGAAAGTTGACTAAACAAGTTGTAATATTTTGTGTAACCTGTAAAGGACAACCATTTTTATGTTTACTGTATTTCAATCAAACTCATTAATTTTTTTTTTGATAAGTAATATTTAGGTACATTCGTGATATGATTTCGAAATTATTTAAAATTTATTAATAGAATGTAATTTTTTTCAATTTTATACCGTCAGTCACCAGTGACTAACGCAGCCTAAATGGAAAGTTCGGTGTCAGTCATTGGTGACTGACATGGCGTTTAACGTGTTAACAATGTAAAATTTTAAAATACCAGAATATATAATATGAGTTATGAAATGAAAGAAAATATGAGTGTGAATTCTAAAATATGAAATGTAAAAAATAAACAGAAAAATCAGTATCTTAAATACTTAAAAATAAAATATCATATTTAGGAATTAGGTTAGAAAAAGTTCAATAAATTCAAAGAGGGATAAAGAAAAAGAAATAACGAGAAAATAAAAAAGGAAACATCCAAATAATACATATCATTACTTATACAATTTTAGGTAAAAAGCACTAATAAAATTAATTTTGAAAATATTATTTGTTCAAAAAAACAACATTGTATTTTTTTAAATCCAAACTTTCTTTCCAACATTATTGAAGCAATAAATAAATATTGAATTTAACATGAGACAAAACTCTATTACAAATACAGAGTTGTAAATAACACAAATTAAAATGGATTAAAGGGATGTTGTTGAGAAACACTTAATTTATACATTCATACATTTATAAATATAAATATATATATAACGTTATCCAAATGTGACGCCTAGATTTGTGTTTTATTAAAAAGAAAATATATACGTGTTTCCCTATACACATGTTTCTTTTTAATAAAACACAAATCTAGGCGTCATATTTGGATGATCCTATTTATATATATATATATATATATATATATATATATATATATATATATATATATATATATATATATATATATATATATATATATATATATATGCAGTTGTATAAGTGAACAACATTTTTTGTTTATTGTATGTGAATCTTTCTTTTTTTCTCAATTTATATGTTGTGAACGTACATTCTTGTATTTACGTATATGCGTGTGTGCATGTGTGTGTGTGTGTAACACGTATAATAAGAGAGCTACAAGACATTTAGAGATAAAGGGAACAACCATCATCCAGTGTGTCACATACGTTCAACAGAGCGGCGGCTTACATTCCATGCGAACCGATGATAAATCAATCCAGTGCCGCGCGACAAGACCACTTTATTCTCAGTCGATGAGCATGGCAAACAACGTACGGATGCTACTCGTACAGAACGTTGAAATACCAACGCGCCGTCGCGTCCCGACGCTTATCGCTAATGCAACGAGAGAACTGGCGGCGCCTCTGACACATCTCGACAGTTCGCTTCGTATTTTTTGTCATTATGTTCAGCGTGCTATTATTTTTACACATTGACGTATCAAAATGATTTGTTTTTATAACTATACATCCTTATAAAACTGTAAACAATGTTAGAACGAATTTTATTTGTTAAAGAAAATTATTTATTTTGTATTTCCATAGTTTTATTTTATTCATTGAACGTTGCTTGTTCATTTCAAAACATCATAAATTGATTCAAAATAGTCATTTAATTTTATATAAGGCTTTAGTTAATCAAACTATTTATTTATGAAAGACTCTACAATTTCTCTCTCTCTCTCTCTCTCTCTCTCTATATATATATATATATAGAGAGAGAGAGAGAGAGAGAGGATTATCCAAATGTGATACCTAGATTTGTGTTTTATTAAAAAGAAACATATGTATAGGATGGTGTATAGGGAAACATGTATATAGTTTTTTTTGTTTCTTTTTCTAAAACACAAATCTAGGCGTCACATTTGGATGATCATATATATATATATATATATATATATATATATATATATATATATATATATATATATAAAACTTGTTACTGAAGGGCATTTAATTAATTTTTGGATATACAAATTACTCAACTGCTTCGTTTACATCTACTTGTTAAGAGAAACAACTTTGAATAACGGAATAGAAATTAATCCACTAATGAAAATTCAGACGACTAGTAGATATAGTAAAATATTTACACTAAATATAATTTTTTTCCTTGTATTTATGATAAGTGGGGTTTATTATGTAGCAAAATAAATCCTCTTCTATTGATTAATATTAATTATTTTATAAAAAAATGTCAACAAATTTCTTTATAAAATATGTATTTGTAAAATATATGATTCTGTTATAGTTGATGTACCAGGTTTCAAAAAGAATAATTGGATGTCTTCTTTAACATATCCCAAAAATCAGCATAATTTAACACAACTGAATTTTCACTCCCAACACCACAATATGTTATAAAGTATTCAATAATCATTTATTTTTCACTTTGTTGTTTATAACAATAATGAGCTAATGCGCATTTCAATGGTGATTCTATTATCGTCAAAACCTTTTTGTTATAAAATCTAGATTTATTGTTTATCTCTACTTATATACTGATTTGTGTTTTTGTATCTTTTTTTAATTCATCTCTAGCTGGAGGTTGACTCTTTCTTTTTTGTTTTGTCATATGCAATGAGGATCTATATTTATTTACTTGTCTGCAATGCAAAAATGAATTATTTTTCTCAATTTTTAATTTCGAGTAAATTAATAAAACTATAACAACCTGTAGTATCAAAATTTAACAAGAAATATCCTTCTTCAATAATCAATTTTTTATCAGAATTAAACATAGGTTATAAAATAAATCGAAACGATAATTAATATTGTATTCTCAAACATAAAATGAATTTCATTGATAGAAAACTTGATTTAGGTAATAACCTCTTATTTCAAATAAAAATCTTTATTTTCTTTTTCGAGCACATTTTACGAAAGTAGTTTACAGTTTTTGGTTTCAATAAACATTTAAGAAAATATATAATAATTTTCAACTATATATTATTTGTTTTGATAGAAAAAATTAAATAAGAAATAGAGATATCAAATTTAAATAAGAAAGTAGAGATAAAATTTAAAATGGTTTTTAGCTATAAAAATTATAGCTTAAAGTTAAAAGATGATCGAGAAAGCAGTTGTGATATTAGCACGGAGAGTATTTAATCATGCAAGGGAAGAGGATGCTTTTAGCTCTCGTAAACCTTGAGGGTGGAGAAAGGTTGAGAAAGTGCTTGAGAGTGTTGTTTTGGTGTAAAGTATTAGAGAAGTTATGGTATAAATAGTTAATGTTTCATAAGTGCTATTTGTTTTAATTTTATGACAATTGTTTTAACATACATGAATCATTAAATGTCAAGATCATACAATTTTTAAAAAATATTTATTAATCATTTATTGTTGATTTTATTTAATAATACGCATTTTGATGACTATGCCATTATCATAAAAATGATTTATTTTAAAATGTTAAAAAAAAAAACGAATAAAGTGAATAATAGGCGATTATTGAACACTTTTACTATATAAAATATTGTGGCACGATGGTGGATGGTTCATTTATTCTCTTAAGTTAATTTAAATAAATAATAAATAATTAATTAATAGTTTGTTAAAAAATATGTACGATGTTTGGCAAGCAATATACTTGAAGAAATGAATTAGCATTATAATTAAATTATTGATAATATTTTTTAAAAAATAAATATATGTCTATATAAACGAAAATGTAAATATATATATATATATGTATCTGTCTATAATAAATTGTGAGAGAATATTTTGTCGAAAACGAAACCATTATTTTCTCTAAATTTTCCAAGTTAGCTCTAGCGCAATGTTTACAACAGCCAACAACAAAGACTATTATCGATTCAACCAACAATACCAGTGACAAAATCCTCCGACGCAGAGATAATAAATAGGTGCTTTATACCGTCATGAATCTGAAGAAACCCAAACCAAATATAGCGAAAACTTCCCCTTACACACATTTCCTCCGTCACTCATACCGCTCTTTTCGTGTACATTGTGCCGCCACATCAACCCGACACGCGTGACTGGGATGTTGCGCCTGCGTTCCGATACATCATCAGTCACAGTCTGAATACGCGTCGATACCTGTGTACACTGTGCAGAATATTATTTACATAACAGCACAATAACGAGCGAGTAGTGCCCGCCCTTACCTTGCGGGCCAATGGCTTATCACAACACGCTTTGCGGTCGGTGGTGGGGCAATATCGAACGCAGCCATTGGTTCATTCGAGAGTGACGCTGCCGAAATGGCACCCTTGAAAACGTTGCAGCAACCCTATTTGATTATCTACTGGTTTTGCATGATGTCACACGTCGTTTATACGCATACGTGATAAACGTTTTTTGGGAAATTTTAGATGAATAAACATACCCTTCTTAACATTCATTTTCGAATGATACTCTTATATAACATTTCAGTTTTATACCAAATTCATTTAACATACGACACAAATATGGACTTCTACATTCCCAAAAATGCATCAAAAACAGAAAATAACACTGAACATATTATAACTTATTATATACAAATAAGTTATTCATTCCAACACTACAAGATTTAATAAATATTCAATAATCGCTTATAGTACACTTTAATCACTAATATACATTTTGATGGTCATACTACTGTGAAAGAAAATGAACAATACCTGGTTATGGACACTTATATAAAATATTGTTGTGTCAAAACGAGAGATTCATATAGCAAAATAAAATATCTACAGTCCCAAGCGAATAGACAGATTACATAATAAATTAAAATTGTATTTTGTTCTATAAATTCAATATGACAATTAAAATATGAACTGAAGATAGCTATATATATATATATAAGTGTGATAATTGGGAGTTGAACATATAGTTTCTAAAAAAAAAATAAAAGTTTTAGAAAAATATATCCAATAAAATTATCTTTAAGAATTTTTTAGATGGTATATATAGGATTATTCAAAACTGACAAAAAATTACACTTAATTCTTTTTCAAAAGAACACCCCTAATTTTTCATTTTCAAAAACCAACCTTATTTTTAAAAAAAAAAACCCTTCAAAATTTTGATTTGTGGAATTTTTTAAAATTTGATTTTGTCAAAATTATGTGTGTTGCATGTGCGGTGTGTGTGTGTGGTGGGGCGGGGGGTGGTGGTGCGGTGTATGGTATGTGAGGTGTGTGGAGTATGTATGCTGTTTGTTGTTTTCTTCTCTGTACTCTACATAAATTAACAAATCTTACGACTATTGACAAATACTTAACACAGACAATTCCAAATATTTAACAAACATTAAATTTCATCAAAATTCTTTAATAAGTAATCTCGAAAATCTTCCGACCTCTCGCTCTAAATGAGCAAAATCAATCACATTTCCATATAATACAAAATATTACAAATATAAGCGCACGGCAGATTCTGTGTAGTTGTCTTTGTTCGATGTGGTTATCTCCGTTCGTACTATACTGCAAGCACTATCAATCAATTAAAACTTTCTCTTAAAAATTATATGTGTGTATGCACTGTATAATTTATATGTACACTGCATGCTCACGTATGTTTTTACTATACCAACCTTTTAAATCTTATCAAATTTCATATCCCTTCAAATGATTATATAATATTTAACATTAAGCTAGTTTAGAAGTTGTGTCTTTGTGTTTGTGCTTTTAATATATCCATAGTTTATAAGTATTTTAATTGAACTCATTAATCAAATCAGGTTTTTTGAAATTTTTATCTTGACAACTATATAAAAAACAATTAAAAAGTGTTAACATTATCCTTCATTGAACTTAAAATTTCATACAGTTAAAATATTATATATAGAATAGCTCATTTAATTTTATTATTATGTTCATATTTATATAAAATTTATATGTTATGTATATATAATTAACAATAAAATTTGTCCGAATTCGAATCCGAACCTGGTTGACGCTTGGTTAGAAGAAATCGCATAGTGAGCATTTCTTAAGTCCCAAAAAATGGGCCATTGGCATGATGTTTAACCAGCGGAGCTCCACGACACTCGCGGGGGTGTCTTCTTACTGGTCCACATACTATCATTTTTAATAAAGTTAATAAATGTCATTCAATAGTCTGTCATGGAAAAAGTGCAATTTGGGAATGGAGGAGGCGGAAATATTTTTGCACACGGGCGGCCGATCTTCTTGGGGCGGGCCTGTATATATATATTTATATATATATATATATATATATATATATATATATATATATATATATATATATATATATATATATATATACATAAATCTAGGTGTCATATTATGGATGACTCTATGCTGGGTAAACAGTAGCATAGTGATGCGGGAGATCGTAACTTTCTCAGATCTTATTTTCATAATAGATATTAGAAAATTGAAAAATAAATCAAAGAAATTCGGTTGATTTCAATATTTCTAGATTAAAAAGCAATTCATCAGACAATAATGCAATTGGCAGGACTTAGGCAAAAAGACAACTATTTAAAAAATATTTCTAACGTGTTTCGTTGTTAGAAGAAAAAAATTAAAAGAAAATAATTAAATTAGTTTATGAATTTTCAAATTATAACAAATATTAAATATGAAATAATTTGTATTTAAGAGTCATATTTATTATCACAAATATGTATTTTATGTTAATATAGTATAAGTATTTTTGTTTTTAAAAAATATAACATTCAAATCTCATATTTATATATATATATATATATATATTTAAATATATATATATATATATATATATATATATATATATATATATATTAGGTTGTCAAATATCTCCCTTCCGCCTTTTTGTCTTTTGAATTTCGCGGCTATGTACAAAAAAAAAAAAGCGGAAGGGAGATACTTGCCAATATATATATACAATATATATATATATATATATATATATATATATATATATATATATATATATATACAACTTTTAAATATTATAATATCTAAATGACTAATCTCTTTTTCAAATTTGATGTAAGAGCCATCGAAATACAATAAATAAAAAAATGAATAATATATTATAATTACATTTATAAAAACTTCTGGTGAATTTATAAAAACTTTGTAAATGTTGAATTCTTTTATAAATTTTTGTGGAGTATCCTATAATTATTTTGTTATAATCTCATTTTTTTTGGTTCATAGCTAAAATATGTAGTAAATTAAAAGTAATTATACAGATTTAAAAATTTATAGACTATATGAAAGTTATGGAGTTTTTTTCATAAATACTTATAGTAGAAATTATATGTTTTTCTCAATAAAAACTATATTTGATATCAATTGATTTATTTAATTTTTTAATCTCTATTCAGAGAAATATATAGTAATTTTTAATATTATTCAAAAATCAATTTTTATTTTTATATTGTATATATATATATATATATATATATATATATATATATATATATATATATATATATATATATATATATATATATATATATATATATATATATATATAAATATATGTACGTATGTATGTAAATATATGTATGTTAAATAATAAAAAAATAATTTAATTATCGTTAAAACTATCGCATTTTATGATCGTTTTTTTAGAAATACTCTTTTTTTTATTGAATTTAAATGAAAAATAAGTAATTCTCAACGGTTGGAGTTGGATACGACGACGTATTGAACGTACGTCAATGATACGTGCACGGGATACATCTCAACAGTCAAGTATAGGTATTTATCCTGAGGGTGTTTAAATGGGGCGTGGCCTGTTTCCTATCCCCCGAACACAAATTCGATATTCTCTCTACACCCGTTCTACGGCTGGAGGAATGAGACTCGGTGTCACAGCCACTACACACCGCACTGTATACATACCTACGTCGTGTACGTATGTATTTTTATTCGTCGTTTTTAGATGCCTTATGAAAATATTTGTTGTGATTATCTTTTGGGTTATCTTTTATTTTTGAATATATGATAATGTACTCGCATATGCCATATTTTCAACACATACATTAGACATATATATATATATATATATATATATATATATATATATATATATATATATATATATATATATATAATTATTATATCATATATATATATGGGACATATATATATATAGACATATATATATATATATATATATATATATAATTATTATAATCATTAGCCTTTTTCTAACCACTATTGGGTGAAGACCGCTCCCAAAACGCATACAATTAATACATACCTATATATATATATATATATATATATATATATATATATATATATATATATATATATATATATATATATATATAAGATAAATCATTATTTGATTGTAATCTATTTAAATACATTTACAAAAAATTGATAATAAAATAATTATTTTTAAAGAAAATAAATATAATAAGAAAAAATATACAATGAATGGGTATTTAGGAAAATAATAATCATAAGAAAGAACAAAAACAGATTGAAATGATTCTGTAAAAAAATTATTAATAAAGTAGTAAATTTTCGGAATAGTTTTATTTTTTAAAAAAAAATATTTTCTTTTTTAAAAAAATTAAGGTACATTTTAAAAATTATCAAAACTATTTTTAGAGGTGTGGACATTCCAATAGTATGTAAATATATTTCATGATTTCGTTCAATACATATTTACAATTTTTTGTGAAATGACTTCTATTTTTTAATATGAGAACTAAATTTAGATTTAATATAAATAAAATTCTACTTATTTAATCAACCTCAATCTGCTATTTAAAAATAATTCTTTTTTTGGTATGAATTATCTTCTAAAAGTTGCAGTATATTTATTTTTCTACTACGACTTTCAGTAGAAATATCACTAAATATTCTCAATAATGACAATTAGTTTAAATTGGTCCCAAAAATAGAACATACTAAAGAATTATTTGAATTACATCGAGATCATAGAAATAGATACATGTTAATTAAATAATAATGTATAATTAAATAATAACATGTCTACGAAACAGAAAATCTGATAACAGAAATTATAATAAGTTATAAGAATTTACATATTATTGCTTATCTTCGTGAATATATGCAATAAAAAATTAATTGAACAAGGCTTTGATTTTAATACATTGAAATGAAAAATATTACAGATGTAAAGACGTTACATCAAAAATATAATTTTCGTTAATTCATTATTCATGATTGTTTAATTTAAATTCAAATCTCTAGTCATTCTTGTTTAAAAAATATATAGAGAAGTTATTCTTTAGTTAAATTTCTAATATGTTGAATATTCCACATACTTTTTTAAATGTATGTACTGAAGTTCTAATTTATATTTTATTTTTAAACTCTCCTACTGTCATTTTACATCGACTATATAATGTGACATATCTATTTAGTAAAAAGAGCAACTTTTTTCATCAAAAAAACAGTTTTATATTCGCCAGTTTTTTAATTAAATGTGAATTCCACATACTTCCATGATACTCAAGTAATGATTTCAATAAAAATAAATATACTTTTTTATCACAAAATTAAACAATCCTATTATTTATATTCCAAAATTAAAATTATTATCAATTTTATTTATAGCATTAGAAATATATATATATATATATATATATATATATATATATATATATATATATATATATAATCTATAATACATATGATTGTAACATAATTCTAAGATATTTATTAAAATTAAAAGGTGAACTTATATATATTGCTTTCTTTAATAAACATCTTATTATTGTAAGGAAAAATTAATTTTGATATATTCTTTAATACAAATGAATAACTCATCCTAATATCATGTTTTTTTAAAAATAATCAATAATGAAGATTTTTATAAAATATTCTGTTTTTTGAGAGTGGTTAATTTGTGTTGAGTTTGCCACAGCACTAAGAATAATAAACTATCTATCAAATGATCAGCGATATATCCATAACTAAATATTTTTTTACCCGAAAAATACGGATTAACAATTATGATAATGTGATATCATTTTTAATAATTTTACCTTACAATATATATATAATTTATGATATTAAAATATGGGTTATAAAAATCAAAATTATTCAATAACTCTAAACAATACATAGAAGCATGTCAAAATTTATATTAGGAATAACATGTAGAGATAAAAAAAGAATTAAGCAAATTCGAAAAAAAAATAAAAATTACTGATATTATAATAAGAGTGAAAAGTTTAAAACTAAAATGGACCGGTCATATAATAATAGAACACCACCTACGACAAACAAAAAGATTAACTGTGAATCCAGAAATATAAACAGACACGAGAAGAAACCTATGGATAGATAAGATAGAAATATAAGAAAAATTGTTGTCGAAGAACAGAAGAGAAAAATATTTGATGGTTAGAAGTGGAAAGTTTTGGGAGAGGTTTTTATTTTCTAGTAGTAGATGAAAAAGGGGATGATTATATATATATATATATATATATATAATGTAAATTTAATATATTATTGAAACAGTACATGATTTAAAAATTTAAAAGTAATGAATTAAATTCTGTTATATAGTTTTATATTTTACTTTTTAGATATATTCTTTATTTAAATGAATATATTAAATTATTGTATATAAAGATTATTTTATGAAGTATATAAATAGATCATTTCAAACAAACAATATTCGGTTATTATTACGAAAATAACTAAATAATATAGGAAATGTGAACAAGTGATCTGATTGAGAGTCAAAATACAATACAATCAGTGCGTTACAAACATATGACACATGAATAGATATATGCACACCCTCGTATGTAATATACAAATACAGACACATCCCTCTTTATACGTTCATTATATATATATATATATATATATATTCATGCATATCAGTGTACATATGTATTTATGCGTGTGTATGTATGTATATAGAGAGTACAGAGTAGCCGATCACAGTACGTCGCTGTCATCGACGTATAACGACGGTAGTCCCGCCCCTCACGCTGGAACGCCGTCACAGGAGTCTCGTTCTCCGCTACCACCCCGGATGTGGTCTGCCTGTGACATCATTGTTCTAGTCAAGATAACATTGGCATAACAGTGGTAAAGACACAGTACAGTGTTGTGCTATGTTATGGTTACCATGTGTACGTTTTAATATCAGGCCGAGACGTGAAATAAGGACCATATATTTGGTCGCGATAACAATAACGTATTCTTGTAGAAACGTTCGCATGCCGACAGCGTACGTTCAATTTTGTTCACCTTCGAAACAATTTATTCGAAACGAAATCCTATCTTGTGTAAATGGTGGAAGCGCTGTGAAATCCGAACTGATTCCGACGCAGCATGGACAGTTGTTCTGTTTATAAAACACGTGTCGTTCGTTTAATATTGAGTTTTCATTATTAATTTGGAGAGAAATGTACGAGTTTTGAATGAAAACGATGATGTTTTATATATATTTTTACATGTTTCATGATGAAATCTACTTATATGTTGATAAACAGTTAAATATTGAAAGTAATACTATTTTTAAAGGTTTTTACTTAAAAACTTAAACTTGTAACTATGTAATAATATTATAAGATAATAAATCAGTAATATTATAAACATTAACTTTAAGTGAGATAACGTAAAAATGAATTATACATATATATCTATTTCTTAATATACATTTATTTAACTACTGAAAGTGTATATGAAAATCTTCTGATATCGACGACTTTATGGACAAGTGAGTAGTGAATCTTGATTTAAATTGATTATCAAATATTACTTTATTTAATAACATATATATATATATATATATATTGTTATAGCCAAACACTGTATTTAAAAATTCTAAATTGTTTTTGTGATATTAAAAGGAAATATTTTTTTAAAATTGTTAAGGCCTATTTAAATTATTACATTTTGTATTTTTATCCAACAGAATCGAATTTTTTATATATAAAGGTATTATTTTTATTTAACATTTTGAAAGGTGCAATTATTTTACATAATTGTGTATGTTAATGTCCATGATGGAATTTCAAATAAGTGAATATGAAGTTTTTATTTAAACATTAAAATGATAAATTCAATTTATTTCGAACAACCTGTTCAAAATTGTAATCATCAGTAGAAAGTAATTTTTGATTATAATTTAGAAGAATTAATATTCAAGTTATATTTTGAATTATCAAATAAAAGTCTACTCTATATTTCAATAAAAATGTAAAAGATTAGTTTCAGTTACTGTCAAAATCCAAATTACAGATTTCATAGAAAAACTTTTTACAGTATGCAATTATAAGGTTTTATTTTTGATTTATATTTGTTCCTTCGCATCTATAGATTTTATCGTTTATTCTGGTTCATTTTTGACTTTTTTATTTTCTATTTTTACAATTTTTAAAATGTTCCATTAAAATATGTGATGATTAAAAAACTATAATAACTATATTACATTGTTTTTATTATATAAACTAAAATTTTTATTCTTCCTTTCATTTTATTCAAAATAATTTAATTGAATATATTTTCCATCCTGTGATTTGTTATATTTTATATTTGCACTTTTTCTAGTTGTTTTCTGTTTATTCTACCAAAATCTAATTTTCATAAAATCCAAACAAATATTTTGATAAAATTTATTCTGATATTTATATATATGTATGTATCTATCAGTTGTATACGATATTTTTTTATTAATTTTTATGTGGAACAGTATATTCGTATATTAATAGTTCAAATTTATTTACAAATATGATATATGTATAAGGTGACCCAAATAAGACTGAAAGGTTTAGATACATTTCATTCATTATTGTTATTTACAATCTTTTAATCTCATTTGGGCTACCCTATATATATATATATATATATATATATATATATATATAATATTATATTTAGTGAACACGTGTATGATTTTTATACAACTCAATGCCATTTCTTACTTCTTTCATGATATATTAATTAATAATTTATATTATTCTCTTACTTAAATATTTATACAGCATACTTAATACTATCAAAACAGATCAACAAAAACAAATAAGAATATTATATGAATATATATATATATATATATATTTATATAAATATATTAATAAAGAGTGATTATAAAGTTATGATAGTTGGAATGTTTAAAATTATTATGCACGTTCCACTATCAAAACAGTTTATTGAAAATAATGTAAAGTAAATAAAGTATATGCAACATATGTAATTGATTTTCTATGAATTTAAAAATGATTAAATACAGTAGTAAAAATGAGACATCTAATAGTACTAAAATATTGGATTTCAAAATCTAACAGATAATAATTAAATTTTAATATTTTTGTAAATTTGAAAAAGAAACTCTTGTTGATACTCTCTATTTATTGTATGTATCATAAAATGGTACATAACTCACATAAAACATTCAGTGAATTTATTCTGCAATATTTATTCTGCAACAACCAAATATATGCATTAATTTTAACAAAGTGAATGAAATAGTTTAATAAGTTAAAAAGATTAGATTTTGGAATAATATTTGAGAATAGTGACACTGATAAAAATAAGATTGAAAACAAAGTAAATAGAAAAAAGTGTATTAGAAATTTATGACTAATTTAAAAATAACTATCATTGAATTTTATTTTCTTAGAAAGTATTCAATAATACATATTGTTATTTTTTACACTTTTTCGTATTTTATTGGAATTACTATATCGTTCTCAGAATTAAACATTTAAAATATAATGTCATATTTTAAATTTGATTCTAGATCAAAATTGAAATACATGTTAGAAAAAATTGAATAATTATGAACACTTTTACAATATTGAAAGTTAATTATATATAAATATGTGTGTGTGTATAACTTTATTATTTTTCAATGCCATATTACAAATATTTTGCAGATATTTTTTTAAATTTTATTCTACCCCTAAAAATGACAAAATACTAATTCAAGATTATTTGCATGTAAAAAAATTACGTTACAAATTTTTGAAGTCATATTTTAAACACATAAAATTCATTTATATGCAATTACAGATACGTAGAGATTTTATTAATTTAATGTATGAATTTGACAGCATTAAGGTAAAGATAATATTATTTAGTGAAGAGTTTATTAAAAAAATCTATGCTTAAATTTTAATGGAACACTTGTAACCTGAATTAGGAAATAGCATACAACAACATTGTATTTAAAATAAAAATAAAGTTAAAGAGAGAAAATTGCAAAAACAGGATAAAATTACACAAAAATAAATTTATTTCTTAACCAAACATATTAAGAGACTTTCTTAAAAGAAGGATTATCTAAAAATTAATTATTTTTATTTTTATTCCATGAGTGTAATATGTGTTCCAATATTTTTAGAAAGTTTACTAAAGACATTTAAATTTATTTTGAATTATATATTTAATTATTTGAAATTATTTTTTTGCTTAACAGAGAATGAGAGATTTTGTAAATAAAATTTTAACGTTATTTTTAATACATCTAGATTGTAAACGATTTTATTGAAGAGATGCTATTCGAATATTTTGGTATTGTTTATCTACATACATAGACATAACCGTACATATGTGCACATATACACATACACACACCCACACGTATATATTTGTGTGTATATATATATATATATATATATATATATATATATATAATTTTTAATAACGAAATATTACTCAACTGACTTATTTATTTTATTTTAACAAAATAGTAATAGACAGATTTTATTTAGTACTGAAATTTGAGTCTAAAATGAAATTTTAAAATCTTATAAATGATCCAAAAAATAATATTATAAATAATTTATTTCCGGTTATTATTTTATTGGAAGTAATTGTTATTTGACATATATATATATATATATATATATATATATATATATATATATATATATATATATATATATATATATGATTACGTTTTAAAATAATCTCATTGTACAAACTTTTAATAATAAACGAAACGATTGTATTATATTCAAATGTAATTAAATTATATAACAGGTTAAGCTACAAACAGAATAATTTCTTTAAGTATTTCACAAACATTTTTTTCTATTCTTAGAATTCGTCGAGATATTTTCAAATATCATATTGCATTTATATAGTTAAGTACACGGAATACAAAATAATACTATATATTTTTTATTCATTTATTATTTTATCGTGAGCATTCATAATCCCGATGTTTTTACAAATATTTTAATTTAATACATTTTAAAACAAACTGTTAAGATAATATTAACCTCGCAATGCAAAACACACAATAACAATCTTATCAAGGATAAATATTTGCGTTAATTGTGTATGATTTAAGAACGTACGCTTTTATTAAATTATTATATACATATTCATATAGATTTAATTGTGAAAAGACTAGAACTTATTTGTTACTTTGTATTATTTCTATAAAGTTTCAATTTTATAAAAAAAATAAAACAATTCTAGTGAAACAAGGTTGATTGAAAAGATTTTAACTGAACAGTCAAAGATCTTTGAACTGAAATAATTTTATTTTTTTAATCATCAATTTGTTAAGTTTCTGAGTTAAAAAATAAATATTTCTATAAATTATTATTTAGATAAAAAATTCTAGTACATAATGGAATAATAATCACCATTGGATATGTTTTATTTTATTGATTAATGTTATAATTGTTTACACCAATAATAACAGAACACATACTTAGGACAATAAATTCAATTATAAGAGGTTTCAATTAGAAACTATTTAGTAAAGACACTAGTTATTGATCTGATACCTTTAGTGACCTTAATTTACATATATAACCACTTGTTCTTTAAGGCATTAACTTAACCTCAAACAATTACTATTTCTTTGGATCACTAGAGGAATCTCTATGAAGTTAATCATTTTCATCTAATGAAGCAGTATTGGAAACTATATCAGTTTGGTTGCATAGGTATAATTAAAAAATAATAAAAAAAATCTTTAATTAAAATATAAAAGCAATCTTTCAACAATCGAAAAATGTACATGGAATAATATTTAAAAAAATAATTTCCTATTTCAAAACGTAATTTTTTGCTCTTTTTTAAACCTCCACTATCGATTTTTTTATCCTAAATAAGGGTATTATTATTATTCTTAATGGATTATATTTTATAAATAGTACTGTATGTGATATAAAAAATTGTAACTTTTTTCAAGGTAATCATATTTATTTTTTTATATATAAAATTTTACAATATTGCACTACAAAGATAATAAAATAGCCACACATATATATATATATATATATATATATATATATATATTATTAAAAAAAATAATAATTGATGATTGTTAAATATTTTTATAAAACAACGTTGTTTGGAGGTGTGATTCGTTTGTTAGAAAATCACTTATTTACCAAATAAATAAATAAAAATATTTAAATTTTATTACTTATTAAAACGAAAAAGAATAATATACATATTTTTTTTAGAAAACACGATTTAAAATTAAATACATATCTCTTAAATTCACTATAAACGTTTTCACGTTCATGTATTTAACAACTTAACTTATTTCTCTTTCATTTATATATTTAATGAGACAAATATTTTATCCTTATTCATCTCTGTCTCTTTTTATACATACACACACACACACACATATATATATATATATAATCTGTGAATCTGTAATTTTATACTACATTTATGTCTCTTAAACAATCTTCAAAATCCAATTTAGTCAATAAAAATCGAGGGCTGCTGGAAATCGAGTAAATTTATTATGTAGTTATTTTTAGAACATAAGCCTATCTTAAGTTTAATTAAATTCATTTGACCATTAAGATACTAATTTAGTAGACAGTCTAAAGCTCTGCTGGTCATAAATCACAATCTAGTCACATTAAGGACTCTGGAAATTGCTCTACCACGTAGTGATAAGATAGACTAACGAGGTTTTCGAGATTATTTGCAAGTTAAAAGTCATTATCTTCATATAGGAATACCAGTACTGCTAGCTTCTGCTGAACCCTAGAATTATACATATGTATATGCGTTAAAAATAAAATTAATGGAAAATTAAAAAGACTTTATGGAATAATGCTTGAATAAATTATTATTATTATTTGTATTAAATTTTAAAAATGTATTTATAATAATTGTTGATAAGCACTTGTATATATATATATATATATATATATATATATATATATATATATATATATATATAGGATGTCCTAAATTAGGAGTATAATAAATAATACTAAATGATAGTAAGGAAATAAATATAAACTATGTTTAAACTTTTCAATCTCATTTGGGCCACTCTGTATAAATATTTGTGCGTTCATACATATATTTATATAAGGCTAATAAATATTTATTTATTGTAATGATATTTTGTAAAAATTATAATAGGATTAAGAACATAAGTAAACACATATATAATAATTGTATAAAGTATTAAAGACGGATATATTATGTATTTAATTTAAAAATAGTACATCAAATAATATTGACGTTTGATGTGCATTCTTATCAGCAATACAAAAATCCATATACATACAGTATATATCTAATAATAATAAACATGGGGCCTTTGTATGAAATATCTTTATTTTTGGTAAAATGAATATTTGTATAGCAGCGTATATATTTGTGCATTTTGCAAGATAAATATGGTAAAGATATATAAATATTATCGCGAATTTCATGTGTTTAACATCTTAACTGTGTCGTTATAACAATGTAAAATTATTCGTGTTGGCTATTTTAACTAGGTCATTATTTTTTATTTTTTAACCAATTAATTATTATCTATATATTCAGTGGCAGTGTTTGTATAAAAACGATTAGTTATATTTTTTATAATTTAGTGCAGGTGTGGTTTTTAACAGAACCCTTGAAAAAATTAAAAAAAAATCTGTGAAAAATTACAAACTGTTTTTTCAAATATGATAAATATTCTAAATATCTTTTTTTATTTTACAACTATATTGACAAAAGGCATAGTATGATATATTTTTATTAATTTAATACGAGTATCAAATATTGTTCCACTAAATTATATATAAATAAAATAATATAAGTCGAAAAAATTTAAGGTTTATTAAACAACATCTTTATTTAATATAGAATATCATATATTTATATTTCCTATTATAGAATATTAACTTATACTATAATTAATATATATATATATATATATATATATATATATATATATATATATATATATATATATATATATATATATATATATAAATCTTGTAAAAGATTTTTAATAATATTTTAAAAAAATATTTAGTTTTCTACAATTTTATATTTCTGAATTATTGTATTGTATTTTAAATTAATATTTAAAAAAATAAATAGGATAATATAACGTTGAAATAGAGTTTTGTTCTGACAATAATAATTCTTCTTTGAAAAACTGAGCATTTATTCGAAAATTTTCTTTTATACAAATCTTATCTTATTCTATTTTTAATGCTATGTATTTAAATTTATAACATGGTTTGAAATAATAAGCTCATATTATAGAACCTCTTATCAATAAAAAAATCATTTTTCAAAATTTTATGTTCAGTAATCACTCATTGTTTGCTTTTTCAACAATATTTATTCTGATAGTCATGCTGCATTTAGAAAATGATACTATAAAATTAAATTTGATTATGCCCCTTTTTGAACATAATATAGTCATTTAAATGTATTTTAATAAAAATACAAACAGTAAATATTATTACATACTTTTTAAAAAAATATGAAATTCAAGAATAATCCATTATTTAAAAAGTAAATTTGAATTAAATTAGTTAAAATGTTATGTTGATTGAAATATACAATAGTAAGAATAAAGTATACGTAAAAAATAACATTCATTTGAAAAAATATAAATTATTAAAAATTAATATACAGTGTAGATATAAATATATATGTGATTTTTTTTAATTCTTTCAAATATATATTTTTTATATTTCAAATTGTAACACAAGTATTGTTTAAAATTTTAATTTTAAATATCTGTTTTATTAATAGTTAATAGAACCAATTAATAAATTAAAATATTTTTTTGATTCTAAATTCAATGTGATATTTGTTTGAAATTTTAGATAATTGAATTTAATAATGGATGGATATTTGATTTCATATATATATATATATATATATATATATATATATATATATATATATTAAAAATAGTCAATAAATATTTTTTTAGTTATAAAATAAAACGTATTTAATGGATAAATCATATATAAAAATGTAATTTTATGTTATCCATTAATGAAATGTTTCTTTTAAAATAATATTTTTATTATAAATATACTATATAATTAACTAATAGTGTTTTTTTTTTATTTCAGGTAATGAAAATACTGATCTTCAATGAAATATCATAAGAAACTATATTTGTTTTGAATTACTTTATTTATTCTTTAAGAATTTAAAAAATGACGAAATCAAGAATAACTAATTCAGTAATAAAAAACACCATAAACTATTAAAATATAAAAATGATGTGTTTTGAATAATGTTATGTTTATAATTAAATACATTTATTAAAATTAATGTGAACTCAGAAGACGATAAATTTATTCTATTCGAGAAAATGTAAAAAAGTAAAAATTCAATATGAATTAAGAAAATGTTATAAACTAATTTGAAAAATATTAAAAGTAGATTTTTTTATATTGCAGTGTATATTAGTGTATTTTTAATATTTTTTTTATTTTCTAAAAATCAAAGATTTTATTGAAACAGAAAAATATCCGATGTTTTGTTTTAAATAAAAAATAATTTATGAAATAACGCGTATCGAAATCGTACACCAAATGTGTATCGCAATGATGGACGATGGGATTCGGCAACGTTTACCACACTTTACAATCAGCGATTTGATGAACACTAATCATCATCAACAGAATTTACACCAAGAAACCGTAAGGCAATTAGCGACAGAATCACCATTGGATTTACGAGGAGCTGTATGTGATGGAACTTCCCGTTACAGCACACCTACGGACCAATATACATCATCGGATGTATTCCAAAAAGATCAATTCATCACAAAATCGTCATTATATTCGTCAAGAGAGTACCAATCTGAAGAAGCGTATGTGTCGAAAGAGCCGTACTCTCCTCAAACCGTTAAAGATTCATTCGATTCGAAAGATTATCCGTATTCAAACAAAGAAGATTCGCCCAGTTCGAAAGAATCGTCCAGCGGAGTAAAAAAATCGAACAACACTGCGAATCATCAAATGATTAAACCGCCATATTCGTATATAGCATTGATAACGATGGCGATCTTGCAATCACCGCATAAAAAATTAACATTGAGTGGGATTTGTGAGTTCATAATGTCTCGATTTCAATATTATCGAGAGAAATTTCCAGCTTGGCAGAATTCGATCAGACATAATCTCTCTTTAAACGATTGTTTTATAAAAATTCCTAGAGAACCTGGTAATCCTGGTAAAGGTAACTACTGGACATTAGATCCATTAGCGGAAGACATGTTTGACAATGGCAGTTTCCTACGAAGACGGAAACGATATAAAAGGCCTTCACCGCCGAATCTGATGCTTCGCGATCATCATCATCACGCTTCTGCTGCAATGGTTGCTTCATTTTTAAGTCAACACCACGATAATTACCATCCTCATCCACATCATGGATTTTTCACACAGTTACATCCGAGTTTACA
The DNA here is from genome assembly GCA_029203775.1 of Neoneuromus ignobilis. Classification (NCBI taxonomy): domain Eukaryota; kingdom Metazoa; phylum Arthropoda; class Insecta; order Megaloptera; family Corydalidae; genus Neoneuromus; species Neoneuromus ignobilis. The sequence continues at coordinate 37,795,912 of CP092089.1, read as the reverse complement.
TAACATGCCGTACTCATATTTATCGCCAGGGATACCACTCCTACCTCCAGTCGATTTATCACGTCTAGGACAATTAGGACTCGTGCCACAATCATCCACACAGACGACACCGTCGATACTCAAACCTGTACCAGTGGCACCGACACCTGCGTCAGCAAGAAACAATTCAGATGTAACAAATACAGCCGATACTGAAGAATTACTAGCTTCAGCGGCGGCCATTGCTTCGTCTGTTGTAGCAGCTGCGGCGGTTTCGTCAGCATCGATGTTTCATCACAGAAAAAAAACGAAACATGGTTTTTCAATAGAATCGATAATCGGTGGCGATGCAAGGGATGATCCGAACAGACCTCTGCAGTTAGTAAAAATAAAATTGGACGAAGATGATGCAGGACTTGCAGAACGTTCAGAAACACCGGGGTCTGTCGTCGATGTCGACGGTGGTGAATCCGCCATAGACGGGAATGACATTAGACGACTTGGAGAACCTTTACGATTAGGACTTCATAGTCAGACGTCGGCGTTTTCACCGCTATCGACAGCGTCTGATGAATGGACGAGGTGAGATTATGAATCATTTCGATGACAACGAAAATATTAAATACTTTTTATTAATATTTGTTCGAAATGATTTTCTGTTTTAATATTTATTGTGAAATATTACGTTCCATAGGAACTGGTTTAAAAACCAACATCGTGCAAAACAAAATAGATATTTTATTTATTTATTTATTTATATTGTGTACATATATATACATATTTATATATAAAATACTAAGTAGTATTTAATGACTTTTCTAAAAAAATATCATTGAATTGTCATTTAAAATACTTTAAATTTTTAATCGAGTAGTTAGAATTAGAATATATATATATATATCTATATATATATATATATATATATATATATATATATATATACATTAGTTTGTTTTATGTATAGTAAAGACTGCACATTTATATATGAATAATAAAAAAGTGGTAAAGAGTACACACAACTGAATAAAAATATTTTTATTAAGTGTACGTTTCTTATTATAAAAAAATATCAAAATTGCAGCATTATATATAAATTTAATATGTATTTGAATAATTCATATTCAGTTACTAAACGAATAAGAAAATGCTGAAGTCTTATTAAAAAAATCAGTTAACAAATAAAACATATTCTCAATTGAATATCTGCTGTTCAATGAGTATAAATTAAGTATAACTCAATTTATTTGTTCAATATATGCGTTATAACGATGTTTATTCTCGAAAAAATAATATAGAGGAAGTGAAAAAATGTCATACACATAAATATATCCATTACTTTATTACTGTTTCACGAAAATAATAAAATATTATACAATTAATTTGTAAAATTATTTAAAACATTTTCAATTAATTGGAATTTATGTGATATGAAAAATGAAAAGAAATATATTTACTGAAAATATATTTTTATACATAATGTCAATAATGAGTATAAATATTTTTAAATAATTTACAGCAATGAAAATCGTTTACTTAGGATATAAATAATATTTTTTTTAATTCCTACAATTTTTTTTTTATTAAATAACTAAATTAAATTCTATCATTATTAACAAACATACAAATATAATATAAAATTCAAGGTTTAAATCATCATCATTTTTCTATAAATTTGAAATTTTCATTAAATGGAAATATAATTATAATTTGTAAGAAATAGACTTTATAATCTTTAAAGATGATGTTATGTACAACAAAATTCGCATTGAAAAAACAGTGTATAGTAAACACTTATTTACATTTTATAGAATTAAGTAATAATACACTTTTTAACAATAGTATTTTATTAAAATAATAGATTAAAAAAATTGAAAATAATTTTATCTCTACATTTGAAATTGTTTTAGGTTTATTATTTAAATCATAATTAGTTATTAATAATTTGTATGATCTGGATTTTATTATATTACTTTTAATTAATAATAAAAAGGAAAAATACTACTTATGAGATTATTTTTTGAAATTTATATAATTACTTTTCCTAAAAATGCGTAAAAATGAAATAAAATATTAATAAAGTTCATTTTACATAATTTTAATTTTACAATAACTCTCAAAAATGTATCTTTATATATGAATAATATTTTAAATGCATTTCACTTCCTCTATAATAAAAATGAAAAATATATTTAATTCACATTTGTTACTATTTGATATAGAATTTGGAAATATTTATTAATAATCAAAATAAGAAAATTTGATAACAACTGAAATAAATAACTTAAGACAACTCCATATTCTCAATAAATATAAACATTATTAATTATAATAATTAATAATTTCAAAAAAATTCTGTTCTTATATTTTACATGCTTAATAATTTTTAAATGAGATTTTCAAAAGAACAATCAATATTCATTTGTTGTTTATGAACTAAAAATAACAATTTATATTGGTTTTGAAAAATTATTAGGTATCACCAATTTGTCTGCACTATTTTATTATTATTTCTGCTAGAAATATAAAAAATATGTAACATGAAATAAATGTTATTAAAGTAGTAAATACACATTTTTCAATTTTTATTCAGTTTAATGTATTCACATGATGGATATATTTAATTTTATTTGTTTCTCTGCAAAAAGTTAAATAAAAACTCCATACACTATCAGCTTTTTTCTTATCCTGTGTATTTTAAAACAGAAGGTGAAACGAAAACATGTGTGATATTAAAATAATCAATTATCATTCCAGAGATATATTTGTGAATTTAGTTACAATAATATTTATTATTATTTATTCTTCACGTTGATTTAATAAAATTTATTGAAAATAAAATTTTAAAAAATTGAATATTATAGTAATATAAATTTATATATAATATAAAAATTAAACTGCATTAACTAATTAAGCGTTTCTTTGTTTTCTTATCAATTAAGCCCACAAGAAATTTATCTCAAAATTATATGAAAATAACAAAAAATATATCTATCTATTAAGCAGTATTATTTATAAATCTGTAATTTTTTCATGTTCATGCATATATATATATTATTTAAAATCAAACGATTAAGTTAATTATTTTTATAATTTAATTAAGTAAACTAACAAATTAAAAATGTGAAAAGAAAATGACTACATTAATTTGACACATTAATTCTTATTTTTTATATATCTAGCTGAAAAAAATATAAATTATACATTTGATTTCACCTATTAAAATCAAATATAAAATTTTGAATTATATTCATAAATTATAAATTAAGAACTGCAATTTCTCAATATTTGAAAACAAGAAAAAATAGGAAATAATATATCATATAAACTTACTTTTCAAAAATATGTATTTTTATTAAAAAAGAACGATTGATCAATCAATACGAAATAGTAAAAAAAAAACGATTTATATAATCAGTATGTCAGTTATTCGATGTGTGTAGCGGTTTAAAATGTGTAATCATGTATAAACAAATTTCTAGTCGTTTTGTATAGGATGTTGTAAATAACTGTATTTTCTATATGTATCTTGTAACAAAATAATATAATGATAACAAACGATATAATATAAATTAGTATTATATCTATTTAATAAAAAAATCATAGAACGAAATACGTAAATATTAATAGCGTTATTCATATTTAATCCTTTTTTATTTCACAGTCCTATCCTTATATTAATATCTTTAAAATACAAAATTTAATTTTGTACTCATTTAATGATTCTAATTTACAGAGATTTTTTCTGTTCATCGTAGTCTTCTTTATACATCATTTTCAGCATAAATAAGTTTTTAAATGTAGGTATTAAAATATTAAATACCAAATTTAATTACTTTCTTCTAAAAGAAATAATTAACGATACATTAACGAAAACAAAAAGTAAAATACATAACAGTTTTTATCGAAATATTTAGAATTTAATTTTTATTATTTATATGAAAAAATATAAGTACTAATTAAAAATATATCAGTACAATTGGTTTCTAATCGTGAGAAATTCACTTTTCTAGAAACAAGATATAAAAGTGTTCAACAATAATTTATTAATCATTTTTTCACTAATACACATTTCAATGGATATTTCAATAACTTATCTTGTTATATATATATATATATATATATATATATATATATATATATATATATATATATATATATATATATGATAAAATATTTATTCAAACATTTTTGATAGTTTACATGTTGAGTTCAAGAAATTCAAAAATACCAATAGTTTTAATAAAATCTTAATTAATCTTCTAAACATATTATGGCCTTTGTGCACAGGTGTTCTCTTTATCACCACATTTCTTATCCAATGTTTATATCGTGTAAATATTTATATATTAGTGTATTTGACTGAGGGTCGTGCGTGAGAAAAGATGTTCGTGAAACACCTGTTCTTTCGTCCAAATTTCTGATAAGAACTTGTGTTTAGTTTTATCTATTAGTTACGATAATTTTAAAAGGTACTTTGTTGTCCCTTAAAATATTAGCACTTGAAGATGTTAGGAAAGATAATCTTAATTGGTACGTATTATTAATACATATATATATATATATATATATATATATATATATATATATATATATATATATATAATGTAGGCAATCATTTAGGATGAAGAATGAAATTGACAATTAAAATGAATGTACAGAAAAAATATAAAAAATTGCACTGATTTTTAATATATTAATATATTTCTTAAAATATTAATTCGTATGTTTTCTAAATCAATGTAATGAAAAAAATATGATTTAAATTCAAAATTTAAATTATCATTTCCTTTTATAATTAATATCATAAAAAATTATTACGATAATCTCAATTTTTAATGGTTTGTATATAAATCTAATTAGGGACATTAAGATATTCTTAGAAAAATATTTTTTAAACAGAGAAAAATACATTCTTGATTCAAAAAAATTAGTGAATAAAATTGACTATGAGAAGATATATTATCTAATAATAATAATAAATGTATTTCTCAATATATATATATATATATATATATATATATATATATATATATATATATATAACAGAGAAGAAAAATGATAATAAAAAGTGACTTTACATATTATAATAATATTTAAAAAATATTTTTTTCAATCAATTTCTTACATAAATTAGAATAAAAAATCTAATGTCAAGCATTGAAACAACTAATTTTTAAAAAAGAAATTAACATTATAGAATTATTATATGAAATGAAAAAATTTGACAAATTTGTGAACAACTCTTATCATATTTATTTAAAATTTTACTATAAAAACAAAATCACTAACTTTCACACAACATATTTTTTAATCAATTTCATATTTTGTACATTTAAATAATTCTAAGAAATATAATTTTCAAACTCATCAAATTTACATGAAATTTCGTTCTAGGTCTATATCTTTCTAACTCTCTCTCTCTCTCTCTTTCTCTTTATATATATATATATATATATATATATATATATATATATAAGGCAAACAATTTTTTTAAATGAAAATGAAAATATCTTTTGTCCCAATCTTATTTCAATAAAAATGCAATAATAAATTAAGTACTTAATCCTTTCGTTACTAAAGATGACTATAGTCACTCAGTATAGAGCGCTTGCTGCGTGCTAAAGATAATTATAATTTTCCAACGTTAAAAGCTCGTTGTATACTAAGTAACCTTAGTCTCCCGTTAAAATTTTGCATTAGTTAAAAGATTCGCGGTTCAACTGCCCCGTACAGACAACAACTAGGAACTAATTCCGTTGTAGTGAAAGGGTTAAATAAAATTTGAAAGTAAATGGAATTATATTTCTTAAATAAAATTTGTAGCATTGAATTAATCTCTATATATTTTATGATATTTTTATGAAAGCAACGAATGCCATAAAATGTTTTCTAATAATATGTCAGTCAAAATATATAAAAATTGTAATCTGAACAAGTAATATTTACATATGCATAGCTGTTAATTTTCATAAAAAATATCAATGTGCGATTTTGATACTATTCGAGCATTAAATTATTACCTAAATACTACCTTCTTAACTATGTAGGGAAAAAGAGGATAGAAAATAAGGTAGATAATAATTATCTAAGATAGTAAGCAAGTAAAATAGTAGTTAATTGAAATTTTTAAATAGTAATGTAAGATCATTTTAGTGAATACATTTTTAATAACACACTGAAAATTATATATATATATATATATATATATATATATATGTATATGTATATATATATATATATATATATATATCACACATATCATAAAGCCCATATCAATCCACTACTGGACGAAAGCCTCAATGAATGCTACCACTCACTGGTATTTGGTCATATTCATCACGCTGACCAGGTGGATTGGTAAAGATTTTTTTTATTCGGGGTTTACTCCCTTCTCGACAGTTATTTTTTACAAAATGAGGTTGTCAGCCTTAATGCTCAACCCTCGAAAATGAGGGACTCTCCGACTAGGACTCGAACGCAATCTCCCACATTACACGCGGTGATGCAAATCACTGTGCTATCCAGTCGGTATATATATATATATATATATATATATATATATATATATATATAATCTGACGTCTAGATTCGTGTTTTATTAAAAAGGAATATGTGTATAGTTTTTTTTTAATAAAACACAAATCTAGGCGTCACATTTCGATAATCCTATATATTTATATCATTAGCCACTTTCTATCCACTAATGGATGAAAGCCTTTTTCAAAATTTTCCATTTTAAGGGATTCAATAATTTTCTTTTCTAATCCATATATATATATATTATTTAAATGATACTTGAAAATGTTGGGAGTTGTAAGTGAAGAATCATTTTTTTTAAATGTTTTAACTTATATAAATGAATAAAACATATATATATATATATATATATATATATATATATATATATATATATATATATATATATATATTATTCATTTATATAAGTTAAAACATCTCAAATATATATGAAATGATTCTTCACTTACAACTCCCAACATTTTCAAGTACCATTAATACGAACGATTAAAAACACAATCTACATAACACACGTTCATTTGGTTATGATATACATAATGTGCATACAAATACACATACATATATAAACTACGAACTAACGTATTCACTTCTCGAAACAAGTCTTCCGGTAAGGCAAAACCTAACATTTGTTTGAGTGTCTATCAGCACCCCAACAGAAACTTTTCAACGCTCATTGTAATATACGAAATCATATATTCACAATTATCCTACAATTGTATGCAACTATGTAAAGGTGAGCAGCCGCAATCCTCTTTTCCTCATGTGTATTTGTGTGTACGAATATACGAATATACATAAGTACTGTTCAACAGAACGTAAATGGATAATTCATTGTAATTAAGTTGTCAACTCTTAGAACGTACGATTATCCATTAAATAGAAAAACGAATTATTTATAGTTAATAAAACTCTTATCTATCTTTAAAAAATAATATTATTTATGAAATAAATGTTAAATGATCTTTTTTAATTAATATTCTGAGCAAAAAGTTATACACTAATAAATAAACCAAACAAATGATTATATTTTAAATTTATTTAATAGAAATATTTAATTTTTACTTGATCATTTTTGAATAGCTTTTTATTAGTAATATTTTATGGGAATTGTAACTAAAAAAATAAATTAAATTAAACTGAAAAATATTCACATAAACACTGTGTTAATTTTTAATTTTTAAGAAGGATATAATTATTGTTACAATATAAAAAAAATAATCTTAATTCTGTATATATAATCTTTTGATTTTCGAAATTGTTAATTATTTTTCAAAAATTTCTAAATATAATAAATTTTTCACACTTATAATATATATCTGCTTACAATATCTACATCTTGTATAATAAAAAAATTGAAGCACCACAATTTAAAAAAAATAAAAAAATGTTATATATATATATATATATATATATATATCTAATGAATTTATTTCAACATATTTATTAAAAGAATTAGATTTCTCATGTAAGAAACCAGAACACCTTTTTACGTATTTTGTTTTTAGAGTGTCTAATAATAAAAAATATTTCCATATTTGCTCTTTTTCTCTTTTTCCTCATTCATACACGCTCAAATATGTGTTGAAAATACAGTTGTATGGAATATGTGCTGTAACAACGTCCAACCAATTTGTCACATGTGTCGGCCACTGATTGCATTAGGCTAGCTGACACTCCACAGATGTCACTGTTTCACTTCATTCTGGTACAGTTACCAGAGCGGTGTCGAATTAATCTGGACGAGGAGACATTGTTATAAGTTTTTAATTTATGTGAAAAAATAATACAATACAAATAAAAATTATATATACATTTTATTTGTTATACAAAAAAGACAAAGTTTTTATTTCAAAAAATTAATTATGTTCAGATTTAATAAAAATAACTACTAATGAAAATGATACAACTTTGCAAACTAATTATAGCAAATTACATACAGAATATCCATAAAGTTACGATTGAAAAAAGAGTTAAATATGAAGAACAAAGTATCTCTAAGTATTCTAATTTATAAGGAATTAGTTAATATTTCTTTCAATTTTGGAAATATTTATGAAATATTTCTTATTGTAATTATATAGTCAAAAATGTAATTTTATTATTTATTTTATTTCATTTCTGTGAAAAAATTATTTGTATCAAAATTGGAAATAAACATCATATTTACTTATCAGTTATATTAATATTTCATTGAATTTCATACCATTTACATAAAAAACTTATTTTTATAAAATATCAATAAACATATACATATATATATATATATATATATATATATATGAATATGTTTATAAATCAATTTCAACACAATGTCAATGTTATTTTTAAAAAATATAACTTGCATTTTATATTTACAAAATTTAAAAATCGAATAAAATATAATACAATAAACTGTGTTGAAAGTGATCTGTACTTTATAAACTAAGAAAATGAGTTCTTTGAACTGTCGAATGTCGATTGGAATTGACAATAAATCAATACATCAAAATGTTTCTCCTGAACTCAATTAATTAACTGAAAAGACGACGGAATTTATATTAAAATACTTTGATAATATACACAAGAATATCTTACGTTTTCATAAATCGATCAGTTATTTTTAGAATTTTAAAGTACGTAAACTGTATATACAATTTTAATTTTATGACAATATATATATATATATATAGTTTAAAAATTAAAACATAAATTGTAATTATTGTTATATATCAAATTGTTCACTTATAATGGTATGAAAAATTTTATAATTATCTAAAAATTAATTATTAAATTACTAAAAATATTATAATCTTTTTAAAAATTGTAAAAAAATTTCGAAAAAAATATAAAAATATTCTATTCGAAAAATTATTTTTACTTGTTATTAATGTCACATAGTGAACCACCACACTAGTAAGTGTTCAATAATTACTTACTGTTTAACGCAATGCTCTGATAATGATGGCATTGCCATCGAAATGCATATCAGTTTATAGTTGTTATAAACAAATAAAGTGAACAATAAGTAATTATTAAATATTTACTAATATATATGTAATGTTGAGGTAATAATTTATTGTATATAATATTTCTAGTCTCCCATAAATAATATATTCTCAAAATTTTCAAACTAAATTAAAATAATATAAATTGGGATATAATAAAACTATTGATTTTTTTTATAAATCAATTAAAGGAATTTTATTGATGTACATTCTTAATTATAAAAAGTTATAATAGAAATTAAAATTCTAAAATAAATTATTTGTATAAAAATTTCTATAACAATAGATAAGGAAAATAAAATGTCATTAAATAAATAAATATGAGTAAATAAATAAAAGAATATTTTTCCAATGGATTATTTTCAATTATATTCAAAAATTAATTATTGTAATATTTTTCACTTCATAATGTATTATTTATATAATTTCATCACAATTTTTGAAAATGAGAACATAAAATAGTTTACACATACTTGAAAATGAGTTAAGATCGTTGAAAAAATATGTATTTGGACATAAACTCTTACAAAAGATAAAGATTTCATTTTATCAACATACCCTACGCTCCTGTATCGGAAAATTCATTCGTAGAGAAAACGTGAAAATCGTTCTCGACATTGGGCTGTGATTGAAAAAGGGCGATCAGTTACATGCGGGACATTATTTTATTCTGTAAATGTAAGCGTTTCTTTGTCGGGTTACAAGTGGACGTTCTTACAAAGAAAAGAACATGTTTTCTGAGAAATCGAAATAGATTGTATAAATGATTTCAATATACCTTAATAATAGTTACGCAGAAAAATTACTTTTAGACTAATTCAATTATAGTACGTCGAACTTATGATGGTGTAAAAAATTATAATAGTTTTCAAATAATTATATCATTATTTTTTCACCGTTACTTATCTTAATTAATATACAAATATTTTTAAACAATTATATATATATATATATATATATATATATATATATATATTTACTAGAGAAATAAAACATAAAAAATACTTAAATTTTTACAAAATGCATTTCTAATGAATAAGACGAATACGTTATTCTTGATGAATATCGATAATTTTATCTATTTATACAAAGATTTTGTTCTTCTTATAATGGTGAACAATTTCTTTTAAATGATCTTACAATACATGCACAAGATCCTTATTAATTAAAGAATTATATAAAATTCTAAATTCTCTTTACAATTTTATAATTATAACACAAAAATGTTCAATCACTCTGTTAGATATTTTTGATATTAACACATATTCGTCGGGTAACTTTTTGCACCGCCATTCACCAAATGCCGGCATTTTTTGACACTATCTGTAGAAATGATATGGTCTATATAAAACTAATGTAACTTGTTAGAAATCATATATTTTTCAGTGAAATCTTGGAAAATGATATAAAACAAATTTATCTTTATATATAAATTTTTATTTTTTTTGGCTTTCCTTAGTTAAAAAACAATTAAATTCATAAAAAAGTTTGAATGAATTTCTAAAAACACAGTTATTATTTTCTTTTTCTTTCTTTCTGCCTCACAATCAGATAAAATGCCTGCATATATTTCATTTTTGTCCTCCATTTTAGGTATATTTTATTATTTGATAAGAAAGGGTAAAAAAATTAACAATAATACAACTAAATTTGTTTAGTTATTCGAACACCCGAGCGCTTAAACTTTGAATAAAATTCTTTTATACCAATACCGACTTATACAGTTTTACTTTGTTTTTGATTACATTTGCACCGTTATGCGATGCAACTGAAGCTAAAATCAGTTCTCTCATGGCATTATCTCTGTTTGGTTAAAATTATAATTTAATATACTCAGAATTAAGAGAACAAAAATCAATTATTCTCTGTAATACACAAATGACGAATTTTCGTCATTTGGCTGTGGGTGATTCTCTGGAAGATGACGAATTTTCGTCAAGCGGACGAATATGTGTTAAACTGAATATTCATTTACCTAAATATTTAATATTATAGAGTACATAATGTCAAAAAACTAATTACACTTGAATATAAAATAAGATAAAATATTTAAATACTTACATAAAATAAGTAAAAAAGTATGCGACAATGACAAATACTCTTAATGGAAATGTAGGAAAATGTAATATAATTATTATATGAATAAATATCCTTAAAATGATTTTGTTGTAAATTTTGAAAATATTACAAAATCAAACAAATATACCTTGAACTATATAAAATATTAATATGAAGTATTAGGACAATCGAATATATATACATACATATATATATATATATATATATATATATATCTGTGTGTGTATGTATGTGTACGTGTGTATATTTTTTATATTAATTTTTAATTGAGTAATTTTTCATTTTAATTAATATATTGTTTCTTACAACTGCTCATGAAGCGTTTCAATGAACATTATCGATTTCATTCCACTATATGTAAATATTATATATATATATATATATATATATATATATATATATAATCAGATCCTTTTACACATTCGTAACAGTCGAACGAGGCGACGACATTGAAGTAAATCATACCACGCCAATCGATTCGTAACCACAAATTCCTCATTTGGTGGTCGCGCGAAAGCTTATAAATAATGTAGACACACACTCTACAGAACATTGTCGAATACAACGAAATTCACTACCGTTCTACAATCATGAAATAACGTTGAAGGCATGGGCTTCGAGATTTTTCAAATTAAATATTTTATTCTGCGAAATCTTCAAAATAAGCAAAATAAATAAATAATATAAATTCAAGATTTTCAAACAGACAAACTATAAAATTTACTGATGATAGAAAATTTTTCTATCATTTTTCTATAATTTTTTTTCTATCATCAGTAAATAATATTAACTGATGATAGAAATACATATTTAGAATTTTAAGATTGTATTAAATCAACTATTAAAATTAGATGACATTATTAATTAAAGTATGTTATAAAAACGATGAGGAAATAGAAAGGTGAGAAATATGAAATAATTCTGTTTTTAAAATTGTTATTTTGATTAAATTGATTATTTGTCTTCTTCGCATAAATTTATTTAATAAAAATTAAAGGTAATTTTTAAAATCTATTATAATACTTACTTTTTGAAGGAAATTTTAAATAAATATATTTTATAAATCATATTCCATTTTATAAAACAAATTTTAACAACATTGAATTGAATAATTTTAATTTATGATAACTTCTTGATATATTTCTCTAAGCTTAAATTTTAAAATAACTATTAGAGTGGATTATAATTAATATACTTGAACAAGTAAAAATCTAATTAGTAAACACTCTTTAAAAAATAGCATTAAGAATTAAATTCTAAACAACAGAACAGAAAAATGTTTATGAATATCATTGAAAATTAATATCAAAATTTTATATATATTATTTGATATCAATTCTCTGGAAAAGAACTCTTATAAAAACTTTTTCATTATTATAGGAAGTTAATTGAAGAATTTGAAAAAGTGATCCAAAATTGGACTGATAGAATGCGGTATGTCAAAGGTAACCATGGTGCACATTTTTCCGAAATAATTTTTAAATATTAATTCCATAAAATGATCTTTCCAATAGTAACAAATAAATGGTCATATGGTCAATTAGTATGTGTTTTATTTCATTTTAAAGTTCTATCACGCTTAAATAAATACTCTTTATATATATATATATATATATATATATATATATATATATATATATATATATATATATATATATATATATATATATATATATATATATATAGACATCGAAATTTTATTCGAGAACGTTTCATAGACCCATTCTTCTAAATCACGATGCATGTGGGAATATCGTTCCATACATGGCACTGTCTTTGCACATTATATCCATTGTATTAGAGACCGAACACACTTGTATACACACACAAATAACACAGGTTGACATTATTTACGAAACCGTATAGGAAATAACGACACTTCCTGCACGTTTGTATCTAGTATATGGATGAAACGCTGTCGCAACTCACACAAAATATGTTTGTCAGTATAAAGTAAGCTCGCTTTCAACCAAAGAAAGTAGGGGTTACGTAATATACGTGCGTATGGGAAAATGAAGCATGTTACTTTTACGGATATCCATGCGGAGGCACCAACAAAGTTTTCGACAGTTTGTAAATATTTTTTCATCGATTTACTTTCGCTAGGAATTGAAATATGTAAATTGAATATTTTTATGTTAGTTGCTAGCAATGCTAATCATGATTTAAAAAATAAATAAATTGATATTGTATTCTTAACATAAAGAAATAACATATTTGTTTGTACCTTTAACACTAAGAACTTTTTTTTTAATATATATATATATATACGAGGGTCGTTTGATAAATATGGTAAATTTATTTATTGTTCAATTTAATTTAATTAATAAATTTAATTAAATTTTTCAATTTAGTTTTTCTTACTTTTTTACCATACTTATCAAACGACTCTCGTATATATACAAGAACAGAAGAATTAGACAAAACAAGTTAAGGGGTTATACGCAATTAGAAATTTCAAAAAATCGATTTTTTTTTTTGCATTTTCGGAATGCACATATATTTGAGTATATTCTCTGAAAATTTGAAGTAAATCCGATAAATATTTTCGGACATACACCTGAATTTTTACCAAATTTTTAACTATGTGTAAACTACTTCCGAAACTTCAAACGCGTTTATCTCAAAACGGTGTTTTCATAGTCGGTGATCTCGATATCTCAGAAATGGCTGAACCGATCGGTCTCAAATTTTCACACAATCTTCTCAAATATATTCCTCAGGTATTGAACGAAGGAATAAGGTTTACAAAAATTATTACTATTTTTTTTAAACAATTTGGAACGAAAATTTTAGTAAAAAACGAAAAATTTTTTCAAGTAGACGCCATTTTGTCAAAAATGACAATTTTTATTATTCCTTCGTTCAATACCTGCATTAATCTATCCTTTAAAAGAATTGACCATATTTTTTGATTTCAAATAATCCAAACCGCCGATATGGAGATCACCGCCAAGCGCCTTTTTTTGGAGGTTGTTCGGGACATCGTCTGCAGGAGCGGTGCACTTCAATATTTTTTTATGATCGACATGTTATTTTATTCTTGAAAGTAGGATCTATTCAAATAACCATAATTTGTAATTGCAAAATAAATACTGTTTCTAAAAAAAATTCCTAAAAAAACGTCGTTTTTGCGCCTCGCAAGTGCGTATAACCCCTTAAATAATTTTTATAAAAAAATAAAAATTTAACATAAATGAAGAAAAATATTATATTTAACCAATAAGATGGTTGTAAAATAAAATTTATATAAATAAAATATTAATATGCATTCAAATATTTTATTTTAAAAACTTCATGACTTATGACACGTCATATTTATTTATTTATATATATATATATATATATATATATATATATATATGTATGTATGTATGTATGTATGTATGTATGTATGTATGTATGTATGTATGTATGTGTGTGTGTATTTATGTACATAAATGTACATTCATATATACTTATATACACACACGCGTATTTACAAAGTTGAACAATCGTGATACTTTAATACCAACATGCATTGGTTCGAGCTCTGCTCGCGGCTATCGTCACCATTGTATCATCGACTGAAGAAGCACTTAGTCCGTGTGAAAATGCAAGTGCGACCGATGCACATTCATTCGTCACATTATTTATATATATTCTTCTACTGGGATTGTTTTTCCATTCTGTAATATAATTTAACGAGAGAACGCGCATTAATACTCTCTATATACACACAGGTTGATGATCGTATACTTTTGGTTCGATTTTAGTAGTACAACCTACTTATATATATATATATATATATATATATATATATATATATATATATATATATATATATATATATGAATTTAAATAACCAACTTTTCCGAAAAACAGGCATATTTATTTAATTATGATATAAAATACGATAATATAATAATAAATATTTATGTGATTTTTTGAAAAATAATACTAGTCTTTGAATATATTTTAAATAATTTATCAATATAAATTGATATTCTTAGATTTTGTATATAAATAAATTTCGGGACATTTTCAAAATTACCATCCTACTGACTAGATGTAAACCAACCTCATCAAATAGAAATAAATGTATTTTAAATTATAGTACTGTACAAAATATAGTACAAAAATTATATTTAACGGATGAAAGGACATAATAAATTAAATATAAATATAGTTAATGTCAATGATAAAGTTAATTTTAATTTTTTATCAAAAAATAATTCAAAGTTGGTAAAAGTTATAAAAAATTTAAGACATGAATTCTCCCCAAACAAAGATTGTAAATACTATCGATCGAGGCAATAATGTGGAATATGTAAACGAACCGTGCGAGATGTGCTAGGGGATACAGATGTGTACTGGTGCATTGTTGCAACGACGGAGGTAGAGGCGACGTAGTGCATCATGTTGAATTCATCTAAGCGCACTTCGCACGACACACAACAATATCATTTTAATCGACATGTAAGTAAGGGCCCTGCGGACATATCATCATCATTGTCGAACGTAATACGAAATTCAAACAAGCGTGCGACTCAAGTGCGTTTTAATTACAACCGCTATGGTGTGACTGACGATCGTCGTCGCCAAAATACATGAACGCGTTGAGCAATAAAATCTCTATTACAAATAACAAATATTGCACACATACATTTATTCATTTATGGCTGAGTGGATATGTGTGTGTATGTATCTGTATAGGGAAACATGTGTATAGTTTCTTTTTTTTTAAATGAAACACAAATCTAGGCGTCACATTTGGATGACTCTCTCTCTCTGTCTCTCTCTCTCTCTCTCTCTCTCTATATATATATATATATATATATATATATATATATATATTTGTGTTTTATTTTTTTAAAAAAAGAAATTATACACATGTTTCCCTATACACAATCCTATATACATGTTTCTTTTTAATAAAACTCAAATCTAGGCGTCACATTTTGATAACCATATATATATATATATATATATATATTCAAATTGAAATTGTGTAAATAAAATATATTCTTTGTTAATAGACAAAAATTGTTACAGAAAAATTTAAAATGCCATTTTCATAACTAGATAACAAAAAAAATCCTGATAGTGTAAAAAAATGAATGGAAATAATTATCAACTTTAATGATTATTTAAAATGGCATATTTTTATGTATACGTTTTAATATAATAAAATGTTAATCATTATAATAACAATTAAATTGCTGGAGTAAAAGATTATGATCGTGAAATGTGAGTTTGATATTAAAATATTGTAACTAATTTTAGCATTCAACGAGCAAGAAAATTGATTTTAATGAATATTCTGTTGAACATGTTTATTTCAGTCAAAAATATGATTATATCGATTATACGGTACTCATAGTTACAGCAAAATGTAATAGATTTTGTAAAATCACATTTTAATGATATTATAGATACTGAAATGAATTTTATGAAATTGGGGAAATTCATCTGTATAACAAATTTACATTGATTCTCTATTTTTAACTTATTAAATAATATTTATAATTCACTTTTTACGAAATATGAGGTAAAATATATGCGTGTGTACATACATACAAGTGTATTTTCAGTCATACACTTGTATTTATGTATACACACACACACACACATATATATATATATATATATATATATATATAGAGAGAGAGAGAGAGAGAGAGAAAGAAAGAGAGAGTTTTCCAAAAAGAATGACAGAACTTTGACAGCTAGTGACAGCCATGTTTGATTTTTTTAAGTTCATTTTGACATTTTAACTCAGTATAGTTTGACAAATTATCATGGAATGTTTAACACTTCAACAACGGCTTGAAATTGTAAAAACTTCAATAGACTTTCTGAAACAAGAGTTTAATGAGTCCATTACTTTACGAAATGGACTCATCAATTGGCCACCAAGATCATGTGATCTAACTTCATTGGATTATTTTTGTGGGATTATGTGAAATCATTGGTTTATATTGATAAACCACAAACAACAGAAGCATTAAAAATAAACATTAAATGTGTCATTCATGAAATTTGACCACAATTATGTGAAAAAGCGACTAAAATTGAACTAAATGAATGCACTATGTCAAGCGAAGTCGTGTTGGTCATATGAGTAAAATTGTGTGACATCATTAATACCATAGAATATGGTTAAAAATGAAAAAAATAAATAACTAATTAATTAAATACTTTTTGTTTTATTTCCATTTAAACTTCTGAAGCGCTTATTGGAAAACCATATATATATATATATATATATATATATATATATATATATATATATATATATATATATATATAAAATTATGGATTGAATATGCATATAAAATATACTATTTTTTATATAAAATAAAATTATGACTGTTGTAAGGTTCTTAATATTTTACATATTATTATTAACTATACTAAAAAAACATATAGATTTTTATACTTCAACGACATGAAATATCTGTATTTATCGTTTACTTTACATTTTGTGTAAAAAAAATCTTTTATAGACATTCACGACTTAAATAAAGCAAACATTCTATTATATAGATTCAAACGACTGTATATAACAACAATTATAAACGATACAAGCAAGTACTTTTCTTCGCTTTAAACATCATCCTAATAATAAAAACAACGTTTCAATACACTAAAAGTATCGGAAAAATCAAAACTTCTCACACAGCGTGAAGCCAATAGAAAAGTATATTATTCCGATCCAAAGCACTTAGCAACCGCTTCTGTATCTATCGCATACAAATGACATTTCCCTCCTGTGGCGACAAATCCTCTCGTGTTTCGTTTCAAACCGGTTGAAAACACAATAGAATCGTTTTGGACGTATCTACGTACTTATTTAATATTGTCAAATCTCAAACTAACACGTTAGAAATGAACACCGTTATTATATAAAAAGCACTCGACATATATGCATACAAACACACACACACATATAAATATATATATATATATATATATAATGAAACATTTTTTTTTAAGAAAATGTTTTTTTAAATAAATAAAATCAAACTAAAAGTGATAAATTGTTTGATCGACAAATACGATAAATTATGCACCATAATAATTTCAAAAACATATTAAATGACAGATAAAATAACTTGGCTAGTTTTTAAATTTGCATTTTCGAATTTGGAGTATTAACCCTTTAACTGTTTAATTTTGTTTCGAAAAACTTTTTCTGCCTGCTTAATTATTTTCCAGCGAAGACGAGTATACTCGACATAAACAGAGTAAAATGTTTCTGCCTATAAAAGTAGGCAATTATGATTAAAAATCAAAAGTTGCGTGTTGGTTTTTTAGAAAATATATTTTTTTTATTTATAAATATATATTTTATAAATATCTATTTTTTAGAAAATATACAAGCTATTGTGTATTAAAATAAATAAGGTTGCCAGACTAACGAATATTCTAAAATAATACATTTTTTAAAAGATCTTTATTTGCCCTTTTTCAGGGAAAAAAATTACAGTTGATTCGTTTAATAATAATACGAATGCGATTTTTTTTATCTTCACGACGAGTATACTCGACATTATGCGAAAAATTTTCGTTTCGCTCTGACGAGTATACTCGACATAAACAGTTAAAGGGTTAAATAACTTGACTGAATTAATATTGTTAATAAAATACTGAAATGTTATAAATTACGAATTGAATAAGTAATTTTAATACATGTTTTGTCATTGTTTTATTTTAATTTGTTATTTTAACCAGTTGCGCTGGAATGACGTACTATGTACGTCAAATGCTTTTTTTCCAAATGTTGATAAGACGTACATAGCACGTCCTGTGATTTTTGCTAAGTTAAAATAACATCTGAGTTCAGTTAACAAGTGTCACACTTCTGTTTTGAAGCATACAAGTGCTTTTTTGTAGAACTTCATTAATTTTACATATTTTCATTGAATAATAATCAAGTAACTACAAAACACAATTTTTTTTTATTATTATAAAAAAACTATTTTATCAAAGAACTATTTTATTCTGATAATAGCGCATCAGAAAATGTTGTACTGGATTTATGTAAACCTTTAGTTGATTTTGTACACACCCTCTTTTTAGATAACTGGTATTCGTCACCAAAACTGTATCGGAAATTACATTTGCAAAAAATTAATACTATCAGAACAGTCAGATCTAATAGAAAGAATATGCTAAAAGATCTCGCAGCGACAAAATTAAAAACATTTTAAGTTCTTTTAAGATCTTACAATGGTATCTTAGCTGTAAAATGGAAGGACAAAAAAGATATATATTTACTTTCTTCAAAACATTCCAA
Source organism: Neoneuromus ignobilis (assembly GCA_029203775.1). Taxonomy (NCBI): domain Eukaryota; kingdom Metazoa; phylum Arthropoda; class Insecta; order Megaloptera; family Corydalidae; genus Neoneuromus; species Neoneuromus ignobilis. The sequence continues at coordinate 37,776,052 of CP092089.1, read as the reverse complement.
AGCAGAAATGATTGTAACAAAAAAGAAAAATTGTAGAAATTATACAGATCAAAATGGAAACATTACAAAACCTAATATAGTTTTAGATTACAATGATGGTATGGGTGGAGTAGACTTGCAAGATAGCTATTTATCATCTTTTCCTTTAATGAGAAAATTTACAAAAAGTTACAGAAAAATATTCTTTTATCTAATGGATATGGAGTTTTTTAATACCTCTACTTTATTCGGTAAAATAACAAACGTACCAAAACCCAAGCAATACTCCTTTTCAAAAATTATTGATATTATTAATAAATTTGTTAATCAATTTAAGAGTTTTACTATAATATTAATGTGTGTGTGTGTGTTTAAAACTTTATAAAAAAATGATTTCAAATACCAACTCGTTGTGAATTGCTTGGACGAATTTGCCACACGTGCATGTTAATTAATTGCCAGCGCAACTGATTAATATTCATATATATATATATATATATATATATATATATATATATATATACATATATATATATATGTATGTATGTATGTATGTAAGTTTTATTTTAAATAATCGAAAATACGATTTTTAAAGAAAATATATTTATTTTTATCAATCAATCAACAGCGTTCAACAAAATACTGGGTAATCATCAATTCATCAGTCAACAACTGTGGCTCGAGGAGCTCTATCTGTCGTTGTTACAATCTCATGGCTAGAATTGTATGCCGTTCTTACAACATTCAGATTAGAACTAATGTCACCCAGTGTAACAAGTAACAAAGAAACCTCTAGTTCTTATTATCACGATATTTTGTTGACAATCAAAAATTGGTTGTCGCGTTTTTTATAGTTTTAAATAATTCCTAAGGGTATTATTTTTCAACAATCAACCCGTGTGACTAGCCTTGGGAAAGTTACATGTGTTTCATATAACTTGTATGTATGCATGTATGTATGTATATAGTAGCAAACAACTATAACATCATAGAATATTAAATTAAAAAAATATTCTTTCGAATTAAGAAATTATTTATTTTTCTATAATATTTTTTATAATATTTAAAAATATGAAATAAAGGTTTAACAATTAAAAAACAAGAAAACATTAATATTGTACTTGAAGTCTAATTTATGCAGTATATATATATATATATATATATATATATATATATATATATATATATATATATATATATATATAAACAATGTCAATTACTGCTATAGTAAACATAAACCCACATATGACATAAAGCACAAAGCACGTCATGTTTCTTTATAGCACGTTCAAAGACACATCAAGTGTAGTGGTATGTGAATGAAACGTATGTATCTGTGCGAATATGTACTGCAGTCTCTCTGTTCGTCACGTTTTGATCGCATTGAAGTCAATAAATTGTCAACAACGATCAGCATACACAACAAGAGTATAATATAACAAACGAACGTACATTCGATACCAACATAAAACATACAACTCACTAGTGCGTAAACAGTGCTAGGCGCTCTTATCCATCCATCTATCCATCGTCTCTCTGGATATTGTTGTGTTGTGTGTACGTACGTTTCATACATGGATGAACAGTGCAACATGGCCGCGGATTACACGGGTACAAATATTTATTCAGGACTATGATCGCATGGCTTAATCCTACAGGATGATCCGACATCACCACATCACGGGAAATTGAATTCGGACAATGAATGATAGTATGTATTGGTAACTATATATATATATATATATATATATATATATATATATATATATATATATATATATATATATATATATATTTAACACTAACTTACAATAAATCGTATAACATATATTAGATATTACATGCAATTATTCACTAATGATAAAAGTTAAAATAAACACTTGAGTTTTAAATTGAAACAACGGCAATAAACTTAATAGTAAAAGATAATATATAACTACCACTGTAATTAATTTGAAATAAATAATAAATTATTAAAATTCGAAAAAAATATTTCTAGTAAAATAAAAGTTATTAATAGAATTTAAACAAAAATTGAAAAAATTACTTTTGTCCTCTGTTCTTAAGACTTGCCTGTCTTCTAGACTTAGATTCAAAACTTAACCCCCGTTTGACATATTTTGAATTTCGTCATCTTACCAATTAAATTACATAAAGCTCAGACCCTTGTCACTTGAAAATAGTTGTTAAAGACTAACAGCCATAAAAATAAATTCAGTGGTTATTGAACAATTGTAAAATCTTATGATATTTGGAACTATTAATTGATTTGTGTTAAAAGAGACAATTATTTTTTCACCATTTGATAATCTTTTAATTTTACTAATTATTCCGTAATAAAATTTTTTATCATAAGTATACAACTGTAGAGTCAAGTTAGATGTTTAAAATATAAATAGTCTTTAATTACCAATTTTATTTATTTTATAAATGAAAAATTAAATTTATTAATATTATCCCACACGTCTTATTATCTATAATTTTTTATTCTTTTAAAAATACAATAAATTACACTAAAACATTTGACATTTACCAATATTATTTAAAAAAAAGGTTTAAATTAAATCAGAAATTTTATTGTATTGTTATGTCATACAATGAAATTTGAAGGAGTTGAAAACGAATTTGTTAATTTAAAAGTGATTATGAATAAAAAAAAGTCTGAAATACTAAATTACAATAAAGTAGAAGAGTGACTATAAAATCAAATAATAATTTAAATAAAACTACAACATAATAACCAAAAATCAAATAAAATATTAGCATACGCCAAATGTATTTCAAATTAATATTTTGGTTCATAACATTAAAAATATTAAATAATAACATACTATTGTCATAAAAATAGTTTTGAATTCATCGTATAAACGTGTTATTTTAAAATTGCTTCTTTTCGTCTTTGTCTATTATCAGTCTTTGTTTATATGTCATAAATAATTATTTAAAAATGAGTACATTACAACCAAATAATTCAATTATTTACCATTGCATATAAATTGACCTACTTTGGAATTTTATCAAATCGGTTGTATTTTAATTGAATGAAATGGATACAAATGTTGCTAATTAATATATGTATGTACATGTATATGTCAAACTAAAACATAAAACGTATTTTCCATAATCCCATATTCTACTACATTACGATATTTTAATATTTTGTTCATATTTCACCAGAAATAATTTTTCAAAACTGTATCACATTTTTTGAATTTTCAATTTTCTATACTTTCTATATCTAGAACATTTCCAAAAATTAACATAATTTTGTTATTTTGCACCAAAGTCTAATTTAAAATATTTTTTTTATTCTTCTACAAATTTTGTTCAAATTTTTCTCTTTTGAATTGTAAACATAATCGTCGAAAATAAAATTATGAAAACAATATCAAATAATATAAAGAAGACATTGTTTATATTGATGAATTCGATATTAATACTTAAATCTAACTATACTAATAATAATAGTTGTAATAGTAACAGAACCTTTATCGTTGATTTTTTTCTAAAATTCTCTAATAATGATAATGATTTTTTCTATAATATTTTTTTTTTTGGAAGGTGAATTCAATGGTATTAATTATTTTATTTTTAATTCCCAAATTGATTAAATCTTTCAATTATTAGAAAAATGTTAGAATAATAACGATTATTTAAAGGATATTGTATTTTAATCATTATTAATGTTGTTAGATAAAAGTTAAGTCTATAATAATACATTTTACAATGTTTACTTGAATTTAAATTTTAAAATGAATTTTAAAAATGAATTTATATTATTTTATCAATTTCTCTACTTTTTGTTTTGTGGAATTAAGGGGGTATTCTAGTCTAGAATTTCGAAAAATTCGATTTTTGTTGTTGCATATTTTCAAAGTTTAGACCTTTAAGAATATGACCTTAAGAGGATTTTTCGAAATTCGAATTATTTTCGGAGTTATAGCTATTTTTAAGACGCGCCAACCAATCCGGTCTAAACTCGACTCCAAAATTTCAACGCGTTTTTCTCGAAACTACTTTTTTCGACACGGTTGACGTGATATCTCAAGTTCTAATGAACCGATTTACTTGAAATTTGGTACAGAGCTTCTCAATATAACAGTGATTGCCCCTGCCTAGGATTTTTGGAAATTTTGTTTTTTACTATTTTTAAAAAATTCCGAAATTTGAAAAAAATAGGGCAAAAAATAACTGTTTTTTCACACTACCGCCATTTTGCGAAAAAAAATCTTTTTTAAATTTCCCTAAGCAGGGATACTACTACAACCTTCTTTTTCAATAATTTCAAAAAAAATTTGTTTCAGATGACCGGAAAGGTTGGAACCACGTCAACCAGGAGACACCTTTTTTTTCGAGTCCCCACTTTGCCAGCCTGTACCTTTTTCAATTTTGAATTTTTTGTTTTTAATAATACCTTTTTATACTCTTAAAATGTCAATAAATAACTGATAAAAAATGAATAGTAAAAATATTTGTTGTTTTTTTTTTTATAGCGCCCGAAAAACACCTAAAATTCGTGCGTCTAGACTAGAATATTCCCTTAATCGATTTGGCTAATAAGCGGGTCGTATATGAATAAAACAACGAATTTAATTTCAATTTATATTAAAATCAATCAACACGGATTCAAGTTAATCAAGCGTTTCAGTAGACAAAAAAAGAAAATACCTGATGTAATAATTTACAAGAGTAATCGTCATCACATATAACAAGCAAATTGACAATATCGTTGTATTACACGCGTTGACACGTGACCGACGTCTGTCACAACGACTCTAGTGCATATATTAATTTCTATAGACACCCTTCTTATCAACTTTTCAAATAAACTATTCATGTCGACGATGCATAAAAATTCACTATGAGTATTTTTTCTCTTATCTGAAACATTAAATTGATGTTATGTGCTTTATTGCTTTATATATGTGTGCATATATATATATATATATATATATATATATATATATATATATATATATATATATATATATATATATATATATAGTGTTGATTGAAAATATTAATATGTGAAGACAACTAGTGGAGAATAATTTACGAATAAAAATGTATAAATTATAAAAATTAAAAAAATACTTGTAAAATGTTTCCACTCTCTTAAAAATAAACAAGATTTTAAAAAAATGTCAATAAACAATAATTTAAAATTATTCTAAATGTACATCTCTATCAAATTTTCAAAAATATCGGTATACTTAAGGAATTATACTTTACTTTGTCGAATAATTGTCATCGAATAAAAATATCTTATATATGTATATATAAAAGTTCAGTCAAACTATATTACATTCTATTTATTACAGTTAATTATATATCAAGAATAATGAATATTGAGTTGTAAAAATTAAAAAACAGCCTATTTTCATATAAAGTAAATTAGTTTTGAAATCACAATTGTAGAAAAGAAAGAAAGAAAATTATATTAAAACTTTTATCAAAAAAATTGAATGTTTTTCTCGTTTGATTTTTTATTTAACACGTTAACGCCGGCGTGTACCACCGGTGGCTCACACGCGAATGGTTCATCTGGCGGCGTGTACCACCGGTGGCTCACATCAGCTATAGTTTTGTAACATAGTTTTGTTAGATGAAAAAAACTTTGTGGTTAAAAATATTTTTTTTATTGAAAAATTGAAGAGCTTATTTTTACAGGTAGGCTATAATAAACTTAATGTATTTACATATTTATTTGTTTTTGTGTTTTTTTTTTTAAAAAAAAATGCGGCATGCACACATGCTTATATGATATAATAAACGTATAATAAAAGGAAACTGCATTTTTGAGTATGAAGTTTTGCTAAACAACATTTTGTGCAAGGCGCCGTCAGATAAAGCAAAGTACGATTTTTACTGCCGCCCGATGAAGCGACATAGAAAAAACTGCTCCGTCCTCAACGTGTTAAACTAATTTTATAGTCGAGCTAATGTCATACATAAAACAACCTTATAAATTACATATTTAAAAGAAATTTATACATACATAATAATATATAATTTTATAATAAAACAATTCATTGACTTGAAATGATATTAAACTGAATAAAATATAAATATTTTAATATATGAAATGGAAAATTAATTTCAAAACATGTCGATTTAAATTTATTTTCACATAAACTGAAATAAAGAAATTACTTGTCGAATGAGAGAATAAATGATGAATTATATAACAAGAAATAAAAACCACAACAAAAATAATTACGGAACTTCCGTCTAATAATATAAATCATATACAAAGTTTCATCATCGAAAACTTGCCAATTCGCGCGCAAATACACTGACAGGTACTACCAAACTTGAAACATTGAAATGAAAAACGATTACGTAGAATGAGGAAAAAAGTCTGAGATTTGTTACAAATCTCGCAATTGTTTGCGTCAGTTTGGCTGAAACTCCCCTAGTGGCCATACCTGCCCGCGGGCGGTGTACGTACCGAGCGCCGTAGTTGTTGACGACTACGGCAGTCGAAGCGTCGCTCCGTCGGGGCTCGAGTGCTCGCCAAACAAGAACAATGAAACAAACGAAGCATAATTTCATAAAATAATTACGCGGAGCAATTTACGGCAATTATTATTCGAGTTGACGCTAAATGTTTCTGCAGCCACACAAAGAATCGAATTTGTCTTTTCGTCAAATGTGGCGTAATATAACAGGGAATGACGGGCCAACAAATATTTTTGATTCTGAAATTACTGAATATATATATATATATATATATATATATATATATATATATATATATAATTATCACCATAAAAGTCTATATCAGCCCATTAATGAACGAAAACCTCATCGAATGTCATTAAATCATCTTAAATGATTTCTTAAAATTCTTCCATTATTTCCTGATCATAACTAATCTTATCCAACTCTTATCTTTATTATATTTTACAATTTTATTTTTTTTATCTTTGATAGGGTTGTTTTCTTGGTCTTTTTTGTTTCTTGGTTATTCCATAATTATTTTTGTCCATTTATTATCTTCTCTCCATACTATGGATCCTACCCATGCCCATTTCATCGATTTAATTTGTTATAGCAGTTACTCTTGACTATTCTTGTATCTTCTCGAAAAATTGAGAAGTAAATTTCGTTTTGAAAAATGAATTAAATAAAAACAAATCAGTTCCAAGCTTGGATATTTTACCTTTAAAAGTCAAATAACATTTGTGAAAAAATAATAAAGTTAGCTGATGTATTAACACAAATGGAAACTAAATGACAATTCGAGAAATGAATGAATACTTCAGAGTAGAGCATTTGTATTAAAATCGAAGATAATGTCTGACATTTAAGTTATTATCTTCGTCGAGAAAGTATTGTAGTTTTTCTTCGTCATCGTCTTTGTTATTGATACCATTATCATCCTTAGAGTTGTTGATGACAATGGTGAAATGTTGCAATTTATCATGACTACGACATGTAAACAACTACTCAAGAGGTGATAGTTAAGATAGATAAATGAATGACATTGTCGTTGTTTATTTCTTTTCTGCTACTACTTTTTATGAAGATTTATGAAAATCTTCGCAATCAATTTTTCAGCTTCAATGCTTTTGAATTGCATGTTGATGTTTTAACCTTTTCTACATAAAATATACATGTATAAACATACACACACACGTATATATATATATATATATATATATATATATATATATATATATATATATATATATATATATATATAATGTAAATAAATAAAAGAGTACTAAAGTTCATTTTTATATTACTATAAATAAAGTTTTGTAATGTTGACAACATCTATAATTTCGATTATAAATTCAAATAACTACCTTAATTGTTTTATTGTTGAAATCACTACATTATTTTCTATAAAAACAGAATATTATATAATGATCTTAAATATAACGTCATCCAAATGTGACGCCTAAAATTGTGTTTTATTAAAAAAAATGGGTATATTTTTAAAAATACACAAATCTAGGCGTCACATTTGGATGACACTATATTATAAATGTATAAAAATAAACAAACACATTTAAAAATATATGAAATGTTTTACATCAAATAATTATTGCTTGTTATGCAAATGTCTATTTTGAAAAAAATCAATTTATAAAATAATCAAACTGTAAAGGTTTTATCAACATTTAATTCCTTAATAACATAAAGAAACATAAAACAAAAATTTGTATTTTTAAAAAACATAATTCAAGATATACATTTTCACTACATATTTTAAAAGAAAAAAAGTATTATTTTTATGTACAATATTTATAATATTTATAGTATTTTAATTGAAAACCACATCGTGTATCTATGTATTGTAAATAAAATTTCAAATAAAAGATTGTTAAATATAAAATTAATACTTAATTAATTGAGGATTTAAAATTGTTTTAAATTTATACCAAAGATAAAAACAAATGTTAAAACTATTATAATGGGAAAAATAGATTACATGTTGAACATGATAAGACAGCAAAAAATAAATAATGATCATTAAAATTTCTTTATCTGATAAATCTTTTTTTTCTCTATGTATATATATATATATATATATATATATATATATATATATATATATATATATATATATAAATGCTTTTGTGTATATGCATGTATGCGTGTATTTGTGTAAATTTCAATAACTTTTTGTACAAATAAGTATATATGTTAATAATATATACGACTCTCTTTCTCAAACTTTGTACAAATTCGTTTTAAAAACTGCAGGTTTTACTTTGAGGGTTGACTATCAACAGCAATGTAAAAACAGTGGTGGGCGATTGTCGACATGAAATACTTGAGAAGGCCTGCGCAGTCATTAAGGGGATTTACAAGACAATGGCACATCCTGCGAATGGGCAGACGAGGTGGGGGAGGGTTGAAACACATCGACCAACCAGTCAGCCATCTGGCCAAAAATATCCATAGCAATAGATATACAGCGGTATCACACAATAACTGAATTCCAATAATATGTTTAAAAAAGAAATAAATACAGAAACAATTTCAAGAATATATTCTAGGTCATAGAAAGTATTGTATTTTAATTTCAGTTTAACTTCAGGAATTTATGGCATTTTTGTATTCTCACTTATTTATTCATAGTCAACATGGAAACATTTTTTAATGTTTAATTTAATTTAACGTATAATAACAATAAGCTTCGTATATCGATGTGAATTTTTAATAAATCTATTAATAAAGAAAAACTAGACTAATAAAAAGAGATTAGATTTTTTTAAGTTATTGTTAATTGTACAGTACTTAGAAGACAGACTATATAAAGAAAAAAAATATTTTTTTAAAAAAATTTATATATACATACACACAAATATATATATATATATATATATATATATATATATATATATATCATACCTTATTAAATAATAACGGAAATTAATCATAAATACAAAATATACAATAATACATATGTTATAAGTTCATAAAAATGCTTCTTTTTTTAAAAAATAAAATAATTAAGTTTCTATAAAAAATAAATTATAATTTAATCAAAATACAGATACATATCAAAGTTGTCATAAACATTTTTATATATGCTTATATGAATAAAATTTAGAGTACAGAAAATCAGAAAAGCTTTCGAATAGCTTTAAATTATTAAATATTCATAGGAAAATAATACATAAGTTACAAAAACACTAAAAGTCATTCTTAAATAATAAAAAATATTTTTAAGTGATTTTTCAGATATTTACTAATATACGAGTACAAATCATCGTTCATATTATTTATATTAATTTGAATTTGCGGAAACATTTTCAATATCCCTGATGTATTAAATTCGTATCACGTTAGATCGAGAGTATTCCAAAGTTCGCATCTCTACGGGTGCATAATCGTTTGATTTATTGATGTATTTATACACTTGTTATGTCGCGAGGGGGTTCACTCTAATGCTTACGACACAAAAGATGTGCTAAATTAACTTTCAGATTATTATCCTTTACCGCAAACGCTCACACACGATTCATATATAACAATATTAAATGCTCAGATGTAAATTAATGCATATATATATATATATATATATATATATATATATATATATATATATATATATATATATATATATTACAAATGTTCAATTCTTAAATATCTTTAATATAAATTAATTTTTTGAATTTTATTAAAAAAATGTTATTATGTTTACGTCAACATAATCATATAAATACTACGTAAAATGTTCATTTTTTAAAAACAATAAATATTTTTTTAAAATACAAATCACAAAATTATAGACATTTATATATATATAAAACCTGACCTGACCTGATAATATATATATATATATATATATATATATATATATATATATATATATATATATATATATAATCAAGCAATTTTGTTTCCAAATATCAAAATAAAACAATTATTAATATTTATTGCTACATTTGATCGTTCATGAATTTTTCGAATATGAATTTTCAGTATGAAACGAACACCGAAGGCTAACCGCAGCTTTTGTGTAAATATGACATATGTATTATCAATTTTTACCGAAATATTAACATTGATATTAAAGCATTACTGTAAACAACATAAAAGTCATCCATATGAATTATTAATTATAATGAATAAAAATTAGAAAATTATAAAAACAATGTATTAAAAATAAATCCTAGAAGAAGAATTAAAAATTATTTTAATTATATAAATTTACTTTTAACCAATGTTTAAAAAATTAATGAAGCAAATAAAAAAATACAAATTAATTATAGAAATTTATTTATATTTTTTTATAAATTATTCTAGCAATATGTATATTATCATATATATCATCACCCTCGCTCTATCCACTATTAAATGAAAGTCTCTCAAAAAATTTACCATTTTGACTGATTTAATAATTATATATATATATATATATATATATATATATATATGATTATGGAATTTTTCAAATTTATTATAATAATTGTATATACAAAAACATGCTTTAATTACATATTCTATGTTTATCAAATTTTAAATATCGAAATTATCATGTTTAATGAAATATTGATTTTTATAAAAATTAAAACTGTTTAATAGACAAATTGTAAAAGACATTGATAAGTTATTATATTAATAAATAATAATTTCACTTTACCTAAAATATAAAAACTTTACGCCATTATTTTCAATTGTACAAAAGTCACTTACATATAGAGTAACTAATACAAAAACGATTGTTTTATTTTAAATTTATAATTTACTAAATTAAAAAATATTATTAAGCTTTATTTATACAAAAATATTGAATTATATTTATAAAATCATTTAATTTTTATTTTTCCAAATAAATAAATATCAAATAAAATACTCTAAAAACTTCACTTTATGAAAAAGAATTTTAAAAATAATCTAATTTTAATTAAATATTAATGCCAAATCACGCTTCAAAAACATTTTATATATATATATATGTATATATATATATATATATATATATATATATATATATATAGATGTATATGAATGAATGAATATTATTGGCAAATACTTTACTCTAATCTCTCAGTAGGGGAGCTACTATTATAGTTTAGTAGCGTGTTTATTCATATGTCATAAATTGATATTTATTAAATTGTTATGTGGGGTGAATTCTTTCATTTTATCTCACACTGGGCGTTTGTCCACAAATTTAAGGGTAACCATCTCTAGCACAAGCAAACATATTATCAAAAGCAATAATTTGTTTCTATTAGATTTAATAATGTAAGTGTTTACAATTTGCATACATTAGAATATTATATTAATTATAAATTATTTGTATATAATATAGTAATTTAACGAATTAATTAACTGAAATACATTTTTGGGTAATGGTTTAGCCATGTTTTCATTTATTATTTGTGTATATTTTCATATTTCAAAACTTCATTTTTAATTCGTATGATACAATTCTATAATGATTCATCTTTATTTGAAATTGATATGAAAATTAATGCTGATAAATTTATTGAGATGAACATGTTTATATTTAAAACAAAAAAAAATTTTTTGAGTGATTTCATCAACAATGTTTCTTATAAAATGTTTTTCAATAAAAATATTTTATAACCTGGTTTTATAAATATTTTTTAGACATTTTCATTAAAATATCTATCTATTGTACAATATATTTTAACACACTCGAAACAACCACGAGGATATTCTTTTTTCCTTTTTTTTAAAAAAAATAGTTAATTTTTTGAATATTTTCTTATTCAAATTGATATTTTCTTTAAAAACGAGAAATGATTTTTTTAACTTTATTATAATATAAAGTGACACTAAATATAATAAAATGTAGCTAAATTTTTTAATAAATTAAATACATTAAAATAGAGAAAAATGAATCTAAAATGCTCATAATAATAATAATATACTTGTATAGGATTGCAAGTTTTGTAACAAGGATTTCAGTATGGGAGTTTCCAATATATAGCAGCTTTTATTAAATAACACTATAAAGAAAAATGAAGTATATAATTTATTGCATATTGAAAAGAGACAATACAATTTTAATAATACTATATCAATAAAATACTTTTCTCTTGCTACACTTAATTTAATAATAATTGATAATAATAAATAGATGAGAAATAATATTTAAAATATTATTTCAATATAAAATTGTTATATTTAAAACAAATGTATTGACTTGCAAAATTATAAGTAGGAAGACACAATAATGGATTTCTAATATACAACGAAACAAATAAAAATATTATTAAACATAAAAATTTAATTACGATACAAAAAAAATATTAGTTACTTTAATTTTTTGGTTTATTTGTATACGAGCATATGTATACATTGTACGAGGGTCATTTGATAAGTATGATACATTTATTTATTGTTTAATTTAATTAATTTAATCCAATTTTTCAATTTAGTTTTTCTTCCTTTTTTACCATACTTATCAAACGACCCTCGTATAAATCAGTTTTAAAATTATATTGTAGAACGATTTTCTATCAATTTGCGATTTCATAATATATTTTGTGAAACAAATAGACGTAAAATAGTTTATATATATATATATATATATATATATATATATATATATATATATATATATATATAAATATGTCATACAAAGAAATTCCACCTACGTTGGAGAGAAGTTGATAAAACAATGTCATCAGTGGGAAACAACATGCACATGGAATTCAATAATGAGTCACGATGTATGTGTGAGATTGCATCATTTTACACACGTTTATTTGTTGGTTGGCACGTGTGTGTTATATATGATTAGAATTGTGTGTATTAAGTACATATGTATGTGTGTGTATATATATATATATATATATATATATATATATATATATATATATATATATATATATATATATATAATGGACAGATAATCATAAAAAAATTGGTATTCTATATTTAAAAATATAAATATAAAAATGTATATTGTGTTTCCTTTCAAAATCAACTTTGAAAAAATTTTATATTTGTAATTACAAATACTTTTCATTTAGCTCTAGACATACAATATATATATATATATATATATATATATATATATATATATATATATATATATATATATATATATATATATATATATATATATATATATATATATATATATATATATATATATATATATATATATATATATATATATATATATATATATATATTAGGTTGGCAAATATCTCCCTTCCGCCTTCTGGTCTTTTGAATTTGCAGCTATGTATAAAAAAAAAAAAAAAAAAAAAAGCGGATGGGAAATACTTCCAAAACTAATATATATATATATATAAATATATATATATATATATATATATATATATATATATATATATATAAATCGCACTTACATAAATGATTCCCTATATCATAAAATTGTAATATAAATATTAAATATCAATATATAACTTTCTTTACTAATATATCATTCATTTTGTTCAATAAGTCATCAGAGTTCCATTATTTGGCTTGTTAGGACTTTTATTTAATGAAAATTACCATAAAATATCCAAATTCAATACACCAAAATTGTCTTGAAACGATCAAAAAATAGTAATTTGAAAGTACATGTTAAGTAAAAAAGATAAATGGTATAAAATATATTAACTTAATTGTGACACCATTTCTAAAAAACTAATATGATATATCAATTTTTGTAATAGAATACAACTCTGAAATTAATTAATTTTTTAAAAAATATATCGCTAGGGGACATTGCTTCCTACTCACTTCACTCGCAGACCTCCTAATTTGCTTCCATTTAACAAAGTAAATAATTTGTGAAAAATAAAAGGTTTAGAAAGCTATTATAATGTTTCTATATAGACGATGTTTATTATAATATATATTATACACACACACGCACATATATATATATATATATATATATATATATATATATATATATATATATATATATATATATATATATATAATAGCAACACAGTTAAAATTTATTTTGTTGGAAAATCTGTACGAAAAATCGACTTAAAAATCGTTTTTCCATTTTTTGTTAATTTTAATATTTCATAAAATTTGTACTTTGGTATTTCTCTGAAAATTTCGGAAAAGTTTGAAAACGAAATTTTCACATCAACCTAAAGACAGAGGCGAAGCACCATACTTTTTTAAATAGAAAGATGTATGTGTGTGTATATATATATATATATATATATATATATATATATATAGAGAGAGAGAGAGAGAGAGAGAGAGAGGTATATAATAAAAACATATAAAGATGTTTCGAATTACATTTTATTAAAAGTGATAAACCATTAACGTTTAAAGTATTTGAAGTACTACCATCAGATTATTCTTAAAATTTTTCTGTCATTTATTATTCGTAATATCAGAAAATATTAATTCATAAAATGATCAAATATAAATAAATTGATATTGATTTCAGTATTCACAAATTTTCCCTGTAAAATTAGAAATTAAATATTTTAACTTTAAATTATTCTAAAAGAAAACATTTTTCATTTAGAAACAATATTTGTTGTAAGATTTATTTTATATTCTGTAATATTTATATTCATTTATTAATATTATATTTATTAAACTGTTTCATCAGCATCATGTAAATATTATATTTATCGTTTCACGGTACAGTTTTATTACAAGTTTTTATATAGAAATATCATTTTAATGTAACTTGATTTCCATTTCTTATGGAGATTTCAATTCGCTTAAAAACGATTTAATATTAAAATTATTTTTCAACTATATGAAATAATACATATATGTTATATGTTACATCAATTCCTCATGTTAAAAATCTGTGTAGAATTGTAATGTAAAGATTTATTATTAATTTTTTGTTTTAAAGCGCATTTAATCGAGATTTGTTTAAATAATTTGTTTGTATTTCCATTATTTCTTATTTATAAAATACAATAAAAATTACTTGGATTCAATTGGTTCTAAATGAAACCTTTTTTCAAATACTAAAAGCTTTTTTTTAATAATACACATACAATTTTGAAAAATTACTATATACAGTATATATATTATATCGAATCAACAATCGACCGACGGTGTCAAGAATACAGTCGTATCTCTAAATTGCTATAACGATAAATTCATTTAGAATCCGATAAAACACACACCGACGGCATATTGCTTGCCGTTGGATGGGATTTATCTCGACAGCTTCATACGTAACAAGGTTAGGTGGAAAACGTGTTACTATGGTAACCGACGAACGACGGAAACTCCTAGAGTGGGAGATGTAATATGGCGGCCATGCGCGGGGCGGAGCACATTTTCATATCCGTTTTTGGGTATCATGTTCTGTGAAAGTTTGACTGTGCTTTCCACGTTATCACCTCTCATATATGTCCATATTTAATCAAACAGATGCTTTTCAGCTTTTTGTGACTTTGTGTTTAAACTACCACTGTATTCCAAAAATTCAGCCTTACTTATTAAAAATATAGTTTTATCTTTATGTATATTTAATTATGTAACAGATTAGATAGTTTGTTACATATTTTTTTTATATCGTTATTGAACAATAAAAAAAGAAAAATGTCATTAATCCAAAATGTATCTCTATTTTAATCCTAATTAATCCATTCCTCAGAATTTATTTTTATTACAGTTAATTTATTTTTTAACATAGTAATCATTCCTTTTTATCACAAAATTTTACAATGCTTAATATATATATATATATATATATATATATATATATATATATATATATATATATATATATGTTATATGAAACACATGTAACTTTCTCAAGGCTTGTCACACGGGAACAGTATACATTATCCACGTGTTGATTGTTGAAAAATAATTCCCTTAGGAATTATTTAGAACTATAAAAAACGCGACAATCAATTTTTGAAGTAAATAAAATATCGTAATAATGAGAACTAGAGGTTTCTTTGTTACTTATTACACTTGGTAACATCAGTTCTACACTGGACGTTGCAAGAAAAACATCAATTCTGAAATGGAGGATGCAACCAAGAAGAACTCCTCAAGTCACTGTTGTTGATTAATAATTGAAGAATGATGATTTTAAACGTTGTAATTGATTGATGATAAATAAAAATATGTTTATTTTAAAAACCGTACTATCGATTATTTAAAAATAAAACTTATATATATATAGGGTCATCCAAATGTGACGCCTAGATTTGTGTTTTATTAAAAAGAAACATGTGTATAGGGAAACATGTATATAGTTTCTTTGTAATAAAACACAAATCTAAGCGTCATATTTGTATTTATTTATTGCTTACTTTTTCGTTAATGCACAGTAAGTTTGCACATTTTAACGGTATACATATTTCAATATGACTTAAAATGATCAGTAAAGATATTTGAACTATTTAAGTTATAATCTTTAGGTTGAAATTCAAGTCCAATTGGAATTTACAACGACTGAATATCATAAAGAAGAAGATCTAAATACTCCATAAAAATGATGAAGAGAGTCTCGGCTATAATTATAATCTCATATATTAGGTTGGCAAATATCTCCCTTCCGCCTTCTGAATTTCGCAGCTATGTACAAAAAAAAAAGCGGAAGGGAGATACTTGCCAACCTAATATATCTAAATTATTTAGGACAACAGTTTATTTTCTGTTATTACATCAAATAACGTTATTCCAGGTTTAAAGTAAATCAAACATTTTTTTAAATTTCAATTATTGATAATTCAACATGCACACACACACACACACAAGTTATATGAAACACATGTAACTTTCCCAAGGCTAGTCACACGGGAACAGCATACATTGTCCACGTGTTGATTGTTGAAGAATAATTCTTTTAGGAAGTAAATAGAACTATAAAAAACGCGACAATCAATTTTTGAAGTAAATAAAATGTAATAATGAGAACTAGAGGTTTCTTTGTTACTTATTACACTTGGTAACATCAGTTCTACACTGGACGTTGCAACGACAACATCAATTCCAAAATAGAGGATGCAACAAGAAGAACTCAAGTCACTGTTGTCGACTGATTGATTGATAATTAACAAATATTTTGTTAAACGCTGTAACTGATTGAAAAATGAAACGTATTATTTTAAAAATTGTGTTTTCAATAATTTAAAATAAAACACTCATTTATATATATATATATAACTATATATATATATGTTAATATATATTGGTCTCCATTGTTTCAGTGAAATATCAAAATCCAAACGGACGCAACTGAAAATCATCAAAGGACTGCTAATCCCCAACCACAGTAGTCTCTAATTGAAGCATGGCCGCCGCGCGCGACTGTCAAACCAATGTTGACTCCCGGCCTCCGTTGTAGTGCAATAAAAATATTTTTATTTCACGAAAAGCTGCTATTTTTGATGTTTTGTACACACGTTACGAGCTCACAGCAACAATATACCGACCGTATTACACCTGCGGGCGGCTCTTTTGAAAATGGCTGTTCATAAAATACACGAAAAGCTCGAAACAAAGGCAACGTACACATATACAAGACAACGGACAAATGTTTATATACATATATATATATATATATATATATATATATATATATATATATATATATATAAATATATAAATCATGTTATATTTTAGTTCATTGTTTTTTCTATCTTAATTCTTCAACACCATCTATTGTTCTGCCTTTCTATTCTTCATTCAAACATTTTTCACTCGAAAGTAAGCTTTGAGGAATATTAATTTTAATTATTCTGTTTTACTTTTACAATTATTGTTTCTTAACATAAAAAAAACTATTACAATTTTAAATAATAGCTGTTTAAAAATATCCGCTTTTTTATACATAAAGAGAATTTTTTATTTTCTTTTTAATTTACACATAGCTTACGTGTGAACAGACAGTGTATATATATATATATATATATATATATATGGGGTCATCCAAATGTGACCTCTATATTTGTATTTTATTAAAAAGAAACAAAAAAAAACTATACACATGTTTCTTTTCAATAAAACTCAAATTTAGGCGTCACATTTGGATGGCGCTATATATACGAGTCAACAGAATATTTTTAATGAATATGTGCAGCATGAAATAAAATATGTATATAGATATAGTGTATATTATTATTATTAGATAGAGATACAGCATATAGTATCTATCATTAATTTTAATAAAAAAAATCCTTAAATTTATTATCATATTTAGGATTGAAAAACAAATTCTTGAATTTATTACAGAAAATATTTATACTCAAAGTTTATATGAATGAATCTTTCTATTCATTTGATACTCTGTTTAATTTGCTTTTACAAAAGTATTTTTCGTTAATCCAACATGACATGACTTTATTGTTTAATAATCACTTACTTATTGTTCACTTTATACACTGATATGCATTTAGATGGTCATGCCGTTAATTATTGAAGCCTTGACTTATAAAATATTGGCCAGTTTGGTAATACAGTGCTATAGAAATAATGCCATCGAAATGATTATCAATAAACATAAAGGGCAATAAGTCATTATTTTTTTTAAATACTTATAATATCAATGTAAATTGTCGGGTTTTACATAGAAATAAAAAAAAATCTTTTTTGGATTACTTCAATTATATTTTTTTATCAAATATATTTTTATTCTTAATATTAATGTTAAATGAGTAATGAAAATGTTATTTTTCAGAACATTTTATAAACAGTACTTTTTATTCGTTTTTATTTTCAATTAAAAGATAATTTACATGAATTTTAACTATGGTAAAGTAATAGGTTATAATGAAGTAATATTTAAATATTATTTAAAAAAAGAATATGAATTATTGAGATAACAAAATATTTTGCTTCATTTAATAAATATAAATTTATTAATAATAATAACAAAAAATTGTATTGCTTTTTCTTTTTGTTTATTTTGAATTTCAATGAAATATATAATAAATGTGCTAAATCTGTAACGCTGCTATTAAAATGATGTTTATGAATACAGAACATTGTTTAAAACAGGACTATAGTGTTTAAAATTTAAACTATTTATCAATAGTAATAAAAATTTAGATAATAAAAGACACACAAATATATATATATATATATATATATATATATATATATATATACATATTATATTCATCGTCATCAGCCTCTTTCTGACTATTATTGGATAAAGGCCTCTCGAAAAATTTTTCATTTTGACCGTTCTAATGGTTTTCTCTTTCAGTCTATTCCGATGAATTTTTTCATGTCTCTGTCTCATCTATCCGTGCGTTCCTTTTTGAGTGTTTTTATATATCTAATTTCCAATTAATAATTTTTCTTATTCATCGTTCTTTTTCTTCTTGCTATATGACTGGCCTATCTCTATCTCAAAATCCTCAATTTTGCTATAAAATACATATTATATATATATATATATATATATATATATATATATATATATATATATATATATAAAATCTGCGTTTGTTTTTGTTCGTAAATATCAAGCCTTACACAATTTAGTAATGCAATGTACGCTCTAAATATAATCTGCTACAAAACTGTATGTTAGGCGGGAACAGTTTAACCAACATATGGCACAGCGGCAGCAGTCAACAAGTTGTACGAATAAGTGCTCGTCGCTTTGTTCTCCAATGTGTTGGAAAATGATCCGGTGTCGAACAATGGATGAAAGATAAGCGCCCCCTGTTGTCACCACGGTCTGAGGTGCGTCCGGATGTGACAGGTCCGGACAAATGAATACTAATTGATATTTTATCATTTTAATACACACACACACACACACACACACACACACACACATATATATATATATATATATATATATATATATATAAAATTAAAAATATAACTTTATATATATATATGTAATCATATCAATTTGTATCAACCTACTGCTGGGTGAAAGCCCCAATGAATCTTATCGTTCATTGATACTTGATTATACTCACCAGGCTAACCAAGCAGATTGGTGAGGATTTTTTATTCAGGCCTTACTTTCTTAGGCAGTTGCCTTCACTAAAGCTAAAGAACCCTGTCTACTTTCTATCTCCAACCAAGGATTGAACGCATGTCTCCCGCATGTCAGGCAGTGATGCTAATCCCTACAGTCGGTTATATAAGTAGGGTCATCCAAATGTGATACCTAGATTTGTGTTTTATTAAAAAGAACTATACACATGTTTCTTTTTAATAAAACACAAATCTAGGCGTCACATTTCGATGATCTATTCGTTTAGTATAACAGCTAATTCACTTTTATATAAAATATTTATAAACGTGTATTTTTTTCTTTATTCTCTGTTACCCATCTTGATAACTATGTTATTGTCATTAAATTGCTTCATTATAAAATCTTTTTTTATGAGATCAATATAATAATAACCTAATTTTATAATGAGTTGTTATAAACATAAAAACTGTTCAAATACGTTCCAATGAATAAAATTAACATTAAGTAATTATTGAACATTTTTATAAAATGTGTAGTATTGAGATAACTGATTGTTCTTCTTTTCCTTTCCTTTATATTCTTTCTGATGTAAGGTGAGATTTTATCAATTGTTGACGTTTACAAGAAACTTTTTAATTCTCTAAATCAAAAAATATATCAGATAGGTTATTATCTCACCTCTAACTTTCTGTTAAGGTTTATTTTTTTATTAGCACATGTAGAAATATTTTAAAAATAGTATTTTTCGTAAAATAGTTGTATCTTGCGCTCAAAAAAGAAATATTTTCTCAATATGGTTGTAACAAACGAGATAAACAGTTTTTTTTTATCTCATAGTATTGTGATATTTGTAATATTGAAAGTAACAGATAATAAGAGAAACAATATCTGAAATATAATTCAAACCGAACTTATTGCCAAAATATTTTACGTTGGTTAAAACATAAATAAATTTATTTATTAAGATTTATTAAAATTATGCCAGAAAATCTATCAAGATGTCTACACTTATATATAATAATTTAGCAATTTTAAAACACCGTTCAAAAAAAGCTCAACTTCAATTTGGTGATACCAGTACTCTTTTACCAAAAGAAATCATGTTTGGGTAAAAAATCTTTGTGAATGTATACTAATAGTGTTATAAATCGTACAAACACATGCTTTATAATATTGTATAAAATTATAAATAATTTACAATTATACTAAAGTAGTATCTTGATACAAAAATATTATATTAATTGTAAAATTTTTCAGAGTATATATATATATATATATATATATATATATATATAACAGAAATAAATTGAAACAAAACCAGAAATTCTTTTCATTGTTCTTAATGAAAGTACTCTACAGCTATAAAATAAAATTCAACAAAAATTTTCTCCTAAAACCTTCCCTGTTCAACACTCTCTAGTCTAATATGAGGGGTGTAATATACAGCACCGCCCGCGTCAGGAATGCGTATCTTCGTGTCATAAAAGGGGCTTTACAGTTAATATTGTGAAATTTGTCATCGCATTAGAATCACGACCTGTTCAGTCGATAAAGGCTAACATGACCGAGTCACACACATGCCAATTGAAAATTTATTCATTACCCATTGATATGTATAATATAAAATATATGAACGCGTACGTGTTTAGGGGATGAACAATCAACATAACGGCACTACTATTTATAAAATTATTTATTGAAGTATTATTGTATTGAAAGTCTATTCAATACAAATAAATTATTACTTTTTTGTTTATCTCGTATTGCGTGTCTACTTTAATAAAAATAATGCATTATTTTTTTTTATTTCATAATAATGTTTTTATATTTCAAGTTAAAATAATTTTAATTCCAACCACTAATGCATACCGCTTTACTACTATTATATATATAACTATTTATTTTGATCTTGTGACTTATAAAAATGTTCAATAATCACTTATTTTTCATTTTATACACTGAAGCATATTTCGATTGCAAAAATGCTCTGACGATAATGGTATAGCCATTGAAATGTACATTATCAAACAGAATGAATTATAATGATTATTGTACATTTTTATAAAATTTTAAGTCACTGAAATAAGTGATCCATTTGTGTTAAAGAATATACATCAATCGCATGGCTCATGAGTTCAATGAATGTATGATGCCCAGTAAATAACGCTTTAAGACACTGAATTTTAGTATAAAGATCTAAAACTCGTATTTTACCAAATTGATAAACGTATAAACATGATTGTATGCACATATAAGTTCTTTTTTACCAATTTCATAGACAATGAATGAATTATATATAAATTAATGAGCGCTGTAAAAATTAATTTTTAAACAAAAATTAATATTACACTTCTCTAAAAAACAAAAAAAAAATTATGGAAATGATGTATTGAAAGCCATTAAAAAGTAATTAAAATTTTTCTGATAATTGATGTTTGTAACGTTCTAATAATTAATGTTCAACAATAAGGAATGTTTTTGAGTAATTTAAAATTTGACAACGACTAATGTTCCTTAAATTTAATAATGCTTCCTTTTAATTTTAGTGGAAATAAAACTATTTCTGGAAAATGAGAAATAATCTAATAATCTTATTTTAAAAATTATTATTATTTGACAAAAAAATTACTATTTGAAATTTAAGGCTGCTTGTAAACATGCTTTTGAAATGATATGCCATGTAATTATTTGTTTTATAACTAACTCAACAGAATCTCAATAATAAATTTTGGTTATTAAGAAATTAATAACCTTTATTTAACACGACTTTCCCCACATTGTATAAAATATAGTAAAAATGATTATAATTTTCAAATATTTAGAGCCCATATATATGTGTATGCCTGTGTGTATGCGTGTACAATTTACAGCACATAAAGTATTCAAAAGCACCATCTCTTGAACGTGTGTAGAACCTAACTATTATATTTATTTGATGAGAGATATCAAAAACACGTATTTAAAATAATGATCTGTTTTGTAAATACAATTTAATTTCTATATTTATCTTTATTTTCAAAAAAGTAGTTTCAGAAATATTTCAAAATTTATTATAATTATTTAAACAACTTGCAAATTATTTCTAGCCCATATAAATATAAATTCTAGGACATACATATTTAAAATATTATTCTAATTATTGCAACAAAATTAATCACATTTAATTAATATTATTCATTGAAATAGATTATAAATAATAAAAAATCACTGTGAAAGGTGCATTTCAAAAAGATAATAATTGGAAATCGTCTTAAGTTATTTTTATTGGAAAATGTTAAGAAAATATATGAATTATTTTTAAATGATATAAAATACATATTTATTATCAAAGAAAAAAATAAATTCTAACATATTTATATATAAATAGAAATAAGTATGTGTATACTATGAAATATTTCCAAGTACCAGTTATTATTGAAAAGGGCTTAAAATATTTAAGTTTCATTAATAAACCACAAAATTATTAGTCAATAACAAATTTCTTTTCACACCTATTAGATTAAAATATATTAGTATGAGAAAAATGAGTATAAATATATTTATAAAGGATAAGAAAATGAATTACCTTTTTTTTATAATTAACTACTTTACTTTATTAGGTATGATTAATTTTAATAATTTAGTTTAAAGAATAAAAATGAAAACAAATTAAACGAATATAATCAATAAAAATTTTAAAAATTATTTATAATTCAAAATTGATAATTTCTTTACTACTCTCTTAATGATTGTAAACAATATTGTTATATTAAAATGTATAAATAAATAATCTAGAATAAAAATTATTAAAATCAATTTGTTTATATTACTTTTATTTCAAATATACATTCTACTATTAAATTATAACTAACAATGATCAGAAATTATGACCACAATTTCAAAAGTGCCCTTTTTGATATCTCTGAATTTTTTGCATGAACATAATATTCCATAAATATTGGATCAACTAATTTATCTTTTGGGGTGGTCTTGTAAATTGGCTCTCCGTACAAAGTTCCAACTTCCCATCCCGGTACATTTTTCATTAATTCTGCCTCTTCATCGCGATTCTTACGTAATTGTTTCAAATACGCTCTGTCACGTTCAGCAATTAACATGGGGTACATTGCAAGACGTCCAGATCGTCTTTCAACTTCTTCTTGACGAATTGATTTCCATGTAAGAAAATATAAGTATAAACTCCCTGCAGTAACTGCTAAAAATCCTCCTATTAATGCAGGCCCTAATACAAAAAAATAATTGAATTTCAGAAATATAATTATAAATTAATGTATCATTACAATACATTGTTTGTATATTAGATACTTCATGTGAAATAATTACATTGTTTTTTTGTAAATTTTGATTGACTTTTGGGTTACATAAAAGTCATTAATTAAAATAAAATGTAGTAACATATTCACCACTAAAAAATGTTTTCGCTGGAACTCTGGCGAATGGTATTGGTTTATATCCTCCAGGAGGAGGTAATTCTTGTTTAAAAACATCCATATTATTATAAATTTCTTTCTAGACTATAGACATTTTTTCAAATCACAGACTTCCCATAATCAATACATCTGATAGATTACATAACCTGAACTGAATATAGTAATATCTTCCATTCAAAGCAATTTTAATTACATAAATTTTTAATTATTTAATTTTAAAAACAGTTACTTTTCTTAATGGAGCTGTAATAAACTATTAAAAATGCACCAAATTTACAAATACTTGTCATAGAACTCTGTTGAAATGTATACATTAAACAGTAAAACGCCCCTAAACAAGATTTCAATCTAAATAATAAACCTATAAAGTAAGTAATATTAATATATTATTTTTAAACAATTATATTTTAATATTGGTGTATTGGAATTTATTTTTAGTTATTGTAAACAGGTTTGTTGATTTAGTTATGATTTTATAGTGGCATTTCTAATCGATGTGAAAATTAATATGAATTAGACCGAGCTTAACTTAAATTCAAGATGGAACATGCCCTATTCATATACTTATTTCATATGTCTTTTATGAATTAATGTTTAATTTGATATGTACTCTAGACAGGTCGAATGACAATAGGTACATGAAATAATATTAGTTTACATATTTATATAATTAAGTAATCAATATATGTATTTAAAACTCATAACCCCTATTTTATTCACTTCAGATATATCTAATAAATATTTTCATATGATTACATTCCTAAATAAAAATACAAT
Organism: Neoneuromus ignobilis; assembly: GCA_029203775.1. Taxonomy (NCBI): domain Eukaryota; kingdom Metazoa; phylum Arthropoda; class Insecta; order Megaloptera; family Corydalidae; genus Neoneuromus; species Neoneuromus ignobilis. The sequence goes on along the minus strand of CP092089.1, from coordinate 37,750,507 downwards.
AACTTTTAGATCTTTCTATGAATTTAATATATTGTTAATGTTATCTATAATGAATATGTTAATATAGAATTTAATTTGTAAGCTAAATTGTAACTGATAATGGAATATAGAAGTAATATGAGTATTTTAAAGCAAAATATGTCTCATATAAAAATGTCAACAAACCTGTTTATATAAAAATTATCTTAGTTGTTTGAAATATGAATTTTTTGTTTATTATTAATAATACTGATTACTATGAATAAAATTATTTTTCTATTAATATAAATTAATGCCTGACATTTTATTAAAATATTTTTACATTAAAATTTTTATTAAATATACCCAAGATTAATATAAAATTCTTTTAATTAAATATTCGATATTTATTGTTTAAAAAATATAAATATTTTAATAAACATATTTTCTTAAAAAAAGTATGTACAATAGAAAAATAATCATAATGATAATTTATGGAAGCAGAAAACATCAATGCAGAATAAAATCATAAAAACAGTACATTCAAATTCAGATAAAAAAATTATACATTTAAGGATTTTTTATATAAAATACATTTACATATTGTTTAGTAATTTAAATTATTTCAATTTAGTAGTTCAATTGCTTATTTTCATCTTATTGAAATAATTCAAAAATCATCTGAGATGATCAATCTGGTTGAAAATTTATAGGAAGAAGTTAAATCCAGAAATATGAAATAACAATTTTTTATAAGTTAACAAGTAAATAAGAAGCGAAATAAGGAAGTATCAATCTAGAAATGATAATAAAAGAATTGAAATTGATTAGATTAACAAAAGCATTAAATATAAAAGTTATTGAATGTAATACTATTAATAGTTTTTCATGACTTCAGTAAAAATATAAACTGAAATTTAATGATTATTTATTTTATATAAATGTCAGTATAAAATTATTTTATTTCTTCTATATTATTTTTTGTTTTTATGAAGTAATTCTTGACAATAATTTAATTTTTGAAATTACTTATTACTGAATATAAATAACAGATATTTAAATAAAAATGATTAACTCTAAAACAAGTAATCATAGCATAAATATATTAATATTTTTATGATTAATTTAAGTGTACTGTAATTTAATATACTAAAAGTACTAATTAATACTATTTTTTTAATGTTAATTTTTCCTGTCTCAAGCATGTACATTTTTAAAACTTTACTCAAGACTGGAATTAAATACTTAAAAAATATTGTTGGCTTATACTTGATTTGAAATAAAAAATATATTTATTTCATATTGTTAGGAAAAATTTTGATACAAATAGTTTAACAGAAATTCTGTAAAACATGGGAAACATTGAATTGTTCACAAGATTTGTGCAAATCTAAAATATGAGCAAATAACTTGAATTGAAAGAAGAAAATACAAAATGTTAAAAAAAACTGTAATTGAGTATATATACAAACTTTAGAAAATAAACAAAATGAGCAAGAGACGAAAAATAGTTATAAGTAATGAATCAGAAGTATTATCAGAGGTACAATAAAAATAATATAATAAATTAAAAGAATAGTAGTGCATAACTACCTTAATATTTTTTAGAATGATTCTCAAGAAACACACCTGGTGGAATATATTGAATGCCCAGATATTTATATAATAAATGATCAGGAATTAGTTACTACAAATCAGTTTGTGGTATTTTTTTAATATATTTATTCAGATTTTATTTCTTTAATAATTTTTTTATATTTTTAAGCTCAATGAAAATAATTCACAATTTTTACAAAATACTGAACAGAAATCTGAAATTGAAATCGAGGAAGTTGATATTCAAAATGAAGAAAATAATCAATCAAATTCAGCATTACAAGAATCAGTAAGAAGTGAATTTATATATATTTATATATATATATATATATATATATATATATATATATATATATATATATATATATATATATATATATATATATATATATACATACACATCATTTATATTTCACATAATCATCTTAATAAATAACATTATATATATCTTCATACTGTTGTGAATAGTTGAATAGTAAAACATTTAATTTTAAAAGTTCTTGTTATAATAACTAAGCTACTGTTTTGGAATTTGAATTAATTTTCAATACTTTATTCAATTTCTTCACCAAAATCTATGACTCAAATACTAATAATAGATTTATTAAATATAAAAAAAATTACTTATATAAATAATTAAAACCATTAAATATTTTGTTTTTTAATAATATCAAATTAGAATATTTTTTTATATATAAAGTGAATTAATGAACAAATTCTATTATATTTAATTATATTATTTTTCAATTATTTACTATTATAAATATACATTCCTTTTTTTAATACATGTATTTATAAAAAGTGTAAATAAAAGAATTTGTATTACATTATGACTTATGTAGTAGATTATGGGTAAAATGAAACTTTTATCTATAGCAATTAAGAATAAATTAATTCAAAAAATAATTTTTTTAGATGGAATATACCATGATTAGTGGAAGTCGTGATAAAACTTGTTACTTATATTGTGATGGCCAATTATATTTAAAAAACCGTGTTAATTACTACAGATGTCGTTTACATCCATATTGTATGGCATCAGGCCGTCGAAATGGTAAAATGTTTCAATTGATACACCCTCATAGTGATCATGGAGATCAAGAAGATATGAGAAAAAGTTTAATGTTACTTAATTCTCTAAAAATTAAATCTAGAGATGATCCTGAAAATTTCCATGATATTTTTGATAAAGAATGTTCTAAACCTGAGTAAGTTAATTTATGAAATTACATAAAAAAAGTAATATTATTATTAACTTTTGTATACTGTTACTTCCAATATTTTTTAGATTTTCTGATGTAGTTGATGATGTCAATAATAAACTACTTTCAACAAAGATTTTAAAACGGAATCGACATGCTGTAAGTTTGTTTATAAAAATAATATATAAATTGAAATATAACTCAAATTTGACAATTTATTGATGTAATAATAATATTAAAATATAAATATTATTTATACACACACACACACACAAAAGTATGCAAAAATACTTTTTTAGTGTTATTATTTTTTTTATTATGTAATGATAATTCATTTCACATTAATAAATTAATTTGATTTATTGATTTTTATTACAGTTTAATGTCATTTCTGAATTGTTAAAAAATGATAGTAAACAACCAGAAGATAATTCTGATGGTCAAATTTTAAATGATTTTAATCAAGTAAGTGTATAAATGTATGTGAATATATATGTATGTATATGTGTTTAACATGAAAAATGCACTTAATTTCAGACTCCATATGTTTTAATTGAAGGCCTAGCAATTCGAACTAGAGTTCTTTATTCTGCTGGACATATTTATCTCCATACTGGAGTTAATTCATATCGTTGTTATTTATATCCTAAATGTCTTGGCAGTGGTCACACTATAGGCCGATTATTTCAACTAATGGATGTTCATTCAAATCATGGACTGAAACATGATGAAAAGGATAGATTATTATTAATAGTAGCAATAAAGCGAAAAGTACAGTTAAATCCAGGTTCATTAGAACAAATCTATCAAGAAGAATGCTCTCGGCCAGAGTAAGATGTTTATTTTTGAAAAAGTATATGTACATAATGTATATTCATATACTCATATTTGTATAGTAGTGTGTATGTATTTATGTGTGTGTGCATATGTGTGTATGTATATGTATATATATATATACACACACACACACACATAACAATTTAATGTAGATTCTTTATTTTTTTAATACATAAATTGTCTATGTGTTCATTAATATAAAAAAGTTTAATAATTGTAATATTTTGATTTCATAAAAAAATATTTTAATATATATTTGTCTTAATGAAATAAAATATTTTTGAAGGTATGAACATATCCGAAATAAAGTATCTTTAGAAATGATACAAAAATTGTTAGCAGATCAAGGAACTATTAAATCTGATATTGATAATCAAACTGAGGTAAGATAGACTTATGTAAAGAAGTTATTTTTTATTATAGTAAAATTGAATTTTTTTTCAATAACATACATTTTTACAAACACACACACACACACACATATATATATATATATATATATATATATATATATATATAAGTAAGAAATCGTCGTTTGATAAGTATTAAAAAAAGTAAGAAAAACTAAATTGAAAAATTTAATTAAATTAAACAATAAATAAATTTACCATACTTATCAAACGACCCTCGTATATATATATATATATATATATATATATATGTATACACATATATATATACACATATATTTCTTTTTCAGGTGAATGTTGAAGATAAAGATGCTGATATAAAAGTGCCTGTAAGTTTATTTAAGATAGATGAATATATAAAATATATATAGTATGATAATGTTAAGTTTTCTTAAATATCTTATCTAATAAAATGTGTGTATATGCATATTATACACAATCATACACTTATACTAATATGTATATAAACATATTAATAACACAAACAAACTTGCTTTAATATATTAAAAGGTGTTCTTTTTTATACAGAAAACATACACTATTATTAATGGTGGATCAAACGGTCATATATTATATTGTGATGAACAACTATATAATTATAATCGTGTTGGATATTATCGCTGTCGATTATATCAGCAAGGATGTCCTGCAACAGGACGTTGTGGAGATGAGACATTTTCTTTACTTCGAGGACATGTAGGTCATGGTAGTCAAGTTGATGAAAAAAATAGATTAATTTTAGTGGAAACGTTAAAAAAGCGTGCTTCTACTGAGCAGTTACCTTTGCAAACAATTTATGATGAAGAAATGGAAAAGCCAGAGTAATATTAGTGAATAAATAATTAATATTTTTGAATTAATTATTTTTATATATTGTATGTTTTAGATTTAATTCAGTTTCACATTTAGTTCCATATCGTGTTATGTATAAAACAATGCGAAAATCACGTCATACAGCTTTACTTAGACGTGAAGAAGTATGTTATTTGCAATATAATAATTTTTTTATATATTAACTATAATTGCATATACGCACATGCGTACACGAACACACGCACGCACACACACATACACATACATATGTATACATATACATACACACACATATGTATACATACATACATACACACACACACATAATACACATATATTAAAAAATATAACTTTTTCAGCAAACTGAGCAATATCCAGAAACTCAAATAACTGAAGTAAAAGTTTATGACGTGAATGAATTACAACAACATGAATATGATACAGAAACAGTACTAGAAAATGCTATTACATACTGTGAAGTAAATGAGGATGGTGAAATTGAAGAAATAGAAGATATGAAACAAAATATTGAAACAAATTATGAACCACCAAGTTTTGAAAGCAATTCAAAAAACAGAACCAACATATATCCTGCTGTAATTAATTACTTTGTTAATACTACATTTCATAATATAAAATAAGTGTGTGTGTGTGTGTGAGTGTGTGTATACACATTATATATATATATATATATATATATATATATATATATACACATATATATATATATATATATATATATATATATATTAGGTTGGCAAGTATCTCCCTTCCGCTTTTTTTTTTTTTTTTTTTGTACATAGCTGCGAAATTCAAAAGACCAGAAGGCGGAAGGGAGATATTTGCCAACCTATATATATATATATATATATATATATATATATATATATATATATATATATATATACACATATATATATACACATATATATACATTTACACACATACATAAACACACATAGCAAAAAAAGCATAAAAATTAAATATGTTGCAAATGAATTATTTAAATAATATTATAAATTGAATTATTTTTATATTTTAAATTCACTGTTTCTGTCATGTCTTATTAAATATTATAAATTTTTAGATGGAATATTCTCTAATGGAGGGTGAACGTTTAGGATCATGTATACTTTACTGCAATGAACAATTATATACATTAAATCGTAGTAATTATTATCGATGCAGACTATATGCAGCTGGTTGTCAGGCCACTGGGATGCGTGATGGTACACGGTTTCGTTTATGTCGTGATCATTCTTTTCATGGGTCTCAAGAACCTGAACGACGTCGTATTACACTTATTAATACAATAAAAAAAAGAACTATGACAAATCCTGATCCTGATTACTTTGAAACAGTGTTTAATCAAGAATGTGAAAAATCAGAGTATGCAGATATTGTGGAAAAAGTTAGTTTTACTGTTGTTCTGAATAATATGCGTAAAATATGGAAGAGATATCAACAACAAGATCCTACATTAGCAAGAAACATAATGAAAAATGAAAATGTAATTTTTATTGTATTAATTTTTTAAAAACTATTTTAAATATAATCTTTAAAAAAATTTATATCCTGCTATATATACTTAATAACAAATTATAATTATTTTAAAGCAATGCTATTGTTGAAAGTACAATTAAACTTCTTTTTTTTAAAAAAAAACAATTGTTTGCTTTAAAAAATATTTTAGTATAATGCAATAATTGGAGTTTTTAATTTATTTTAGTTAAATGATTTAAAACACAAGTTGAAACCAAAACCAAATAAAGCTAATGATGCAGATGATCAAGAAGTAAGCAGGATGGCAGTAGAAATTGGTGATGACATACCTTGTGATCAAGATATGTCACCTGTAAGTTTATATTTTTTCACAATTATATTTTATAATTTTTAGGCTGCTTTTAAAATGTATTTATAGTTATTAAAAATTAAAATTTTACAATTTCAACCAAAAAAAAATTATAAAAGAATGTTGCTTCCAGTCACATATATATATTTTATTTAATAATGTTATTTTTAAATAAAATGTTAAGATATAGACCTACCAATATATGTTATATTAAAAATAATACCTTATATTTTAAGAAAACATATGTACTGTTAGAATTTTTCTTTAATTCCAAATATTTTTTTTAACTAAATGAAAACTGATATAATTAACATGAATAATTGGACTTATTTATTATTTAGCATTTTTTATAATATTTTTTATAATTTTTTATTGGTATATAAAAGATCATTTTATAGAAAAATGGTAGAGATAAATAAAATATCTGTATTATAGGTTAAAGAGAATTGTATGAATAACATTATTTGATATAATTTTTGTTAAATGAATTTGTAATCCAATGAAGTATTTACTTAATTTTTATAAACTTGATTTTTAATAACAAATAAAAATGTTTTTTAAAAAAATATTGACAATAATAAACATTAAATATGTTTAATAAATTTCTTTTGATTTTAAATGATTACTGTTATTAAAATATATAACATTTTATTATTGCATAAATTTAGACTAATAACAAACATTTAAATTATAATTCGAATATATTAAAATATATTAGTGAGAAAACAAAAGATATGGTTTAAAGTAAAATTGATCAATAATCATGTATGAACTTAATACATTTTATATAAACATTCAACAAGACTATATTAAGAAAATATTTTTTATTATAAAAAAACATAACTTTTGTATATATATTTACATACACCCACAGAAATAGAAATAATTTAATATGATTAATTCATCTATATATGTATTAAAAACATTTTAGCAAGAATATTCATTAATGGAAGGTGAAAGGCTTGGATCTTGTCTATTATATTGCAAACAACAACTGTACACAAATAATCAACGTAACTATTACCGTTGTCGGATGTATGCTGCTGGATGTCGAGCAACAGGTATTATGAGAGCTGATCGGTTTCATCTTATTCGTGCTCATAATGGACATGGTACACAAGAACGTGAAGTTAAAAGACTTTTACTTGTTACTGCTATCAAAAGACGTGCTCAGATTGATCCAACTCGTCTACAAACTATTTTTGATGAAGAATGTGCTCGTCCAGAGTTAGTTTAATCATTGTATTTATTTTTTTAATGGTTAATAAACTATTTTACTATATAATTATAATATATTTTGATACTAGAGATAATTAAATATTATTTAATTAAAAAAAATTATCATTTTGAGTATTTGTCACTGTAGTAATTTTCGATATTAAAATAATAAAAAAATAAATGAAGTGATAAATTATAGATTATTAATTTTCAGGTTTCGAGATGTTGCTGATATGGTGTGTTTCAAAAAAATTTATAGTACTTTAGATAGATGTAGAAGGCGAGCAGCAGTTGATCTTCTTGAAGTTATTGAACCGAAAATTCCTCCTGGTGTGAGTTATATATATATATATATATATATATATATATATATATATATATATATATATATATATATATATGTCTTTTTATATATATAAAATAATTCCATTGCAAAATTAATGTCATTTATCTACTTCAATTGTGAATAATTACTTCCGAACTTTAACGATTGCAAATAACCATCATTCATGATTGCAAGTATCACAGGAAGAGTAAGCAAAACAAGTGGGGGGTATAGACCTCAGTGGTCAGCCAGAGTAGCGAGCAAGGGGCAGAGCCCCACTGGTATATATATTATATATACCTAGTAATAAAAAAAATATAAAATATTTATTGAATTTAAATTTTTACAAGTTAAAAAATGTAAATAAAAATGAAAGTATATATTCTTTACTTTCATTTTTACTATATAACTGTGACTAAAACTTATTAATTTCATGTCATGTCATTTTAACTATATAAGTTAAAGCATTGTTATGCAACAAAATTTTTTTCAAGTCTTAATTTTATTTACAATTAAATTGCTAGTTTTGTTTTAGTTCATATTAGTATCAGTCAAACATGTAAATAAATATATTTCAGATAAGTGGAGATACTGAAGCCATGTCAGATCAACAAAGTAATATTAAAATATATCACAAAACTGAACCACAAGAAATAATGGAAATGGAGTGGCAGGAAGATCCAGATAGTGTAATATATATATATATATATAAAGAATCATTATTTTTTAATTTTCATATGTAATAAAGAAACATATGTAGCTTTATAACTTGTTTCTTGTTTTAAGTAGCATATGTAACTTGTAGTTAAATAATACATATATACATATGTATGTATGTATATATGTATGTATGTGTATATATTTACAGCAAGATGAACAATGTAGAGAAGAATATAATGAACCTGATAACAAAGTAAATGTTACAGAATTAAACACTAAGGATAGTTTACAGAGTAATACAAGTGTAGAACAAATGCAACAAAAATTAATTTCTGAAGTGAGTTAAAAATCCCATTTAATTTTTACATTTTTTACTAACAAAAATATTTTTTCAGCTTGGTCTAAGTGATGCAAATGCTGAAGAAACGTATGATGACGCAAATGTTACAATATCTCAACAAAATAATCATTCAAATGAATGTGACAAGGTAATACAAATACAAACTAATTTTATAAATATCATTATAATATATTATTTATGAAAATATTTAGTACATTGAATAGTTAATTATATTAAACTGAACTCTAAAAATAATTATAAAAATAGATAAATAGTTTATTTTGTAAATTTCAAATTGTATATAAAATTTTCTACATTATTTCTTATTTGGAATGAATATTTTGATTATTATATATTTATCTATATTCTCAAGTCTATGCTGTATTGCTGCAGTTATAAAATTTTTTATGCCCCTTTGTATATAGATATTATAAAATTATTTTTTTAATGTGTGTTTATATGTATTTGTGTGTGTGTGTGTGTGTATATATATATATATATATATATATATATATATATATATATATATATATATATATATATATATATACGAGGGTCGTTTAATAAGTATGGTAAAAAAGTAAGAAAAACTAAATTGAAAAATGTAATTAATTAATTTAATTAAACAATGAATAAATTTACCATACTTATCAAATGATCCTATATATATATATATATATATATATATATATATATATATATATATATATATATATATATATATATATATATATACATACACAAATACACATGAAAATATGTATGTATATGTGTGTATGTATCATTTCTATAATATGAAATCATTTTCTGATAGCTTGTAGAGATAATTATATATTTTTTAATTATTTATTTATGTTATAAAATTATGTATAATAAAAGAATTATAAATTTAAAAAAAAAACTAAAAATTTTTTTATTAGAAATAATTTTATTAAAGGTAATGAAAAAGTGATTAAATATTATAAAATATAATTTTATATTAATAAATTGCACAATAAATTAATATTAAAAAAATAATAATATGAATCTTGAAAAAGATTATTGATATAATTTGATAAAGAATATAATAAGGATTTAATAAACTTTCAACTGACCAACTGTTGTAGAGTAAAAAATTAAATCTGTTTAAAAGAAATTATTCTATAAATTAGAAACCACAATGTATAATTTAAGTAAAAAAATTATAAAAAAATGATTTCTACTAATTTCAATTCTTAGTTACTTTTTTAACAAATAATTTTTTTGTCAATAAATTATTTTAGACAAATTATATGTTTTTGTCTGGAGATCGTTTTGGTAGCAAATTACTCTATTCGGATGGTCACATATATTGTTTAAATCGTAATAACTACTATCGATGTCGAATATATCCACATTGTATTGCCACTGGTCGTGTATATGGTAATAAATTTAAGTTACATCGAGGACATTCGGCACACGCTCTTCAGAACGATGAACGTGATCGGCTTTTACTGATGAATTCAATAAAAACCCGCGTGCGTCTTGAATCTGAACGATCAATTAAAGAAATATTTGAGGAAGAATCCTCTAAGTCAGAGTTAGTGAAATAGAATTTGATTTTATATAACAATGATGAAAAGATTCTGAAATATTTATTTTTACAGATTTCGAGATGTAGCTCAAATGATTAATTATAAAACTGCTTTAAGTACTTTAATAAAGTGTAGAAATAGAGCTTCAATGGCAATAGATGAGGTAAAAATAAAAGTAATTTACTATTTGTTTCTTTTAATTACAAATTTATTTATAATAAAAACAAAGACTAACAATTTTTTATAAACTACTACTTTTGTTAGTGACAATAAAAATCATTTTTTTAAACTTAATTATAATTAATACATTTAAATTTAACTTTTTTTATAAAAAAAATATGTTTACACAAATGATAATGATATATGTATATTACTAAAAATTAAATATCTAAAAAAATGAATTTACTAAACTTTGTAAATGTATGTGTACATTTATATGTTTACAAAAGAGTGTGTGAGGAAGTAGTATTTAGATGTAATTAGACATTGTATTGAATTTGATCAATTATGTAGATAATCAAAATATATATATATATATATATATTTGTGTTTGTATACAGTTAGGTATATGCATAGTAGTTATGAACTTCTGCCCTATTAACAAATCAGTGTGTACATATATGTATGTGTTTGTGTGTGTGTGTTTGTATATAAATATACACGAGGGTCGTTTGACAAGTATGGTACATTTATTAATTGTTTAATTTAATTAATTAAATTGCATTAAATTTACCATACTTATCAAACGACCCTCGTGTGTGTGTGTGTGTGTGGTGTGTGTGTGTGTGTGTGTGTGTGTGTGTGTGTGTGTGTGTATGTATGTATGTATGTATGTATGTATGTATGTATGTATGTATGTATGTATGTATGTATGTATATGTATGTATGTATATGTATGTATGTATGTATGTATGTATGTATGTATGTATGTATGTATGTATGTATGTATAATATAGTTAAATAGTGTATAGTAGTAATACTGATTTTTATAAATATTACATTTAATATGTATTTGTAATAATAATGCAATTTTACATATTTTATTTTTTTTACAGGTAGAAGACAAAAAATATGAAAACAATCATTTTGTAGAAATAGAAAAATATGATTCTGATATTGAGATACAGGTAATTTAATTGAAATAATTATTATAAATAACTGTTAATAAAATTAATATTATTTAAATAAAATAATAATTAATATTTTTTTTGTTAATCAATAGGAAACAGCTTTACCTGTCATTTTAGATGAACCAGGAATTGTTTGGAGCCGAGGAGAATCTCCAATTAGTGATATAGAAAATACTGAAATACCAAAACCTAATTTAAATGTGCCAGTAAGTTATTTTATTTTTTAATTACCACTACTTTTGGACACATGTACGCACGTATGCACGCGCACACATACACACGTATTAATGCAGTTTATAATGCAATTCTTTGTTGCGTATATATTCTATTTTTTTTTTTTTTTTTTAGGTAACATATATATTAATTCAAGGAGACCGTACAGGTTCTCGTATTCTTTATTCTAATGGTCACCTCTATACTCGTAATCGTGGTAATTATTATCGATGTCGTAATCATCCAATTTGTCCAGGTTCAGGTGCTAGACGGGGCTCATTTTTTTATATGACTCGTCAACATTCTGAACATCCCTTACAAGATGATGAAAGAATTCGATTAGAATTTATGTATACTTTGAAAACACGTTGTCTTTCAGAGACTACTTCATTTAAACAAATTTTTGATGAAGAAATTACTAAACCTGAGTGAGTTGAATTAAATTAAACTATAATGTGATAATCATTTTTTTTTTTTTTTTTTGATATTATTAGACTACTTAATAGTACTACTTATTTGATTTATATATTTATTTTAGATATTCATCGATTTCTGATCTTGTATCATTTAAAATGATTCAAAGTACAATGGTGAAAATTAGGGAAAGGATTAAATATGTAAGTTATATATTTGTTATTCTCTTTCTGCCTACCTCCTCCAAATCTCTCTCTCTCTCTCTCTCTCTCTCTCTCTCTCTCTATATATATATATATATATATATATATATATATATATATATATATATATATATATATATATATATATATATATATATAAATTCCATGCAGTAATTATAACTTATTTGTTTTATGTTTAGGGGGGATTTGAAACAGGTACAATAATGTCATCATCCTCTAATTTTCTAAAGCAGTTTGATAATTTAGAATACATTGAATCAGATGTAAGTATTATTAATACTTAATTATACTTTGTAAATATTTATAGTTCAATTATTAATAATTTAATTTTTAATTTAAAATACATACTTTAAAAATTTACATATTAAATTTGCAGTTAAAAATGTAATACAGAATATTCATTTTTAATTAATAATGGAATATTTTAATTATTAATAAACTATTTTCATCTCAATAGGATTCTCAAGATAATGATTATGAACATTTGAAAACATTGAAGAAAATAGATGAAAATGATATAGAAGACAGCAGTGCTTATTATTATATTGTGAGTATACAAATAATGCATTAAACTAAAATTACATTAATTTATCAATTGTTTGTTTTAAGAAAATATGCTAGAAAACGGGGTTAATTTTAATTAATATTATTACATATAAAATTTAATCTATTAACCTATTACAGTTTGATGCTGATGATTTTGACAGTGATGTTGAATTTGTACAAGAATGTAATATAGATGACTCCGTGGAATACAGTATTTTTTTTAGTAATGAACAAAAACAAGCAGAAGAAAAGGTATTCTTAATTTTGTATTCATATTAAACATCTTTTAAAAATTTGTTCTATTTTTTCCAGAATTCCATAAAACCATTGAAAGTCTATGTGGTATGTTTAATTAAAATGTATACTTTGTATGTTTATTTTATTGAATATATTTTTTTATTAATATATATATATATATATATGTACATACATACACACACACACGTACAAGAATTCATAAATATTTGAAAATAAGATAATGCTATGCTTAAAATAATTAATATGTAGAAAAAAAAATAGATAATAAGAACAATATTAATAGTAATAATAAATAATGAAATAAATTATATTGTTTATAGATCGATATAGAAAAACAAAAAAATTTAACCTCATGTTATGAAAATGCAAAAGTTCATTTACCAGAAATAGATGAGAAAATGTTAACAGAAAATTTCTTAAATCAAAGAGAAAACAATTTTAATAAACCAGTTAGTATATTAATTTAATAATTATAAGTTAATTATAATTATTTTTAGATTTTTGAAATTAAAAAAAAATATTTTATTTTCTAAAAAAAAAACTAATAAAATGTTTTCTCTATAGATACATTTTAAAATGGTAGAAGATGCCATGTATAACACTTTTCTAGTGTATACTGATAAACAACTTTATCGTATATTAAATGAAAAGCAAGGAATTTGTGTTTGCCGAGTTCGATGTTGTCCAGCAGAAGGTGTAATTAAAGGAAATGTATTTATATTGAAAACTCCACATAATTCTCATGCATTGCAAGATAAGGCAAGATTGCAAATGAAACTAATTTCACGAATTAAGTCACGTTCTTTAGCTAAACGTTCAGCAAGAGTATCCAAAATTTTTCGTGAAGAATGTCTTCGACCTGAGTAAATATTAATTAAATTTATTATTGTCATTGTTTTATATATATATATATATATATTTATATGTGTGCATGTCATGTTTATCTTATTTATTTATTTTAAAAAAATATTAATTGTTTATTTGTTTTTATTATTTTGTTTTTTAGATTTAGATCCGTTATGTGTACTGTTACTTTAGATGGTATATCAGATTTAATAAAAAGGCACAAAAGAAAATTATATCCAAGACAACCACAAATCCTTGAGGAATTAATAACCAATAATAAAGGTTCTGACCTTCCACCACCTGTAAGTAAATATTTTATCTTTATTATTTATTATATGTAAATATATTTGTATTTATGTGTATATAAATATGTTTATTTGGTAGAAACATTTTGATTCATTATAATTACATATATATATAATATCTATAAATTAGTTTTAAGCATTGTTTACTTATTTTAGACTGAATTTAGTATTGTAACATGCTCAACTCCTGGTATACGATTATTACATAGTGAACAATCATTATATTATCATATAAGCAAAGGTTTTTACAAATGTGCAATAGAAGGTTGTCCAAGTCAAGGTAGAAGAGATAGAACATTCTTCCAGATTCTACAACCACATTCCATACATGAAGTGATTGATATTAACAATAAAGAACAAATTCTTAATTTAATTAACTTACTGGAGACTAAATTTATTAAAGACAAAAATGTTTTAGATGAAACGTAAGTTTAAAAATGCATAGAAAATATATAATAGTATTAAGTAATTAACATTTATTTTTTTATCATATTGGTTACATGAAGTAGTTAATTTCTCAGTAACATGAATTATTGTTAAAATCAACACATTGTTATTAGTGAAGTCAAAATGTTTCTTCATTACACCAAAATCTAGCATTTCACTTTTCAAAAATATATATCAAATTTACTGTATGTATATATATTACATAATATATATATATATATATATATATATATATATATATATATATATATATATATTATATAATATAAATACTTATACATAATTTTTTAATGAAGTTAATATTTTATAATATTAAATAATTTTTTTCTTTGCATTATAGAATTTCTGATTCTGAAGATAAAATTTTAAATAAACAACCAGAAGTATTGCCTGTAAAAGAACCACATGTTAAATATAAAGAGAAAGTGGTAGGTATTGTTATTAATATGTTCATTTAGTGGTGAACTGAACTGTCATGATTTTTTTAAATCTTCAATTCACAATATTAGTATTATTTATAGTTTAAGTTTCAAAATTATAAATGTTCTGCACTATATTATTGTTATTTAATCAACCTATTTTGGTTAAATAAATTATTTATGTTTTATATATTTTTGTTTATGTAAAAGAAATTATTAAACTTTCTGAGTTTATTTTCAAAATTAATGTTAAAATAAATAAAATAAACAATATTATTTTAAAATAGATATTAAATACCAATTTAAAGTCGAAAGTATGTTTTTGCATTAAATTTTAATCTTATATATATATATATATAAATTCATATTTTCAGGATGTTCCAGATGATGATGAAAATGAAAACAAAACTCAAGATTATGAATTAGACTCTGATAATACGCAAAATCGAGATATTCTTCAAAGAGCATGGGATTTATTACAAATTCCTGCTATTTAAACAAATATTAGCATTTTATAAATATTGCATGTGTGTGTGTTTATATATGTGCATGTTTGTGTGTGTATGTATATGTACACCTAGTTAATATAAAATTTTGTACAGATTTCAATATTATTAAATGAATGAAAGTGATTAAATAAATGTAAAAACTGCTAATTTTAATGAATGTTTATTTATTGATAAATTATTTCTTATGTATCTTTATATAGTTTAATGTATAAATAATTAAAATTTTCCTTTTTTGTCTTGTGATTTTTGAGTCACAGTGTAAATCAAATGTAAATAAATATAATAATGAAATTATTCTAGTCTATATTTTTTGTGTATAAGAGAAAAAAAAATTAGATATTGAAATATATGCAACTGTTGATATAATGTTCGTTACAGGATTAATATTATGTTTATAAATAAATAAAGAAATTACTGTATATAAACAAAAAAAAAAAATGTGAATATAGTCTTTATTGGTATTTAAAAACATATGGTTTAATTTGTTTGTTTTTGTATTTTGAAAATATAAATTATTTTTGCTTTATTATCAATTTACATGTTAATTTATGAATATCAATAGTTTAAAACTTCAAATAATGAAATTTTATATATAGTTATCAGATACAATCGAATTACGTTAATTATGTAGAATAAATCAAGTTTATTTTATCATAGTTTAAAATTTCATAAAACGTACAATAAATATTTAATTATATTTTTGTACTTATTTATATTTAAAATCGTATCATATTTTATGAGTAATATTTATATTGTTTTATTTTTTAGGTTCATTCTTGTTTTTAGATTTTAATTTTCACTAATTTTAAATACGTAGCCAAATTATTATGTATCAAAAATGAACAAAAATAATGTTGGTTTATTTAGAAAAATCAAAAGACAGAAATATATAATGAACATTTTATGATATTGAACAAAATTGAATATTCATGATTATATACATATATGTGTATGAGTGTATATATATATATATATATATATATATATATATATATATATATATATATATATATTAAATATATATATATATGCAATTTTGAAATTTTATTAAATCATGAATTTTCACTTTTATTGATTATTGTAAAAATATAAAATCATAAACATTTAATTATTTTACTTTGTTTTGTTTAAAACTAAAAAAGATTATTAATAAAGATAAGTAGTAGTATAGGATTAATAAAGATATGAAAATTACTTTATCATATCTTATGTTTCAATGAACAAATCAATATACACTTAAAAGTATAAATTTGATAATATTTAATATACTTGTATGTTATTTTAAAATAAAAGTAAGTAAACATTTCTCAGCAGAATAATTGAAATATTAGTAAATTTAACATCTTCATTTTTAAAAAATGAATCTTGGTTCTGATCACAAAGTGCCACAGTGTAAATATTTGTTATTGATAAGTACTTTGTAATTTAAACAATGATTATCTATACATATTGTAAATATATATTATTAGTTTGATCTCATTTATTGTACGTTTGTTTATAAATCGTTTTAAATGTTACCAAGTCAGAATAATTTTAAATAGATGTTTGTCTAAAAATCATTTAATTATTTAAGTAAATCATTATGTAAACAATTTTTTATATTGGTAAGTACTTTTAATATTTTCATTGAAAAATTAATAATTTTATTAAAAAATGATGTAAAATATAATTATTTTATCACTGAATCATTTAATTACTAAAATTATACAAACATATTATCAGACGATCATATGATACATCTAGATCTTATAAAAATGAACGTTTATTTCTCACAAATTCAATATAATTTCTTTCAAAAATATTTATATATGGGTTCCTTATTTTTTATGTCGTAATATATATATATATATATATACCCGAAAAAAGGTTTCGGTAAATGTGAATTAATTTTAATCAGAACATAGTGCTATAAAATTAATAACTATAAAAATAAGTTGTAATTTGCATTTGATTGTACGAGTATTTATATAAATTTATTAGTTTTCATTCCTTATGACTGAATTGTAGTAAAGAATAAAATTTCAAAAATGTTTTTCTAGATAATAGTACTTATAATACATACTGAAAATTGCAGATAATAATAAAAAAGAATTAAAAAAAATCTGCATTAATTTGTTTTCATTTTAATCATACTTTTAGCAAAAAATAATTTTAACATAACTTTGGTTATAGATTACTGACCTGTTCATACAATCATAATAGTTTATTTTATTAGGATAATGTGATTTAATGATGTCAATTTGTTGATAACAGACAATTGTATTTTATTATCATTAAATAAAAACAATATTATTCGTTCAAATCTTATTTTTTAAAATATTTTTAGTTCAAGACATTTCAAAATCCCAAACGATATGATTAATTTTACTCCAGAAATTAAAGAAACCTACAGCTATTAAATATTCATTATTATAATAATTATTACGACATAAATATAAAAATAGCAAAAATGGATTTACTACAAATGCAGATAGTGATTATGTCATGTTTAGGAATTGGAAGTATAATTACTGGTTTACTTCCTACCTGTTTTGTACCACAACGGCGAGTTTCATATCCGTTATGTTTATCTTCTTTACTATGTGCTGGTGCCGGTGTTTTATTAGCAACTATATTTATACACATTTTACCCGAAGTAAGTATTTATTTTTTAAAATACTTAAAATATTCTAGAACAATATTTTCAATTCATCCATAATTAAAAACAGTTAAATGATTATTAACGAAAGTTAAATTCATAAACAATATTACAAACATACAGTAATTTGAAAGAAAATAGATCTGTGGAGATGACGATGGACATCTCCACTTGTAAATGATTACACGATCGATATGTATGATTTATTTATTTCGGTGATTAACGTGGTTGTACAGTAATGTTTACAGAGTTATCTATTGTATGTGATGAGATGTTGGCGAGACCAGCATCTTGTCGGTTGAAAATAACTGGAGATGGACAGTTTTGCAGTCTTTTATATCGGTCAGTTTGTTTTCACATTCCTGAATATGGGGTCTTCCGGGGTTGCAGGGCCAGATGTTGTCCTTGCGGCTCGGCCGTTCGATCCCTCGGTGCGATTCCGAGAATCGGCTGGCCAAAGTGTTTATGACGGGAAACGCTGGCGGTGGTTTTGTGTGACCGCCACAGCCACTCCCTTCCCAGTGACTCTGACGGAGTCAGAAAGGAACGAAATGTTTTCGGCTTCCGAGAAGAGAAGCGTTGACGTCGAGGTGGGACGAAATGTTTTCGGCTTCCGAGAAGAGAAGCGTTGACGTCGAGGTGTGGCTGATTCGCGATCGAGAGTTGGTCACAGCATTAACTTCGCCCCGAGGTGTGCACTGTCACGATGTTAGACTTTGGCGTGCGTGCGGTGGCATGCGTGCGGCGGCGAGCGTGCGGCGGCGAGCGAGCGGCGGCGAGCGAGCGGCGGCAGGCGTGCGGCGGCGAGCGAGCGGCGTCAGGCGCGCGGCGGCGTGCGGGCGGCGGCAGGCGTGCGGCGGCGTGCACGCGACGTGCAAGCGACGTGCAAGAGGCGTGCGTTGCGGCGGCCTGCGTGCGACGGCAGATTGCGGCGGCAGGCGGGCGGCGGCGTGCAAGCGACGTGCAAGCGGCGTGCATGAGGCGTGCGTTGAGGCGAAGTGATACTGTGTTTGATGGAAGACGGTTCTTTGGCGGCACCTATGCTGCTGTTATAGCGTTCGAACGCCTTGTCTGGGCTGGAGGACGAGATGAGGACCATGCGCGTATCGTTATTTCGAAGTCAGGCTGCCAGTGAGTTTGAACACGGCCCGTGGGTGGTCCGGATGCTCCTCTACGTGTTCGGCGGACGGTTTGGGCCGGTCGTGAAGCGTCGAAGGACCGTGGCGTGTTCGCGGAGCGTCGAAGTGCCGTAGGCGGACGGGTCGGGCCGGTCGTGAAGCGTAATGTTCGCGGAGCGTCGAAGTAAATAGGCGGACGGGTCGGGCCGGTCGTGAAGCGTCGAGGTGCCGTGGCGTGTTCGCGGAGCGTCGAAGTGCCGTAGGCGGACGGGTCGGGCCGGTCGTGAAGCGTATGCCGTGGCACGCTTCCGAATCGCTGGAGCCGCGTGTCGCGCCGAGAATTGTAGAATCCGAAGGGCGTAATGAGAGCTCTCTTCGGGGCATCCTTTGGGGCGGCGGGATCTGGTGGGTCGCCGGTCGTCCAACTTTTTCTTCCGGAGATGTTGTTGCTTGGTTGCGTTGTTACTTGTTCATATTGTTGCGTCTTCGTATTGTTGCCGTTAATCACGTCGGGGTCACCAGTGTGGAGATGACGATGGACATCTCCACTTGTAAATGATTACACGATCGATATGTATGATTTATTTATTTCGGTGATTAACGTGGTTGTACAGTAATGTTTACAGAGTTATCTATTGTATGTGATGAGATGTTGGCGAGACCAGCATCTTGTCGGTTGACGAAGATACTGACTGGAGATGGACAGTTTTGCAGTCTTTTATATCGGTCATCACATTCCTGACCGATAAAACAGTTGCAGGGCCAGATGTTGTCCTTGCGGCTCGGCCGTTCGATCCCTCGGTGCGATTCCGAGAATCGGCTGGCCACATCTGGCTTTGCTTGTCCGTCTAAGTGTTTATGACGGGAAACGCTGGCGGTGGTTTTGTGTGACCGCCACAGATCAATGGTTAACGGATATTGTTAACGGTTACTGTATTTCTAACAAATAAAAAAATACCTATTAAAATAACATGGAAAAAATTCATAAATTGATATTAGGAAAGAGACAAACATTTAAGCAAAAAGTGTAAATGCTTACTTTTCTATTTCTTAAATCGTTGATTTTATTAAATTTCCCCAGATGGTAACCAATATTTAATCTTGCGGAACTAAGGTGTCTTCTTATATTTTATATTTAGTTGTTTTTTATTTGTAATTTTATGATTTTTGTTATTATTATGTTATGACCTGTTTCAATAGTCGTGTTATCAAAAGATACATTTGAAAAATTAATTTTTCATGAATTCTACACGGCAATAACAAAAATATCGAATTTGATTATAATATAATATTAGGAGAAACTATAAAATTAAATACAAAAAACAAGATAATCCTAAAGTCTTAATTCGTAAAGAATAAACAGTTACACAATTACGAAAACAGATTATTAATTATATTATTTTCGCATGGAATATATTACTTTATTGATGATGTATGATTATGATTTTTATTATATTCTTTACAGATTCATAAAATTAAATGACTAATTTTATTTATACATTTTTTAATTTTCAGGTACATGAAACATTACAACAGAATGCTGAACTAGCATTGTGCGGGGGGTTTTTAATGGTATATTTCATAGACGAAACTATACATTTTGTGTGGGGCGAAGCAGGTCATACAAGACGGGTACATAGTTCAAATGAATGTGGAAATACATATGGTACAAATCAAACAAACGAATCTGTAGGTCTTTTAAGAGGAGATATATATCGTCAACCTCCATACAATCCAAATATCGAAAATGTAGTTTGCTCGCCACACGGAAATATCCCAAATAATAATTTATGTCATGTAAATCATGTCGAACCTTGTAATAAATCTTCAACAGGACATGTTGGTTTATTGATAGCATTAACTGTACATGCTTTGCTCGAAGGACTTGTTATTGGCGTACAAGATTCTCCAAACCAAGTACTCCTTCTCGGAGGTGCAGTAGCAACGCATAAACTTGTTATTGGATTTTGTTTAGGTAATGAGTTTTAGAAATAAACAATTATATCAAATATACTTTTTATCACATTTTTTGATTAAAATGTATTTAAAAGTTGTTATGAATGAAGAGGGTATATGAAAGGTATTTTTTTTCGATCTCTTCATATGTTTCACACAAATGAATAACTACCCCTGATACTGCAAGATATTATAAAGTGTTCAATAATAACTTATTGTTTATAACAACAATAGACTAATGCGCATTTGTGTGTGTGTGTGTGTATGTATGTATGTATACAAATAAATGATAATAAATTTATTTATTGTATATTAAAAGTAAAAATTGTTTTAAAAAATAATTTATGCAATATTTATTTTAATGTACAAAACAACATATAATTATTAAAAAAAAAAATTAATCATTAAACACTTTATTTTATAGGATTGGAGTTATCATCAACAACTAGTCGATGTTTGCATCTTATAGCTATTTTAATTTTCGCTTTTGGCTCTGTTGGGGGTATTGCTTTAGGAATTATTTTTGGACAAAATAATATTCTATTTGAATATATGCCGACTTTATCGCCAATTGTACAGTCGATGGCTGCAGGTAATACATACATACATATATACATGTGTGTGTGTGTGTATATATATATATATATATATATATATATATATATATGTATATGTAAGTATATATATTTTCTTAATGAGAGAATCATATAAATTTTAATATAATAGTTATATTGTTTTAATATCATCAAAGGATGATGATATTAAAATTTATTTTTTAATATAATCATCCTTTTTTCAGGTGATAGCTTTTTTTATTATGATAATGCATTCAAATTAAATTATACATTATCAGTTTATTATAAGAACTTGAATATTCGATCGTAAATCAATTTTTACAATAAATCATATTTTTCATTTGTAACAAATTTGTGTTTTTTGAAACTTCTTTCTAAAATTCATGTATCGGAATTAATTTTTTTAACACTTATAAATTATATATATATATATAAAAATATATTAAATGTATTTTATGTTACAGGAACTTTATTATATGTGACATTAGCTGAAGTCCTACCTAGAGAAAGGGCACAGTGGCACGAACGGCGTTCATCTAGACATGCTGGAATTATTCAATTTGTTTCAGTTCTTTCTGGATTTATTCTAATGTCCTTAATTATAATATATTTAGGTACATACATTCATTAAAATAATTTTATAGATTAATGAACCATTATTAATTTTTTATCAATACAAAAATATAATTTTTGTATTTGGTTTCTTATTATTTATGATTGGTACGTCCGTTAACATTTTCAAAAATTGTTTTTATTTTTACAGAAACGTACCACGAAGGAAAGAAAAGCTCATTAAAAGGAAATTAATATGAAAAATATAATTCTTTGTAATGTAAAATATATTTAGATCTTGAACTTAGTATTGAAATAAATATATACTGTAAAAACGTTCTCTTGTAATATATTTTTAATAAATATACACAATAGTGTCCAATTATTTATTAGTATTTTTCAATAAATTCTATGTATATATATATATATATATATATATATATATATATATATATATATATATATTATAAACAAATGTGGTAAAAATGTTAATGTAATTAAATATTTACAATTTATCTTTAATTAAGTACTTGTAATACACTTACAAAAATAACAATTTATATTAGTCTTTTTAAGTATATTTTTAAAATATATGATTTAACAATTATATTAAAAAAATAATTAATTTTAATAAGTCTTAATGTATATAAAAATAACTTTATTCTGAATTCAATCAACAAATATTTTTTTTAATACAAATTAAAGTAATGAAAATTATTAAAATGAGAAAAATTGAAAAAGGAAATCAATATTGATTACACATCATTAATATCGATCTGCTAGATCTCGTTAATGCGTATTTTGATAACTAATCTATCATCTTTACGTCATTATAAAACCTAGAGTTAGTATTCCGAAAAAAGACATGATTATTGAACAATAAGTGATTATCAAACACTTATAAAATCTATAGTATAAAGAAGATTCCTTTATTTAAAAAACTTGTTATCTTCAATACTAAACCAGTATGAAAATAATATATTTTCATATATTTTAAGCCCAACAGAATTTACTTTCTGGACGTTATTCATTTTGGTATAGTGTTATTAACAATTTGTATAAAATATTCAACAAATTATTTTAGATGACTTGTATTAAATTTAACGATATATATATATATATATATATATATATATATATATATATATATATAAATGAAAAAGACAATATATTCTTATATTTATGTAAATTATAATTAGACATCAATTATTTTCACTAAGAATAATAGACGCTGTATGTTCAGCCATTGCAATTAAAACTGAATTAGGAAATTGACTTAAGGGAGTTGGCATAATACTTGCATCCATCACACGTAAACCGTAAGTACCTTTAACTCTGAAAAAAGATTAATATGAAATTAATTTACATTTGAAATTGAATACAAAGATGGAATTAATTTTGGTTTTATTTATTTCAGTGTTATCATTTAATGAATGAAATATTAAAAATAAATTTACATCAATACGAGAGATAAGCAAACAGTTCTTAAAAAATAAAATATACATTTGAAGAGTTTACTTACACTTATATATATATATATATATATATATATATATATATATATATATATATATATATATATATATAATCGAATTGTAAGACTTGTTCAAACATTGTTTCCATAAATTAATATTTAACAATATTAGACATTTAAATTTATTTATTTTTGCATTCAAAATTTAAAGACAAGAAAATATAAAACTGTAATATCTATTAAATTATTTTTAACTTTTAACTGCTATATTTTATATGAATACTATTGGATATAAATATAAATTGAAACGGTTACCTTAAATTTTCATCGACAACTGTATACAAATTTTCATGAGGTCCCATCTTACAAGTTCCTGCTGGATGATAACCAGTTAATCCTGCAACTCGTATAATACATCCAAGAAATCTATCGCTGTACAACTGATATTGAGAACAGTGATTAAAATGCGGCCAATGAATTTTAGCACCGATTTCTTGAAACGCCGGCGTTTCAATCAGTTCATTTACTAATCTCATTCCTGCAATCCATATATATATATATATATATATATATATATATATATATATATATATATATATATATATATATAATTGAATTTTAAGGGTAAAATTTTAATTAATTTTCACTATTTCTTGTATAGAATTTAGATATAAAAA
The DNA here is from genome assembly GCA_029203775.1 of Neoneuromus ignobilis. NCBI lineage: Eukaryota > Metazoa > Arthropoda > Insecta > Megaloptera > Corydalidae > Neoneuromus > Neoneuromus ignobilis. The sequence continues at coordinate 37,725,442 of CP092089.1, read as the reverse complement.
TTTATTAAAATAAAAAGCGTGAAGGAACTTTTTATCTACATATTATTTTGTTATCTACCTTTTATCATAATTTCCACATCAGAATAATTTTCTAGATAATTTGGATCTATAATCGGATGTGAATGATAATCTGTATTTTTTAAAGATACTTTTCCTCTGCTTTTTGGAAAAATGGAACTAATTAAACACACGAAACCTTCTTGACTAACATTTTGATGAAACGGAAATAATTGAGTAAATATCTACAATATTAAAGAAATGTTTTGAATATTTTTTTTAAAAAAAACTAACTATTGTTTTAAATATGAGAACTTTTTTATTGAAATACCATTGTTCACTAATTTCATTTTGTCTACGTGAGTGAATTAAAATAAACTTGAAGAAATTATTGAATATTTTGATGAAAAGATATATTTTATTTTCTCTTTTACGTACATCAGTCTGATAATTTGCAATTGTTCGAAGAATTCGTTCATTTGTCGAACCCATTCCAAATATAACTAGTCCGACGTTTTCTTCGCTTTTCGCTATCCCCATAATAGGAAATAAAGAGAGCATTCCTTTAGATAAAAGAGATAGAATAAACTGAATAAATTATGTTATGAAGAAATATTTAATATGGAAAAGTACCAGTATTTTTAATTAAATAATTCCAGATTTCTTGTAATGATAATAATTTTTCGAGAGTAACAGAATATGGCCGTTCGATAGTAACATAGATAGGTACATTTATATGATCGTGTAAATTTCGACCTACACCTGGTAAATCGTGCCTGACTGTTAAGTTCAATTTATATAAATCTTCACTGTCTCCTATACCACTAAGCATCAATATCTGTGGCGTTTGGATCGCTCCGGCGCTCAAAATAACTTCTTTATAAGCAAATATCGATGAATGTAATTCTAAGTCTACCTCGACTCCAATCGCTCTATTTCCAGAAAATAATATCTTCAAATAAACATCAATTAAGTTATTATTACTGTAATTTTTTCGAATAATACAGAATAGCAAACATCGTGTTTAACGTGGATAGTAAATGAAAAAACTTTTCTATTAAGTCAATTCAATCTGTAGAAGTTATTTAAATGCACAACTAATATAATTTTTAAACATAAAGTTATTCGACAGATTCAAGAATACTTATATTATAGAAATCAAATAATGAGAATAGAAAATATACTATCAGAAAAAAATAGTAACTCCTAATTAGTATAAATGGTCTTTATCTATCCTCATCGATTTTTTATTAATGATTTTTAGATTGGTTTAATTCAAAAATTAGTTTTTTACGAAACTGTTTTAATTATAGATATTGTTTTAAGGTCTGATACTTATTAATTATAAATTGATAACAATAATTTTGAAAATTATCTTCAAAAGAATCATATCCTATATTCTAATATTCTAAATCTTGTATATATTTAATCCTATGCTATTTATAAAATAGAAGTAGTAACTTTTAATATATATCTATAAACTTTTCATATTCATCTTTAATATGAGACAAAATTATTTATAATATTATAACCAAGTTTAGAAGAAACTAAATTTGGTAAAAAGAACAATTAAGGAATATATTTTTTTATATGATAAAAAAACTATTTGTCTTCAGCGACACTATTACTTGGGTACCATACAAATGTGAAAGATTCATATTAATTACGAATTTATTTTTGTTACCTTCTTTACACATGTATTGGTAAGAATGTGTAAATTCGAACGATTAAGTACACGTTTTAAATAACCTTCGTAACTCGACCAACGCTTTCCTTCATGTACAGTGTTTTGTATTGGAATTATTTTAATTTCAGATCGATTTAATTGCTGAACTGAATTCTCAAATACTTTTAATAAAGGATATTTTTTTGAATTAATACTTGTTAATTTTAATGTAGGTTCCTTAAAAATAAAATATTGTAAAATGAACATTTTTTATTATACTTATTGACAATGTTATATGCATTTATAAAATTGAAATAATGTTTACATTATTTTATATTAAATTAATCTTAATCTGATTTTAGCTTTTATACACACATATTGTACGTACATACATACACACACACACACACACACATATATATATATATATATATATATATATATATATATATATATATATATATATATATATATATATAAATTAGCTTGTAGACAATTGATGAAATCTCAAATAAATAATTTTTTACTTATATTAAATCAAAACAGAATGTATTTTATAGACGATTTCAATTTAAGTTACTTTTTAAAAAAAGAAGTTTATTGTATTTTAAAAAAAGAAATAAAAAAGAACACTGCTACAAATCAAGAGTTTAATGTATTTTTATAAATAAATACCTTTTCGTCGTAATACTCTGTTATTTTTTTAAAGTACGGTTCAAGTATATATTCATTCCAGTTATATACTTTATTTTGAAACCATTGTTCATAACCTTCAGCTGATGGTTTTTCATGAATCATATAATTTATTTTTCCGGAACCACCAAGACCTTTACCTCTTGGTATAAATTGTTTCTGAAATATATATATATATATATATATATATATATATATATATATATATATATATATATATATATATAGAGAGAGAGAGAGAGAGAGAAATAGATATATAATAAAATATCAAATTGAGAAATAAAAAAATCTTCAGAAAACAATAATAAGAATATAAGGAGAAAATAAAAACTCATATTATAAATGTGGTCGTTCCTATTAAATATTTTGAAAAAATTAACAATGAAGAATTTTTAAAATTGTAAATGTTTTTTGTTACCAGAATTTGTGAATATGATTCAAAAATTAAAAAAATTGAAAAAAAATCGTTTAATTAAAACACTGTTTTTTTTTAATTATCAATGAAATTAAGATACTTTGTTTTAAAAAAAATAATATGATCAATTCCCTAGTTATGACATTTTATGAGAATATATATATATATATATATATATATATATATATATATATATATATATATATAAATTTAATAAACCTCTCTTATTACCTGATTCCACATTCCAAGAGATGAATGTAACTGAGGTTTGGTTTTAAATGACCAATCATTTTTTGAACCCTGCAAAAAAGTAGCTGCTAGGGGAATTGAAGAAATAAACGAATAATCGTTTCCTGCTTCTATAAGAAGTATTTTTAAATCCGATCGTGTACTAAGTTCAGTTGCAAGTACGCATCCAGTTGTTCCAGCACCCACTGGACCCATGTATTTAAAAATAAATACATTAATATTATTTTGTAATCATTTATGAAATAGAAAATAAAATATCATTTTAATAAATACTACAAATGTAGAAAGCAACTTGCAAAGCGAATTAAAAACTATTTTGCTATTATTTTCGTATGTTTTTTTTAACATTCCACAGATAATTATAATGAAAATAACTTACCAATAATATAATCATAATGTGAGAATGGTTCAGTAATTAAGGACGACGTATTTAAAACAAACCACTTGCTGATAAGTATAGCAACAAGTCCACCAAAAATACCACAAAGTCCTTAAAAAATAACTAACTATATTATTAACAATGTAAATGAATATGTTTATTTATATTAAAAATATTATTTCTTTACCAAATGTTATATATTTCATTGTTATGACTGCTTGTATAAGAAATAACTAGGTCAAAGTATATCATCTATCTATAAATAATTCACCCTCGGGAGTCATAAGGCTTCCTTTAATGTTTAACCAATATTGATTTAGATTTTTTAAATTGAGGGTTTATAAACAAAAATATATTAGAAATGTACGGAAATAAAAAATAAATAAAAAAATACGAAAATTTAATTTTATGCGAGGGATAAATTAATGATAGAGAGTGTGTTAGGTATTTAAACAATATGTTTTTTTAATTTTTGATTAAATAAATATATTCTTCGTTTAGCCTAGATATCAGAGTTTATTATTGCTATTTGTTTAAATATTCCATAGTATTTTCTTTTTAATGAAGTATTTTTTAACATTAATCTTTATTTATTCATTTTATTACATGTAAAAATATTTTAAGGAATAAATGTTTTGTAATTATAGATTTTCATATAAATAAATTAATTAGTATCAGTTTAAATATTTTGTAGCTTAAAAATTATTTTCATTGATATCAAATTTTCTAAATTTTTTACTTAATATATGTTTATGTAACCAGTTGTTTTTGCTATATATGATATTAAAAACACTATTTGAATATCATATTACTTTAATTTTAAAATAGAGATTTAATTAAAAAATATTTTATTTCAAATTTATATCAACATTTAAATATATATATATATATATATAAAGTTTATTTTGTTTGTAATATAGAACAACAAATGTATGGATGGGTTTTATATTTTTAATTAAATTCGATATTGATTACAAAATGTATTTATAAGTATTTTCAAATGCATATAAAAACTTTGTACTACACTGGTCTATTGCTTATAAAAAGTAGTTGATAATGTAGATACCTTCTTTTCATTACATTTGTACATCAAATTGATGTCAAATAATTGTATATAGAAGTAAAATTTTATTATAATTTTTATATAAAATGCGTATTGAAACATGTTACTTTTGTTCGTCAAGGATATATCCTGGTCACGGAATTCAATTTGTAAGAAATGATTGTAAGGTGAGATTTTATTTTATTGCATTTATTGAACACGTGTGTTTCTTAACCTTATTTATAAATATAAGTTTGTCTACATTATTGAAAAGTTTATCATTTTATTAATTACTAATGATATACTAATTTGTTGATATATTATTTTATTGATGCTAATTAAAGTATTTCACCAAAAAATATTTAGTTAATATATAAATTACATATATAGTTGATAAGAAAATCAGAACAAATAATTATGTAGAAATGAATTAAGAAAAAAAATTATGCTAATATAATATATTTAAAAAGTATGGTTTAATAAATATATTTTAATGGAATAAATATGTATTTAGTATTTATAGCTTTTAAACTTTTTTAGATATTCAAGTTTTGTCGATCAAAGTGTCATGCAGCATTCAAGAAAAAGAAAAATCCACGTAAAGTAAAATGGACAAAAGTTTACAGAAAAACTGTTGGTAAAGAATTAGCTATCGATCCATCCTTTGAGTTTGAAAAAAGACGTCACATACCTATTAAATACAATAGAGAAGTATGGACGAAAACAGTTCAAGCAATGAAGAAAATTGAAAAGATCAGACAAAAAAGACAGAATGCACATATAATGCAAAGGTTACGAAAAGGAATAGAATTGGAAAAAGAACGTGATATAAAGGAAGTGCAAAGAGATCTGTCACTTATTCGTTCACCTGCTGCTGGTCTTAAGCAAAGAAAAGAGAGAGAAAAAGAATTGGAGAAAGAAGATAGTGATACTGAAATGGTTGAAGTTGTTGAAGATTGTGGTGAAGTTACGTTATAATTTTTGTTAAAGTACATTTATTGTATTTGATATTGTACATTTTCTTTTTCACTCTATGAATAATTACATAATTATAATAATGTTTATATTTATAAAAAGTAATCTTTTTTCACTTATTTGTATCCCACTGTTGGTGAACTTACAGAAAAATTATTAAAGGTGCATAAATAATAAAATAATGTATATAGACAATTGTAATGAAAGACTCATTTATATTTCCATAACATCTGAATATAGTTTCTAGTTTGATTACTGAAGACTTGAAATGATAAAAACCATCAAATATAAAAAATACATAAATTTGGCTAATCCCATTCAAAAACCCATACAAAATTTACTAATGTAAACAACTTCCAATTTTCAAAAGTGTCATAAGTGCTGCCCTGAATTTTTAAATTTTGCATAGTCAATATAATAATTTAAAAATGTAGGATATTATTTATTTAAATAATATAATTGACTTCTTGTTTATGATTATTATTTATATGTAATTTGTAAAACAAAGAAAGAGAATGAAACTAGTAAGATAAAAAAAGTAGCTATTGTAATTGATAATAGCGATACAGTATCAGTATGTTCAAGTTTAAATTGCCATGTTCATTGCTACAAACAGTACAATCAAATGGTATTGTATTAAATATCAAATAACACATCTAATGTTAAAATCAAACTCATTCACCACTAGGAAAATTGTCTTTATTCATTATCTCTTTCTAACTATAATAATGTTACTGTTTAATAAACTGCACCAAATTCACTTTAATACAAATGCATTTTCACCCCCAACACCGCAATATGTTATAAAGTGTACAATAATCCGTTACTGTTCACTTTGTTGTTTATAACAATAATAGGTTAATGCACATTTCATTATCAATGCCATCATTGTCAGAAAATGCATATTAGTCTACTATTGTTATAAACAACAAAATGAACAATTAGTGATTATTGAACACTTTATAATATATTGTGGTGTTGGGGGTGAAAATTAATTTGTGTTAAAATAATGTAATTCTTTCCTAGTATTCTTATTAAATTACCTTCTGATACTGACTACAAAACAAAGTTTTTATTCATTTAAATTAATATCAATTGATTATTAGCAATTAATTATTGACTTTTAAAGATAAAAATCAGTATATGTATAATTGTGTCGACTTTTTAATATTGTTTTTAAGTAATTAATGCAAATATACGGTTTTTGTAAGATGAAACAAATAATTGTAAAGAACAAAAATTTGTTCTATGCCTTTTGAAAGATATTTCAAATAAATCATTATAGCTGTACAAATACTTCTTTACATGTATAAATATCATTTAAACTATTTGCTGAAAAAATCTTAATTATGTATCTAGACATTTAGCTCTTTTGGTAGATAGGAGAGGATTTTTTAGGTACATTGTGCGTGTTTATAAAAAAGATCTATATCCATGTGAAAATTCCAACATTCTTTGATTAGTAATTGAGTAGGTGGGAGAGAAAATTATTATTTGTGTGCATGCATTTGCATGTTTTATAATATATAGGCTTATGTATGTGAGGAAGAGACGACTTAGTAATTGTTTATGTTGGAAAATGTTAACAGGTAGAGTACAATTCTTATTGAAAACACTGAATTTAAAATGAATTCAGAATAAATGAGGACTAGTAAATATTTCAAAATAATATATAAATATACACTTAAAATGTATATATTTAAAATACGTGTACTTTAATATTCTATTTTAAATGACTATTAATGAATATGGATATATTTTTATTTTAATTAAATGCCATTTAAACAATTATTCGCGTTGAAGTAGTAATGGATTTTTTTGAAAGCATGTGATAACAAATACATTGCAAATGACAGTAAGTTTTTTTTTTTAAAAAAAGCAAATGTTTACAAAAAATATTTTGATTTCAAAAAATCACTTTGTTAAAAATTATTGTAGCTTTTTTCGTAAGCAGTGTTAAAAATTCTTTTTCAAAGGATTTTTTTCTTTTAAAACGTAAATTATTTTTCTTCGCGACGATTTTGTACTTCACTTTGTGAAGATTTCTTTTACAATCGATTCATTTTTTTGAAAGGATTTTACAACAGTTTTATCACAACAACCGTCATCCCCAGTTCGTTACATTGCTCTGTGGATGGACTGTTGAGGAAGAAAACAGTACTACGTAAACATGATCAAAGAGTGATTTAAGTTATTGAACGTTTTTAAGAAACGTTGGACTATGGACGGGTGTCATGTAAGTTAACAATTGCTCCGTCTGTTTTTAATTTCGTCGTTGACGCACATGCGTGCGAATGAACTACTTTATTCGATGACCGTTTCATCGGCCTGACACGTGCTTCCGTGATATCGAATGAAATAAAACCCGAGTATATGGAAATAGTGACGTCTCGGATGCGCTATGAACGCAAAACGTGAGCGCTTGCCGAGACTATTTCAAACGACGAGTTCCTTCAGAAACCAATAACGCGCCTGAAAACCTTCGACATCGGAAAAAACTATCTCGGAGCAAAGTTAAATAAATATGCGAACAGTTCTAAACAAATTAATAATAACAATCTCGTATTTATGTCCAGCAAAAAATACAGACGTATTAAATTTGTGATGTGCATCGTGTTCAAACATAATTATCGTCTCACGACGAAAATCAAACATCAGCTATGATGCTACATACTGAAGTTCGTATCCATTCGTAAAATTCGTTTCGTTTATAATTCGCGAATTGTTGGAAATCGGCGTTATTTGAAACAGACAGTGAAAGTTATTACTAATAATTAATTTTAAAATATTAAAGATAATATAGTTGTAAGGCACTTACATAAAGAAGACATATTGGATCGAATGTTCAAGAAGTTAGACATACTTAATGTTGAAATGATTCACTCGTCATTCCGAATATGGACAGTTTGAATTCAACACACACACACACTACAAACGCACAACAAAGACATTTTTTAATAGATCGTTAATTTGCAAGTGAAAAAAACACCATGCGAAATAATTTACAACCACGACATTAAACGACAAGATGACCGATCGACTGACCGAGCAAACGACACGCTTGTACTGAATGTTTGTTCTAATCCGATGAAACGCATATTTAGGAATCAGTTAACCAGGGATTATGTAATCAAGTAAATGATAAGGCGACTGACCGAGTGTAAGGGACATGCATATACTGAACATCTATTCTAATCCGACGAAACGTATGCATACGAATCAGTTTATCGATGGTTATATAATTAAGTAAACGTTGAAAATATATATATACACTTAGATTAAAATCGCATTTTATTCTATGATAATATATCATTAAAAACGATTTATTGATTATAGTTAATTATATAAAAATTATTACATATTGTTAATATGAATAAACTATTAAAATGTCATAAGATGATTTCATAAAATTCATATTATTCAGGGACTTGATAATCAATAAAACAAATTTGCAATATTTCAAATTCAAATGAGTCATTTTGAGAATTGTATGCCATTTATGAATTTCTCTATGCAAAATCTCGTTTTTATCACAGTTTTCCATTAAATTAGCAAACAGTTTGAAATTTTCCAAAGTAGATAGTCTATACTCGAGCGTTGCCGTAAAAACGCGACAATTTTCTAAAAAAATGTGATCATTTAGAATTAATTCTGTATTTTAAAAAGAATTCCATAACTGTATAAAATTACCATTTTCAAATTTCAATAAGTAATTTTTCATAGTTTCGAATAGTGTACAACGGATTTTTTTATATATTAGTTTAGATATCTATCAATTTTTTAATATATTTCTTGTATGCTTGATAACATTTTTTTTTCATTTATTCTTCTAAACAGATTTGAATTTTGCAAATTTCTATGAAAACTAATCTAGATATAAAATTACAAAAGAGTGTAATAAAAGTTGACTTTTAGTAAATATTTTTAAAATTTATCACTTGGTAAATATTTAGTGTTTAGAAAGTTTACGAGTGGTGTAAATAAACATAAAAAATGATTTTGAAACAAAGAGATAAGATAATACGATAAACGTATATAATTTTGAATATATGTATAATTATTAAGATCATATACAATATTAACATGATTACAATAATAGTTATGAATACATAATAAATACATTATATATTACATGTTCATTACAACTTATATGTGCATAGCAAATGTATAAAATATATATCTACATGTAGAAAAGCTACAATTCGTTTATGTATACATACATTTGAACTACTTTACTTAATAATAGTGTTAAAAAAGAGAAAAACAAATATAATCATTGGATACACAATAAAATATTTGTACCTGTTTAATTCATTATAAGGAACACAATATCATTTGATCAGTTGTAACGTATTGGCAATTAAAGGCATAACATTTAATTCGATATAGTTTATAATACTCTCGCTTTTTTACATTTAAATTACAATATATTCGACTGGAAGATATAATGTTTATATAATATTAACACTTTGAAAAGGAATTTAGACTTTAATATTTCATTTCATGCAACACGTAGGTTTGGTTTTTATTCGTTGTTAGCAATCATATTTGGCCATATTATATACTTGTTTCTTTATATACATATATATATATATATATATATATATATATATATATATATATATATATATAAATATTGAAAATTAATATTATACGATTTTTCAAAATCAAGTAATGCAATAAATTTTCAGATTATTATTTTAAATACACTTGGTATAATATCATACTATTTAAATATGAAAATATTACCTTTATTTGGACTTTCTATAAAACAGAAAATATTATATTTAATACAGATGAATCATTCACCAATCTAAGATTTTTTAAAATTGTTCAATAATTGTTCATTGCTCATTTTATTTGTTTATGCGCATCTCGATAATCTTATCGTCATAATCAGAACATTGCATTATAAAATTGATAAATAGGATTTAAAAAATATTTTATAATAAATTGCTCTGGCAGTGCTGGAAAGATTATCAAAATGAGTATTAGAGAATAAAGTTAATACTGAGTGATTACTGAATTCATTTATAAACTGTGTTATTGGTGAGAATGTTTCATTTGAGTTAAAGTTTTCACAGCATCAAAACGAATAATGAGGAATTATTATATAGAGTGGCACAAATGAGATTGAAGGATTTAGATATACATTTACTTGCTTACTACCATTTACTATTCTTCAGTCTCATTTGGAATACCTTATAGTAAATATGTTCACTGGAAAGAAAAATGTAATATAACACACATACACATATATGTGTGTGCGTGTGTTGTAAGTGCCTATGTATAGGGTGGCCCAAATGAGACTGAAGGATATAACCTTCAGTCCTGATTACATTCTTCAGTTTCATTTAGTCCATTCTGTGTATTTCATAAGTGTAATATAAAAAATTTTGCTCACAGTTAACCTATACTATTTTTGTTTATATAAATTTTTATTTATACCTTTTTATACAATTTCTTTTCTCTTTTTTTAGTGTTATGCATTTTTTACAATAAATGTTTTTTAATACATATACTTTAAACACATAGAGTATTCATAATTTCAATAATAATTTCTAGTCATTTAATTATTATTAAATATAGTTATATAGTTGACGAAAAAAAATAATTCAATTTGATTATAGCAAACGTGTAGAAATCAAGAAGTAGTAACACACATAAGAATTTCTTTGTACTTTCAGTTTTAATAAAAATAAATAACAAATATGTTTGGATTTCGTTAAAATGAAAACGTTCGTTGTAATTATATAGTTAAGGGTTTCCATTTGTTATAAATACTTTAATATTATTTAATATAAGTTATTTTCTGCTATTAAATAAAAAATAATTCGAATTAATTATAGTAACAATTATTATTCAAGGATAGAAATACGAAATTCAGTTTTACTGTTAATAAATTTTATAATTAAGAGATTTTTGAAAGATTATCGCAACAAATAATTTCATTATTCAAAAATAAATGTTAATTATCTTTGTAATATTAATCAGAATATTATTAAATGCTCATTATTTTCAGAAGTGGTATTTGTAATCGATATAAATGAGAATAACTAATAATCAATGCTAATTTCAATTCAAGATTAACGATTTTTCTAAAATAATTAATTCAATATTAAAAAAAATATATATTTGTTTAAAAATAAAATTGATTTTTTGTAAAAATATGTAACTTGAAATTTATCTATTTTTTTTAAAAAAAACTAAAAATGAGTTAATTTTAATTTTACACTAACAATGCGTTTTTTTTTTATTTTTACAATTAAAAAATATCATTTTTTTATTTTCTACATTAGTCTTATGGCGTGTGCTAATAGGAATTACTGAATAAACATTCGTAATTTTTGATTAGCATGATTTTGTTTCACAATATTTGTTCATAGCTTTAAATAATATAAAGATATATAAATATCATATTCAATTGAGGTTAAATTAAATATTAAATTATTTTTTATAACAAGTTTATAATTATGGCCATTTGTTATTAAGTACTGTAAATTAAACACAATTGAGAATTATTAACAATAATAATAATATGTGTATTAATTTGTTAGTAAATATTTTTTATAATCTTTGGAACTTATTAACATACAGTAAAATCTTAAAAAAACATAATAATGGAATCAATAAAAAAATTGATGTCGATATTAATGCCAGAATTCATGTTTTATGCATAAGTTCTTTTTGTTCATTTGTGCGTATATATATACAATAATTTTATTTAGTTCTTTTTGTACAGTATATAGTTCTTATTAAATTGATTCCACTATAATAAATATTAACTTTACATAATTATTAATATACACTATTATTTGAAAGTTTATATTAAATATAAGATTTTACTGTATCAATTTATTTTATCTACAAATTAATTTAATAAAAAACATATCTATGTTTTAAATTACAACTAAAATCAGATTATTTCAAAACATTTTTTATTCTTGTTTTAAAAAAAATATTCTACAGTTTTACACTTGAACGAAATCATAAATGTTTTATCCTTTTTAGAAGACATTGATCGGTATTGCGACAACACAGCATCAAGCGAAACACGAACGCTTAAAGGCAATGGACAGCTTCGATAAATACCCTGCAAACAATAACATATTCCCGCTGTTTCTAGATTTCAACAGCGAAATATCTCTTCACTTCTTGTTTTAAACCGTCAAACAATCAAGAAATTATGCAGTTTTTGTCTTTATCGTCGACGCCGGATTTTTTACTAGGCGATCCAGATCCGGCAGCTGCTTGTCTTCGTCTTGCACATGCGAGTGCATCATTCGGAACATACGAAATTCGAACCCCTCCATAAGCTCTTCTCGGTGGTAATTCGTACGCGAGATCATCGCTACTCGAACTTGATGAACAAGTCGAACAGTAACTATCGGCATCATCGTCCTTTTCATGCGAGACGCGACTCTCCGATGCAGATTTTCGGGTACTTCGTCGTTTTTCTTCGTTGCTTTGATGTTTTGAACGACCTGCGTAACTTCTACTTCTCGGAAAAGCTCTATGTGAATCGTTTCCGTTCGAAATATCTGGTTCGTCGGCTTCAAAGGCTTCATTGTCTCCTTGAAAACGAACGCTTAATTGTCCTCTTCGTCGTTGCGGGGATCCTGGTGTTTCGTCTGGAATACCTAGTTCGGGCATCGAAGCCGCATGACAAGGGACTATTTCGTCTGTTGTATTTCCCATTGCGTCATTCTGAACAGACTGTTCGTTTGAATTTGATGGCGGTGGAGACGGTGAAGGTGGTTCCCAGGCATCTAGGCTAAGACTCAAATCAGCTAGATGTAGCGGTTCTCGACTTCGATCCCTCGCATGTAGTAACCGTTCGAGATCGGGACTTGTCGGTGACGATCCACTAGGCGTTGGTCCACGTTCGTTTAATAGTCGTTCAAGATTTCTTTCGAGAAGAACTCGATCGAGTCCTTTACTAGCCGTTGCAGAGCAAGGCAAACCTCTTACATTTGAATCGTCGACTTCGCTAGGATTTGAAAGCGTATCATTTGATGGCGGCGGAGTAGAAGGAAGTGGCGGTGGTACAGCTGGCGGTTTAGGAGATCTTTGTAAAGCACGCCGACCCATTTTAGGTGAACGCAATGGAGGCGACTGTCGAGGTAAGCTATGGTATCGGGTATATTGCTGTATAGGTGGTATACTTGTAGGAGAACCAGCTTGTAAACCAGTCGGTGAACTTGGAGACGTTGTTCCTGGAGTAGAAGGAGGTGGACGACGACTCGGAGAAGGTGGAGGTGTACTTGAAGAGCCTGCAGGCGATACAGGTGGTGGTGGTCTAGTGCGAGGTGTTTGACGAGGAGGTTGTTGACGAGCTGGTGGTGCAGGACCAGAACTGTCCGAGGGCGTCGGCGGTTCACCCTAGAAAAATTAGTTGATTTAATAAAAATTAACTAAATGATCTCACAACTTTTATTCGCGACGTAAACTTACTTTGCTACAAGCTATCGAACAGTAAATAGCACCGCGTCGGGGAAGAAACGGACGACCAAGCAAAGAACCTCGACACGTGTGACAACAGAAACACTGTTCGGTCGCGTGCCAGTGTTGACCGTCGTGGCTCATTTGGCCTTGGTCGACGCCAATGGGGTCGCCGCATGAATCGCAATATTCGCTGAACATCGCGTCGAAACAATGTAAGCAATAAGGACGTCCATCACGCATTATGTATCGTTGGCCACCGAGTTGGCGTTCACATTCGGCACAGGCAAAATGTTTCATGTGCCATGCGCGGCCTTCAGCTTCAGTACATTCGTCTGCTAGGATTATCTGAAGAAGAATATTTCATTTCATTCGTATATAATGCTTAAAACATTTAATCGGTAAATAAATTTAGCTTTTATAATTGCAATATTAAAATGGAAATAGAATTATAATTTTATCATTATTTGTACAATGTAATAACAATATTTTTGGCGAGTGTGTAAGGCAGTAAGTTAAATTTATAAATATGTGTGTGTGTGTGTGTAATTACAGGTAATTAAATTGATTAAAAATTAAAAAAAATGATTCTTTCATTCTAAATAGTTAATTAAATTTAACTCAGAATTAATTATTATAATTACAAGAGAAATATTAAAGTTGGTCTTCATTGCTTTTTCTAATAAAATTATATATATTGATATAATTACCTCATCGCAAGCTGAACAACGTGGTTTAAGAGTTTCAGCATGATGTCGTCCGCAATAGAGTCGGCCATCGCGATAGAAGTAGATGAGATCAACGAGTAGCTCGCGGCATACACAGCATGTAAAGCACGCAGGATGCCAACACGTGTTAGGACCAGCTCTGGATGCGAATACGCACACATCGCCCGTTGCCAGTGGTTCTGAACACTGAAAAATTGACAAAGATATTTTTTAAATTAGTGATTTGTAATATCAAATTAATTAAAAATAATAAAGAGCGAAATTAGTTTTAAAAAATAATTGACTTCATAAACTGTTTTTTTCTCTTTCCGCTTATAAATCAAATTAAAACGAAAAATAATTTGAATATCGGATCAACATGAATACTGTTTGGTATTTTTCTCAATATATAATGTAATTAAAATACTTTGTTTTTGTTGATTAGATGATTTTAATACATTCGATGAATGCATTAGTTGATTGTATTTTTTAATTGGAATATAATAATTTAAGTATATATACAAATACTACTAAAATAATTCGAACTGAAAAAAGATGAAAATAAATTCACATAGTTAAAAAATTAAATTACAAATCTTAATAAATCGGCCGAAATTCCACTTGATCAATTCATATGACTTCCATGTATCGTTACATTACTCGTTCTGATAAAAAAGTAATAGCGACATGAATTTATATCATCACATCATTATTTCTATAAGAACGATAATAAATGGTTATTCGTATAATGAGTTTCGCGACTTTCGCGGCATATTATTTCTTCTACTGGTGTTCGGTTGCAGAATCCAGTATATGCGTGTGTAGCATTTATTGAACATGGATAGAAGACATATAATAAATAACCTTTCATGCGAGTCGAGATCGTTTACATACCTACATATTTATTAAGACAGAGTACCATGTCATCTTTCCTGTTAATATTCACTTTATATTTGTTCGTAATCAACTTATGTGTAATTTGTGCAGCTCGAGTACATTTCGTACAGAGAACTGCTGCGTAAACAGTGTCATTTGTCAGGTATGCAAATAACTCGACTCGTTGTTTTTCTTCCATTTTTCGTTTTCCGCACGCTGTTTACTTCCCTCATTAGCAACAGGCATTTAGTTGCTAATTTGTTTCTGTTACATTAATTGCATTGGAAGTTAGCTATTTTTTTTATTTGGCGTTCTTTTAGCTGGACGAAAAAATAACTGAGTAAAGATCGGTATCTGTAATTAAGTATCTTTTAATGGGGCCACATTTACGCACAAGTTTGAAAACCAGTTCACTTGCCTTAATGTAATCGATATGCAAAATGGTGTAAATGAAAACTGTGATAAGAAGATTACAGTTTAGATATTATTTCATGTAAAAGCTAATAATAAGTGATTAAATTAGAAAATCTTGTGATGTTGGGTAATTAATTAATTAATTGTATTTTTATATTTAATTTAGGTTCTTGGAGTAAATAAAATTTAGTATTTTTTCAATTCTTACATTTTTTATAATTATTGCATATGAAATTATAAAGGAGTTTTTTTTGGAAAAATATGAAGGGAAGTGTTAGTTAATTTATAATTTACATGTGCTAATAATTTAATTCGATTGTAAGTATGTGCATACTTATATTTATTATTCAATTACAAATAATTAAAATAAAAATATACGTATGTATGCATGTATTATGTTGGTTATTTATTAAAAATTCATCTATTTTGTAAATCTCAAATGTCACTAGCTGTTTGTTTTTAAAAGAATGAAGATACTGGTTCTGAAAACAATCGAGCGTTGGAACTGAAGATCAAGATTAAATATAAGAAGGTGGAAAAAATATTCCCACACATGTCGTGCATATGGTAGGAGTTAAAGACAACGATGCGAGTTCTGAAGAAGTGCGTGACTTAATGTGGGCATCGAAGTCGTTGATAAGATGTAACGTTCGAAAGAGTGGAGTGAAAAAACGAACATCTAATGGATGAAAGAAATCAATCTTGACATATTGAATCATACTCGATAGATTATAGGAGGAGGAACTTTGCAATAAAAGTTTTTTTATCGTTTATTATTGAGTTTGTGCATTTATAGATGCTAAATAACATTCAAAGTGCTGCGTATTCTCAGAAAAATATTTTTTAACATATTTTCTTTATGTAATAGATAAATGTATTAAAAATTGTAATTTTTTAAAAAATAACCATAAACGGTTTTTGTATTTTTCATTATTTTTTAGTCTGTTCTATAATGAAATACAGCAGATTTTAGAATTTAATTTGTACACTTGAATTTAACACACATTTCAATTTAAATCAAATATATGAGAGATTATTGTAATTGTAAATAAAGTGAAAATTAATTCTATTAAAGAATTACTTAAAAATATCTCACTGACTATAAATGTGATGAGGAATTTATTGTTATTTAATAATATAAGAAATGATTTGAAAGACTAATTTTTTTATGATCGTAAATGTTTGAAAATTGAAAAATGAATTCATAAAAAATAAAATAATGAAAAGCTAATTAAATTTTTAAAAATGTACATATTTAAATTGCAATCATATGATTAAAAATGACAAATTAATCGATTGAAACTTTAAAAATAAATTAAAATTCAATAAACAAATTATCTAGAAATAATTATGAAGTACAAGTAGCAATAGTTGATACAAATGAAGTTATATGATGTTTATCTCTTAACAAACTGACTCTTTAACTTAAAGAAAAGTAATTAAATGTCAGAAAGGGTAAGTGAACAAAACAATCATTCATTATTATAACTGGCGTCGCTGACATAACCTTTCTGTATGCAACATATTGCAACACTTGCCGCCAAATAAATCAACGCTTCGTTATTACTGCGAACAGTGCAGCGCATCACTGGTACGTAGACTTCGTTCATTCCTCATCCTTCTGTGTATTGTCGACGCCGAATTGCTGGAAGGTATAGCAAGAGACCCGGCACTTATAACAAACTACCCCATAATTCACTCACACAATCCAACCCCTAAGATCTATCTGTGGGACGATTTCACACCTACTCTTTCTATATAAATATTACACACAAACTCACACACACACACTTTTATATATATATATACGTATAACAAAGTAATTGTATTTTTATATATTAATAAATATTTTAATCATATCTCTTTTATTAGGAAAATTTAATAGTTCCACAATTTTCAGATAATTCAGTCATTCATATATAATTTAATAACGTTATGCACTGATATTTAATATAGGGTTTTCCAATAACAGTGTCAAAATTTTGACAGCTAGTGGCGACCATGTTTGCTTTTTTAAAGCTCATTTTGACATTTCCACTCAGTATAGTTTGTCAAATTATCATGGAACGTTTAATACTTCAACAACATTTAGAAACTGTAAAAACTTGTTAAAAAAATCAATGTTCGGTTAATAAAACTTGAAACTGTTGTTTAAATTTAAAAACAATTTGATTCTACATAATACAGCAGTGCTTGTAAGACTAATAAATGCAAGAAGTGAGGTCAATATTGCTTCTGTTAGTAAACATTTCAAAATGAAACTGGAGATTACGTTACAGTGCATGGAGTTTATTTATCAAACCATGATTAATGAATTATTTTTCCAAAAATGATTGAAAATGGTTTGCATGATATGTGGTTTCAACAGACGGTGCTACGTGCCGTACATCTACGGAAATAATAGATTTATTGAAATAAAAGTTTAATGAGTCCATTATTTCACGAAATGGACCCATCAATTGGCCACCAAGATCATGAGATCTAACTTCATTGGATTATTTTTTGTGAGGTTATGTGAAATCATTGGTTTATGTTGATAAACCACACACAACAGAAGCATTAAATATAAACATTGAACGTGTAATTTATGAAACAGGACCACAATTATGTGAAAGAGTGACTAAAAATTGGACTAAATGAATTAACTATGTTAAACAAAGTCGTGATGGTCAAATGAGTTAAATTATATTCCATCATTAATACTATAGAATATGCTTAAAAAAATAATAATTAATTAAATATTTTTTGTTTTATTTTCATTTAAAAGACTGATATAAGAAACATACATTTGTTATTTTTCAAACTGCAATTACTCTATTCAACTAAATTGAGACAAAGCGTTGAATACTAATGTTACAATTTTCGAAGCGTAAAAACGAAAGCTCATTATTCGTTCATTCGATTCATTAGCTAGCAGGAAGTTAGACAATTTGCAAGTTCATGGCGCCAACTGAATAAATCAAGATAAATCGAGGAAATCTATTAGTTTGTTGTTTAATGAGACTGAACTCATATATATATATATATATATATATATATATATATATATATATATATATATATATATATATATATATAAAGTGATTTAAGCAATTATTGTTCTGCTAGTTTTATTAGTCACATTTGCAAAGTAATCGAACAAGTAATTAGTTTTTATTTAAGATAATACTGGGAGTTAAATAATATTTTATACAAAAGTTAACATGGGTTTAGATTTTAATAATTATGGGAATTTAAATTATTATTTTTTAGACAATCTTGATAGGGGAAACCAAACTGATGCCATTTTCCAGAATTTATTAAAGCATTTGTTAAAGTTTCCTATAATTTAACTATTAATAAATTACATTATATTATTTTTGGTAATAAAGTATTCGATGGGTTCAAGTAAACTTTTTAAATAGGAATCAAAAATTAAAAATGAGTACATACTGTTAGATGAACTATCAGTAATTTGAAGAGTATTTTAAGATAGTGTATCTGATTCTCTTCTATTTATCATTTTTATAAATGATCTTCTAGATCAGCGTTTCCCAATTGCTGGCCCGTCAGAAATTTTTGCCGATCCGCAGAGAAATAACAGCATTTACAGTTTGCAGAAATAACAGTATTTTTAGTTTACAAATATTGCTTCTTCATATATTTTTATATGAATAAGCTTGATATGTTCTTCATTTTCATTTATGTATTTATGCAACTTATTTTAAAAAAAAAATCAAAATTTAATTCAAATTAAGTTTTAACATGACTGTGGCTTATTACTATTTTATCCTGAAGGTTTCAAATTATAAACCTGTTTACTTGTTATTATAAAGAATGGATATTTATTTATTTCAGATAGTTCTTGTACAATGTAAAAGTTTATTTATTATTATATGATTTATTTTACGAAATGCTTTCTTTAATTTTTTATCTTATCGGTCCGCAAACAATGCTACATCTTTTAGCGGTCCGCGAATGAAAAAGGTTCGGAACCGTTGTTTTAGATGGAATTAGAAAATAAAAAATCGACTTTTACTAATGATTGCGTTATTTAAAAGAAAATTGTGTTGAAGTCCTATATTTGATTCCTATATTTTGACATAAATAAAATTATTAATTGGATGAAGTACATCTGAAATTCGATCTTTCGAAAAGTATTTTTATTTGATTTATTAATAGATGACATTTTATTTATTTATTCTACTTTGTCGATTAAGTAGAAATTGTAATATCTGATTCACATAAATATCTTGAAATCACATTATACTCTTTATTATGTGATGGACATATTTTAAGTATTGTAAATAAAGTTCATAATTTTTATTTTAAAAAAAGAATAATTATGAGACGTAGTATCTTCGTTAAAAAAGTATACTTGAACTTGCGAGATTTTTCTTTAAGTACTGCTGGAGTATATAAAATTTATATTCAATAACAAAAACGCGAAACACAGAAAGAATTCAAAGAAAGGTTGCTCATTTCGTTAAATAAATATTTCAAGATGGATAGCTCCAGCGAAATCATCGAGCAGCTCGGTTGGGAGAATTTGGAAAGTACACGAAGGTTCACGATTTTAGATTGTAAATACGTTTAAAGCTTTTATAGAATTTCTGGTCTGGGTGGATTTTAATCAAATAAAACATTCTTCTTATTTCTATTGAAGAAATGATTGTGTTGAAAATTAAATTGTAAAATTATTAAAAAAAACTTGGGGAAAGTTCAATGTTTCGCAGAGATACTTTGACTTGGAATGTTATTCGATTCAATATTTTTAAATTATCATAATTAAAACTTTTGAAATTAGATTAAAAGTGTATAAACATTAAATTAAGTAAAGATAGTTTCAAAATTGAAACTCCTGTTCAGTAATATTGTAATAATTTCTGTAAATGAAAAAAAAATACAAATAAATATTCTAATCGAATAATCAAATTTAAAAAATTAAAATATTAGAAAAATTAGTTATTCTATGAAACGAAGTAAATTATTTATTATATGTTTTTATGAGTTATATTTAAAAAAATGTTTTCGTGACTGTTGTAAAGACATTTGTTAAAAAATTGAAGTAATAAAAAATATAACAAACTGCCAAGAAGTGTTGCGTATATCATACAAACAAAGTGTTATTACATTTTCATTTTATAGAAGATAATCAACGCTTTATAGTTATGAAGCACGAAACGCACTTCTATGATGCTCGAAAGTGATTTGTTAAAATATTAGCATATTTTTATAAGCAATAGGTCTCTGAAGAAGTGCAGCCGGTGAGAAAAAAATGTAATTAAAACAGTACGAACGGTATAACTTGACTGTGATAAAACGTTGTCTGTTATAATGTTAATTGATCTCATGAGAGCACTTCCGACGAGGAAAAAAGGATTTTTATTGCGATACACTTTCTCATTTTGCACAGTTTTGAATGCAAACATAAAATTTCAGATGTTTGAAATGAAAGTGGGCAGAGTACAAACGAAAGAAATGTTTAAATTTATATTGATTATTTCATGACATTATCAATTTATATACAAAAGTTTATTATTTCTGAAATGAAATTTGAAAATTTTGTTTCTATTAATATTAAAAGTAATAAAAGAAAAGATGATTGATTTTTTTGTTCATTAATGCCAGTTTTTTTAAGTTAACTTATTCATTTAATTTAATTCTCTGAATTATCTATTTTGTTGTTTGTCAGAAATTTGTAAAGAATTCCTTCATAATTTTATGAAACACAAAATATTATTTTTAAAACGTTTGGAGTATTTAATTAAAAAAACAGATTTGAAATCACATCTCTAATTATTTTTTATTATCTTATAAAATATCATACTGATCGATTATTATTAATTAGCTTAAAAATATTCATTTCTGAAGTGTCTTGTAAAAAATAATGTGTAGTAATGTGACCAACTAAATATTTTCTTTTAAATTATGTAAACTCAAATATTATCCTAAGTTTTCCTAAATGAAAAATATTTACCTTGATTATTGATTATTCGATATTTTTTAAAATTCAATTTGTTTAATATACAGAGTGTTTAACCAAAATAGATATTATGTCACAATCTAAGAAAAAATATATTTACGATATTTTATTGATAAGATGAACGCATTTATAATGAAATATGTTAAACCATTTTTGAATTGTTTTATTATGTTTTTTATTTATATTATATTTTTTGAATATATTGAAATTTTCATCTAAATTTGCTCGAAATAAAATACAATAAAACTTCAATTAAATTTTCTGGTTTAATGTATTTTGGATTTAATAGATAGAATTATACGATCTTATGTCAAGTACTGATAGAAAAACAGATAGCTAAAAACATTATTGTTTGTAATAAAGAGAATAAAGAAACAATCTTCCTGTTTCGATGCAATACTATTGAGTTTTCAGAAAAAATATTATTCATTAACAAAAATATTTTTAAAAAATATAATTAAAATTGGATGATTTCTATAAGACTATTATTTAACCTCTTCAATAAGTGTTATAAATGTATATTCAGTATATATTGAAATGAAATAAATAATTTTATTTTTGAATAAATAAACTCAGAGATTTTTATTGTTGTTAATAAATAGTGAGTTATTTAAGTAATTATTAATGAATAATACTTAATGTACTCTAATTGATATATAAATACATCATTTTTAATATAAAATGAATTGTATTGTGGTTAAAAATATAAATTTGTCATTTAACGAGTTTTTGACTTTATAAAGATTTTATTTGTGGGTATTTGGATTTAAAAAGCACCCATTTTCTCGATTAGTTCACTAAATCAAGGTTTTATTAAATGTTAAAGGTGGATTTTATATTTAGTTATTTTCAAAGTACAGTAGAAAATTGTATTTTAATAAAATCAATAGTATTTTTTGCTATGTCATTTTCAAAAAATATACTAATGTTAATCATTTATAAAAGTCTATTATTAGTAAATATTTAATTAGTTACATTTGTAGTAAAAAAGGAACAAACTTTTCGAACAACTGAATGCTTCTTAAACTACTATTAATATTTTTGATTCTGTTTTAAGATGACTTTTATTTCCTTATGAATATTTATGACCGAAAAGATAGTTACAGGATTAGGTGCGAATATCGTGCTGTTACCATTAGATTTAAGTAGACAGTATGGTGTTAAGACGTGTTTTACCCAAAGCAAATTTCGTTCAATTTGCACTCGTTTCCATGCCAGGTTGATTGATGACGTTTGTCGTCGAAGTTTTCGATCGTAGATTATTTAATAAAAAAAAAGTTGTATTGGACAATAACAACGGATCCATCTCGACATTATCACTTTTAAAAAAACTGTTTCGTTTCCGTTTTCGTCGACTGCATTAAGCGAACAGAGTGCCATTAGCATTGTGTGCAAGATCCGTGCAGTAGATAAAAGTTAATTATAGGTGGAGCCATGCTGTATTCATCAAACGGTCATCTGTCTTATTCAGTGACGACAGCGCCGCGCGGCAACCGCCCGTCGAGACGCCTCCATCGCTCACTGCCCTACCGACTTGACCACCCATCGATTGATTTATAATCTCTTAAAAAAGGCCGTTTGTCTTGATTTATTCGCTGCACCCGCGACAAGGCGCACAACGAACACAAACCAATGTCCAAACAACGAGAACTCGTTCATTTTATATAATTCATTATAGCGTTATTATTATTATTTTATAATCATTATCATTATATCTGTTGTTGGTGCTGTTCCGTTTCTCTGATACGAACGAAACGAACTCGTTTCTTGAACATAAGACACGCGTTGAATTCTCGCGTGATTGATTAGTTTGTTGTAGTAAAAGTGAATGAATTGTACTGGGTTCCTGTGTGCGCAATATAAATGAAATTCGAATTAATCATTTGTTATGTCGGCCTCGTCACGTTTGACATCGATTTTAATAAGAAATCCGTTTAGAATATATCTATTATTTTCAGAGAAATTATTTAGAAATCTCGAAGTTATATCTGTGTAATATATTTTGCGGCGGATGAAAGATTGGTTATACCAGAATAGATTCAGATATTTTACTATTAACACTTTTTCTGACATAATTCATGATATATTATAAAAACATAAATGATATTAAATCTTTAGAACATCGAAATATTTTTAAATTATTTGTTACAGCACTGTATAATCATGAATAAACAAAAAGTACTAGTTATTTTATCATCATTGGTAGATAAAAAAGATTTAAAGTATAAAGTTAAAACAGATAATTAAAGATGCGACAAAAATGAATTAACTGAAGTATTGTTTTCTGAAATAATTTCATTTTGTATTTGATTCAGTAAAGAATAGGAACTATGTTTGCCTAGAAATAATTTTTATCAATAAAAAAAATATCTTAAGTACGTGCATTACTATTTTTATAAGCATTTGTAAAATTCCTGTTAGAAATATATTGGAAAGACAAGAAAAGATAGAATCAGAAATGAGAGAATAAGAGCAGAAGTTAATTAAAAAGATTTCGAGTGGAAGTTGGAGGAGAAACAACAAACATGTTAGTAAAATTAGAGAATGTTATTGTGAAGTAAATTTTGGAGGCAGGAATTGGAGGTATGAAAATTAGACGAAGATTAACTTTTATTTTTAAAGAAAAGATTGATAAAAAGTATTGAAAAAATATGAACGGAGTAAAAAAACTGAGTTCAAATAGGGTAGTTTACAAATATTTAACTGAGTAACACTTGATACTCTGAAAGACACAAAGAGATATGAAAAGAAAAAGAAGAAGATTCATGAATCAGTTTAATAATCAATAATTTTTTGAAAAAATAGATGAAAAATTTGTTAATGTATAAAAAATAGCAAATTTATTAAAAAATAAGAGATAAATTGTTGTATATATACATAGACAGAGAACTATAAAAAGTAACTTAAGATATATTTTAGAAAAAAAATATAATTAAAATGACATTGAGTACCCATTTTTCTTAGAATAAAAAGTGACTTATTAAAAAAAATATTATCTATGCGATTTTTGATTTTTATCAGCTGAATAAGAAATTCAATTCGTAAATTCTTTACCTTGCCAGTACTATTATATACTTTCATTTTATAACAAAGCCCCACGATTCGGAGAAAAATGTGTTGTCAAAACAGTCTGACGATACGAAAAAAATATGTCTTTTAATATCACGTAACATCAATTGATATCTGTAATATTTCTGTCGAAAGTAACCCCTCTATATTTGTATACTTTTTTTATCGGATGATTAATGCATCAGATCCGTTTAAATAACAGTGGCAAATTGAGAAAGGGAGGAAACACGGATTTATTTTAAACGATTTCGTTATTTTTCAGACAAAACTTTCATTTCGATTGTGTCGGAATTTAAAATTTACAAATTGTAAATTAATGTTTATTTCATATATTTTTTGTGTTAATATAAGTTTCTATATATGAAAAACATTGTTTATTTTTGTAATAGAAGAAACTGAAGTATTTTAAAATATTACATATGATCAGATTTTACAAAAAAGTATTTATATTATTAAATAAGTTTTAAGTTTAACATTCTAATTACAGACTATTTTTTTTAATAAAATATGTCCATCGTATTAAATGGATAATTGTGTAATATATTTCTTTCTGAAAATAATTTAACAATAAAATTAAAATATTTTTTTATTATAGAAAACAGAAGTTCGAGAATTTGATTTTTATTTTTAAATATTTAACCAGTATTTGACACTGGTCGATTTTAATAAAAAATAACTGTTATTTATTTTTTCGTTATAAATAATCATATATTAAAAATTATACTACTTTTCACACAAATGCAGAGGTTCGAAATTATTTTTATTATAAAATGGTTAAAAAGTCAAAATCGATTGAAAAATTATCTATTCTAATAAATCATAATGGAATTTTCATAAAATGTTGATTTTGTATCAAAATAACTAAATTCTAGTAAAAATATCAACTAACAGTGAATTTTCAAATTTTCAATTTTTTAATCACAAAAAATAATAATTTATGGTATGTGAAATTTCAATTTTTAAAATCATTTTTCTTTAGACCAAGTTAAAGATATGCAATAAAATAAGGCGAATCAATGATTAAAAGAGCATTTTTGAACAAAAAAACAGATTTTTTTCGAAAACAATAATCCTATGTGTTGAGTGTTTTTATTATATATTTTTATGTTTGTATATATACAGAATTTTTGTTGTGATTGAAAGAAATAATGAAACAATAACAAAAAATCTGTAAAAATAGATAATGAAAATTTCGAACAATAAAACTTGAACTTCTTAAGTTTTCTTGAAATATTTAAAGAACGTTCATTAGTAAGTCGTTCCTTCTATTAAGATTTACCCTCTGCTATATCTCCACTATAGAGTTAAGCAGAGCGAGAAAAAAATACATTGCTGTTTGTATTCTCTCATATATTTCTCTTCCCTAATCCGTTAGTCGTGCACTAGAGTTGTCTTTAATGAACGACAGTTCGACCGTGAACTTAAGAAGACAACATTTCTCGTACAATTATTAAAACAAGCTTATTTATCTGATGAACTAGTTATTCTTCGGCAATCTTTCCCTTGTCTCTTCATAAGTATACTGCATTAAAAAAAGTTTATTTAGTTATCAATTAATTTTGTTTCGGTCGTTCCAAGTTTGATTATTTTGTGTCGACTGTTTGTTCTGTTTAATTGTTGAGTTTTTGTTCTGTTTGAAAATTGTAGAAAATTAACGACGTTCATTAATGAATCTTTTACTTTGAAGTGAATAATTTTTCTCTTTGATGATAAATAAATAATTAAATATATATATATATATATATATATATATATATATATAATTACATAATTATTTCTTTAAAAGAAAACAACATCGCTTCCAAATATTATACGAAATTCAATAAATGAAAAAGATGAGATCTCAACAAAAAAGAGTTAATATAATTTTTCACAGAATTATTAATTCACTTAGAAATTAAAATAATGAATTTAGAAGGGAAAATAAAGTTTGTTTAAATAATAAACATTAAGATAAGAAAAAGATGAATAAATAGAATAAGGCGTACAATAAAAAATATAAAACTTTTATATATTTATTCACAATTGCAATGTTAGGAATGAGTATTTTGTTAAAAAAAATAAATTAGCTACAATGCTAAATCTGATGTTACAAAAAAAGATTTTTTCTTAATACACATAAAAAGAGTAGTAAAATTGATATCAGATATGAATCAATAAAACTGGTCATAAATTATTAATTCATAAGAAAAATTCATAAAAATAATTTCAAAAATAAAACAATTAGAACTTTAAAAATAATTATATAATCAATGAAATGACTTTTGTGAAGATGTTAATAAATACATATACTTACATGATTATTAAATACATATACCTACTGTATAAAATAAATGTTTGATTTTTGTGTGAAAAATGATATTTTAATATCAAACGTTAAAGTGAAATATAAAATGAATAATTTAAGGGGGTATTCTAGTCTAAAATTTCGAAAAAATCGATTTATTTTTACATATTTTCAAAGTTTAGACCTTTAAGAATATGTCCTTAAGAGGATTTTTCGAAATTCGAATTATTTTCGGAGTTATAGCTGTTGTTGTGACGTGCCAACCAATCCGGTCTGGCCGGAACGAATCAACTTTAAACACGTTTTTCTCGAAACTACTTTTTTCAACACGGTTGACGTGATATCTCAAGTTCTAATGGACTGATTTACTTGAAATTTAGTACAGAGCTTCTCAATATAACAGTAATTGCCCCCGCCTAGGATTTTTTAAAAATTTTATTTTTACTATTTTTAAAAAAATTCCGAAAGTTGAAAAAATAGGGCAAAAAATGACTTTTTCACACTGCCGCCATTTTGCGAATTTTTTTTTAAAATTTCCCTAGGCGGGGATACTACTACAACCTTCTTTTTCAATAATTTCAAAAAAATTGTTATTTCAGATAACCGGTACGGTTGGAACCACGTTACACAGGAGATACCTTTTTTTTCGAGCTCCCACTTTGCTAGCTTGTACCTTTTTCAATTTTGATTTTTTTGTTTTTAATAATACTTTTATATACTCTTAAAATGTCAATAAATAACTGATAAAAAATGGATAGTAAAAATATTTGTTGGTTTTTTTATAGCGCCTGAAAAAACACCTAAAATTCGTGCGTCTAGACTAGAATACCCCCTTAAGTGGATATTCTTATATTATTTATTAAAAGTGAAAATTTACTAGAAATTAAAGATTATTAGAAGTGATAAATTAATTTCATTAAAGCTTGATGTTACTTTATGTTCAACATTCAAAAAGGTCTAGTTTTCATATGTTCCTTCCAAAAATAACAATTCGAGTGTCGCTAAGTAATATCTTTAATACACTTTTACAACGTACATAATTCTCAGTCAACAGATTCTAAGTGTCTGGTTTAAAGGGTTAAGTACTGAGGGAGATTTTATGCGCATATAAATATATTATAAAATGGTAGATGCTTACGTTATCGCATGGCATGGGAGATGGAAGTTGTCGCACAGATCCACGACCAAGTGCTTCACGTTTCCTTTGCGCCGAGAACAGTCGTAATTCTTTTCTTTCTTCGTCAGTCAATGCGTGACAGTAACGGACTTCGTTATCGTGCGGTGGTAATTGTTGCAAGAGTTGACGAACTCTATATCTTTCGCCGGCACTGTTGACGTATGGCACCTTGTCTTCAGGCAGAGCCGAGAAATATAAATGAACCTGAAATAAGAATCGTACATTAATTTAATTTTAAAATTACATATATTTCTTATATATATATATATATATATATATATATATATATATATATATATATATATATATACAATATAAGTAAATGAACAAATGTTTACGATTAAAATAAAAATGTAATAAATACTTGATATTGAAATCGAGTATTTTTTAAAACAATGTATACGAATAAAACATTATTTTTAAAATTAAATGAAAAAAAAATCGAAAATATGTATAGAATGAAAAAAAGAGTCAAAATTTTAATTTTCGAGATAAATTTTGTAATGATTACATGGTTAAAATTCGAGATAAATTTAAAGCCAGTGATAATGTGAAAAATAGATAATAGTTAAGATCAGAAAAAAACTGGAATATTTTACATTTTCTGATAATAGTGATGTGACTATCAAAATCTGCATCAATCTTTAAACAAATAAAGAGTATAATAAGTGATTACTGAATATTATTATAAAATCATGTGGTTTTGGAGGATTTAATTTATCTGTGTTGAAAGTATATAAATGACATCTCTCTCTCTCTCTCTCTCTCTCTCTATATATATATATATATATATATATATATATATAAATATATACGAGGGCCGTTTGATAAGTACGGTAAATTTATTTATTGCTTAATTTAATTAAAAATTAATTTAATTACATTTTTAAACTTAGTTTTTCTTACTTTTTTACCATACTTATCGAACAACCCTTGTATATATGAATGTATGTGTGTCATTGTGTGTATTTAAAAGTGTAAGATTTGCAAGGTAAAACAGTGAATATAGAGTGGAGAAAGGATGATCGTTCCCATGAGAACCACAAAACCAATGGGCAATGTACAGCTCATATTTCTTTACATAAACTTACATGTGATATGAAAAATAATAGTGCTGTATGTATGTATGTATGTATGTATGTATGTATGTATGTATGTATGTATGTATGTATATATATATATATATATATATATATATATATATATATATATATATATATATATTTGTAGACATGATAAAGTATAGATTATGTTTTTAAGATTACAAAAAAAATAAAAATATAAGACATAAAAAGTTGAAAAAATATGATATGAAAATGTTTTATTTTTATTAAACATTACTTTTCAATTAAATGCCTTTCGAATTTTAAGTAGTTGTTTTTATATCTTATACATAGAAACACACACCCATATATATATATATATATATATATATATATATATATATATATATATATATATATATATATATAATCAATTACTAATTTCGTCTAAATTATATACGAACAATATTAACTGATATTTGTATACGTGATTACTCATCATGACCGTTATTGACACCTGCATAGATACAAAGGTTATTGCATTTCCTTTTTCGATAATGAAAAGAAGTATTTTTATTAGTGTAACATAACTGTAAATATAATAGAATCAACTTTGAAATAGGAGTGTTAATTTTATTACACAACGAATTAAAACTTTTTCTGTCCTTTGAATTAAATGTAATTATTATGAAATTAATTTAGTTGAATTGAAATACTCAATAAGAATTGCTATATCATACACATATTTTTTTTATAAAAAAGATAAAATGAAAGTTAGGAAAAAATATTATTCAAAACGTATTTATTCGACAAAAAATTATAAAAAAAGTATTATATAATATTACCATTTTTTAATGTACTATTTTTTTAGAATTTTTTATTATTAATTTAAATATTTTTTTTATAATGGTTATATATTTTGATGGAATTTTCTGACATTTTATTAATAATTGTACCTGTACTTCGTACAAACATATAAACATGAATATAAAAATGTATTTTAATTTAATATTATAATAAATTAATTTAATTATTTTAATATTTCATCAACGATATTGTATAGGGTCATCCAAATGTAAAGCATGGAACTGTGTTTTATTAAAAAAAAAACCATATGTATAGTTTTTTTGTATCTTTTTAATAAAACATAAATCTAGGTATCGCATTTGGATGACCCTATATTTATACAATTGATAGATTTTATATTTTTTAAAAAAATCAAATATTTACATTAGAAAGTAAGTAAAGTTGATTATTTGCCATGTTTAATTCATTTTGGAATTCCTTCAGTTGTTTTTTAGTTTGTAATTAATTTGAATAAAGCAATATTTTTTTTGTTAAAATCTTAGAGTTATTTTTTATAACTGGTTTTTACAATGACCAATGAAATAATAATAAGATACTAATCATAGAGAGTGACCTTCGTTTAGAACAGGATTGGATGAATCGATTCAAGAACCGTTCATTTTGAATAAAATGAGTTTTATGTCATTCCTGTGAATGCATTTCCGACGAATTCCCTAATCGTACGATGGTCCGTGTGACATTCCGTGTATTTTTTTTCGTTATCACCTGTTGGCAAGGTAATACGAGCTTCTCGAGTACAGACGACCGGATGTCTTTCGACTGTTGTCTAGTCTAGCGATGCCGAATAACACGCTGACCGTATGTACCAGTTTTCACCTGTTGATCATACACATACACACATAAATATACACACATATACATATGCATACGAGTACATATACAAATATATACAGCGTGCGTTCGGTCTTCAACGATTTGTAAAATACCTCGACGTCCTCTGCGATCCGAGCGATGACGGTAAAACGGTTGCAAGTTTAGCCACGATGATACACTTTTAGTGTTATTTCGTATTTTACGGCCGGTAGTTTTGTTTTACACGTTGTAAAAATGTTATGCGAATTTGTATTTCAATCCTGGATGTATGTTCACCAGTAAAGGCATTTTCAACTATATATTGTAAATGAAAATAGCTGGATAGATTTAGGAAAAATATGTATTTTTTTATGTACAATAATAATTGATGATACTTTAGAATTATTCTTATAAATAATTATATAATTTTCAATGAACAGTGATATAAATATTATTATTTATTTTGTATATATTAGAAATATATAAGATTGATTGGAATCAAAAACTGGAAATAAATTGAAAAGTATGAGTTTGTATTTTTTGGAATTTAAACATGATAAAATATTTTTTTTCTTTTTTCTCGGCAATCAAAATGTCATCTACGTAAATAATGAGATAAATAATCTCTCCCTCTTCATTCTTTACGTAGAAACAAGGATATGCTTTATTGAACTGTGTCTTAGCCATTTCGACGAATTCCTTTATACATCTAGTTACTTCGTTTTTGTACTTTATGAAATAAACCGTGCAATATCTTGAGTGATCGTCTATGATGGTTAAAACATATCTATTTCCTCTGGGCGTTACTGTCTGCATAGGTCCGCACACATCCGTATAAATAAGATCTGAAGCAAGACCTTTAACTGCACATTTTCTACTTTTTTCTGCTAACTGCACTGCACCTTTCACGGATGGATCCAATTTAACGAAAAAATCTTTTGAAGCTGTCATGTGGCTTGTAGCCCCTGAATCAACGATCACTCAAGATCACATCATAAATTACATTATGTATTTGTGTTTTATTAAAAATAATATAGAATATATTTTATTAAAAATAATATAGGAAACGTTACAAAGATGAAAAAAGAATTAATGAGATGACTTTGAGTGATCAAAATGGAAATTTATTGGGATGAAATAAAATTTTTATCGGATTTTACAATAAATGATATTGGAAATGATTTGCATAATCATTTTCATTTTTTGATATTTCTTCCATAAATTATATATAACATTTTGAATAATGAACTTTTTAAGAGCTTCTAAAAAATGCAATTAAACATAATTACAATCATTTATATAAAGCTAAAATACTTTTTATATTCGTGAAAGGAGATTGAATTGCATTCTGTCGTTGTTTATTTTTCGTTTAGATATAATGTATGTGATGAAAGCAGATGATGAAAAGATCATTAATTAAACATTACATAAGTACACTTAAAATATAATATGAAAGTCTGCACATACTACACGAATTTATTTGACTAAAAAATGTATACAGATTCAATTACTTTTCAGTTTGAAATTACAATACATTTCTAAAGATTTTATCGGTATCTGGTCTGAAATGTTTTAATCAAAGAAGAGTTTATTATTTCTATGCAAAAATGAATACATATTGAAGATTAAATTAGAAAACTATCAAAAACAGTATGGTGAATATTCAATCTTTCATATAAATTCTTTCATTTTAGTATTATCAATGGAAGATCTTAAAATTAGATTTAAAAGAGGTAACATTTAATTAAATAAAAACCGTTCTAAAATTAAAATTCTTGCTACTGGATTTTCAATCCTAAATTGGCGATTTATGATTAAGAGTAAGCATTAAAAATGAAGATTTTTTGATGAAAACCTTTATTAATTTTAAACAAGTTTGAATTACAAGTTAATTAAAAAAAAATCTTCATTTTCTACGATATGTGGTCATATTTTTGATATAAGGTGGATTTAATGCCAAATAAAAACTCGAGTTTGGAAAGTATCAAATTATCTATCCATGTTCGTACTTCAAAATTTCAGAATTGTGTATTTTTAAAACCGTGTTACATTGATTTGAAGAGATAGTAGTTAGAAGGCGTAATGTCTGTAGTGTACAGGAGGCAGGAAAAGTCTTCCCATTTCAATTCCAAAATGTGTTCTTTGTTGTGTGCTACACACAGTTGGACATTTTCATAAAACAGGATGGTTGTGTCGTTTATTGATTACTAACGGTCGTTTTTCATTCAATGCTTGTTTCAATTTGTGTAAATGTTGACTGTTTTTATAGCCTGTGCCTATTTCATGCAATGTCAACAGTTTATAATAGAGAACTACTCACCGATATCATCAGATATAAGATATGTTTTGTTTGGAAGATTGTTTAGGATATTACAATTCTTTTTTACGATCAGGATTATTAAAATATATCCATTTTTCATATCAAATTTTCTTTCTTTAATTGAAAAACAGTAAAATGTAGTTATTAAAACGGCTTAATATGTTTTTCTGTACCAATTCGTGAGATTCTTTTTTCTCTTTTATGTATTTTTCTCATGGTTTGTAAAAATCGAGAAACAGTATATTGATTATTTTTAAGTGTTTTTGAATGATCTTAGTTTTTATCCAATGAATTTCTTTGATTTTTTTGTCATAAGATAAATATTGTATTTTATTTAGTATTCATTTATTTTGTTTTTTATAGTTAAAAAATTAACGTTATAGTTTTAGCACTAGATATACCAAGAATTAAAATAAACCTATTTCAACCAACCGATTATTTTGACCGGTTGGTATTTAACAGCAAAAAATTATAATTTTTAATTTACTAGTGCAAGCAGTAATAAAAAAAGATCTTCTAATAACACGAAATTATTTTTTACTTAAATATTGAAATTACATGATATGATAAATGGTAGTAATAGTATCCTCCATAATTTATTTTTAATTTTCCTTAGCGCAATTTTGAAATCGGTCATTTTGACCGGTTGGTATATCTAGTGTTAATGATATTGGGTGTACAAATTAATTCGGTCCGTTTTTAAAAGATGGCTCTAAAAACATTAAATTTTTAAATAGTAACAGCTGATTGCCGTGGTTTTAGACAGATTGGACATCTGCCGATAACATCCAGTTTGTATTGTTTTGAGTTTCATACAAAATGTTTTTTGTTACGCTGTTGAAAATGTCAGATTTTTTGATAACTAAACAGCATTTGCGGGAAGTTTTAATTTTTTGTTTTAATTGGAAAAAAGTGCAGCTGAAACTCATCGTTTGCTTGTGGAAGTTTACGGTGACAATGCTCCAACTGATAAGTCAGTAGAGAATGGTTTCGGCGCTTCAAAAGTGGTGATTTCAGCGTTGAAGACAGACCTCGCTCGGGGCAGCCAAAAAATTCGTAGACGATGAATTACAGGCATTACTCGATGAAGATCCGAGTCAAACGCAAGACGAGTTTGCACTTACGTTGGGGGTGACCCAACAAGCAGTGTCTGTACGTTTAAAATCTATGGGCCTGATTCAAAAGCAAGGCAATTGGGTTCCTTATGAATTGAAACCAAGAGATCTGGAAAGGCGATTATTTTCTTGTGAGCAGCTGCTTCAAAGGCAAAAAAGAAAGGGTTTTTTACACCGGGTAGTGACTGGTGACGAAAAGTGGATCTTCTACGACAACCCCAAGAAAAAAAATACTACGCTTTGCCCGGCCAATCGTTGCCATCGACCTCAACATCAACACCAAAGCCGAACATTCATGGTTCGAAAGTTATGCTGTGTATCTGGTGGGACCAAGGGGGCGTTGTGTACTACGAGCTGCTAAAACCTGGTGATTCCATTACGGGTGATCGGTACAGACTGCAATTACTTCGTTTGAACCGTGCATTACGAGAAAAACGGCCGGAATATAAGGACAGACATGATAAAGTTATTCTTTTGCATGACAACGCTCGGCCTCGTGTCGCAAAAGTTGTCAAAAAATATTTAGAAACGATCAAATGAGATATCATATCGCCCCCGCCGTATTCTCCGGACATTGCTCCTTCTGACTGTTTCGACGGATGCAACACGATTTGGCAGGTCACCGCTTCACTTCTTTCGAAGAAATCGAAAATTGGCTTCAAAATTGGATCGCCTCAAAAGACGAGAAGTTTTTCCGAGACGGGATTCGGAAATTGCCTGAGAGGTGGGGAAAAGTTGTAAGCAGTGATGGACAATATTTTGATTAATTTGTTAATTCATTATCTTTTGAAATAAATGCATTTTTTGAGCTAAAAAAACGGACCGAATTAATTTGTACTCCCAATATTTTTTTATTAAATTTAGTATCGAGTTTTTTTAGTTGTTATGATACAATTAATCCTTTATCTTTGTTAAATATTTTTATGCTGTTAAAGTAAATTTAGTTAAGTTTAAATTTAATTATTTAATTAAAGTTTACAACTTAATAGATATTTTTTCTGTACAATTGTTTCGGATAAAGAAACAATTTAGTTAAAATCGTATTGAATCGAAATTTATTAAAATACACAAGTGAGTGACGCCCTTCGGTTTATACTGCTTTCCGTAAAGACCATAAACTGAAAACAAACGTTCTGAACCCCCATATAAAACGTATGTCGGCCATAAATCGTTCGACAGATGTCACGTGACAAACGGACGGACGGCCGGCCACGACGCCATTTGCGACGATTGACGATCGTGACGACGTAGCCGACGGTGACGTCACAAACGGTCGGCACGGGTCACTCGATCTATCGTATATTTTATATTAAAATGTGTTTTTTATACCGGGTAAGGGATTTATATTCGATACATTGTAGGGATGGAGAACACGTCGGTCGGTAGTAATGGTCACCGTGTCCCGTAGCTTCGACGTTTTTATTGGCTGATAATGCACGCGTTGAACTTTATGTCCTATATAATGTATGTGCTTCGAAATAAATTTATTTTCTTTAGGTACTTTTGTGTACGCGTGTGCTTTTTGGTGGGTGCGTGTAAGAATGCATGTGGATTTTCGAGAAACGGTACATGGGCACACTTTTATTAAACCAGATATTTATAGACATTTAGAACAATATTTTTTTAACATTTTTTGACATAATACACAAACACACACATTTATATATATATATATATATATATATATATATATATATATATATATATATATATATATATATATATATATATATATATATATATGTATATATATAGGGTTGGCACAAAAGTCATTGTGGTTTTTTTCCGCTAGATGGTTGTAGTCATTCTAAGTAGTTCTTCTCCATTGCAAATTTCAGACCGTATATGGTATTTGACAGCTGATATTTCATAGATTATTCAGTAAAAAAAGTTTTAAGTTTTGTTGTTTATTTAGTGTTTTACATTGATTTCAAATGGATATTCCAGACGGTCATTTTCGCCATATTTTACTTTATTACTTGAAAGGTAAAAACGCAGTGCAAGCTCAGAAAAAATATGTGCGGTTTATGGTGAAGACTCACTAAAAGAACGCCAATCTCAGAATTGGTTTACTCGTTTTCGTTCCGGAGATTTTAATCTCGAAGTAGCACCACGGTTTGGACGCCCAACTGAGTTGACGACGACAAAATAAAGGCAATGATCGAAAATAACCGGCGTAGTACGACACGAGAGATCGCAGAGAAGCTTCACATATCACATACAAGCGTTGAATGACATTTAAAACAACTTGATTATGTTGATAAGCTCGATATTTAGGTTCCCCACAAGTTGAAAGAAATTCATCTTGCCAAACGAATTTACATCTGCGATTCATTGCTGAAACGTAACGTTACCGATCCATTTTTAAAGCGAATCATAACGGGTGATGAAAAATGGGTTGTTTACGATAACGTCGTGCGAAAAAGATCATGGAGCAAGCGAGATGAGCCTGCGCAATCGACATCAAAAGCCGATATTCATCAAAAGAAGGTTTTGCTGAGTGTTTGGTGGGATTTCAAAGGTATTGTTTATTTTGGTCTGCTACCAAGGAACCAAACCATCAATTCGGATGTCTACTGTCGCCACCTAATGGAGTTGGACAAAGAAATTAGGGAAAAGCGGCCATAACTGGCAAATCGTAAAGGCGTTATTTTCCATCACGACAACGTCAGACCACACACATCTTTGGTCACTCGCCAAAAATTATTGGCGTTAGGCTGGGAAGTGATGCCTCATCCATCGTATAGCCTTGACCTTGCACCATCGGATTATCATTTATTCCGTTCACTTCAAAACCATTTGAATGGAAAAACATTCGATTTCAATGAGGCTGTCAAAAATGAGTTGGTTCAGTTTTTTTCCTCTAAAAACCAAACTTTCTACGAAAGCGGAATTATGAAGTTGACTGAAAGATGGCAAAAGGTCATCGAACAAAACGGCCAATATATAATTGATTAATGTTTGCTATTTATATTAATAAAATTGCTTTGAAAATCATAATAAAAAACGCAATGACTTTTGTGCCAACTCAATATATATATATATATATATATATATATATATATATATATAATATATATATATATATATATATAATATATATATATATATATATATATATATATATATATATATATATATATATATATATATATATATATATATATATATATATATATATATATATATATATATATATAGGGTTTTCCAATAATCGCTTCAGAAATTTGAATGGAAATAAAACAAAAAGTAATTAATTAATTAGTTTTTTATTTTTAAGCATATTCTATGGCATTAATGATGGAATATAATTTAATTGTTATTATCACCACGACTTCGATTGACATAGTGCACTCCTTTAGTCAAATTTTAGTTACTCTTGCACATAAAACAAAATAATCCATTTAATTATTTTGTTCTCAATTCAAATTGAGTTTATTTTATAAAAATAAGATTTCGGGGAAATTTTAATGAATAAATCAATTTAAAAATCCAAGAAAGTGCATCTATTTGATGATTTTGATATAAAGTATTAAAAGAACATTGATTTTACACTACCTGATAACTTGAAATTTCATATAAAGTATTTTTGTGGAAAAGGGGTTAAAAGAATTATATTCTGGTTATAACTCATGAATTATGGAATAGTTAATTATTTTAACATTTATTTGAAATAAGAATTGAAAAAAATGAACAATAAGTATAAATATAAGAAAGTTGAAGAATGTATTTTTTAAAAATAAATTTATGGAATTTAATTATGTCTAGTAAATAAAATAATATAGTTTTAATTAAATTCTTGTTTACAATTGAACAATTATTGTAATTAAAAATGAAATACGAAAACAGGAAATAATGGTAACAATTATGATTTCATTATATTGTTTATTATTATTTCTGTTTGAAATTTATAGTTTTTTATTACGCTTATTTATTTTAATAGTTGATGCAATTTATTATATGTTTGTTTTATTTTCATTTATACTCAAACATCAAAGCTCGGAAAAATAGAAATCACCAATCATAATTCTGACATAAATTCAGTATTATGACTTTAATAAAAAATTCATTGTCCAATTATCAAAAATGTGCTATTCTATTAATGTATATATATATATATATATATATATATATATATATATATATATATATATATATGTACACATATATGAGTATGTATGTATGTACATGTTTTAATGAAAGATCATGAAAAGAATTATGTTCTTTGTTGTAGCATCAACGTTAAAACACAGCTTTATTCAAACGAAAGCGTACATAGAGGAACGTAAGCTATTTCAGTAAGAACTGTTCCTGTGCACTCGCTATCATTGCGATTTAATCATCGTAAATTCTATCCGAAAACTTTCTGTTATATAACAATAACAATGTCCGGAGTTGGTGGCGGCGGCGGTAAGTTATTGAAGGGATACGGGGCGGCATCTGGCGACGTATAGACGCACTAAGTGGACATTACTGTTCCGACCACGTCGGCAATGTTAGGTTATGATTTGTGTGATGTTCGATTGACGATCGTTGTGTCTTTTTCTATCACATACATCGTTCACAGAGTGCAACTGCAACGGAGAGAACGACGAAATACAATTCGGTCTATTTTTACTAATATATAAAGTATTGTACGCGTTATGGGGCGAAATGATCGTAATTTAGGGCGAGCGGTGGACGCGAGAGACGCGTATAGTTCATTGCGTTGATAGCATTAAATTAAGAGAACGGTTTATGACGCTTTTGTGAGCTTTTGTCCGTTTTTATTATTATTAACGTTCGCGTTCCGTTGTGTGGATTTAGTTTTGCTTTAATTGTTTGCTTAGTACAGTGGGTCGGTTTGGATACGTGAGAGCGTTATGTCCAAATTGACGGTTCCATAAATGTTTACATTGTGCAGAATAATATTACCTTTATATGAAATAAAATGAACTTCAATATCGCAAGATTTGGCCGAAATGAATAAAATGGTTCGCTAACGTGCGCAAAATACACAATGGTTATTATTAAAGTTACAGAAAAATTAACGACAGTTATGAAAGTCAGTAGAATCGTTACACGAATAATTCATATTTCGTTTAATTATATTTACTTTTTATTTGTAATAACTCTTCATGAATACTAATTAAATTAAGCATATATATATATTTAATAATATAATTGTTTACTGAGGATGAATTATTTTACAATAGGAATATTAGTAGTAATTTTATTGAAAAATGGATTCTTAAAAGTTATTCTAATTTTTTTAATCTATTGATATTCTTTTTGAGTTTTTAGTTATTATTAATATCAGTTCGTTGTTGTAAATAATTATTGATATTATTTTATATATATATATATATATATATATATATATATATATAGAGAGAGAGAGAGAGAGAGAGAGATAATTATAATAAATTACAGAATTATTATTTTATTTACTGTAGAAATTATAGATTCAATTATGTAATTTCTTCATCTCACATAGAGGGTTAAAACTACAATTCGATATTCAACGTCTTTTCCTTTTGAACAGTAAAAAGAAATTTCTGTATTTTCTTGTGTTGTTATTATTCATTTTAAAATAATTATAAAGAACATATAGATAATTTGTTTTCGAAATCCCATATTTTGCTGATTTTTATTTGGATGTTAATCTTTTACTTTAGAACACGTCTGTCTTCAAGTAATAATTTTTTAAGAATAATTGTTTTTATTGGTTTATTTTATGTAATTTTAATTGATTTTTTTCATAAATGAAATAGTTTAGATCATTTATTTTTTTGTTAAGTACAAAAGGATAAAATTGTCCTATATGGTACTGAATATTGGAGAATAGCAACGATATACACATCTAGGAAATTTTTTGCAATGATTATATAGAACAAATTAATCGTTCGTAAAGTGTGAAATGTATTTTATGTTTAAATTCCAAAAGGTTATGGGCCCAGTCAGTCAAACCAGGATATAAGCGTCAGGGATTTAATACACATAATTAATAATTTTTTAAGAATAATTGTTTTTATTGGTTTATTTTATATAATTTTAATTGATTTTTTTCATAAATGAAATAGTTTAGATCATTTATTTTTTTGTTGAGTACAAAGGGATAAAGTTGTCGTATATAGTACCAAATATTTGTTTAATCTCCATTAGTCTGTAACTGTCATGTGTAAGAAATTTAATTACTGCAAGGAAATCAGTTTTTATATATTTCTGACTGCAACTTAATAGAATATTAATAAAATATTCAAATATATTCGGATTGAAAACTTTTCATTCTCATTACATATTATCATCAAATTCTTGCTATCTATTATTGAATGAGGATATTTTTTAAAGTTTTCTATTTACAACGATTTAATGGATTTCTCTTCAATTTCAAACTGATAATTTTTCTCATGTCTCATCCGATCTATTCATAATTCTTTTATTATGTCTTTTTATATTTATGAGTTCTTAATTAATAGTTTCTGTTGTCGACCTGTAGTCTTTTTTCTTGCCATATTTTTATACTTATCTATTTTGAAGTTAGTGAAATATTTTGGCATTTAAAATTCATGTTTCATTACTATAAGTAAGAACAGGTAGGATGCATTGATTAAAATGTTTTGCTTTAAGAACTGAGAATATTCAATTTCATAATATAAGAATTTTTTTCGAATTGATATCATTACATTTTTATTTTCCTGCTTACTTAATTTCTAAATTCTTCTGTGTTAACAAGCTGGTCCAAACAAAGTTTTTTTGAGGTCAAACATAATTTTGAATTTAAAAAAAGATCTATCATTTAATATGTATTTATTTAATATCAAGTATTATAATATTGTACAATTAATTTTACAAAAATTATATTTTTCAACAAAAATGTTTATTTCAAATTGATGTACAATGAAATTAAATTTAAAATACAATAATTTTAAAAAATAAAAAATGGAATAAATCTATGTATTTTTTATAAGAGAAAGTAATCAGTAAATCAGAGTCAAGAATAGCACGTTATAACTGAATTTGTCACGTTTATATAAAAAAATTGCACGACTTGAATGCAATACGCAGTCTGAAAAAACTGTTAGAAGTGTCTAAATATTAATAAAAAAAGTATGAAAACACTTTCGTCGACATTTCGCGCTGACACAATGATTTACGACGCGCGATGATCATCTCGTAATATGAGAAAAAAGTGTATGTGGAATAAAATATACGGACAATTCGTTCGATGCCCCGTTGACAGTGCGATGACAACGTCTATCCTTCGGCTGTATTTGTCTCTATTTAGTTAGAGTCATAGAATAATATATTTGAATCCATATCATTACGTGTTACAATTTAATCAGTTATTAAATTGATTTTTTGAGAGAAAATAAAAATAATTTATATATATAAATTATGTAAATAAATTGTGAAGCTTTATTTTTTATATTTGAATTCAATCAACTGTCGATTATGAAAGAAAAAAAATTAATCTCTACATAAATTATTTTAGGAAAATATAAAAAATGTTTCTTTAAATGAATTTTGGTTAGAATTTAAAAATATATGAATTATTTTCTTCAATATTAAAATATTAATTTTATCCACTTATATTCCTTTTTGCTTCTTCCAGGTTATTAAGTTCATTTATTTCCAAACAATCCCAAGAATTACGGTCGTTAATATTGATTAAAAAATTGATTATTTTTTTCTTTAAAAATATGAAATTTGTAGATTATTAATAAAGTTGATAATACTTTTTTACAATATTGAATATATTTAAATATTATGCGCATTTGTTCTAATTTAATTTTTTCAATTGATCATCACTTAAACAGTAATCTCACACAAAGTGTTAAAATTAATTTCAACCGTCTTTTCATGAAAACTGTTTTAATTTTAATAACGATTAATTAAAAAAGTACTAACAAAATTTAAAACTTATGAAAACTTAACGTCTATTCGAGAACATTGAAGTTCACTTGAAGCCCCTGAAACGAGATCTTCGACTGCACGCAAAGACGCGTACGAAACTCTTTCTTCTCCAGCATTTCGTAGGCGTCGAGTTTATTAAGTATGCATTGCAGATACGACAAAGTAGTAGAAGCGGTAAAACTGCTTGAGGTTTCTCGACATAGCGTAAACTTTTTTTTATACCTCCTCGCTGTACCCGCTGACGCCGCAAGACGCGCTTTTAATTATCCGGCTCGCTGGTTACGAACCCACGTCCGATGAATAAGTACAATAAATAAACTTATTTGTTTTTTCTTTTGTCGTGCCTTGCGGACTATTTAACGCCCGGTTTGGTCGTAATGAGAATTGGAATATAAGGGTGACTCGAGAGGAAATAGTGACTGACGCGTTTTGCGGATGCTGTTCGGTGTAATGTAACGGTAGCTACGTGAAGCTAGTTTTAGAATGATATTGTTAAGACATTTTTGTATCACGATTGACAGTTTTATGCCATTTTTTACTGTCTTTCTATATAGCATTTATTTTTCTATTTTTTAAAATATATTAATATTTAAATTTCATATGGCATAAAATATTAGTTTTAAAAATTCGTTTAATTAGTTATTTAAATTTTAATTCAGAT
Source organism: Neoneuromus ignobilis (assembly GCA_029203775.1). Taxonomy (NCBI): domain Eukaryota; kingdom Metazoa; phylum Arthropoda; class Insecta; order Megaloptera; family Corydalidae; genus Neoneuromus; species Neoneuromus ignobilis. The sequence continues at coordinate 37,682,395 of CP092089.1, read as the reverse complement.
TAAAGCTTGTCAAAAACTCGTTTTTATTAAAAAAAATAAATTACTATTTTTTAACAATTTTAAAATGTGTTAAAAAGGCAAATTTAAATAGAGGTATAAGTTTTTTTGTTAAAATTATATAGAATCATTTTAAATACATTAATTTCTGTACTATTTAATTTTTAAAAATTGTTATTTAATAAAAATAGAATTTCAAATTGAAATTCAGATATAATATTAAGTAAATAATAGAATATGTGAATGTTGATGAAAATTATTACTGTTTAGAGTGATTAAAAATTATAAATAATTTAATAATTATATAGGGTCATCCAAATGTGACGCCTAGATTTGTGTTTTATTAAAAATAAACAAAAGAAATTATACACATGTTTCCCTATACACTACCCCTATACACATGTTTCTTTTTAATAAAATACAAATCTAGGCATCACATTTGGATGACCCTATATGCATACACATATGCATGAATGTGTATTACAATATTTTTCAAATCAGTTAATTACAACATTATGTAAATATTCCCATTATTGATGTTGACTGTCCAAAAATCTAATCAATAATATGTAAATTTTATTGGATTTGTATTGAGATACGGAAAATGTTTTTTTTTCATTGACTAATTGAACGTAGGACGTGATTAATCGTTGAAAATTGTCTTGAAAATCGTTCGTATTATTTTTTTATATCTACATTTAGTAAAACTGCAATCAACATCTGTGTTTGATTTTGTGGTGACATCGACGTTCTTTTATAATTATATGATTGTTATCTCGAGGCTACCGCGTTTCGATTAAGTTAATCATCGATAATATCATTTACATAAATAAAAATATTTAATTATTATTCTTTTACACGTGTGCGATTATTTTATTATAAACATGCAATACGAACGACTTGTTTTTAATTATTAAATAATATTATTCCAAGGTTTTTAAATTGAAGTTGGTTGAACTAGTAATTAAGAAATAAACCCAGTTTTTAAAGGTATGTTATGAGAATTGACTAAAAAAATTATATACTATAATATTTTTTTGTAAAAGATATAATTATTTAAATTCACTTAGATAATGATGATTCAAAATGAAAGGGGAATATTAAATAGTTCTATAATAAACCGATTAATCAATTCAAAATATAGTATTTATATTAAACCTATGTTTAATTTACTGCACTTGTATATATTTAAAATATAAAAAAATAAATGTTACTTTTAATTTCTTTCATGTCAAAATTATATAGTATAATACATAGAAAACAAACAAAAAAATAATTGATATTTCAAATAACAGGCGTTCATTTACTTAAATCAGTGTTAATTAAAAATAAAAGAACAGATTATTATATAAACTAAAAAGATTTGACTCAAAATGTATGTTTGAATCTGTCTGACAACGTAGTAAACATGATAAATTTCGTAGTAAATATGGCAATTTATTTTTTTTATTTGACTGTGTAAAAAGAGAACTGCTGAAGGAAAAAAACCTGAATTATAGAAATCAACACGTTAGAATTTTTCAATATGAAACCGTAGATCTAGGCAAAAATGTAGAAATAAAAAAAAGCTTGTAAACGCACAATACAATTATTTTTAGATTAGTAATATGTCGAAATATTACAAATACCCCGATAGCGTTGAATAATCAACATACATCTCACCATGTAATTTCTTGAAAAACGTACTCGAGGCGATCGCTCTAATTATATTAACATTAAATTATCAACGTTTTGTTTCTATATGACGGACCAAAAGATTTCGGGCACTTATTTGTGTTTTGATACACTTACATCGAACCGGAACTCGATATTAAATTAATTTAAATTATAGACGTGATTCGTTTCAAGTATGCGTACGAGATTTCGTAGGTATAATGTTCACGATATTGAATTTGTAATCTGTGTTTTAATTTAGTAATGGAGGAGATAATTATACATATAGATATAAATAACACAAATGTATGTGTGTGTGCACATACACATATATGTATTATATATATATAATAAAAGATGCAGTAAATCAACATGGGCTTTAAAAAAAATTCGTTTAAAAAATATTATATATAAACAATTCTCTCTACTTTTATAAATTAAAATATGCAATTTTACTACTATTGAAACAATTTTTTCGTGGTTTTTAACAAAATCTTATAATTTATTTTTCATTTCTTTTACAGTTTAGAAGATAATTTCTTTGGATTTCAATTTTATTTTGAAAAAAATAATACACAAAATCAAATAATTATTCAAAATAAGGTAGATTTTAAGTACAGTCACTTATTAGAAAAAAAAATGATTAAAAACGATTTGAAAAAATAATTTAAAATGATAACACGTGTGTTAATGTATATTCAATTATTGAGTTAAAATTTTGCTAGTCTTTATTTTACATAATATCTTAGTTTTATTTGATTTGTGATAATTTTTTACACTATTCACATTTTCGTTATTTTTAACTATGAAGAGATGATGATGTTTGTGATTTATTTTTTCTTTGGCTTCATTGACATTTTGTGTTAATTTTTGATAGCACGAAAGATATTAATCACTGAATATAAATAATTTATTATTTTTAATTATATCAAGAATTTAGATTTATAGTTTTTTAACTGTGAGATAATTTCAACCTTATTCAATAAATTAAACAGCAGAATGATGTCGAATAAATAGATGAAATAAAAAGAATTTATTCAGCTGTATAATTGTATATTCGACTTACTTGTTGTTCGGTACTAGTTTTTATCACTTTTGAATTGGTTAATAATTAAAAATAAAAAATATATTGAGTATATTTTTTTTAAAGAAAATCTACTGTAAGCAAAAAAACTCGTTTTAATAGCATGAACTCGTTGATATTAGAGGATAAGTGTATTTTTATTTCATCACATTGTAGTTGTATAAAATCTTCGAGTTTTGTAATAGAATTGTAAACTAAAAGTAATTATAAATTACAATGGAATATAATAATCAGTTGTAAGACAGAATCTTTTCAGCATGTTGCATTAAAATGATGTTGTAACAAACTTAATATCAATACAGATCGAATAGAAAAAAATTAAATATAGAAAAGATAAATACTTAAGTAGAGAAAATGTATGTGAAAATTATCGATCGATTAAATAGTAAATTTATAAAAATCGGTGCGTGACATCGACTTGTATTCATTATTGAAGAATGTGAATGGATGCCCCAAGTGACAAAAACACATTTAACTATTTTTTATGGCATATAATGATGTATTATTATGTATATATGAATTGACGTACCTGACAGGTATGTACGGACATGGTTCCGAGAACAGCGCGTAATTGCAGACATTTTGCGAAAGATTTGTGTACGCAGGGCTTCAGTGGCCAATACATTCACATACACGTGAAAGTAAACCTCGGGTAATACATTTAGTCACTCCTACAGATGTGACTAAATTATCTTATAATTTTTTATGGTCTTAATCACGCGTATGTATTTATTTTTGTATAGAAAAGTGAATAAAATTATTAGCGTAGGTGTATATTTACATTTTTTTAAATTTTCAGTGAAGTCAAATATGTATTTTGTAATAATTGAAACAATTATTTAATTTTCGATTATTTAACAGAAAAAAATGAAAATTGTATTGCCATTTGATTAATTAATGAAACGATAAATTTTATTAACTTTTTTTAAAAAAATATAGTTATTAAACAATAAAATACAACTTAAAAATGTGCAGTAAATTATTAGTGTACATGACTTAGCATTATATTAGGTTGTCAAATATCTCCCTTCCGCCTTTTTGTCTTTTGAATTTTGCGGCTATGTACAAAGCGTTACAGAGCTCGTATCGGGCAACACTATACATCATTTGAAAGGTCTTTACATAACCTACAAAACGACGCTATGCATGATTAGTTTGGATACTGCGTTCAAAAGTTATAGACGTGTAAACATGGAGTTCACTAACGCCGAAGTTCGCGCTATTTTGAAGTTTTCCTTCGTTAAAGGCAAATCCGCTAGAGAAACGTTCCGTGAGATTAATAGTGTTTTGGGGGATGGTACTCTATCACTTCGAACCGCGGAGGAATGGTTTCGACGATTCAGAGCCGGTGAAAACGACACCATGGATAAGCCAGCCGGCGGAAGACCTGTGACGACGAATACCGATCAAATCATGGAAATCATCGAGTTAGACCGGCATGTGACATCTCGTGACATCGCCCAGGAGATGGCAGTTAGTCACCAAACCATTTTAAACCATCTGCAGAAGGCTGGATACAAAAAAAGCTTGATGTTTGGGTGCCGCATGATTTGACGCAAAAAAACCTTCTGGACCGAATCAACGTCTGCGATATGCTGCTGAAACGGAACGAACTCGACCCATTTTTGAAGCGGATGGTAACTGGCGACGAAAAATGGATCACATACGACAATATTAAGCGAAAACGGTCGTGGTCGAAGGCCGGTGAATCGTCCCAAACAGTGGCCAAGCCGGGATTGACGGCCAGGAAGGTTTTGCTGTGCGTTTGGTGGGATTGCAAAGGAATCATCCACTATGAGCTGCTCCCATATGGCCAGACGCTTAATTCTACCATCTACTGCGAACAACTGGACCGCTTGAAGCAGGCGATTGACCAGAAGCGTCCAGAATTGGCCAAGAGGAAGGGTGTAGTGTTCCACCAGGACAACGCCAGGCCACACACATCTTTGGTGACTCGTCAGAAGCTACGGGAGCTCGGATGGGAGGTTTTATCGCATCCACCATATAGCCCGGACATAGCGCCTAGTGATTACCACCTGTTCCTGTCCATGGCGAACGCCCTTGGTGGTGTAAAGTTGGCCTCAAAAGAGGCTTGTGAAAAGTGGCTGTCCGAGTTTTCGGAAATAAGGAGGGAGGGTTCTACAAGAGGGGTATTATGAAGTTGCCGTCTAGATGGAACCAGATTATCGAACAAAACGGCGCATATTTGAACTAAATCCGATCACTGTAACACTTTTTATAAAGCATTGAATAAAGAGCAAAAAAGCGGAAGGGAGATACTTGACAACATAATATTACAGATATTCGTATAATGATTTATTAATATTATTTACATTGCAAATGAAGTTCATAAGAGTAAAGAAATTTTACAATAAAAAAAATTAAAAATCATAATTTTAAAAAAGTTTTGCTGATTGTTATTTAAAAAAAATACGAAGAATGAATGCAAAATAAGATTTTTTATTAATCGTAAATTTATATTTCAGGTTGGAAAGACCTAATATATTGGTTAAAAATAAATGGAAAAATTAGAAAAAAAATGTAAATACAACTTTAGTTCATAAATTGACATCATATGTAAGATATTCAGTAAGTGAAGAATTAAATATACAATAAGTTTTCTTTATTTCTTTAAAAAATGAAAAAAATATTAAAAACTATAAAACCGAGACTTAATATCATTTTTTATTAGTTCTTATATTAAATTTTTAATATTAAGTTTTTTTTTAGAAAATATCGTTGTGTAGTAATAAAGATATTAACAAATTTATGTTCAATTAATAGGTTATTAAATTGAAAAACTTCTTTGAAATTAAAATTAAAACTTTGTAAAACTTAAACAGAAATATATTGAACTTGGATGAAATCATATATTATATATTATTATTTTTTAAATTAAATGTTTTACTTAATGTTTTGATCGTTTCCACATATTATCATTATTAACCATGTATCATTAACATCAATCATTGATTATAAATTAAGTTTCTTACCTGATCAGGTCGGAGACCCGGCGGCACCCAAGTGTATTCTTCCAGCGCGCACCCCGAATCGTCATCTGATTGTGAATGACGATGAGGATCAGCCGGTTGTACACCAAAAGGAGATCCTTTACCGAGCAGCCGATCAACGATTGTCGAATCGGTGCCGGACGGAGCCATCGCCGTCGCTGAAGACGGCGGCGCTAACGGCGGCAATTTGCCGGGTGACGGTAACGCTGGCGGCGACGACGGTGCTAATGCCGAAATCGTGTCGGCATTTGATGACATCTCTGCCGTGTCTATCGCTTGAGACGATGCCGCCGCTATCGATGTTTTTGGTCCGCCAACAGGAACGACCGTATCGTCGCCTTGTGGCGGCCACTGGCAATTCCGGCACACGGGTCTGGAAAAATATTATTGTAAGAGAAATGCAGATAAACATGTCATTTTTAATAAAATTATCATTTTTTAATGACATTTATTATAAAAAGAATATTCAAAGTAAAAACTTAACCGTTTAATTAACATTTTTTTAATTCAATTAAATTGATATAAAATTTCATTTTTTAACAAAAAAAGATATGAGTTTAACATAGATAAATCAATTCAATAATCACTTATTTTCCGGTACTTTTAATATATAAGCTAGTCAATGCATTTTCAACAGCTATGATATTATATTTGTAATAATATATTTTGTAAATTATCCATTCGTATAAAAACGAATCATTAAGAGAAGTAAATAAACTATAGACGTGATTTTACCTACAATTTTTAATTTTGTGAAACAAAGCTTATTATATAAGGTTTTCTAATAAGCACTTCAGAAGTTCAAATGGCAATAAAACAAGTATTTAATTAATTAGTTATTTTTTTATTTTTAAGCATATTCTATGGTATTAATGATGGAAAACAATTTCACTCATATGACCATCACGACTTTGCTTGACATAGTGCATTCGTTTAGTCCAATTTTTAGTCACTCTTTCGTATAATTGTGGTCCAATTTCATGAATTACACATTCGATGTTTATTTTTAATTCTTCTGTTGTTTGTGATTTATCAGGATAAATACATAACCCCACAGAAAATAATCCAGTGGAGTTAGAACACATGATCTTGATGGCCAATTGATGGGTCCATTTTGTGAAATAATGGAATCATTAAACTTTTGTTTCAATAAGTCTATTGAAGTTTTTATAATTTCTAAGCATTTTTGAAGTGTTAAACGTTCTATGATAATTTGCAAAACTATATTGAGTTGAAGTGTCAAAATGAGCTTGAAAAAAAATTCAAACATGGCTGCCAACAGCTGTCAAAGTTTTGATATTATTATTGAAAAAATCCTATATAACAAGAACTTTAGTTTTATTTTTAATAAAATGTATATATATATATATATATATATATATATATATATATATGTGTGTGTGTGTGTGTGTGTATGTGTGTGTGTGTGTATGTGTGTGTGTGTGTATGTGTGTGTGTGGGTGTATGTATGTATGAATTTTCATTTAGTAAGAGAAAGAATATATTTTAACTCAACTTTTCTTTCGTTTCAATGAAATTTTCAGAAGACACGATTATATATTTTTATACATAAATTAAAAATATTTTTTTTTAATTTTTATGTTATTCATATTTATTGTTCTTATTTATATGGAAGATTATATTTGTGGAATTATATGTAACAAAGAGAGGAAGTAATAATGTTAATATTTAGAAATTTAAAACAGATTTTATAATAATAATAATAATAATACACCTGCTTAGGATTTGTTTGGTGGTAGAGATCTCAATTTTGAAATAATTTTTAATTAAATAAATTTAATTTCTATCTTCTCGAAATAATTCCACTTTCTTCTATCCAACGCCAATCTCTTCCATCTCTCGCCTTTACTATTTTTTTTTTAATTTTATCTCTCCACCTCTGGTATATATATAAGAAGTATACAGGAAGACTATATTGATCACGAATGAAATTAGTTTCAAACTATGTTGCGTGATTTGCTCACATCCTGAAACATTGAGTATAATTTTCATGCCAAAGTTACGAAACAATTTTTTTAAATAGATATATAAAGAGTAGGTGATTATAAGAAGCGTTATATATCGTTGTTATTTCTTAAGATATTCATCTTCAGTACCGTATACAATTGTCGTTATTCACAGTTTCAAGACAATGTCACGTCAATAATCAGTTATTTGATGCCGTTACAAATGACAGAACCAGAAAAAAATGTGTAAAGGAAATAATCAATTTGTGTGTAACGTGAACTCTAAGCAATAATATGTTATTTCATACAAGTGTTAGATTCTCTGCATGCGATATTTTATGCGTTCTATTCTTAATTGCTATTTATGATACGTGTGAGTATTTTGCGCAGTTAAACTATTCATTGATTTATAATTATTGTAAGTAGTAAAATATTTTTCTCGCTTCATAAAGTACTGAAGAGAAATAAAACATTTTGTTTAAATATGCATTATAACTACTTATTTCAGTATAAAGTAAACGTTGTTAGGAAAAAAAGAAGAAGATTCAACAAAGTTTATAGCTTTTTTCTTATTGAAACTTCTATTGTGGAATTAACAATATGTTTACTTCTTATTCTATTTAATTTTATAATAATTACACTAAATAAATTCATGCTAAAAATACGGAATTATTAAAAATGTGTAAATAAAAAAGTTTTTTTTTTTAAAAAATATTTTTTTAGTTAATAAGATAAGAGAAAATAATATTATTATATTTTTAAATTATTTTTTTCCAGTAAATGAAAACTAAATTTTTTCCAGTAATTATTTATTGATAATACACAGCCCATTTTTTGTTACAAAATTCCATTTTTCGATTTTGATAAAAATCAATTATATTTTGTATACTCAAATGGTGTGACTAAAAGTACAGGTATCACTATTAAGTCATTACAATTATTTTATTCATATAAATTGTATTTTTCATACTTGAAAATAAATTTATACTATTTGTGTATGATTTTTCATTTATATTGAAATTACAATCAGAATTAATGGTATTTTATTGTCAGTTTGTATCAGAACTACTTTTAAACTATGTTGGAAAAATTCTATATGATAGCTCAAATGAGACTGAAGAATAGTAAATGATAGTATGCATAAATGTATTTCTACTTTGGGCCAATTTATATTTTCTCTCTATATATATTAAGTGAAATAAATCTCATTTTTCAAACCAGCACAACAAAATACATGAAAAAAGAAAAATGTATCGTGCAATACAATTATCATAAATTAATATAATTTTATTTAATTTTACTTGAAATAACTTTATGTTTCAGATAATTAATTTTTATTTAAAAAAGAATCCACACTTTTATTTTTCAATTAAAAATCGAAAACTGGAATACCGAGAATGTTTATTCATCAACTTATTAGAATTCATAAAACAGTTACATATGAACGGTAGACTGCCATTATGTCTAATTACAACTTTCAAATATGTCGGATTGAATAAATTATCGAGAAGCGTAGGAATTAGTGATATACATTCAAAACAAAATACGACTTATATCTGATCCAAAAAAGAGGAATATATACATAAATACATAGGACGAAGCCGTGATAGAATGACGACATACAAATAAAAAAATATCCACATACCGCTAGTAATAATCAATCGAACGCATATAATTACACTAACACACCTTGTTAAACTAATGTCAAAAATAGAAACACACATGGGTGGCCATCATAAATATGCGAATTTTCATTTTGTGCTCAATTTCATGTTCGTGCGTATCGAGATCGATCATTGATAGAGATAATAATTTTCTCTAATTCTCTAATTGATTTCTTAAAATGTAATCGTTGCTCCGGGGTTTATATATATAAATATATATATATATATATATATATATATATATATATATATATATATATACAACAACCTATAATTAAAGTTATTATTTCAGTAATATTGATTTTAATTATTATTGTCAGATTTTGTTAAATTATTTTAATATGAATTAATAATTTTCTTATTTTTTGAAACTCTAATATTTTTAAAAATGTTAAATTTTTATAGTGCTTTACGATGATGGTGTTGCTATCAAAATAAACAGTAACAAATAAAATAAGCAATAAATTATTATTTGTTGTTTTGGAACTGTGGTTGATTCACTTTACACAAAATGATTTAACCCCAACACCACAATAGTTTAAAGTGTTCAATAATCACTTATTGTTCACTTATTATTTATAATTATATAGTCTATAATTAAAGACTATATAGTTATAAATTATAAGTGATTATTGAACACTTTGAAATATTGTGGTGTTGGGGTTAAAATTCATTTGTGTAAAATAAATGATTATTGAACCCTTTTATAAAATTTAGTGATATTGGGGTAAGCGATCCATTTTGTTAAAATTAATTTACTACATCTAAAACAAATTAGTAGTTAGCTAAATTAGTTCAGTTTATCTTAAAATTCATATTATAACAAATATAATATTTAAAGAATAATTATTTGATAAAATGTTTAATAAAAAAATAATAATTACATTTTAAAAAAATCATTAATAAAACTTTTATTTTGATTTATAAATATTGTGTTTTTTATAGTCATGGTAAGTACTAGAGATTTTTTTTTATATAATATAAAGCTTTTATATGATAGAATAAATCTAATATTTAAATATTATAAAATTTTGAACAGATATCATTATTGTTTTTAACATTTTTCTGAAAATATCAATTCTGATTTATTGAGAAAGTAATTAAAAATCATTAGTAAAATTAAAAAAGTAGTAAAATTATTTCTATGATATTTAGAAAAATGATGAAAATTATAAACATGATATAAAGTTTTTATATTTTAAATAGTTATAAATTTTTCAAAAAGATCTGTTGCCTTTACAACTTACTGATAAATATGTTTATTTTTTTATATTAACTCTAATGACATTTGTTTATAATAATATATTATTATGAAATATTATATGATTTAGTTCAATCATTCCTAACTGATTATTAATGTAAATAAATATAAAATAACTGATAAAAAAACGTTATTGACATGCGTTTACAATGATATCTATATAGAATAGTTATTCATTTAATAAAACACACATACAATTATCAACATAACTAAATAATGAGCCACAATTAAAAAAAAGTAACTTTTAAACATACAATTATATTTCCTAACAAATCAAATTTATAAACAACAAAATATTTATTTAAACAAACAGTATTGTTTTTAAGTGCTTGTCGCCCCGGAGCTCGCTGAATATGCCTGATTAAAATAATCACACGTTTGCAATGACTACTAGTTCGACCATATTATTTTATTTACAACGAGGGTAGTGATTACTGACGATGTTTTTAATACGGAATTATTCAAATTATTAGTGATACAACGTGGGTTATTGATTTTCATACAATTTAAATATGTAAATATCCCGACGTGTTTATAGTAGAATTAAATAGCAATTAATATCTGTACAAGTGGATTGTATATTGTAGATAGATCGAATGGGTATTCAGAATGGTTTGGTATTCGAAGAACGTCTTTTTTATATATTATTTCTACGAAACTAAACGTATAAATTAATTAGATTATAATTATTATTAATTATATTTATTCCATACTGATTATTTATTGGAAACAACTTGTGCTCTGGCCAAAATAAAATTTAGCTTTAATTATAGAGTACCTTTATATAATTTATCAAATTGGTTATTTTTCGTTTTTGGATATTGTAGCTAATTCACTGTCATATAGATCACTTATTCTATTACCATAAGATTGTAAAAAAATTCTCAATAATGATTTTTGTTATTTCTTATTTCGATAGTTTTCATATCATTATTAAATCATAAAACTTAGATTTTATAATTCTACGCTCAGATAATGATGTACCTATAGAAATACCTATTAATGAATACAGTGAATAATAAATGCTTATTGAAGACTTATAAAAAAAATTATATTGTTGAACTGAATAATTGGTATTCTTCATATATGACTATACTAAAACATACTTGTTTATTTTTTCTATTTTATCCATTTTTATTGACTTTAGAATTCCTTAATTTAAAACTGGTTCTATTTTTGATACTTGTTATAAAATTTAAAAAAATAATTTCAATAATGAAGGTTTTATATTGGAAATGAAAGTGTTTTTGATATTATAATGATATGAATATTAAGATATTGCTGATAACTAGTAAATTTGTTACATTTTTTTTAAAAAAATACAAATTTACTTCAATTAAAATGAAAAGTATGAAATATTTGTTATACTTAGTGATGATTTTCTCATTTGACATAATAAAAAGTATATGTAAAGATTATAAAATATTGAAAATCTTGTATATGTGTTACTGGTTCAATAAAATTCATTTATACATACTCGAAGAACATTCATCAAAAGAATACCATGCCGCTAACTTCGACTTCTATAGATCGAGTGGAATGTTTTAATTGACGGCATAAATGCGTTCCATAGTATTTTAATAAGACGAAATTTATTCGTCAACGCCTCGAGGCTTTCCACTGTACAAACGGTATGATACACGCTAATGGACGACAAGAAAAAAGGTCACTTGTACGTGTGTGCGAGTTTTTAACAGATAAATAATTATCGACGGTGATTGGGCTTTTATTGTTATCGACTAAATCATAATCATGGGCGTGTGACGTGTTCCTTCGGGTCATCTAATCATCTAATGAAGACCACTGGATTGGTCCCCGTTTGTATCTTCCCACGCATTAAGTTCTTTTTTAATGTACGTTGGTTGTATTGTTTGATTTATATAGTATTTTTTTCAGAAACCAATTACTGTGATGGTATTTATTTATATTTAAAATTGTTCCTTTCTATTCGATCATGTAAATTATATATATACATATATATATATATATATATATATATATATATATATATATCTTTAAGGTATGCACCCACGTTGACTTTTTAATTTAATTAAAAGTAAAATAAATTATATTGAAATTGTTCTGGCACATTAATTTATTTTTATTCGTATAAACATATAATAAAAAAACTGAAAACATCTTAATCATAAATTAGTATTTTATAGTGTTATCTCGTTTATTTACTTACATACTAGTAATAATATATTTATATATATATATATATATATATATATATATATATATATATATATATATATATATTATATTATTGTTATATAGTTTTTTTATTTGTCAATATTTAATTTTTGGAGGTTACAAATATTTCTTATATATTTTTATATACTATAGTCAAATGTATATATAAAAGAACTGAAATAAATTAATTGAAGGCTTGTATTATTTCGTTCACTTATTTATTTTATAAAAAAATAATCATTTGCAGTAGAGATTGATCCCAATTGAGATATTAATTTCTACAATACGTTTTTTTCAATCAGCATAAACATAAATGTGTTTGATGATTAATTAAATATTGTTTTTTTTATATTTTTTGTACTTTAATTAAAATGTTAAGGGAAGTTTAAATTTTGGTATCGTTTTATTGGGCCATCTAAATCATTTCTGAAATTGTGTTGATCGATTATTTTTACAATTAAATTTGGTATTTGAACTAATTCACTATTTATAAATAAATAACAATATAATAAAAATTAATAATTAATTAACATAATCATTAATCAGATCTTAATATAAATAAATAATTTTTATAATAGTCATTTTGATATTACATTTTTTGTCTCATTTATGAATATTGTATCGTTATTAAAATAAACATAAGTAAAAGTAATTACTGAACATCAATAAAATTATTTTACAGTGCTGAAATAATCATTTTATTATGACAAGTGAATCAACTATATTGTATTGTCTTTTTCGTATTAATTTTTTTATTCATTTTATTAATCGAGATAAAATAAAAAATGTTTAAATTATTTCTTCATTTTTTTAAATGAAGGAAATTAATTTTTAATTATTTTTTATGATTAAAAAAATTCGAAATTTATATTACTTTAAAAAAAATTCTTTAATAAATATTTAACAAAAATAAATTAACTCCTGTTATTAAATTATAACTGGTGTTACTTTTTGGAAAAAGTTAAGTGTATATAGAAATATTTTTAATAAAATCTTATTAAAGTCTAGATATTTTTTAAACACGATAGAACTTTAAATTGAATCCCTATCGAAAGTTCTATCTAATCTAAAAAAACATCTTTACAATGAAAAAATAGTTTTTAGAAAATTGGATCTAAATTTAAAATAAAGTTATTTTTGTTCAAATTAATTGAATTAATATTTCCATTCTATATATTTTTTTTTGACTGGGTTCTAAAATTGAAATTTTCTGATTATTTTTTGTAGATACTTCTATTACATGACGTTATATAATTTCATCTGCCTTTTATGAAATATGAATTATTTATTCATAGCAGGTGTTTAAATGGATGTATGTTGCTGATACAATCAACGATTACCATTATTATATGCCATTACACAGTCTAATACACTAATTTTTAAAATTGGTGTATTGAAATGAATATTTTAGAAAATAATGTAAATGTTACATTATTAATCGTTTATTTAGATGTATATCTAACAAGTACTCAGTTTGTAAGATTTTTGAGTTTTATAGAATAAACTTAATGCAGATTGAAATAATATTAAAGTATTGTTTTTTTTTTTTGATAAAATGTTGGAACTATGAAACAAAGTTGTAACATTATTAAAAATAAAATAAAAGATATTAATATAAAAAATGAATAAACAATATCAAGAAATTATTAAAATGAATATTTTTTCTTAAAAAAATATCCTACTGGTTTAAGCAAGTTATTTTCTTGGAAGTATATTATATATAGCAGTAGTTTTCATCATTTTTAGTAATTAATTATATATATATATATATATATATATATATTATATGCAAGTGTTTTCGTGATGTGTGGGTTTTGAGATGAACTTAGTAGTCATTACGATCAATAAAGATAAGTCGATTTTTCTTTAACGGCAATACTAACGTAATTCGACACCGTCAAGCTACCGGTCTGTAATATCAGAACGTCTGTCTATGTAAAAGTCTCGAATGGTACCTGTTTGTCGTTCATCGTACGGTTTGCTCTTTGCCGCTGTCATTTTTATTTTTATTTGGCTTTTTAACTCTTTCTCATCTTAAAAAATATACATATATGCATAACATGTAATCATATCGAGCGTGCGAGGTTATTGCCGCTAGCCGTATTTATGGATTCTGACGTTTTAACTATTCAAAAATGTTTTATTTTTGCAGTCACGGCTAATAAAATATTTTATGTGATATATTAACTACAATTTCTAATATCGATATATCTCAATCATTGTAGACAATTATTGTTATTATTTACCATGATTGCTTTAAATAATTGTGAATTACCATAATAATGTAAGTATATTAGTGAATAAATTATATATGTATATATGAAGAGATATCTGAAATAGTAATAACTATAAAATAGTTAACAGTTACTTATAAAAGACTATATTATATATTAAAACTATTATATAATATTTTTACATACCGAGAGAAATAATAAAAAGGTGACTATATTAAGAAAGAAAAATATTTTTTATTATGAGTATGCAAACGTTTTTATTTTTGACGTTTAGATAGTTTTAAAAATTATGTTGATATCCATTTTTGTTCTTGTCAGTGTTAGTAACATTGAATAAAATTTAATACATGAAAATTATTATTGTTGACATAAATTCAATCTTAATTTGTTTAAAACTGAGGTTAAATAACACATATATTCGTCAATGTATGATATTTTTATTTAATCAGTTAAAAAACTATTGTAGAAGCCGCTAGAATCATTTATCAAATCTAATGAAAAGTAAGTAGGTGGTTTTCGGAAGTTTAAAAATAATGATTTCAATTTGAAAGATAAAGAGCGTTGTAGGTCAATACAGGAAAATACGATATAATCAACTGTACAGTTTGAAAAAAGTTTAAATATTAATAAAAATGTGATTCGAGATTTTCCAAAAAGAAGGAAAATAGATTTTATATGAATTGTTAGAATGTGCCGTTGTTAATTGGAATAATATTTATCTTTTATTGTTCAATTACTACTAGCAAGAATTTTTGTCAGACAAAAATGAATATACTATATCAATTTAAAACGTACAAAGTCGTGGATAAATACTATCGAATTTTCTACTTTAACACCACAAAGTATTAACAAAAAAAAAGATATTTTTATGTATGTATGAAATTGTTTATTATGACCTGCAATCGGGCATCAGAAAATCACTATAAAACCATAATTTAAAATGGACTTATTTTTTTCTGCGAAAAATGAAATAGTCATTCTTCATAATGATAATTTCAAGCCGCATGTTGCATTGGGGCACAGGAAACTCTAACTGAGGTATAATGGGAAATCTTGTTTTAGACGATGTACTTTCCAGATTTTTACTTATCTGAATTCCACTTGTTTTGTTTACTACAATTTAGTAATTCTAAGAAAATATGACAATAGATCGATGATTTTATTCGTTCAAAAAACGAGGATTTTTTACTGCGCTATCCATGTTCTGGTTGAACGATGAAATGAGGCAAAAGAAAATATTAGAATATTTAATTTAAAATACTATTTTATTCGGAATATTATTAAAAATATTTCCTTAAAAAACATTGGAAACATTTATATATCTCTTATATTAACCATATAATCTGAATAATTAAACCTCATTTGAATGTAGCTTAGTAGGTTTATATTTTTTAGATATTTCTCAAAAATGTAATTAGTGAATTCAATAATAGTTATTGAAAAAAATATATTATATATTAAAATATTTAAAATACAATTATTGATTATACACTTACACAAAGAATTTTTATGATCTCGTATAAAACGGTTTAGTAGAGAAACGATTGTATCCGTTGACATGTGACTATTGTCGCCGAATCCCGTTTTAACAATTTATATCGACGACCAATTAGCGAGAGACCGTATCAGTTAGTCGTGGCTCGATTAATTACCCAATCCTTCTGATGCTCTATCTAACAACACGGACTCGACTGAAGCGAAACGTACTCAGTTTGAATCCCGTCACGGTATACGCACATCGTTGTCGTCGTCGACGACGACGCACAAACAACAACGGCGACGTTTCGATGCGTACGCTTATCGGACAACTCTAAACGGGTCGTTAACAGGAAGGGCGATAATGAATCGGTACTGGTGACTCGCGCTTAAACGTAATTCCGATAGAATTTATAGAATCGCTGCTGTTTATCTAATAGCAGTTTCATAATGTATTCGTGTACGCAACCGAAACGAAATTTAAAGAATTTTTAGTCAATTTTCCATGTATTTCTTTCTATATTAACACATTTTATGTTCAATAATATTGACAGGTTCTATCTGTTCTTGTTCTATGTTGAAATTTTATAGGATTTTTTGATAGAAAATATTCTATGTAAGATTTGTTTCAAATTTTTCAACCAATATCGTTACAGGAATATAATAACATTTTATAGTTATTTGTTGTTTTGGAATTGTGGCTGATTTACTTTACACAAATGAATTTTAACCCCAACACTACAATAATTTAAAAAGTGTTCAGTAATCACTTATTGTTCACTTATTATTTATAATTATATCGTCTATATTGTACTTTAAACTATTGTGGTGTTGGGGTTAAAATTCATTTGTGTAAAATTTTATAGATTATTTTAAATTTGATTTTGTCATTTGACATGTTTTTTACAAAATACTAAATATACGTATTTTATTCTAGATTTTTGTAATATTTGTAATTTTTTTTTATATTTTACTTCTTTGTTTTTTATAATGAATGTATAATGAATTAAGAATTTATATTTTGGTGAAAATTGATCTGAAATCTAATATAAAAACTATAACATTTTTCATCTAATTTTATCAAATAAAATGATATGAAAAATATAAATATATATTATTTACTTTTTAATTATCTTTATTTATTCTCTAATTATTCTAGAATATGAAATGTGTATAATAATAAAAAATATATAAAATATAATATGACATATTTTTAAACAGAATACTTTGATAAGATAAATGTATTGAAATCGTTATTTTATAATTAATCACACATACATATACACATATATACGATGATGACCAATTCGCTATTACAATTTTCACAGAATAAAAGTCGTCCAATTGTTTTTTATTCCTCTGAATTTACAATTTTTTAATCTCTTTCAAACTAATTAATCGTTAACGTTCGACGTGTGTGTTGGACTTGTTTTTATTTACACTTGTTTGTTGTCGTTTTATAGTAACAACGAGTTTCGTAAATGCTTTTTCCTTAAAATTCTAACCTAAAAAACAAGTTGCATAACTGATTATTCCATTTAACAGTATTGGTTAATAAATTCAGATTCTTGGTTCGGTCCACTGACTACCTCCGTAATTAAGTGTAATGATCTCGGAATTTGATGTTGTATACACACACACACATACGCATATATATATATATATATATATGAATGTATATATAGAAGAAGATGTATTCTTGTTAATATCTTGCACATCCTAAGACATTCAATTTTACTCCAAATGGATTAAATGCATTTTAATATTTCTCTCTCTCTCTCTACATATAGACACACACACACACACATATATATATATATATATATGCGTGTGTATGAGTCTATAATGATCAATAAAAATCTACAAACATCGTACGTATTTATGAGGCTGAAGAATATATAACGATTGAATTACACTAGTATTTGTTAAATTAGTTTTTATATAGTAATTTATATATATATATATATATATATATATATATATATACGAATATATATATTTATATATATATATATATATAATATATAATATATAATATATATATATATATATATATATATATATATATATATATATATATAATATGAATATATAATATATATATATATATATATATATATATATATATATATATATATATATATATATATATATATATATATATATGTAAAGAAAGAGAAAGTAAATTTTATTAATTTCCTTAAAACAAAATAAAAATCTAAAAAAATCACACAAAAGTTGAGTATCTCTAATCAATCATTTCGAATTGCAATATTTTATAAAATTGTGGGCTTATTAAATATATCTATATGTATTTATGCATATTTTATTTTATTTTTAAGATATAATCGGTGAAAACTGATTGAAATAATAATAACTTCAAATTGCAATATTCAAGTACGATTTATAATTACAACATTTTATAAAAAACAGAAATTTATAGAGAAATTTGGAAAATCAATTTAATACAAATAATAATTTCACTTTTTTTTGATAACTGTATATATTAAGGCAAATAAGTCGTTTAAAATATAATACTTATATTTTTTAAAAATAACTCGAATTAATGTTTAAAACTTGTTTGTGAAAATATCAGAAGAGATTCAAGAGAAATTCAAAGAATGTCGATTTTTAAATGTTTCAGTATTTAATAAAAACTTTTTTAAATACTTGTCTATATATGAAAATATCATTAAAAAGGAATATATTTCTCTCATAATGATAAACAAGATTAGGAACTTTTTTTAAAAAAAATCTTTAAATTTTTCAAAAACAAAAATTTAACATGTTCACTTATGAAAAAATAGAGTAAAAATATATTTTTGTAAACCATTACTTTGTGGAATTATATAAATAATTATTATGAAAAAAAATTAATATTATTCAGAAAGAATAATAATATCTTAATATTTAAGAATCATAAGGTTGATTATTTTGTGTTATATATAATAAGAAATGAATTTATTTATTTATATATATGCTACTTTCAAAGTAAATGTAATATTGTTGTATATAAAGATATTTATTGCAAATTTATATTGATCTGATAGTATTATATAAACACGTTAAAATATTTTAAAAGTACATTTTATGAAACTAACTCGCTGACTTTTAAACAGATTTCATATCATGACAATTCACCCACGCGCCACTTCTAGATCTGTCAATAATTGAAGTATTAGGGAATGAAACACTATACCACCTACTGTTCAAACATACACACTCGTCCACACTCACACACACACACGTCATGTTTCGCATGACTCGTTTTTCGATAAAAAAGGCACTACTGCCGTGCGCCGTGGCTGCCACTTTGACAGCGACAAAACGTTGCGCAACGTACTCTCTGATATGTGTTTTATACTTTTCGAACTTCGTTTCACTGTCAAAATTTGAAATGTAGAAATTAAGACATGACAAGTGTGTCGAAATACTGAAAGATTCGCCCGAGAAGAATAATGGTGTAGGTAAATTGAAAATTGTTAAACTTGGACAGGTTTCAAAAGCGAATCCTATTACTTTTTTGGTATTTAAAAAGAATTGTGCAAGAATTGTGAAATTAAATGAAGCGTTTCAATCACTGTTCTTATCTGAATTATTTATGTAAAATGTATACAAATATTTCGAACAGAAGTATTTTGGAGTAAATGTAATAATATAAAATACACATACACACACACACATACATATATATATATATATATATATATATATATATATATATTTAAAAAAAATAATAAAGATATTAGAATAAGACCTAAATGAAAATATCATCATAATCAATGAAAAAAAATTAGACAGAAATATTATTTAATCATATTGAGAATGAATTAAAATAATATAAAAGTTAATATACAGTAAGCCGAAAATTATTCTTACAACTTGTATATAAATTAAAAAATAATTTACGGACATTTTGTATTTATAACCAAATAAATAACATTCAAATAAAAATTAACATTTGCAAAAAAACTATTTTAGATTATACTGACATTTTCTGGACGCGTAAAGGAAATAAAAAAAGACGACACTTTGTTTCATTATATCAATTCTTTTTATTTATGATCCTGCTTTAATTCTTGTATTTTGCATAATAACCATACTTTTGATAAATCATTTTATTATAAGTAATTTTATCAAAATGATTAAAAATATTTTTTAATCCAAATGGTGAATTAAAATAAACATAATATAGTTTCCAAAAAAATAAATATTAATATTAAGGTTAATAAAAAGAATATTAACTTTCAAACTGCTTGGATTAAAAAAATATATTAAATTTTTTGTAGTTTTTAACATAAAGATTAGAAGAATTTTTTTAATGGATTTCAGACTATCTGTATATATATATATATATATATATATATATATATATATATATATATTATAATAACAATAAAAAAAATTAAAATGAAAATTGGTTGTTTATATACTAAGAACAGAAAAATAAATGGTAGTATAAATTATTGATTGAGAATTCAGATATTAAAACGGTGCAAAAGAGAATTATGGACAAATATGATAAAGATATGAAAATATTCGTCGGTGTGAAATGGAAGAGAAAAGTTTTAGATTGATAGAAATGGAAAGTTAGGGAGAAACCTTTATCTAGCACTAAAAACAAAGAGTTTTTACATACGATTTAGGATAAATTTTGTTTTAAATACCATTAAATTTAATAACATATTTCTAAATTCATGTCGTAAACAAAAATTAATATTAATTTATAAAAAAATATTTAAATTCTTTAAACCGTTTAAATAATTTAAATTCCAATGATGAATAATAAAGAATAAATCAAAAAAATGACAATCCCACGTACAATCACAAAATGATTATTAATAATAATAACGGGTAATTCGGATAACGAAACCAAATATGGGAGCCGAGTTAAATTAAACATAATGAGTAGCTGTTGATCATTTTTATTGTCAGAAAAGGTACACGAAGGCTATTTATTATTTAATAACAACCAATGAAATCATCACTAAGAAAAAAATAATTATGGATTTTTGTCAAGTTTTGTTCACTGGTCTTGATGTTTCAATTAATGATTAAATAATTATATTACTCATATTTTTTTATAATTATATATATATATATATATATATATATATATATATATATATTATACATGAAGAAAAAAATCTTTTCATAAAAAACTCAAATTATCATATACGAATTTATTTGTTTATATTTCATAAAGCGAACTAAAAAAATTATAAACATGAAAAGAAAAATTAAGTAAATTTGCTATATTTTTATTTCAAAAACATAAATTTTCTATTTATTATAAATCTGAGATTTTTTATTTTATATTTTAAAATAAACAAAATTAAAAATTCGAGGAAGTTAATTTGTGGTTTATTTATAAATATTTAGGATTTTTTGTTACTTTATAAAAGTCCTAAAATACACGATTTATGGGACACCTGTTCACATATATACACACACACACACACTCACTCATATATATATATAAACAAAGATAAGTCGTTTAATAAATTTTTCAATAAAATACTTAGTTCTATCTGTCATTTAATCACGAACTGTGCAAATTTTATTCAATTAAAATTAGATTCTTTAAATGATTCCATGTTGTTTTTTCTTCGATGTCATTTTAATCTCTGACGGTTACAAATAACTAAACCAAACAAATTGTACGTTTTTTTCTTATTCGACATTCATTAAGAACATGTCGGCGACAATGTAGTCGAACGACTAATAAAGTAACAGTTAATTCAGTTTTATAAATATTCTTAGAAAATAAAACTGCAACTAAAAAATAAAACAGATACGATAAAAAAGAACCTTGTCTGATAGATTTATTGTGGCACAGGTAAGAACACTAATTACACACAAGTTGTGTGTGTGCTTTTTTTTATATATAATCTGTAATAAAAACAACAGTTAAGAATTTGCGTCAAGTTCATATTAGTCATTGATCTCTATACATTGTGAATGTATGTATATGAATTTGCGTGTGTCGATTAGAGCAGTTAGCACAGATTTGTTGCTGTAATAATCTAACAGAGCTCAAATAGATCTAACATTATTCATTGAGGTGGTAATATTAAATTCGATTTTTATTGTACGCAATTGTATTGATTATATGTTTCGATATATGTTACACAATTTATTTTATAATATTTTTTTTAGCTTATAAGGTTTTTATTACATGATGACACTTTTATATAGGGTCATCCAAATGTGACGTCTAGATTTGTGTTTTATTAAAAAGAAACATGTGTATAGGGTGATGTATAGGGAAACATGTGTATAGTTTCTTTTTAATAAAACATAAATCTAGATGTCTCATTTGGATGACCCTTTATAATTAGATATTTATCAATGAAGCAGAAACTGGTATATTTCAATTTTGTAAGATTCTGAGATAGCTAATAAATAATTGTTCTTTTAAAATAAAAATTTAAAGAAGAATGTAGGGAGAGACAATTTTATTTATATAGAATCAAAGAAGTATTCATATACTCCATATTTTTCACAGAAAATATATGAATATATTGTTGTTCCATGAAATTAAAATAAAAAATTTTAACCCAACTTATAACAAAATAATTCCAAAAAAATGTCAGTATCCAGAAATAAAGGCGAAGAATAGGTCAGTAGTATTACTACATCAAGAAAAATCTAGACCAGTATGTACAGCAACATAAATTATGAACAAAAGTGAAAATACAATATATTTGAGTAGTTAGTACAAATTACATAATTATTTAATATATTAAAAAAAGGAATAAAAAAATACAATTAATATTCTGAGTTAAATACTTGTATTAAATACTTTAAATGTAACCATTTAAATGACTTTACCTAGGCAAGAAATTACTTATTATGTTAAATATTGTTCATAACGATTTCGAAAATTTCAATTTATTAAGACTGGATTTTCTTTTTTAAAAAAATCTTAACAAAATTTATGACATGTTAGATATTATAAAGATAGATGTGTACAATATTTTAATAACTGTTTTACAATATATGTAAATTTTAAATTTGACCACAATATCAGTTAATTTCAGTACATATACATAAAATACACACACACACACACACACATATATATATATATATATATGTGTGTGTGTGTGTGTATGTGTATATATAGGTATGACTGCGTTTGGTGATTCAAAAATTATATGATGATAAAGTGAAAGAAAAAAATCAGTACATTGGAGAAGACATATTGGAATGGACTGTGTGCGAGCAGCAGGTAATTTTTTTTTTTTTTTTGGTAGGCAGACACCAATTTACATATTTATGAGTTTGGCAGGCATGAAGAGGAATCATCCACGCACACTTTGTCAATAGTACAAGCCGTTTCGTGTTCTTAACGGCTGCTGCTCCCGTCGTTGGGTCAACGAGATGAAGAAGACTAAGAAAATATTGACAAATTATCGTATATTTGGTATAGTGTCGCGTATGTCGCATTAGATCTGTAGGGGATTCTTAGAACACTAACTTTGAAAAAACATAGAATATAAACAAATATATATGTTTATACATACATCAGTACATTCATATGTACATATATATATATATATATATATATATATATATATATATATATATATATATATATAGGGATTTTCTTGTCGTTGAGCCCCATAATGGTTTATTTATAAGATGCGTTTGTCAACCCTATGTTAAAGTTACAGGTCGTATTATATTATTAAGAGATATTTGATGTTATTTGAAGGAAATGCTATTATGTTATGATTAAAATTATATTTGAATGTATTTACCGTGTAAATATTTTTTTAAGAACACGTTATCAAATTTGACGACATATTTGCCATATTAATAAATAAATTTATTAAATAGCAAATGTAAGCACATTGTCAAAATAAATTTATTATGAACTGAATGTTATCTATTAAAAATTTGCAATAAATAATTCAGTAGTCAATTATATAATATTTTTTTTTAGTTAGAGTTAGAATCAAATTATTATTATTCTGTGAGTATGAAATTTAAATAACGGTATTTATTTAAAATAAATAATTACATAACATTTTCATATTTTATTTGACAAACTTTACTCCCACATCCATAAAGGAATAAACTTTACTTGATTTTAAGCAAAATCGTTTTTGTGTTTATTTTCCACTTATTTATTTATCCTTTTAAAGAAATTTGTAACTGGATTTTTGAAGCATATATATATATATATATATATATATATATATATATATATATATATATATATATATGTGTGTGTGTGTGTGTAAGTATATACGTATGAATTTATATTGCATATATAAAAATATATTACATGCATCATCGAAATGCTTAGAGAACGTTAATAAAAAAGCAAATAAATAAAGCAATCGACTACTTTATATCGCGATAACAAGAAAACACGGCGACATCGGCAAAATTCTTTTTAAATAATATAAATAAATGTCTCCTACGAGTTTCGAACGAATGCACATATATATGTACGGTTCGTTGTCCTGTATTCTAAATTTAATTGTATAATAATTTTTCTTAATTGGACGTAGAACGGTTAACGACAATATTCTTGGATACTGCGAACATATATTCTCATCTACCATAAGTTGTACAGTTTATGTGGATAATTCACCAAAATATTTTGATTGTTTATATTATTGTATGTATACATATATATATATATATATATATATATATATATATATATATATATATGAATATTGAATTGTTTGTATTATTACATATTTTATAGTCATGAGAATAAAATCAGTTTTGTATTTTTTTCACTATGTTGTGATTTTAAAGACAATCACATCTTAAATTAGTTTTGAATCTAATTGGTTTGTTATTAAAAATTAAATTGTGATTCAAATTCGTTTATTATTAATCTGTTTTGACAGTCCATTTAATTTAAATTTTAATAACACATTTATGTCTAGTTCTAAACAATATTTTATTTCACAGAATTAGAAAATATTCGTTTTTTATTTAGCATTTATAATCATTTTTATACCAACGTTAATTTTATATCTGATATTTAAAATGTTATATATTTTTTTACTATTTTATTGATATGTTTCTAAGCTGAATATATATATATATATATATATTATATATATATAAATATATAATTATTTACCTTATAATATAGCAGTACAGAAAAAAAATTAAGATGATATACAATAGTACTAGTTTACTTTTTACAAGTACTAGTTTATTTTTTGTACATTGTTTTAGCTTAATATTTTGTAACATATATAAACAATATTAACAATTTTGTTTAAGCTAAAAAATATGGGATAATAACTAATAATATAATTAACGCTTTACGAAGAAAAAAAATAACATTCCATTCATGTCATTAATATTTAAAGGAAAAAATAATACTTTTTAAAGAAGAGAAAATATTAAAATAAAATATAGTGTAAAAAATACAACTTGTGTTTTTGATAAAATTAACAAAAATATATTCTGATATAGTTATTATTTACATTGCATTACTATACTAAATTTTAAAAAAATATTATCATTACTTTTTGAAAGAATACATGTACACACACACACACACACACACACACACACACATATATATATATATATATATATATATATATATATATATATATATATATGTATGTATGTATGTATGATTGTATAATTGCAGTATTTTCTATAGTGCTTATTATAAATAACTATATTTTTTTTATATTTTTATGTATGTATACATTTTATTACTTTACTGCAAATTACAAACGAATGCACATATATAAACTTACAAATAAATGTCGACATTAACAGAGGATAATATTTCTTTGAGAAAGCGGCTATGTAACCAACTGAGCCACTGACCGCGTTAAACATTTATCCTTGACAAATATACAAAAGGTGATCATGTATTATTTTCTTTGATTTCTATTGAAGATTATCTTGATATCAATCTATTGGGACCGAAAAGGGTACCGCGTTTTAAATATCTTTTTTAGTAGCATCGTTGCCTGTTTGAAACATTTTTTATGGCAATGAATTATTGTCGATCTTTTAGTGTTAACGTGGAACTAATGTACTGTTATTTGTGACAAAATATTGGTAATATTGTTCAAAAAGATATGGTCTGTTTTATGTTTTCTAAAAAAGAGAAGTTATTTTTATGCATCCATTTTTTACAAGATATTCAATTATTTTTAAATTGTTTTCGTTCTCTGGTCAGAAAAAATATTTCTTAATTTTAAATATTCTATATTTATTCCGAATATATTAATTACATTTTTAACAATTTGGATTATTATATGTATTTTTCATTTTATTATTATTGTTTAAAAACAATAACAAAATTATAAAGAAAATTATTTTATTCAAATTTCTTCTAAGTATTTGATATATTTCAAGAAAATATTTTAAATACCTGTGTATACTTTCCAAAGTATTCAATTTACATATAATTAAATATTAACAAAAAAACTTATACAGATTATTATTTTATTTTTCTGGTGATACAAACATACAATCGGAATAGAAGTGTTCATTTTTTTTTAAAAAAAAGGTCAAATTTAAATATTAACTCCTGACAAATATAAACTTTTCTATATCAATATTTTAATTAAAATATTATACGGTTTATAATGACAAACAAAATGAAGTATTTTATATTATTCACATATTCCACATTATTCCAATTCTTTTTTTCTTTAAATTCTTTGTTCCTCACTTCCTACCTCTATATTAATATTTAAATATACTATTTATTAGTGTGTGTTAGTACACTTTTAAAAACAGTCACAAAAAGTAATATACATATTTTTTTATATTATATATATATATATATATATATATATATATATATATATATATATACATATATATATATATTGATACAAGTACTAAAATGTAGCACTTTTAAAACAAGCTTTTAACGAACATCGAATATGTATATTTAAAAACAGAGTAAATATTGTCTCATGACACTTTTACAAGTGTATTTATTCAATTGGCTCCACCTTTTTGTTACTCAAATATGTAATGTGATGTGTAGATTGCAACAGGAAGCACGTAAAATATTTTAGATTAGTAATATATTTATTTTAAATCTTAACAATAACTAGACGCAATAATTTTATACATCTATTTATATTAATATATACATACAGTTTTTTTTTGTATGCTTACATACATACATATACATATATTATATATATTAGCATCATCATCAGCTCCACAGATTATTTCATTCCCAGGCCTCTTTGAAAATGCCAATTCAATAGAGTTTTTTTTTGTCAAAGTTTTTCGACAATTGTTTTTTTACAAAATGAGGTTGTCAGACTTATGTTTAATCTTCGAAAATGAAAGACTCTGACTTACTGGGAATCGAACGTAATCTCTCGTATGACAAGTGGTAATGTATGCAACTATGTTACCCACTGGGATATATGTATATATATAAATATAATCATATATATGTAGAATACGAGGTCAGACAATTAAGTAATGCGACCGATTTTTTTCTCGTCCTGTGGTAACACTGCGAACCTGTAACTCCGCCACCGTAATAGCAGATCCCTACTCTCTCGATTGAGACCTTGACCAACCTCGTACGATCATTTCTTCGCCAGCTGTTTAGTGTTTTGTAACAACGCGCGAGTAGTGCATGTCACGAAAATGGAACAGAGAAATTTATTACTGGTTATTACTGGTGATGAAAGTTATTACTGGTGATGAAAGTTGGTTCTTTCAATATGACCCCGAAACTAAACGACAAAGCCAACAGTGGCTGTCTCCTGGAGCACCAAGGCCAAAGAAGGCGAGAATGAGCAAGTCCAAAGTGAAAACCATGTTGATTTGCTTCTTCGACAGCAAAGGGGTGGTTCACAAAGAGTTCGTACCACCTGGACAAACCGTAAATCAAGTATTCTACCGCAATGTGCTCGAAAAATTACGAAAAAGGGTGCTCAGAGTGCGTCCAGAGATCGCGAAGACTTGGGTTCTGCATCACGACAATGGTCCCTGTCACAGTGCGTTCAGTGTCTCTCAGTTTTTGGCTTCTAAAGGCATCGCAACGTTACCACAACCGCCCTATTCATCGGACATGTCACCCTGCGACTTTTTCCTATTCCCCATATGAAAAAATTCATCAAAGGTCGACATTTTGACTCCGTTGAAGATATCCAAGAATCTATGACGAGGGTACTCGGAGAGATCCCACAAGAAGTGTTCCAGAATTGTTACGAAAACTGGAAAACTCGCTGGAATAAGTGTATAGATGCGGGAGGGGACTACTTTGAAGGGGATCGCAGCGATGTACCTTAATTTTTAAATATACTCGATTTTTGAATTTTGTCGCATTACTTAATTGTCTGACCTCGTATAATTACTAAATTAGTAAGTATAAAAACAGTAACATATTTATTAACATTAGAATCACCAAACCAGTCGAAATGATTAATTTTATTAATGTTTATAAAAATTTCTCATTTCAATAACAAATATTATTAAATGGACTTTTGTTACAATATACCAATAATCAATTTTATATATTTTCATTGTCTCTTTTTTAAGATATATGTGTAGTATACCAAAAAATATCGAGATCAGTTAATTTTCCAAGGTTCTTATATCTTTTCCGAAATCTTCTACTCTTAGAAAAATATGTTTGTGGAAAATAAAGCCACAAACAATCTCTATTCCCTAATAAGTAATTTTACTTTTGAGTAGTATACATGTACAAATGAATTGTATGATATGTTTTTATTTTTTGAATAGATCAAGTATAATGTACGATTTATTTTGGAAAAATTTGATGTTTAATATGAATGGACTCTAAAATAAACAAAAAATATATAAATATACATTATTTCTGGAATTACGTATTTTTCGAAAAACTAGTCATTTTGACCGTTTTAATAGAAATATATATCTTAATCATTAGTCGTTTTAGTGTCGATTAAAAAAAATGGAATTAAAATGAACAGAAAAATAAAAGTAAAAGAGAATTAAATTATATGGTATTTAAAAACCATACAAGCAAAAATACAAGTATTTTTATCTCTGTATTTATCTTAATATTATGAATTCAAAGATAAAAATACAATAATTACGAATTTTATACAATAAAAGACACTTGTGAGAAATATATTTTAGTTATCTCCTAATGTAACTTAAACAAGAGTATAAATTAGATTCACAACTGTTATCAATGTATGAATTACTGTTAATACTACATATAGAGAAAAAAGGAAAAGGAAATTGAAATATCTAAAACATAACGAAATTTAGAATTTTTGTTATATATATATATATATATATATATATATATATATATAAACAATTTGCTAAGTTTATAAATTATTCAAAGTAGAAATTCCAAAGTATCTACAAAACAAGTTTACAAAACTAATGAATATAAACAAAAAGACGCCTACAAGTTTTATAGACATAGAATATAAGTCTTCAGTTATTTATTTTTAGAGAATAAACAAAAATTCGAAAAAAATTCGAAAAAATGAGCAGTTAAGAAAATAATAATGTTTTTATGTAATTGAAATTTAAGTTACAGTCAATATAAGTGTGTGAGTAATTTAATTATATGATAAATTATATTACTCTCAAAGGTTACAAATATTATTTAACTTTAATTTGTTATGCAGCATTGCTGACATAATTGATGTATTCCTTTTTAATGTACTTTAAATTACCTTCATGTTATACTACAATTTACTTTTTTAGTTACATTTTGTGCAACAGATACATTTTACAGATTTATTATTTTTTCACTGATTGTTTAAAAAATAAATCTTTTCGAAATAAATATACTATTTTAAGAATTTTTGTAATTATTTTATATTTCTTAAGAAAAAAATTAATTTGCTTTTAAAATTTCAAAGAATAATTACACGAAAATTAAGTTTTTATTTAACATTTTTTTGTGTTTATTGAACAAATACTCAGCAAAAATTAAAAAGACATATTTAATAGAAACATCGAGGTTAATATTTTACTTTTTACAATTCAAATATTTCATACAGATACCAAGAAATTACGTGATTATCAATCTATCTATCATAGAGTACATAATTGATTGATAGTTAAGATAAAACATATTCACGTTTTTACTTATTTACATTTATGTTACATTAGCATACTACAACATTTTTAAACTCTCTATGTCAATACCAAATATTATTAGTAATCTATTTATGTACATTGTATTGTATGAAAAATTAATTTGAATCAATTGTGACAATGTGCATTGTTGATTTGAATATTTAATGTATTCTTAAATATTTTTGTACTTATATAATTGTAAATAATATACGAGGGTGGTCCCAGAAGTACCCGACCCAACAAAGAAAACACAAAAATTTTGGAAAAAAATATATTTATTTTTCAACATAATCTCCTTTCAGCTCTATACACTTTTCCCAGCGATGTTCAATAAGTTCGATACCCTTTTTATAATAAGAACTGTCTTGCTCCTCAAAATACCCATTAACTGCCGACATCACTTCTTCATCGTTGGAAAATCTTTGACCACTGAGCCATTTTTTCAAGTTTGGGAACAGAAAATAATCCGAGGGGGCTAAATCTGGCGAATAGGATGCATGAGGTAGCAATTCAAACTTTAATTCATTAATTTTGGCCATTGCAATAACGGATTTGTGAGCTGGTGCATTGTCTTGATGAAACAACACTTTCTTCTTAGCCAAATGCGGTCGTTTTTGCTTGATTTCTTCGCTCAAACGTTGCAATAAGTTCGCATAATACTCGCCGTTGATAGTTTTTCCTTTTTCAAGATAGTCAATGAAAATTATCCCACGCGCATCCCAAAAAACCGACGCCATGACCTTGCCTGCAGATGAAACGGTCTTCGCCTTCTTTGGAGCCGGTTCTCCCTTTTCAGTCCATTGTTTTGATTGTTCTTTTGTCTCGGGTATGAAGTGATGGACCCATGTTTCATCCATGGTTATGAAACGGCGCAAAAATTCTGCTTTGTTGCTGTGAAACTTCGCTTAACACTCAATTGAAACATCTTCACGACACTGTTTTTGCTCGAGTGTGAGCAAACGCGGCACCCATCTTGCACACAGCTTTCTCATGTCCAAATTTTCAGATAATATGTGATGTACCGCACTTTTTGAAATGCCTACTATGTCTGCTAGCTCGCGCACTTTCAGTCGACGATCATCCAGTACCGCTTTGTGGATTTTCTTCACCCATTTCTGGAGTCGTCACCTCATTTGGTCGACCACTGCGATGCTCGTCTTGGCAGCTCGTACGGCCTCGTTTAAACTCTGCTACCCAATATTTCACTGTTGTAAACGAAGGAGCAGACTCACCCAGAGTAGAATCCAGTTCAGATTTTATATTGGTTGGGCTGAGGCCTTTCAAATAAAAGTATTGTATCACGTAACGATGACCAATTTTCTCCATTTTCACAAATTCACTGAAAACGTTCACTATTGATGGCTGCCAAACAAATACTAAACAACGTGGCGTCCTCAAACTTGAAACATATGCTTTATAGATTGTGTACTTTCTAATACAGTGATATTTTTCAAACAACTACCGCCATTTCTAGGTCAGGCCGGGTACTTATGGGACTACCCTCGTAGAAATAAAGACCGATTTGGTAAATTTTGAAATATAGTTCTTTTTACTCACATATGATTTTTTTTATTAAAAATGTTATTGTATAAAAATAACGGTTATTTTAAAATACGTACATATATACAAAAGAAGAATTAATTAATTTTAATACTAAAAAAAGACAATCAAAACGATTTCAAAATGCTTTTAAATCAATTAAGATAGAATTACATCACATCATTCGGAACAAATGTACGAGTCGAGCTTTCCGCATTGTTTCGATTGCTGATAGAATGAAACCAGATCCTATTAACATTTCCCTTTTACTATAACGAATATCTCTCTATGTCAAAAACGAAACAACTTAAAAAAATACACCACTCATACATAGTATTGACAAGAAAAAACAACAACTGTTGACCCGAAAGAACACCGGCCGTCCACTTGGAACGTCTTATCGCGGCAATCCATCTCGATCTGATTCCATTTACATCTCCATAAGTCACTCGTTCGCGGCTAATGGGCGCGCCGTCGCTTAACAATAGTTAGAAAGTTGTTATGTTCGGAGTAAATGATTGCTAATGTGTCGGGGGAATAGTTTTTTTTTTGGTACGTTTATTGTGATCGAACAAGAATGATCAACTATTCATAAGACATGAGGCCTAAGAGAGAGAGAACCAAACTGGAGTGCAATGCCGTTATGTATATGGGTTTTTATGTGCAAGTGTGTGCGTTTTAAACGATTAATTGAAAATAAATATATCAGAAGCGGACGAAGGTATTGAAAAGTCATTAGTTGTATTATTGTTATATAAGTTGAACTCTGCAAGCGGAATTCACGAATCATGACTCGTCAAAAACGAAATAAAATAATGGAATTTCACGCCGGACTAGTAGATTTGTTGTTTGAGAATTAATTGATGTTCTGTGAAAGTGAAATTCATTTCATCCAGACAAATAAAAACATGATTTGAAAACTAGTTTTTAAGATGAATTTCTTTATAAAAATCAAAACAAATGTGCTAAGTCTTTTATTATCGAATCTATTAACTAGAATTATGCACACATTTTTTATTTTATAGGTGATTTTACAGAAATTAAACGATTAAACTGATAATTTAATCAAAAAACATACATAAATCAAAATTAAATTGAAAGTCTATAGTAATAAAAACATGATTTAAAAATTTGATTTGATACAGACAAAAATTCTCTCATTATGTGTTTTTTTCTGTTGAAAATATTTACTAGATACGATTGACCCCAATTTCCTATCTGGACTTTATATTCTGATAAAAATCTCTAATTTTTGAGTATTTTTCAATTTTGAGAAAAAAGGAAAAATCGTCAAAAATCGATCCCTGACTTTCAAAATTTTATTTTCTTATATACAATATTAATTATGTCATAAAATAGTACTTTTTTTTATAAAAATAATCGAATTCTTGTGAAAAAATCGCTTCACAATAAATTTTCAAATTTTCAGTTTTTGAACCTCAAAAAACGACGATATGTAGTATGTAAAATTTCACGAAAAATCAACTTTTTAAAAACTGATTATTTTCGTTTAAAATCAAAGATTAGCTATAATATAAAGCGAATCAATAATGAAAATGGCAATTTTAAACACAAAACTAATTTTATTTACAGAAAACTTGATTTGGCTTAAAGCTGTTACTTCAAGTTAAAATTCTCTATTTTCATTTTCGAATAAATCTTTCTGTAGCAAGTTTCATAAATTTATCTTTATTATTTTTAATTCTACTGTATATTATCGGAACACTATATATTTTAGATCAAAATTATTCACTGTGACAATTATTGTTATTTTTTTAGAATTCCTGAATTTAAACATAAAATAAAAAAATGACCAACAATTTATTTTCGGCCAGTTTTCTAATAATAAATGTTACTTTTATTAAAGAATGGCTGTTTTCTATTAAAATAATCGTTTTGTAGTAAAAAATATCAACTTTTAATTAATTTCCAAATTTTCAATTTTTGAGTTTCTAAAAACAACGACTCATAGTATGCAAAATTTCATGAAAAATTGATATTTTCTAAAATCAATTTTGTTGACTAAAATCATAAAACGATTCATAATAAAGGGAATCTATGATTAAAATTGCATTTTTGAATACAAAAAACTTTTATGTACATAAAATTTGTTTCTTCCGAGAGGATTATTTTCAAAATGTACGTCTTTAGTTTAAAATCATAATCAATTTGCTAATTATAAATAACATATCATAATTAATATTAATTTTTTAAAAATTTTCACATATTTAAAACCTAAATAAAATTGTTTTCCATTGAAAATAATTTCATGTTACTCATTTAAAAAAATAAAGAAATGAACAGGGATTTAAAAACTACTTATATTTTATATTGTTGGCGATATTTTTATCTATGTATTTTTTTCAACGAGCTTAAAAAGATGATTAAATAACGGATTGCAAAAATAAGTTTTAACATGAACTATAAAAAAAAGAAATATATATGAGTGAGAATTTGGTATTTAGATACAATTACTCTATAAAAATTATCTTACACTAAATATTACATATTTTAAAATCTAAATACAAATGATTATATGTATGAATAAAAAGCATGCTATTAATTTGCATTTAAAATGCAATACCACTAATTTGCAGGAAACGACAGTCATTGAAAATCCTATTAGCATAAAATCAAAATATTTGACTATCTTAAATAACTTCCGTTTTTATATAAAATCTTATTAATTTTTATATCAGTCATTAAATGTAATAGGTTTCTGTCAATATCATGTAATAATAGTTATTGATACTCATAAAATAAGTAATATGTTTTAATATTTAAAAATATAATATATAATTAAAAACATATACATTTACTATCCTTTTTTTAATTTTCTTTATTTTTAAGTTAATTTTTTATCAACGTTTTATCTATTTTATATGATTTATTATAGAGATAATTATTTAAACATTTTAAGTAATTCTTATTTTAATTAAAAATCTGACTAAAAACAAAATTACATATTTCGAAATCGATAGTTGGTTGCTTCTTGAGAAAAAATGATTAAAATTTATGCATACAACAGAAATACAATTTTTATGTAAAACTCTTGATATCATAAAATAAGATAAAATTAGTAGTGAAAATATATGTCCTGAGAGCCAAATAAAGTTAATAAAAGATTGGATACTAGAACGTAGAAAGCAGGAGAACGAAAATATATCTAAAAGGTGTAAATAGATTAGTAAAAATGATAAAAGATAGATCATTTCAAAGAAAAAAGTTTTGATTAATAAACAAGACGATAAACGGATTTTTATTTGAAGAAAAGATGTTAGTAGTCTATCATAATAAAAAAGAAAAAAACGATAATTTATATTCAATATATTTGATGAATTTATTGGATTAACCTTTCTTAAATGAATCATTCTTTATGAACCGAGTGATTCATTTGAAAATCTAAAAAAAGGTGTGCTTCTTGAACTATAAATAAAATATTAACAGCCCGACACCACAGTATATTGTAAAAGTATTCAATAATTATTTATTATACACTTTAATTGTTTATAAACTTATAAGCTAATAAATGAGACAATAAATAATTATTGAACATTTTTACAATATCTTATGGTGTTAGGATGATTCATTCGTGTGGAAATCAATTCACTATAGTTTGAAATCAAACAGTCTATAAATAAAGACTTATAAGTTTCAATAATCACATACTACTTAATGCTGCATTAATGTAAATTTTATTAATCATAATATTACTTCAGTTCACGGTTTTTAAAAAAATAAGTCGTGTTCTTAAGTTGTTGAAATGAAATTAACAAAATAAGTAAAAGATAAATGAATGATAAGTAATTAATAATTACTTTTATAAAATCCTGTCAAGTGATTATTAATAAAAAAAAATGTTTTTAAGATAGTAACAAAATCAAATTTATTAATTAAAATAAACAATAATAATATTTTAGATCATTTCACGTATTCATAGAATTATTTTTTAAAAATTAAAAAATAGATTGTAAAATAATTAAAGGTAAAAATATATAATGTTTTAAATATAATTATGTTGACATGTAATAATATAATTATAACAACCAAAACAGTATTATAAAGCTTATTTTCAGGAACGTATATGGATCTGTCTCTATTTATAAACATGGTACAAAATTATTCACACCTGACATTATAAAAAATTATGAATTTCTTCCTACGGTTTGGATTATAATCTATCATTTAAAATTGATAGCATTTCGATTACAGTTTATTTAAATAGTCGTTATAAAACGATTTGAATAGAAAATATAAAGTAAAATAAAACCGGAGGCATTTATGAATTGAGATAAATGTTCAATTATTTTTATAAGAATTAATGTATACTCACACTTGTACATATATATATATATATATATATATATATATATATATATATAAAATTAAATATAAAATTAAAAAAAAATTCTCAATAGTGACTAATAATAATTACATGACAATTATTAATGCTTTTGTGTTCTACTAGTATTTTTGATCAACTATAATTATATAAACAGCAACATGCATATACAAGATAATTTTAAACAATTTACATTTTATTTTAATTTTTTACATGATGTTTGTACAAGTTAATTTTATACTTTTTACTTTATACAAATATATATTTTATTTACTATGACTAATTTCAAAATAAATCAATTGCAGTGTAAAGGTCAATAAACTGAAAATATCAAGCAAATAATAATATGTTACAATATCAATACGAAAAATATTTTTTTCTATATTGCATTTCAAATATTCCTTTTTAATATGTTCTATTTATTTTATTTATTATAAATATAACATACAGTTGTCATTTTATATAAATATTAAATAGTTTAATGATATGAATCTATATATTGGTTAAAAAAAACAAATTTAGAAAAATTAGTAACATTATTATATATATATATATATATATATATATATATATATATATATATATGTATATAAAATTAGCCCTTCTTAATTCACTGCTGGATGAACAACTTTTTCAAAATTGTCTATATTGGAACTAAGCCAGCCACAAAGCAAAATTATTTAATGATTATTAAATGAGAACTTAGCTATATAGAAAGGCCAAGGAAGAGATCTGTGCTTAGATGGGATAGAGATTTTAAAAAATTTGTCGGAATAGACTGGAAGAAAATGGCATTGGATCGGTTGAAGTGGAAATTTTTGGGAAAGGTCTTCATCCAGCTATGGATAAGAAAATAATGATGATATTACATTGTTTAGTTTTGAAGAAAAATAAAAGTTTTAATAGAAAAATAGTGATTTAATGTACTCGTAGGTCGTTTTTTTAAAAAAGTTTATAATTTTTAGAATTTTTAAATCAATTTCAATAAGTGTCAATTTATTTGATCTTTCACAAAGTTTTATTTTTTTATAAATTGTTCTATCTCAAAGTTTTAATATAAAATAACAAGGGATGATAATTAATAGTCATATGTGAGTGAGTTATTTTTAATACAAGAAAGCAAATTGAGTTCAATTCTCTTTGCAATTTTTAACAATAAAATCAAAAGTAAATATTATATCAATAGATAACTTGAAATACATTCATTGTGTGTTTTATGAAATCCTAAAAATTGCAATATGACTGTTGTAAGTGAAAATTTACGTACTTGTTTTTAGATGTGCTAACTATTTGTATGTATCAAAGAGTTGAGAATTTCATTTAATTAGAAAAATATATTAAGAGTTGAAATTAACATAAACATTTGTTAAAAAACAAAATATTGGTCGTTTATTTCTTTCCCACAGAACTTTACAAAAGAATCAACATACACATATACGTTAAAGTAAATTAAATAATGATAGTTGAATAAAGAAAAAACTTATTTGATATAAGATAGAAATCTTGTTGGATCATAAAATGAACTGAGTGATGTT
The DNA here is from genome assembly GCA_029203775.1 of Neoneuromus ignobilis. Classification (NCBI taxonomy): domain Eukaryota; kingdom Metazoa; phylum Arthropoda; class Insecta; order Megaloptera; family Corydalidae; genus Neoneuromus; species Neoneuromus ignobilis. The sequence goes on along the minus strand of CP092089.1, from coordinate 37,644,366 downwards.
GCTGTTACATTTAATTACGAGAAGAATATTTTTAAAAATGTATATTACTTTAGAATAAATATTTCGATTAATATTTTGTAACATAAAATACATATAAATAAATAATTTATATATAAATTCCTTTTCTAGTAAAGATTTAGAACCTGTTTAGCTTGTCATAAAACAGTAGATAAGTATATGAACAAGAATGTGTATTATAGTAGAAAAGTTAAAAATAATATGATTTTAATATTGTTTTATGTTGATGTTTAATAGATAACTATTTTTTTCACTTTTTATTTAATGAAATGATAGTATTTTTTTCAACAAGTTTTATTAATGATTAACATTCATTGATGATTTGAAAATATTTGTGTCTACTTTTTAGAACCTTTTTACGACTATAAAATATCTAAATATGCCATTTTACTGACAACTGAGAATTTAAATTCATCTTTATTTAAAATACAACTTTTATTCCTCTGTCAGTAAAAAATTCAAAAATTTCTCAACTGATTTTTATAAAACGTTATCAATATTATTTTTAGGAATAAAAAATACATAGGTTTGTGAATATTCTCTTGTTCAGAAAAATTAAAACTCCATATATAAGTTATATGAAAAAAATAAATCATTAAAAAATATTTATTTAATTAGATTAACTTTAGATGAAAGTATGTTCATTATCGTATGTTAATAACATTTAAAATTTAATTTTTATTATTTTTAAAATTTAAACATAACAATTTTAAATAAATATATTTTTTGATAATACTCAATAAAGTATATATTTAGATAGATATTTTATTTGATTTAAAAAAAATGTTTAAAACAGCTGTTTGTATCAAGGGAAATTATTATTTTTTTTAAAAAAAATGGAAACAATGTATTACGTTTTTAACTGATAGTTGAAAATTTAAAAATATAATTTTTAAAAAGTTTTTCTTTTTATATTGTGATTAGAGAAATATGAGGCAACCAGTGAGTTTATTATATATTATTATGTTTAAAATATATAAATAGTATTAGTTATAAAATAACATAAAATAATTCATATTTAGTAATTATCATTATTGAGAACATAAATAAATAAAGATATAAATGATATTATTTATAAATTAATTTATTCAAAAATCTAAATTATTTTCTATTGTGTTCTTTTATCATATCTTCATATTTATTTAATTTCTTTTTATATTTTTATTCTATCTTTTTATTAGATATATATATATATATATATATATATATATATATATATATATATATTATAATATATATATATATATATATATATATATATATATATATATATATATAAATAATGTATTTGCTATTATATTTTGAGTATTTTAAAATATACTTTTAAATTGATTTTAGATACTTTAATTTTATCCTTTTTAATTGACTAGATTTTTTGAACGAACTACTTTTGTATGAAACCTTTTTTGAAAAAAATTGTGAATTTATTTTTTATCATTAGCTACTATATTATCATAATAATATTTAATCCTCTTTTTTAAAATGCTAAAAATCTTATGTTTTTAATGCTAAAAAATCAACCAAATCGCTTACTATCTCTCTTTTTCTCAACTCTCACTAATAAATAATTTAATGTGAGTTATAAAATAAGATTATCATAATCATAGAATAAGTTTAAGTTTAAGATGAGATACACAAATATTTTTTATTATAAAATAATTAGTATAATTTTTTCAAATTCTTTAAAAGTCACATAAATGAAACGTTATTTTTTTTTCTTTAGTCAAATAGTTACAATTATATGTTTGTGATTTGTGTACGTGTGTACGATGTAAGTGAATATTTTTAAGTAATTTTTCATCTAGATTAGATTATATTTTTTTATTATTTCGATGCTTTTGAAAAACCTACATATTTTAATTATAAATAAAATATTTTTTTCGTTTTGATCATAATTTCATTTGATAGATTTATATATACACCCGTCCTTCTATTTACGCGGAGTATCCATTCCACGTGGATTTATTTTACGCGAATGAAAATCGCGTAAATTGAGTCTGTCAGTACAATAGAAAAAATATTGGAAATAAAAGCTAGTAAAGTTATAGAAACACATATTTATTTCACATAGCTTAACAAAAAAATAATGACGTTTAAGAAAACAGAAGTAGATAAATTTTATTCGGTGTCACTATCGCTACTGTAATTCAAAACAATCAACCTTTTATATATTTATATAGTGCTTCTATACGTTTAAGTAAGAATTTGCGTCACTCTGATATATAATAAATTCCATGAAAAATTATATAAAATGAAATCTATTTAACCACGTATAAAAAATGCTGCGTAAATCAATACCGAGTAAAAAAGGCCAGCGTAAATAGAGATATAATTTGCCGCGTAAAAAAGTCCCGCGTAAATTGAGGGACGGGTATATATATATATATATATATATATATATATATATATATATATACAAAATCCAATTCAAAGAATAAAAATGGAAATAATTCATTGAGTTTAATTTCAAATATTTGTATGATGATGTTGATATATATATATATATATATATATATATATATATATATATATATATATATATATATATATATATATTTCTATTCTTTATTTCTTTTAATTTCTTAAATATTTCTATACGTTCGTGATCATTATTTTTTCATAATTCCCTTAGGTATTTATAATTTTACTTGATAACATTAAACGTCTATTTAACGATCACCCCATTCTACTGGCTAGTTTTTCTAAAACGAACGTTCTGTTCCCTATAATTAGGATACGAATAAAATTATAGTCCGGTAAAGAAGAAAAAAATAACATAATAGAATAATCGAGTGAGAGAAATGTGGATAACAGAGACAAAATATAGCTTATATCAAAATGAGAAGAACTGTATCACAAAGATTACATGTATCGAATATTAGCCGTCGGCCGAAAAAAACGGAGACCGTATATTAAAAATGAATAATAAAGGTACGGATGGAATGAAATAAATTCAGGTAACGTTCGTAAATTTTTAATGTATGTTTGTATTATTGAAAAAAAATGTACTACTTGGTATTTGTAAGGAATATTTATTTTTTAAGCCGATTTAAGGTATAAAGAAAAAAAATGTTTTTAGGTTCATTAAAGAGTAATATAAAATTAAAAAATATAAAAGTAAATAAATTCAAAACATATAACATAAATTATAAAAATCTACTAATCGTATTACAAAATGATTTTTCTGTACTTTATAATGTATTGCAATTTTTAGATATTTACTAAAAATAATAAAAAAATAAATGTGATACATTTCAAAGAAAAAATTCTTTAAAAACTAATGAAATTTGTAAACGTTTAATAATGGAATGTTTTAACACACCTCTTAATGTATCTTGACCAGTTTAAAATTCTTTTTGAATTTAATATTATTAAAGAAAGAAAAAGAAATCTGTTTAGTATTTAAAATATTTATTATGCCGTTAAAATGCAAGCTCATTAGTTCATTAGTATCTAGTAATTGATTACCGGCCCAATCTTTTGAGCACTTTAATCGCTTTTCTTGGAAAATGTTTGAATAATTAGTTATAATATACAATTATTTTTATGATCTCTTGTTGGATATAATTTTAAATTATGTTTAATTTTGATAATAATAATACAATAATACCTCATTTAACAATGGGATACTTTTTAAATATAGAATGTAAATTGGATAAGAAAGATTGAAAGTTTTAAAAAATATACCAATGTGTATGGATATTAAATATTTTTATTACACTGACAAATTTTATAGAAAGTTTTTTCATTAAATAAATGTTAAATGAAATTGAAAAAAAAATGTTTAAAAAGTAAATATGACACAATAAACTAAACTAATACTATATAATATTTTTATAGCAGTAACTATACATTTTTTTTTTTAAAAAAATGTCTCATCTGATTTTACAAAGGTATTTGCTATTATATTTTGAGTATATTAAAATATACTTTTAAATTGATTTTGGATATTTTAATTTTTATACATTTTAATTGAGTAAATTTTTTGAACGAATTACCTTTGTATTAAACCTTGTTTGAAAAAAATTGTGAATTTATTTTTTCTCACTAGCTACTATATTATCATAATAATATTTAAGGGGTTATACGCAGTTAGAAATTTCAAAAAATCGATTTTTTTTTTGTATTTTCGGAATGCACATATATTTGAGTATATTCTCTGAAAATTTGAAGTAAATCCGATAAATATTTTCGGACATACACCTGAATTTGTAAAACATTTTTAACTATGTGTAAACTACTTCCGAAACTTCAAACGTGTTTATCTCAAAACGATGTTTTCATAGTCGGTGATCTCGATATCTCAGAAATGGTTGAACCGATCGGTCTCAAATTTTCACACAATCTTCTCAAATATATTTCTCAGGTATTGAACGAAGGAATAAGGTTTACAAAAATTATTACTATTTTTTTAAAATAATTTGGAGCGAAAATTTTAGTAAAAAACGAAAAATTTTTTTCAAGTAGACGCCATTTTGTCAAAAATGAAAATTTGTATTATTCCTTCGTTCAATACCTGCATTAATCTATCCTTTAAAAGAATTGACCATATTTTTTGATTTCAAATAATCCAAACCGCCGATATGGAGATCACCGCCAAGCGCCTTTTTTTGGAGGTCGTTCGGGACATCGTCTGCAGGAGCGGTGCACTTCAATATTTTTTTATGATCGACATGTTATTTTATTCTTGAAAGTAGGATCTATTCAAATAACCATAATTTGTAATTGAAAAATAAATACTGTTTCTAAAAAAATTCCTAAAAAAACGTCGTTTTTGCGCCTCGCAACTGCGTATAACCCCTTAATATTTTATTGTTAAAATCTATGTTTTTAATGCTAAAAAATCAACCAAATCTCTTACTATCTCTCTTTTTCTCAACTCTCACTGATAAATAATTTAATGTGAGTTATAAAATAAGATTATCATAATCAAAGAATAAGTTTAAGATTTATCTGAAAAACATTTATATTTAACAAATTTCTCTAATTTTACTAAAAAAAAATGTTAATTCTTGATATTCTTTAATATTCAGAATTTTTTTATTGTGTTTAGAAAACAAATTTAATTCTCGTTGCTATTTTTTATTAGCCAACTTATTAAATAGGTAAAAATTGGTAAATTAAATAATTAAATAGGTTGAAATTTATATGTATATACATACACTCACTCATACAAACACACACACACACACACACACACACACACACACACATATATATATATATATATATATATATATACTTATATATAAACAGATTATGTAATGACTAGCATTACCGCATCTCATGCAGGAGAAGTGTGTTCGATCCCCGATCGGATAAATAGGGGTAAGCAAGGTTCTTGAGCTAAGATAAAAGCAACCTTGCTAAGGGAGTAAATACTGAATAAAATATAGTCACTAACCCGTCTGGTCAACATAGTGAATATAACCAAGTACTAGTAAATGGTGATATTCAACGAGGCTTTCGCCTGGTAATAAGCTGATATAAGCTAATATAGGCTGATATGATATGATATGATATGATATGATATGATATATATATATATATATATATATATATGTAAATATATAATGTAATTTGACTTATGTTCACATTTATATGAATTATGTTTTGCTATTTTATATTTAAGCCTCGTATATATATTTTTAATATAAAATTTTAAAAATGTATACGACATTGTTCATTTAAAAAAAATTATATTGTTATAGCAATTATAGAAAACTTGATTTTTTTAAAAAAACACGTACTAATCTATTAAAACTTAATAGTATAAATGTAAAAAAAATTGTTGAAATATAATCATAAATTTTATTTTCAGTATAATTTATGATATCTCGAAAGAATAAAATTGAAAATATATAAAAACAGCAAAGTTTTACAACGACGGAAATGAAGTCATTATAAGATAGCTTAAGGTCATTAAATAAAATCGTTAATAAATTAATAAAAAGAGATAAATATTAATATTTAAGTTTAAATTGCTATGTAAAATTCAATAAATGTTTGTTTTCAATCAATAGATCTGTCTATATTATTACATTAAAATTAACATCATTGAGAATTAGAAGTATTGAATAAAAATAACAGTAAAATATGAATAATAATTATATAACTTGATTAAAGATAAATAATTACATTTGTGCTGTACAAATATGTAAGTGGATGTATTTTAAATAAAAATAAATGTATTTAATTTTTTGTAAAGAAATGATGTATGTATCTATATATCATTTTTTATCTATCTATTCAATATATATATATATATATATATATATATATATATATATATATATAGTAGGACAATAACGTTTTGAAAATTTTGCTTATAAAGCAAAATAAAACGACGATTTCTCATCTACCACCATGTAGTAAAAGCTCTTATCTCTATTGTAGTCTTTTTCAGAATGTATACTAATCTATTATATAAATTTATTTTTTTAGAGTATTGTTTATATATTAAGTTACAAAAAGGGAAAATGAAAATTAAGATTTTACAATTCTATTTAATTTTTTGGTAAGAAGTAGTACGTTTTTAAATTATTTTTTTTAAAAGTTAAAGAATTTTTATAAAAAGCTCCTAATTACAAATTATCGATCTAATAAAATAATTTACAATAAACTGAAAGCTCTGTAAGAATTGATTTTGTTTAATATGTTTATTATGATTTTTTACAATGATTTTTACAATTATTATATAAACAAAATTATTATTACTAAAAAAAAAAGATTTATTATAAAAAAAATAGTATTTGAAAAAGTGGTTATGAAAAAAATGCATATGAAATTTGTACAAAAATATTATTTCATGAATCGGAATAAATTTAATTGAAACAATTTGTAAACATTTTCAAAAATATAAAAGATAAACCAGATTTATTGTTTCTCATCATTCTAAAAAACGAAAACAGGGTTTTATCTTGTAATCTCAAAATGAAATCACAACGACAAGACTGGAAAATGTTTTTCTTCTACCAATAGAAAAATATCACTTAATCAATGGTTAAAACAATATTTACATTTTTTTATTGAAAAGAAAATGTTAATATATATTTTTTCCCACTGAATGAGAGAATCAATCAACATCTTTAATATTTTGAAAAGGTTTTAAAATGTATTATTTGTGATTGAACAAAATATTACATCTTATATACTTCATCATAAATTTTCAATTTTAAAATCGATTACTATATACAATGATTCTTTTCTCTTATTTGAAAGTACTACATGCATTTTTTACTATCATTTTTGGTTATAGAAATAAAAACAGAAATATATTTTGAGAAATTTTTTAGTATTGAAAACTTCTCAAATATATTATAAAAAGAGCAATTTTAGGAATGATACGAAATAATAATTTAACTACAGTGCATAAGCGTATAGTTTCATTTTATTTTCGTGTAATAAATGTTTAAATTGATTTATTGCGGAAATTTTATTGTAACATTTTATACATATATATATATATATATATATATATATATATATATGAGTGTGTGTGTGTGTGTGAATGTTATTATTGAAACAAAATATAATTAAATAGTATTAAATACTTCGTAGAACACAACCGCGTTTTATAAATGATCTCTAGTAGAGATAAAATTCATCCAACGTCTCAGATATCAATGAGACTTAACATTTTTTTTTTGACTCGTGACATGATAAAAACAAAACAAAGTAATAATATATATAAAAAACAGCACTCACAAAGTCATCATATTCCATTATAAATATATAAACGCACACACAAACATATATATATATATATATATATATATATATATATATATATATATATATATATATATATATACATGTAATACTATTGTGTGAGCGCACACTATATCATCTTTCATGTTCTCAACATTACATCCTCTTCCCACCCATTGTCCATAATTACAACAGATTATGTTTCACTTCCTCATGTTACCTTTTGTTCCCAGCAAAACGTGCCACTGAGACCAGCGACGACGTACAGGTAAAAAGACTTTATTCGAAAAAAGTGACCACTCAAAATGCTCGAAATGACCATGAAAAACGGTTCAGTTATATTTGAATCGGTAACTTCGTATGTGTGTGTGTGTGTGTACGAGAGATGATGTTGTTTGTCCCGCTAATGACTCGTTCCTAAACCGGTAAAATATTCAGTTCGACGTCGTAAATTAACATTATGTATACGTCATACGTTGTTTTTTCTTAATGCCTTACAAATATCTGTGTGCCTGTTATTATTTGACGATGCATTTAAACGGTGTCTTTGTATCAAACTGTTTTACTGAACGACTTTTAATTATTATATATTGGTGTCGGAAGATTAAAAAAGAGGTATTCATTTGAGGAATTTAAATCTTTCAGCTTAGAGAGGAAGTGAAAATAAGAATGTTATGAAGCATACTAAAAGGATTTTTTTAAAAAAATCTATTATATAAAAATAGAATGCAGTTTACAATCAAAAATATATCTAGTTAAGTTTTAAGTTTCATAATTCGTTAACTTTAAAACATATCTGTAGGTCTTTAGCTTGAGATTTAAATGCTTTGACTAAGACTTAAATGTTTATATAAACTATTCAAATTTAATTTCTTTTATACATATATAAAAGGAAAAATTTTTTGATCAATGTATCCTACCTATTCTCATTTATTATAGTGAAATATGTGTCTTAAATACTGAAATAATTTAGTGGCTCCCGACGATATAAAGAAGCATGAAGAGATGCATAATACAAATAAGGCACATAGACAAGAAGAGAAAAAAGTGGATTTGAAAAAAACTAAATTTATACAATCATTATTAATAAGAATAAAAAAAATTAAATGAAATGGTTTAGAGTAAGAAGAAAGGATCATCGTCAGAAAAAAAACTATTGATTGGGAATCTAGAAATGTAGAAACACACAAGAAGAAATATAAAAATCGGTAAGATAGAGAAAGAGAAAATTCGTTTATGTGGAAAGGAAGAGAAAGATATTAGATCGATGGAAGTGGAAAGTTTGGGAAAGATCTTCATCCAGGATTAGAAGAAAATAGATTAATGATGAGCCATATTTTCAAAATATTTTTTGATAAGTTAAAAAGTTTGGGAAATATTAGTAAACGTTTCGAGTCTGATTCAAATAAAAAGTTATTATTCTTGTTTGCTTATTAATTTTACATATATTATTTTTATTTATTTTATTTTTGTCATGCTTTTTTTATTTTTCAGGTTGGTTCAAAATGGAAATAATACAAAATAGTAGTAAGATGATTTTGACAGAGTTTTATGTATATATTGGGTTGGCACAAAAGTCAATGCGTTTTTTTCTGCTAGATGGTTGTAGTCATTCTAAATAGTTCTTCTCCATTGCAAACTTCAGACCGTATATGGTATTTGATAGCTGACATTTCATAGATTATTCAGTAAAAAAAGTTTTAAGTATTGTTGTTTATTTAGTGTTTTACATTGATTTGAAATGGATGTTCCAGACGGTCATTTTCGCCATATTTTACTTTATTACTTCCGGAAAGGTAAAAACACAGTGCAAGCTGAGAAAAAAATATGTACGGTTTATGATGAAGACTCATTAAAAGAACGCCAATGTCAGAATTGGTTTACTCGTTTTCGTTCCGGAGATTTTAATCTCGAAGATCACGGTCTGGATGCCCAATTGAAGTTGACGACGCAAAATAAAAGTAATGATCGAAAATAACCGGCGTAGTACGACACGAGAGATCGCAGAGAAGCTTCACATATCACATACAAGCGTTGAAAGACATTTAAAACAACTTGGTTATGCTGATAAGCTCGCTATTTGGATTCCCCGCAAGTTGAAAGAAATTTATCTCGCCAAACGAATTTTCATCTGAGATTCATTGCTGAAACGTATCGTTACCGATCCATTTTTAAAGCGAATTATAACGGACGATGAAAAATGGGTTGTTTACGATAACATCGTGCGAAAAAGATCATGGAGCAAGCGAGATGAGCCTGCGCAATCGACATCAAAAGCCGATATTCATCAAAAGAAGGTTTTGCTGAGTGTTTGGTGGGATTTCAAAGGTATTGTTAATTTTGGTCTGCTACCAAGGAACCAAACCATCAATTCGGATGTCTACTGTCGCCACCTAATGGAGTTGGACAAAGAAATTAGGGAAAAGCGGCCATAACTGGCAAATCGTAAAGGTGTTATTTTCCATCACGACAACGTTAGACCACACACATCTTTGGTCACTCGCCAAAAATTATTGGCGTTAGGCTGGGAAGTGATGCCTCATTCATCGTATAGCCCTGACCTTGCACCATCGGATTATCATTTATTCCGTTCACTTCAAAACCATTTGAATGGAAAAACATTCGATTCCAATGAGGCTGTCAAAAATGAGTTGGTTCAGTTTTTTTCCTCTAAAAACCAAACTTTCTACGAAATCGGAATTATGAAGTTGACTGAAAGATGGCAAAAGGTCATCGAACAAAACGGCCAATATATAATTGATTAATGTTTGCTATTTATATTAATAAAATTGCATTGAAAATCATAATAAAAAACGCAATAACTTTTGTGCCAACCCAATATATTATTTTTATTTATTTTATTTTTGTCATGCTTTTTTATTTTTTAGTTTCTTATAATATGTATATAAAACATTATTTCTTATTTATGATGTAGAACTTATTTAATACGCATAAAAATATTTTATGATGTAGAACTTATTTAATCCGTGCTTTTCAATTATTCAACAATAAATAACCTTCAACTGTCTTGTTCGCCATTTTAATGTGTGCGCGCGCACACATCGTCTGTCTGTTCTTTAACTGACGCGCAACATGCGTGCTGGAATAATAATGATACATGTTTATATGTAAATATGCAGATTGCTGATGATTGACTTCGAGTCTTGACTGGAACCCTGAGGGCGATGCCAAGTGCCAGTGTGTTTCAGCATTATATTACACACAGACACATACATACACATCAAAGATAAATAACTTTATATGCATAATCAGAAGCACAACAACGTCGGTGCTTCTTTCTTCAGCGTACACGTGAAGCCTGAATATAACGTGGCGGTTGTATCGTAGAATCTCTGATGAAAAATGACCTGTTTTTCGCACTGTTATGTAGCTATTAAATATCGTATCCGAACGGTACAAGTAAATTAATTGATCTTTAGGAATAGACTTTGCGTTATTATTATTATATTTTTGTTTTTTGCTGTTGTTACCTAATGGTTAACTCCTAGCTATTTCGCGCATACGATTAACCCAGTTTATAATACTTGACCTGCACAGATTGAACAGATTCAATTAGTATTGTAATACGAAACGAGTTAAATGTTAATGAATTGCTGACGGTTAGAACATGTAGAAGTTAATTGATAAGGAAGAATAATTGTTACGAGTGTGTAATTGAAGAAATCATATATTAAATGATTGAGAATCATTTTAATCGATGTCGGATATTATAAATTACATTCATAAAGATAATGATATATCGACGTTTTAAATATTACCGTTCAAATGTGTAGAAATGCTCTAGAAATAAAATACCAGAGAATTAATACGAAGAAAATCATAAAAAGTTTGTATTTGTACTACTTTCAATGGTAATAGAAATTGATAGATTGATATCCGACAAATAGAAATTATTATAAAGAAGTAAATTATAAAACAATTCATTGTATTTAATAAACACAAACATTGATCTTAATCGTAAATCAATAATTACACAATATTAAAAAAATTAATTACATATTATCATATATATACTAAATTGAAATTTAAAATCATAAAATTCATAATTAATAACATGGTTTTAAGTTTCGAACTTAATTTAATAAATATTATATTGAGAAAATATAAATTATTAAAAACTAAAACAATGCTGTTATGTTTACAAGCATATATAGAATATTTATTCGAAAAATATACATTAAATTATATTTGTATTAAAAATAATCAGGAGGAAAATTATTTTATTTTACTTTTAGTTCATTAAAAAAATCTTCAAAAAATTTTGATTTTTATTATGACGTACATTAATTCCACTGAGAGAGATGACAGTAATTATTTTGTGGAAAATTTATTTTAAAAAATTAGAAAATTGTAAACATTCAGTTCTCGATTAAAAAATACACATTGATTGAAATTAAAATTAAAATAAATTTTATTCTTGAACACAGAGATGATTAAATATGAATCCATCTGTGTTTGCTATTTATTTTGGTATTTATCAAATTTACTTTAATACAAATGAATCATATTTAATCCAACATTATAAATATTTTATATAAATGTTCAATAATCACTTATTGGCTATATTATTATCATCAAAGTACTGCATTTTAAAATGTCATTGCAAATTTTAATCTTATTTAAAATTAATATTTTCTATTCATTACAGAGAATAGTAAAATTTTGATCTTGATATTTTTGAAGAGATATAGAGTTATTTGAAGATTTATTCGATATAGTAGATTAAGAACAGTAGTTAACAAAAAAATTAAAAAAAGAGAAAATAATACTAGCTGAAGACCATATTAAGGGTTAGTTTTTTTTACAATGTATAGATTATCAAGAAATGTAAAAGTTATTATATATTAATAGAAATAAATTTTGATAATTTTTACATTTTTATATAGAAAAAAATATCGAAATATGACAACAATTTCTATAAACGAGATTAACTGAACTAAATGTATTAAATGTTTTTCTAAACGGTATGATTTTGAGTCAATATAATATAAATCGAATTAAATTTTATAAATTATTTATTGACATAAAAAATAAATTTATATAAAAATGACAAATCAATAATAGGGAAAAAAATAATAAAATGGTCTATAGTTAGAAAATATTCAAAATGATAAATTAAAAAAATGATTTATATGCATTGTTAAATTATCTTTCTAATTTTTTTTTAAAATAAAATACAACTAAGTTATATATTAAAAGTGTTATAATATAATAGAGTTAAAAAAGTGTTTTATTTTATACATTAGTAACATGATATTATTAATTAATTTATATTAATAAATCATAAGTAACGAGTTAAAAAAATATACATTAGAACCTTTTTTATTTAATTTGTATTCAATAATTGTTTCGAGCTAATACATTGATATACATAACCATGAACGGTCTTTTATCTTGATTTCAGAACCACATTGGTCGACTGGTTTTCGTACATATTCAATTACATATCAAAAATGTTCATTTATGTTTTTTTTTATGTTAAAGGTATACATACATACATACATACATATATATATATATATATATATATACATAAACATATATATATATATATATATATATATATATATATATATATATATAAGAAGTGTGGGTGTGATTGTGTGTACGTTGTGAGTTCATAAATAGATCAACTTTGATTGACAGGTTGAATGAATTGTATTGAATTTGTTTAACGGGTATCATTAATCACAATTTAAAATTATGACTTTAGCTTTAATATTGATCGTGTTAAGATATATTTTTTTTGACAAAATAAAAAAGATATATATATATATATATATATATATATATATATGTAAAAGTATTTAGAATCGATTAACGGTTTGTGTACAATATGATTTTTAAATAAAGTATAAACTACGAAAATACATATAGCAAAATTTACTTTAGATTATTTTCTGTTTATAGTTAGTTTGAAATATATTAAATAAAAATATTAAAAGTTGATTGCCTAACAGTAAATGTTTCCGATATATTGATTATTCACTATTATTAAAAATGATTTTTTTATAAGTTATTTCCAATTTCAACCATGAATTTATGTAATTATTTATTGAAGCTGATTTTTATACTAATATATATATATATATATATATATATATATATATATATATAGGCCATATATATATATGTTGCAGTAGCTAAAATGTAATCGATGTTGCAGTAGATGTCCTTTTGGTATTTTTAAGTACAAAACACTGTTTCTGATCCATAAAATATATAAATATGTACAATATATACGGCCATCCAAATGTGACGCCTAGATATTTGTTTTATTAAAAAGAAAAATGTGAATAGGGTAGTGTATAGGGGAACATGTGTATAGTTTATTTTGTTTCTTTTTAATAAAACACACATCTAAGCATCACATTTGGATGACCCTATATATTCTAACAACTGATATTTTAAAATGTTTTTTTTTTAAAAAAAAACATTAAGTTTGGTTGAATTTTCTTGAATTGATATTATTTTGAAAATGAGTCACGAAGAGATGTACTTTCAAGCAATTATATTTTTTTTTATTTCAGCAAAAGGAAATACAGTATAAGCAACAAACAAGATTTCTAATATGCATGGAGATAGTATTGTAAAAAAAATGAATAGTTCAAAGATAGTTTAAAAAGTTTCGTGATGGATATTTCAGTTTAATCGATGAAAAATATTCTAATAGGTGTTCGAGATTGATAATGACCAAATACCCACTCTTATTGAAAATAATTCACGTTATATAACATGAGAAATTGGTGAGATATTGAAAATATCCAAATTCAGCACTGAAAACAAGATGCAAATTTTAAATACTTTTCAGATACAATGTTTGGGTTCCACATAATTTAAGTGAAAGAAATTTAGTCGATTGAATTGATTGAGATTTATTATTGAAACGCAATAATAACGAATAATTTTTAAATTTAATTATTAGGAGTGATGATAAACTAATTGTTTACAATAACATGGAACACAAAAGATATCAATATAAGTCATTATCAACTTTAATAACCACTCCCGAGACGAGTTTATATCCCGAGAAGGTCATGCTATACGAACTGTGAAATTGGAAAAAATACTCTATTATGAGTTTTTTTCATTTAATCAAAACATTTATTCTAAGAAATATTGTTCTTCATTAGACTAATTAAAGGAAAATATTCAATCAAATTGCCAAAACTAGCCAATAAAAAAGAAGTAATCTTCCATCAAGATAAAATAAAACCATATGTATTTTTGTACACTTGGTAAAAATTAAGGGAGTAGAATTGGGATGTTCTCATCCACCCACCATATTCACCTAATATTGCATCCTAAAATTAACAATTGTTTGAATAGCTGCAAAACTCGCTTGATGGCAATAACTTGAATTTTCTTGAGATGTGAAAAATGTATCTGTCGAGATTATTTGCCGAAAAAGATGGAAAGTTTTAGGAGGATGAAATTATGAAGCTGTCTACGAGATGAAAAATGTTGTAGATAAAAACAATCGTTGTATTATTTAAGTTTTTTATATTTTAAAAAAATGATTACAGTTTTTTACTGAAAATTATATTACTTTTTGGTTAACTTAATATATATATATATATATACACACACACATACAGTTTTATTTTATATATAAATGTGAATAAATATTATAAAACGAAATTAATACATAAGAATGCACGACAACGAATGGCCTAACATATTTTAATAACTAGAATTAAATCATATGTCTAAAATATAACACGCTGAACACATATCAAAAAGTACCGGAGCAAAATCAACGAGACGGATTAAATCTAGTTATAAATGATAGTATCTTAGTACATTATTAAATTGTCTTTGGAGTTATTCAAAGCGTCAATGACGCAAATACTCATTTGTAATCCGTAGTAAGATTACAAGTGTCCATGTACGAATATGAAAAAAAATGCCGCCAGCTGTTTTCAGATAAAGAATTTTCGATTTGATTTTAGAAAAATCTTAAAATTCACATTCGCTCTGGGCTGAATAATAAAGTGTTTAAAACAGTCACGACATGGCTCATATCTCCGAATCAACGAGAACTTTTTAATATATTTAAATTGTTTAAGAAGTAAAAGGAAATAACTGGTACGCAGATATTTGGCAATGATTGAATTCATTTCATGTTAGTACATTACTATTCTAACATCATAAGACTTTATTAAAATGTTAAACAATAACTAACTGTTCATTTGTGTTCGTATTTTTTTCATTTCAAAGCGAAAGTCAATATTCTCAAAATATTGGTATGTAAATTTTTATCTTTACGATTTTTATGTCTACGGTTTGGAGTTATAACAAAAGTTTATCCTGGGAATTTTAATTTGGAAAAACAATGAAATTTGTTATATAGATTATGGATTTGAAGTAGAGATGATCACAGCAACTCAGATGAGATTTATAAAATCTGCATGAATTAAGTTTTATAAGCAATTGGTGGGATATTCTTTGGAAAATTATTTAAGAAATACAGACAAAATTGACCATTTAAAATTGAAATGCATTACGGTTAAATTAAGGAAAATTCATATAGGGAAAAAATTAAGCAGATTCAAAAATGCCTGATGAAAAATTGATAAAATTATTTTACTAGTATAAATTACATAGCAAGAAAAACACTATTAGGTTAAAAAAATATTAGAGAGATCAACTTATTATTTTAATTAAGAAGAGTTGGAATAGACTTACTTATCTAAGTAGTTTACATTTATGAAGATGATCTTACGATCTGTTTCGTCGTACTTAATTGATGTGAATAGGATTTAACAATATTTTTTGAGGATAACTAAACTTTAAAAGTTTACATTTTTATTATTTAGTATAATTATTTGCTTTTTTTAATATAACAAATCGCTGATTCTAAAATATAAAAATTATTTTAGTATATTAATGGATTCTTCAAAAATATTCATGATATTTTGGAAAAGTTTAAGTTTTTATTATTTCTTTGAAGTGAAAAAAATAAATCATTTAAACAAAAATGTATTTATTTTTGTTATATAAAAAGATAGTTTCAATATATGTTTAAATGAATCACTGATTATCTGCTTGAGTAATGGATATTTGCTTTTAATTTGATTATAAAATTGACAAATTATTATAATATACTAATGATTTTATTACAGAACAATAAAGCACAAAAATCTTTATTCTTTTCAAGAAAATGGCAATATCAAAGCTATTTTTTCATTCTGAAGAATAAATTCTAAAATCTGTTCATTATCATAAAAATATCTAAATTTTTAATTAAATCATTCAGTTCCTTATATGTAAAAGGTTATAAATCTACGAGGGTACAAAATACGATAGATGAAAATAATAATGTATATGATCATCCAAATGTAACGCCTAGATTTGTGTTTTATTAAAAAGAAACATGTGTATAGTTTATTTTTAACAAAACACAAATCTAGGCGTCACATTTGGATGATCCTATATATATATAAATTAATAAAAAAATATGTAAGATAATTATTGAAATTATAAAAGGTTAATTTATACTAAAAGTACGTTAAGGATTGTTTAAAATTATGAAATTTTATTTTTATTTTTTTCAATTGAAGGAGAATTGATTATTATGACTATAAGAAAAGTATAACACGAAAAGTTTTAATTATAAAGACTACAAAAAAAACTTATACAACATGTGAACCAAGTTTTATATATATTTATATATATATATATATATATATATATATATATATATATATATATATATATATAAATATAAATATAGAATGTATTGGTAGAAACTCTGACATATAAAGCAATCATGAAATATGTCTAACATTTTAAAAAATAAATAAATATCCGACGGTACGTATTCTTCGACTCATCTTTGATTTGTTGACCCTTATGATTGATGATCGCACGCATACATCATTGATATTGAGTAACGTCGAACATGAAGATATCTGACATATGTTGTCATTATGTTTGCTTGGACACAAAACGAAATAATACGGCGGAGAAGAACGGAGAACAGTGAAACGATTAAATAATAAATTTCAACTTTCATGAATTCCGCCAACGAATAAATCATCAGCTCGACAAATGACATGTACTCAGCTTCACTTTTTATAAAAAACGGCATATCGTCTCTGGTTTTCAGTAAATCTACGTACGTCTGTATGTGTATACATTTGTTCGTCTTCGAATGAATTATGGTTGGGTTGCGCGGCTAAAAGCGACATTAAAATAATGTACAGAGGTCGTCTATTTATTAATAAGATTCATAATAGATTTGCTGTAAGTCATAAAATATCTATGAAATATTTCTAATTTTATTATGATTAATTGTTTTATATTGTTTCTCTTTTAGTTTATTCGTTTCAATCTGAGTGCAAAATAATGTTTTTTATTTCTTTAGATAAAATATAAATAAATATTATTAATTGATACTGTAGAAAAAATTGAAGCATATTTTAAATAATATTTGTATAATAATTGATTAAATTTTTACTGAGAAATATTAAATATAAAATCGATTTATATTAATACACGTCAGTCAAAATACGTACTATAAAAAGTATATGACCTCTACAGCTTAATATGAATATGTGTGTGAGATTGTTTTGTAAGTTTAATAATTGTATCGAGAAATGAAAAATAAGTACAAACTGCTTCTAAAAAATTTCTAAGATGAAAGTTTTCTTACATTAAAGCTATTTTTTACAAAAAAAATTCTTGTTATTTCAACGTCTTTTCTTCTTATTTCAACTTATTAAAATTTAAGGTATATTTTCATTTTAAACTATTTTATTTAAATATAAATAACTCAAATATTAAATATGTATATCTAAAAGTTTGAAGTAAAAAATAGCTTATTTTTTTTAAAAAAAATAAACAAAAAGTTTAATGAAAATTTATTAGGTTCATAATATGAGTTTTACACTCACTGAATAATTTATGGCATAATAAAAATCAGATGAAGATGTTAAATATTTATGATACCTTTCGACAATTCATCTCGATGAAAATGTTTATTGTATGTAAATATAATCTCAACAGATTATTATTCCTAAAATAATTGTATACATACTAAATATTAATTAGAAAAGTATTAGATTCATTTTGATAAAAGATGTTTTCATGAAAAGTGTGAACAAAAATCTGATACCAAAAATTGTTCATAAGTAAATTCATTTGATTGTGATTTTTTCAAAACATTTTCTAATTATGAGATTTTAGAGTTATTTTGACAACGACTAATTTTAACATTTTAAATCACCTCCAATAACTTTAAAATTCTGAATAGTATCTGAAAGTTTTCTGACAACAGTTCGAGAAATCTAAAATAGTTTTATAGAGGTAATTCAAGATAAGTAACCCTAAAATATAACAAAGTCTAATATAAAGATGATCATAAGAATAGAAGAAAGAAATTTTAATTATCTCTAAAAATACATTAGAAAGTATTTAAGTTGATTTAAATTTATTTTATTGTAAATGAAATAATACGCAGTTTTAAATTTAATTTAAAATTCTTAATATTAAATGTGATTAAATATTTTTTTCTTTTTTAATATGTTAGTATTGTATAATGATCAGACATTAAATGAAAGAATAATATAATCATTACATTATTTTATAAAATAGTTGATTCAAAATAACTTAACAAATAGATAATTAGTCTATAATAAAGAAAAATATATACGATTTCTTTTCTTTACAATAAGATTTAATATATTTCGAAACTGAAGTCATAGAACTTATAAAACGATCTGCACTTCTCATTATCATTTTAAAATTTTATATAAAGTTTATATCTTTCTATAATATGACATTATTACAAAAAATTTAAATGAAATTCATTCCTATACATGTTTGTCTTTTATAATTCTCGTCGTTCGTTCCATTAACAACATATAAAACACATTACTGGAGACATAAAAATAGTTCATAGAGATACTTTTCCATTTATGTTCACGTATACTCGCTAGATTTGATACTAACAGGCTATTATTGTCAAGTGAGATATTTCACACCGAATCATTGTACATTCATTAATTAAATACCGACTTCGATTGGAGACAAGTAGAAATTTGCGGAATTTTTCAAACATGTTACATATATTACACATTTCTAAAGAATTTTTGATTTTATATTTCTGTGAAAATGGATGTATCAGTACTCCAAGTTTTTTTTACTTATTTTTATAAAGTTTTTTATGTTATATATATATATATATATATATATATATATATATATATATATATATATATACATACATACATAGTGACAATAAAAGCAAAGCTTAAGAATATTTTAAGATATATATGTTTAATTTCATTGGATTACACATAATTAATATAAAATTTAAATTCTTTTTTTTTGTAAATACTTTTGCTATCATTTTTTAATTAATTTTTTAATATCTTATAATGGATAATTTTTAAATAGACTTGAAGATACTCATTTAAAACTAATATTTGAAAATTGAGGAATTATTTGAAACAGAAACATTTGTATTTGTGTTTCTTTTTGAATAAATCCGAAATTTATAAGTTTCTAACATTTCTTGAAACTATAGTTAAGATTTTTATTAGAAATATCATAAAGATAAATTTTTAACTTTGATAATAATAATCAAGTAAAATAAAAAAAAGATTTTGAATATTTATGATTTTGATTAAAATAATAAGAAGTAATATTTCAATTGAAAAGCTTTTTTTCTAAAAAAAATATTTCAGCAAATTGTGGATTTATAAAACTTTTTCATATTATATTTAAAACAATAAAAAATATTTTAGTCATTGCTAGTTTCACATATGGATTTTTTTTTACGAAATGTACTTTCTGTTTTCAATAAATTTTGTCATAATTAAGGGGTTATACGCAGTTAGAAATTTAAAAAAAATCGATTTTTTTTTGCATTTTCGGAATGCACATATATTTGAGTATATTCTCTGAAAATTTAAAGTAAATCCGATAAATATTTTCGGACATACACCTGAATTTGTAAGTAATTTTTAACTATGTGTAAACTGCTTCCGAAACTTCAAACGCGTTTATCTTAAAACGGTGTTTTCATAGTCGGTGATCTCGATATCTCAGAAATGGCTAAACCGATCGGTCTCAAATTTTCACACAATCTTCTCAAATATATTCCTCAGGTATTGAACGAAGGAATAAGGTTTACAAAAATTATTACTATTTTTTTTAAACAATTTGGAGCGAAAATTTTAGTAAAAAACGAAAAATTTTTTTCAAGTAGACACCATTTTGTCAAAAATGAAAATTTTTATTATTCCTTCGTTTCAATACCTGCATTAATCTATCCTTTAAAAGAATTGACCATATTTTTTGATTTCAAATAATCCAAACCGCCGATATGGAGATCACCGCCAAGCGCCTTTTTTTGGAGGTCGTTTGGGACATCGTCTGCAAGAGCGGTGCACTTCAATATTTTTTTATGATCGACATGTTATTTTATTCTTGAAAGTAGGATCTATTCAAATAACCATAATTTGTAATTGCAAAATAAATACTGTTTCTAAAAAAAATTCCTAAAAAACGTCGTTTTTGCGCCTCGCAACTGCGTATAACCCCTTAAAACTCAATACTAATTTTTAAAATTAGATTATTTTTTTCTATTTTTACGATAATACTGATTTTATTTTTTCCCATATAAGATTATTCAAAAATTAAATTATTTAAAACACTAATGAAATTATAGAGTTATCCAATATATTTTTTTAAATATAAATTTATTTTTAAAGTTATAAAAAAATGTAAACAAAATTAAAATATTTACTGGGAATATCAATATGCTTGTTAAAAAAAATATTGAATAATAAATGTTGTTTTTTAAAAATATCATGAAATAGTGTTTCATGATGAAAATAATATCCTAGCGCAATATATCAGTTTAATGACTCAACTACATCGTCCGTAAGACACTTATATATTTTGACAAGTTGCTATCAGACCATAAATACGTCTTTTGTAAAGAAAACGTCGTCGGACGAAACAGCGATATCAAGTTTTTATAAACTTTTATTATATTCTCTCGTTGAATAATTTGAAAACTGCATTAGAAATGTTTAATTCCAACTTATTTATTACATATCAATTGAATATAAATATATAATTTTCTGCAATGGTCATATACTTGAATAACGAACGTTGTGTACGTTCAGAATTTTAACTATTCGATGAAAAACTTGTCGAGATACAATCTGGGATAATAAAGGAGTTAATTGATTTTTCTTCTTTCTTTTCTTCTTTTCAAGCATGAGTAACGTTCGATAAAAAAGTAAGTTAAACAGCTGAATCTATTCTTGTGATAAATATTAATTAAAGAACACCTGAAGACATGCGTAAGGTTCATTGTTCGACATTAATAAGGTGAATGGACGGATTTTGAAAATTTTTTAAATGACTGACTAAGAGATTTTGATACATTTTTGTATACTAGACATTATAGAATTATTATTTAAATAAATTATTTCTTTAAAAATAGTTTTAAAGAATCTTTTACATTATATAATTTGAATTGTTTTTCTCAAGTCCATTTTAATTGTAATTTCTATAAGGAAAAATAATCGATAAATAAAATCAAACTTCGATAATACTTGATAACAAAATGTGTTTATAAATTTGACAATTTTTTGTAATAATTTTTATATTTTTTAAAGAATAAAATCAGTGATTAAAATATTTTTGTAGAAAACAAAATAGAACAATAACACTACTATATTAAATTGCCAACAACGAATTATAGTTTTTGTTCTAAAGTTAATCAAGCAATTTATTGTTATTTACTTTAGTATTCAATTATGTGAAAAAAGTAATCTAATTGTTACATCTATTATTTTATAAAAGCCGCTAATTTAACTTGCGTATAACTTCTCATTTAATTAGTAAAAAAATAAGTTAGTGAGATTATTATACAACAACGCTACATTCTTCATTGTCTTAATGTAAACTTACCCATCAACCAGAGTATGAAAAATGATTCACTTACCTGAAAAAATAAAAAGAAATTAATTTCATATTTAAAACAGAAAATAATTTATTATTAAATAATATTAATGGAAAGTAAAATTGAAAAATTAGCAAATAAATTAACTTTAATACAGTTAAAAAATAATATTTATACTGGATTAATTTCGAGTCTAATAATGTAAAATATTTCACAATTAGTTTTAGCATTGTACCCAACTTGTTCTTTCACAAATGAATTTCTTATTTCCAATACCATACTTTATTTGCTTATGCACATTTTGATGGTCATGTCAATGTCGTTATTATAAGCTTTTATATAATAATAATGAATATTCTAGCATATTGTTTTGGTATTTGTTCTGTAAATAAATATTATTTTCTGTTTATTGTTAAATCATTGTTGACATATTTCATCATAAACGATTTCAATATTTGTGTTACACATTTCCAAAAATTATAAATATAAAACTAATTGAAATGATATAAATATTGAACTTGACTATGTCGAGTTATTTAAAAAATGATTCAACTGTAAATAAACAAGAAAATAATATAATAATGGATACAAAAGTAGGAAAATAAATAAGTTTAGTCGAAATATTGGATTGTCTTAAAGTCCAATAATTTAAAATATTTAATAATTTGTTTTTAAAAAGTGACAAAATTCGTTCTAGCACAAATAAATTATTTATCTCCAACATCATAAGGTTTTATAAAATTGTTGAATATTAATTTATTGTTTATTTTATTCGCTTATACACATTTCAATGACCATATCGTTATCGTCAAAATAATGTATTATAAAATAAAAATCAAAAATGTAGATTTTAAATCTAAGCATCCTATCGATGATGGCATGTTCATCAAAATATATATCAGCGAATAAATTGATCATTAAAAATTATCGAATACTTTTAAAAAATTATAATGTTGAGATAAGTTATTTATCTGTGTTAAATATTTTATAATGTTACGTTTTGAAAATAATGGTATAATCATGAAATGTGTATTATCGAAAATATAATACGTTATTATTAAACATTTTTTAAAAAACAATATAATGCAAAGGAGTGATTGCTTGTTAAAACATAAATTATTCACCGTTTTAAATAAATGTTGATATAATCTTGTGCTTTGTTAGGAAAAAGGTTACTGGCAGTGACAATGCATATTTAATGAATAAAATCTACTTAATGAATTTTTATTATCGATAATTGCACGAAATCTACTGATTAATTTATAATAGACCTATTTTAGAAACATATTTTGTCTTGGAAATAAATTTAAATAAATAAAATTAGAACAAAAACTACTATGGATTTTAATTGTTAATATATGACATTAATTTTTTTAAAAAAATTTGCTTTAAAATATCACTTCAAAACATGACCAGAAGATTATTTTGGAATAAAGTGATATGCATAAATGATAAATTATTTTTTTTAGAAATAATAAGTCAATTTCTCTTGACTTATACTGGATAAATTTAAAAATATTTATA
Organism: Neoneuromus ignobilis; assembly: GCA_029203775.1. NCBI lineage: Eukaryota > Metazoa > Arthropoda > Insecta > Megaloptera > Corydalidae > Neoneuromus > Neoneuromus ignobilis. The sequence continues at coordinate 37,620,167 of CP092089.1, read as the reverse complement.
ATAATGTGAGGTTATAGTTCATAATTATTTTATCAAATCACATTTCATAGATAATAATTAGTAAAAGATATTTAAATGAGTAAAATATTGTAAGGTTGCAAATATATTAGTACATAATTGTATTATTTAATTCCTGATATTTAAAAGTATAAATAGATGAAATTATAAAAAGTGAAAAAGAAAACACTCTTTATTTTTTCAATTAAAAAAATGTAATTGAATAGCAAACTATATTAAAGTGCACACATTTTTAAAACATTCAGAATTTATTTATGAACATTATTTCTTTTCCAATTTCAGACACGATACTTTTATTTAAAAATGTGATATTTGAAATTCATATTTGTGTTAAACATTTCCTTTGCAATTATGTTAATGAAGATGTCAATCAATTGGGATATACTAAAAGGAACACACAACAAGAAGAGAATAACAATAATTATATTTACACGCGGATAATAAGATGTGAATGCATAATTTCTGTTTATATTTTAGTCTCGAGTATAAAAATGCGAAAATTGTAAATAAGCTGTCAGTATTAATTTCATACTGGAGCGGAAATATTAAAGTATCTCTCCGTGATGGGTTCAGAAAAAAAATACAAACAGGCAGACATACATAAAGTACATTGTTGAGAAACATTTTTATGTAATTTGCAACGAATTACGGTTCATTAAAAAATTCAATAGTACAAAAACGTGTTTTATTACAAAATGATTAGAAATGTCTATTATGTGAATTATTATGAAAAAGTATAAAAATACGTAGCAATTTTAAAATACTTTTATATTGTTGGATATTTTTAGATTATATATATATATATATATATATATATATATATATATATGAATAATTTATTAATAATTATATTTATGAATCTAAAGTAAGAGCTATTTTTTTATTTAATATATTGTAATAAAGTAAGTTTTATTATTCTTATTAATCTTCCTAACAACACAACAGATGATTATAATTTAAAGTATAATAACTAAAATTTATTTAAGAAATTAATTTTTATGAGAAATTTTATAGTCTTCATTTACTTAAATAATTATAATTTTTGTCTCAAGGGAAATAAGAGAATAAATTTCTATTTATAATAAAATATAAAATAATTTTCACAAATAATAGTTTTAAAAATTTAATAAGAGTAATTTGGAAGAGTTTAAAAATAGTACAATTAAAATATAAAATACAAACAAACTTGTTCGATAATTAAAATAAGAAGTTAATTAAAATGTTAATTAGTGTAATAGAATCATTAAAATAATTACAGGTTTTATGATTTTATTTTAACTGATCAAATGTTTTATAAAATATTTAAAAAATGAAGGAAGTTAGTCAATATAATGAAGTTTTAAAATATGAAAATAAAAATAATTCGAATTTAATAACTCTGCTATTAAATTCGGATTATTATTTAGATAATTACTTAATTGTATTGAAATATCAATTTTAATATTTATGAACAATTATTGTAAATAATAATAAATTTTGAAAATATATAATAGAATAAATATAGTTAATATTAATGTAGAAATGTTTATCAAAATTATTTGTTGTTTATTATTTTGATGTTTTCACTGAATAAATGTAAATTATGTTCAATATCTCCCATGATCACTGAAATGGGAATTGGAAAATGAAGTGAATATTAAATTATTGAATATTTTTATAAAATATTGTGACGTGAGATGAGAAACTCATTTGTATTATTTTTTATTTAATTTTCATATTAAAAATTTTTAGAAAAAAACATATTTCACAAGTTTATCTGCGTAGAAATAGCATTGTAATTTTTTTACAGCAATAAAAATTATAATTCACCTGTTTAAATAATTAAATACGATGATAAGAATTTCAATGAATTTTTTATATATTAATGTTTCTATTTTTTTAATCCGAGTTTTAAAATCTTTATTAATAAAGACAATGATTTAAATATGTTGGAATGAAAAACATTTCTGTTTCTAGTATTTCTTCAAAAGTTAATTTAATAAATGAATTTGAAGATATGATTTTTATGATAAATTGGTCCTGTAAATAGAATCAAAATCGACCAGTTAATTAAAATAAACTGATATAATTGCATACACGTGTTATCAGTGAATAAATTTATGTTGAATCTAAGTTAAATTTTAAGAAGTAATCATATGAATGTAAATAAACAATTTTTTTACTTGTAAATACTACTGATGAATAATCTCAAAAAAATAATTATTACTTAAAAATATTTTTTTTTGAAAAATGCTAAGACGTATTTTTTAAAAATTGAATTTTCATTACAATAATCATATTCAATAACATGGATTTAATATTATTATGTTATATATAAGGCATGAAGATGTGTTATTTATATTTGCAGGAATATATATTTACACAAATATTTCGTTAATTTATGTTTTATTGTTTTTAGAAATAAGATTGAGTTCAATTCTTTAATCATAAATTACGATGGAGTATTTTGTTTTATATGAAAAAAATCGTGTAAGAAAATATAATACATGTTTAAAAAAATCACCCACGGTTGTTCTACTTGAAAATTCGAACAATTAAAAAATCTATATGTACATAAACGAATACAAAAGAATTACTGTCAGATTTTCAGATGCCTCATGTGAAACTTATTAACATTCAATTTGTACTAATCTTCTTCTGTATTATATATAATTTTTTTTCGTCCGCGCACGTCTCGTCCGAATGGAATGTTTCGTATCACGCACGCGATTATTCTTCACGTTCGGGCGACGGTGTTAAAACAGTGGCAGGTCGGACATTTAACACGACAACAACAACATCGACAATAACAACAACGGCTCAGCCAACGACGACGTACGTGTTGTGCAGAAGTAGAGATACAGCCGTGATCTTCGTATACAGCTTCGAACGATGCTATCTGACGGGATGGAGTCGATGCTATTATATTATTATGTCGGTTCGATAGGACGATATACATATGAGACTTGTATAGAATGTGAATTATAAATTCAAATATGTAACCATTAGTTGAAGACTCAGCGTTCGTTCGAAAAAAAACTATTCAGGAATTCATTAATTATAGTCATAACAGATCGTCTGATATAGAATATCAATGTGAGGTTATGAAGTTTCTTTTCTTTATTATATATATATATATATATATATATATATATATATATATATATAATACTAAGACTATATAGAGATAAGCCTTGATATTAATTTGCTCTAAAAGAAAAATGACAGTTTGAATCTTCAAAAGCAGTTATTTAACATAATAACAATTAAAATTCTCATTTGAACAATAAGAGATTTATAATCTTTAATAATTACTAGCATTTTTATTAAGAAATTAATTAATAAGCAAGAAATAATATTTTTTTATTCATATATAATACTAGACATTATCTAAGTGTATAAAATTATATGATTGTATTTAAGAATTCTAATTATGGATTAAAAATTATTGTCATTTAAAGAATATTCTGTAAATTTTTATTATAATCATATTTCACTTTGGCATTTGAGTGCAATAAATGAATATTGTATTTTTTACCCTCAACAATTCTTTTTAATTTTGTATATTTTATTCTATTTAATTTCCATACTTAAAAATTTCATTTCACTTTTTTTCTAGTCATCTCTCTTTAGATGCAATCTCTAAATTTCTTTAGATCTGTAAATCTATTTAGATGCGTTACACTCTTATTTTCATTTTATAAAAATATCTTTTTTTTAGCACTTTTTATTAATTTTATATATTGATTTTAGCCCAATATTTTTTGTATACAGTTTTATAACGTACTATTCCATTTTTCATTTCTTAATTTTCTGTATAAAAATTCCAAACTAAATATAGAATTATAAAAAACTAAATTAATTATTACTGAAATAAAGTTGATTTAGTTATTTTTCAATTTTACAACCTATAATAAATACTTTAAAATATTAATTCCAACACTGGATAAAAAATATTACAATCTCTACTAATTTAGATATTTTCCAATGATTATATATAAAAATATTTTATAAATCATTTTGAGTCAAGTGTATATGAAAAACTATATACTCGAAATTTTAAAATTCCAAAAAAATCGAATTACATATAATCATCGAATCACAATGTCGCCCGCGGTGAGTAGATTTCTATCATTTTTCGTTACGTTATAGAATTGTATTCGACATACTTTTGTATACGGTGTTCATGAAAATAGTTTCAAAAAATAATCTAATCGGTGATAAATGTAAATTAATGTCCAGAATGGTGTATCAGATATTACGGAACCCACCTACCCTGTGTATTGTAATTATATACGTCGGATGTTTAACGAGATGCAAGCATGATTTACTGCATATGGAATATTTTATGTATGCATTACATGGAACTTAGACTGTTCACGTCTGCTGAAGTTCCTCATGCATATTTTGTTAATGTTTTCCTTTTCTTTTTTTTGTTATAGTTTTTTTGTTTATATGATTGTTAAAATTGCTGTATTAAATTAAAAACGGAAATTTATTTTTCTACACAACAAAATATTTTCTGTGGTTAACACATTTTTCATAAAATAATCAGTACTGTATACCAAATAACATTTGTGTAAAAGATATTATATAGGGTCATCTAAATGTGATGCTTAGATTTGTGTTTTATTAAAAAGAAATAAAAAAAAACTATACACATGTTTCTTTTTAATAAAATACAAATCTAGGGGTCACATTTGGATGACCGTATATTATGTCTATAATTAATTTATATTCAAAATAAATTAGAAATATATATCAACAAGATTTAGAATCATATAATGTCATATTAATATCACATAATTACTATATGGTACATTACTCTTTGTGCTTTGTAAATCAAAAGAGAAATAATCTTTTTTGAAAAGAAGACTTTCGTTCAAATGTTCAATAATTATTTATTGTCTAACTTGGGCATATTAAATCAAATTTTATATGATAATCTCTTTATTATAATGTCTAAAGTAATAAATATTGAGTCACAATTAATTGTTGAACACTTTAATGAAATCTTAAATAATAAATAATATGGCATAGCTTTCCTATTTCACTTGTTATTAGAAATTTTCTAATCAAAACAGATTTTTTTAAAAAATAACTGAACAGAGAAATTTGTAAATATTGCCTCATTTCAAAGAAAAACTTCTTCAAAACACCTAACTAAATATTGTATTATAATAAAAAAAAATCGTTATTTTTCCAAAAAGAAATTATTAACATTGAAGGAATATTTATAGATGAAGTAAATAAGAGAATAAAATAGGGTTAGTGACAGTTTTAGAAGAAATTCACATATTATGAAGTGGGATATTTCTCTATGTTTAAATAGAAAAAAATGTGATTAATGGATCCTACCTATTTTCACATTTATAGATGTAAAACATAAGTCTTTAATGCCAGAATAAATGATCGATTCAGACAAGATGAAAAAATATGGACAGATGTATATTAGAATAACATGAAAAAATATGAAGAAAAATGGATGGATTAGAAAGAAAACCAAAGTTACAAATGCTGTAGCAAAATTGAAAAGTTTGAAATGAAAATGGGACGATTATATAGCAAGAAAAGGTGATCACTGATTGATAAAGGAAGTTATTGACTGGAAACCTAGATATATAGCAAAACTCAGGAAGAGACTAGTGGATAGTTGAGATATAAAAAAAAAATATGTTAGGATGAATGAGAAGAGAAAAACATTGGATCGATCGAAGTAAAAATGTTTGTGAGAGGCTTTCATACAGCAGTGGATATAAAAGAGTTGATCAAGATGATATATATATATATATATATTGTTTGTTATAAATATTGCCAGGTTTAAACTTATTTTTAAAATGAAACTTCTTTAGCGGCGTTGAGGTAAAAATTTTACATGCAACGGAAGTTACGTACTGAATCTATAGTCACAAAATTCAGCAGAAAAAAGTGGGGACAAATCTAGTATACATAGAGCTTAGGGTAGAGGAGTAATGAGGCCCATCACGTATGCGCGCCCTGTTAAGATATGATTAGTATTACAAAGCAAATAAGCAGCACGCTATATTTATTATTTAACTGTTGCAACGACAAGATATGGTACTCCATATTCAGGAAGTATTTAAAAAATGTGACGACAAAGGCATTCATATCTTACTTTACTTATCATAAACCAATTGTATTGTTTATACCTACTCAATCACCATAGGAGGAAGCAATGAAAAACGAAGAAATTTAAATCGAATAAATTTTCATAATTTTTTATTACTTTACAGCAAAGAAGTTTCAATTCTGGCGTGCGTACATAAGTACACACACCCTTTTTTAAAAAAATATAGTTTATAAATCACACTTTATGTTATGTATTTATTCAAACAAAATTACAAAAAAGACTAAGCAGTTAAAAATATGTACATGCACATGAAATGTGTCGAAATTCATAAGCAAAAAGTATTAGTACAGGTATTGTATTCATCAACTATTAATAAGATTATATTATTAAGAAATGTAATTTTTAATATTTTGTAGGTACACCCTTGGCAATGATGAAGGCCTGAAGTCTCCTTAGTATACAAATGATCAATTTAGTAGTATAAGAAGTCTGAATCTTTGCTGATTCCTTTTGAAAAGAGATTTTTAAATCATTATTGGTAGTAATTCGTCGCGATAGATTTTTTTATTAACAGTATATTTTAATATTATGATAAATCTTCTATGTAGAGAGTTAGATAATTGAATTTTTGTAAAAAGTTAATAAAGTAAAAGCATCTATTTAAGAAGATACATTTGTATACTGTTAATTTAAGTCAATAAATTGGTAAATAATTTGAAAAAGATATTACAATTTTATGATATTTACTTTTTAAGTATAATAACCTTCTATGTACAAAATATACATTATTATAAATATTATAAGCAATTTTATTTTTTTATGGGAAATATATATATATATATTTATACATGAATGTGTATAAATTTGTATATAAATAATAATTTTAATTGATTTATTTAGAAATAATCTGGCCGTTTATTACAAGTTCATAGTGTAATAACAACACGTGCATGTAGCCGACGGTGGATGTGATGGACCGAATAGTACGTGAAAAGAAACACCATTATGATTTTTTTCATCAGTATGATTAATAACTTAATATTTATTTATAACTTGATTTTGTTACAACGGAATATCTGATCTCTAACGTTTAACGTATCTAATTATAGATAATTGTTATGGACACATATCAATTATCTGGCAGTATGATTTATATTATATAATATGCGGGGCGGTAAAATCAACTCGAATATGTTTTGATAATAAATATGCTTGGATTGAATTGATCTTTCACACTTTTTAATTAGATTCCGTCAAACGATATGTGAGAACGTCAAGTATTTTTATTTAAATTGAACTTATTTGAATAATGGGTTGGTTTCTTCGAGGTGGTCGAGATGTATGTTCCATACTATGTAATAATTTTATTAAATTTTATAAAAATAAACGATACTGAACAGAATTATTTTACTATTGAAACAAATAGAAAAAATAATAAAAAAATATCCATACAAAATTAAAAATTTAAAACAGGTTATTAAATATAAAAAATATTTGAAAAATTCGTTTAATTTTAAAATATAGAATCATTAAGCTGTCATTTATACACACTTAAATTTATTTTCAAAACTTAAAAATATTTTTTCATTACTGAAAAAAAGTAAACAATGATTTAAGGATTATGTTCTCAAAAATGCAATTGGTAATAAGGTTGACTTTTCTAATGAATTTTGTACAGAAGATCAGATATGGTGATAAATTTGATACTAGAACTCATTAAAGTAAAAATATATGTTTTAATTTTGATGGAGTACTAGTGAGAAAATGTGTTACTTTCGAAGTTAATTTCCTAAAAATTATTTTATTAATATTTCAAATAATTTTGATTGACTACAAGATTTATAGGGAAAAAATATTTTGAGATTTGCAGAATACTACTAAAGTAAATGTTAACATATTTGATTTGATACTGAAGGCAATTAAATTTTTTAAAATTAAATCATCTTTTCATACAATATTTTATAAAAATATTAATTGATTACTTATTGTTCTATTATTTGTTATAAGGGTAAGGTTCGAAATTTGAATCAATGAGGAAGAACGATTGAATATTACTTAACATTTTTGTTGAATCCTATGATATAAGCAAATTATTACTTTGTTGAATAACTGAACGATTTCCTTGAACTTACTTGTTTGGAATAATAACACAATATGTAGAAAATTAGATTTAAAAAAAAGTTTGAAATAAAATTGTATTGTAACATCAAATCAATACAGAAACGTTTTCTATTGAAATATGAAACATTGAAAATTCTAAAATAGTTGTATTTCAAAATACAAAATATGTTTTAAGATAATGATGTGATATTATTTTTAATATTAAATTTTTGATTTCTTTTGAATAAAATTTTCAAATTGAATTTCAGCATTTATTGAACCAAGTATCAAAAGATTTATATTAATCAAATTTTCTAAAAAGATTGAGCATTCTTTGTTAAAAAAAATGTTAAAGAAATTCTAAGATATTTAATCTATACTATATAGGGTGAAATAAATGAAACTAAATGTTAGTAGAGGATAGTAAATGATAGTAAGCAGGTAAATGTATGTCTAAACCTTTCAATTTCATTTGAATTACCATATATATATATATATATATATATATATATATATATATATATATACGTATATGAATTCATTAATATGAAAATGTGATCATTACGGCATTTTGATTGAGCTTATATGTAATTTTATTTAATGCGATTCATTAAAATTGTTAGAACATCAAAAACACACGAGCCGGAGATTATTATTCAAATAGAAACGGGCTTGAAATTTAATTATTTTAGACATATATTTTAATAAATCTCTTTATTGAAAAATATTTCGATCGTACGATCAGATTTTTTTATATTTAATTTTAGTATTCAATTAAAATTTATGTAAATTGTAAGTTTTAAAACCCGTTCAAAAGTAAATTTCAATTTACACTTATATGATGATCGCCTATCAAATACAGGTGAACTGTAATACATATATATATATATATATATATATATATATATATATATATATATATATATATATATCGATTAAAATAAATATTTTTAAGTTCTTTTAAAGTAGATTTTTATTTTTTATATTCTTTCTAAAATATGTTCCCCATTCAAAATTTCTCTTCTTTTATCCTCGTTTCAATGTTGAGGTATTTTTTGATTAAAAACATTTATTGAAAAGAAAATTTCATTAGTGTCAAAAATATTATATAGAGTCATCCAAATGTGATGCCTAGATTTGTGCTTTATTAAAAAGAAATAAAAAAAACTATACACATGTTTCTTTTTAATAAAACACAAATATAGGCGTCAAATTTGGATGACCCTATATTATGTCTATAATTAATTTATATTCAAAATAAATTAGAAATATATATCAATAAGATTTAAAATCATATGTCATATTAATATCACATAATTACTATATGGTACATTAATCTTTGTGCTTTGTAAATCAAAAGAGAAACAATCTTTTAATTACAATTATTTTTAAACGATATTGTAATATGAAATATTAAAATTTCCATAAGATAATTAAAAATTATTCATAATGAAATTAAATAATGTACGAAACGTTCCTTTCAACAGCTCTTGTTATAAATAATCTCGAAAGTACTAATGAATAAATAAGAAAATTCTACCGTATGTTACGACATTCCATAATAAATATTGTATAGATACGCACACATATCCATTTTAATACAAACGTACCACAGCTCGTCTCAATTAAATGCCAAGATAATCGTGCGAAAAGAACGATTTATTAATATGTTCTTCTTAAGCGGGAAACATCACACACAAATATAAACATGTACATACATACGAATACATCCGAACGATGTAACAGTTATAATCTTTGTATTACGGACGCATCTCATTCTCCAATTAATCTGCCGTATAAATGAAACGTCGTGGCTTCATTAGTATCCCTTGTTTGCGCGCCCGCTCTTTCGACGTACAAGACATTGTTGTTGCCGTTGTTGTTCCATCATAATTAATTAATCTGTAATTAGTCAAATGGAGAGTGGAAGCCGGCAGCAGATTCGGCTGCAAACTCAAGTCGCGCGACCCTTCCATCCATCCATTCAAACAAGATTTCTGTCTCTCGCGCGTTCATTAATTTGTTGTTGATTTTTTTATGCAAAGAATCTTTTTGTTTTCGAAGATAGACCACCGCATGGCAAGTAATCGACAGCTACATTATTCATCGACTGAATGATTTTGTGTGATTATAGACAGGAAATCGATTCAGAATGAACTCTAAATCTAATATAGCGATTTGTTACAGGGCGTCGCATAACGAAACGAGTTCTGTTTCTGTCATTGGAATTCGAACATGCATTGTGTTCGGATACGAGAGCGTTTTAAAGTCACTAAGATGACGTGGTGTATTAGATATTTCACACGATGAACTACTGATTACTGAAATGTGAATTCAAGTTTGGAATTCGATTAAAAAAATATTTACATTTTATGTCGTTATCATTGAAAATATAATAATACAAAAGAATGGATAAAAAATATTGTATTTTTAATAGCTTTAGATGATTGATAAAAAATTTAAATGTGTTCGATTTTTTAATAGACGAAATTTTAACTTTTTCGCCCATAACACCTGATTCATGAAAATATTCCAGGATAACATTACAATAATCTTTAGCATGTGATAGACATATTTCAAATATTATATTTAAATTCTATAAAAATCAAAATTTTATAAAAAAATAATAATTAAGAGATATAGTAAAGTCGTTAAAGAAAATACATAGTTATCTTTGAAAAAAAAATTTTTTTCAATATTGTGAGAGTGTATAGGATCCATATTCAATAATAAAAACCCTCAAAATTGGGAATTGATCATGAGGTTGATAACCTTCTTTCATAAAAAAACATAATTGTCATGGAACTTTAACAAGAAAATTCCTATTGGATATCATCAAATAATCCAAGAGCTTTAGTTCCAAAGAGTAGCAGTATTTAATAACAAAAACGTAAAACATAAAAAATAAAAAAATATATAGAAATCATGGAACAAATCGGATAGAAAAGTTTATGACAGAAATGATTATGTATTAAAATTAAAATGAGAAGTTATAAAAAATAAATTGGGGAAAAATCAATCTTTCATAAAGGTACTTGAGCTTAAAATTTTCAAAATACCACCCTCTTCAGTTAATGATTTGAATATTAAATTAAAATGAATATTATATAATAAACATATTCCAAAATTTATACTCCTGCCATTATACTTGCACTCCTATTCAGTTGTATTATTATTTAAATAGACTTATAAATTTATACACGCATTTTTATATATGTGTGTATGTATGTATGCATGCATGTGTGTGTGTGTTTATTGTGCGTGTGAATGTGAGTGCGTGTTTGTTTCTGTGAAAAAATAATGACACAAAAATGAATATTAAAGTAATATCGGATGCTGTTAACATATATGAAATTAAAAAGTCTTCTGTTTATTTGTTTTGAAATAATAATTAGTTAGTTCACGAATTTCTCATAACGAACCTGAAAATTGTACTTATTCGTTGTTTACTTTAACTGTAATATCATTCGTTCATTCCCAAGTGTAAATGAATGATATTTATACACAATAGAATCAGCAAGTGATTTTCTCAAGCTCCTACTGTCATACTCAATTATTACTCTTCCTCAAATGATAGATCCGTTAACCCTTTATCATATAACATCATTATTTTGACACAGATATGACCCCTAATTCTAAAATTAGCGTCTTCATATACCATGGAACATAATCTCAAATTATTTAAATTTGAAATGTAAATTAAAAATAACTTCATAAATTTCTATCTATAAATAATTAAAATCGAAAACAGTTATATTAATTTCAAAAATAGTTAATCTAAAAATATTGTAATGTCAAAGTTTAAATACTTTTTTATAATAAAATATAAACAAAATAAAAATACTACTTTCTTTTAAATCCATTTGTGGCAGTTTTTTTTAAAAAACAGAATTATAACCAATTTTTTATTTCAACTTTAATTTTTTGCTAAAAACATTCACAGAAAAAAATTGATCAAAAATGTTATCTATCAATATATTATAGATATTTAAGACAGTTAAATTATTTTTATTAAATTATGTTTATTTTAATTTCTTTTAATTTTCTACTAATGATGTAAAATATTTGATCAAATGTTGGATGGTATCTGTGAGAAGGCAAAATGTCAATAGTTTTTAACCAGAAATCTTGGTTTTAACTATTTCTCTCCACAATGCAAATAACTCTGTCAACAAGCCCTATAAAGAACATCCTAATCGTGGTTATGAGACAATATCTTAGGACGAGATACTAAGAAAACAGGTCTTTAAAGGATAAAAACGAGTTACCAACGTCTTAAAATTTGAATTAATCATTTAAGAAAGTTGATCTTAGAAAATAATCTTTGTAATCTAGATAAGAAGTCTTTAATATTAGGTTAATCATTTGTAGAGAGTATTATAGATTTAAAGAAAATTTTGAAAATCATAGAGATAGGAAAAAATATATAAAATAAAAATGCGTGCACAAATTAAACTTTTTAAAAATAAGATAATTTTTAAAACGCACTTAAACTTTCTATACATCAAGTATTATTTAATTTCTATGATAATATTTTTTCTATACAATTTTATATTACATTTATTAATACATAAATTAATAATTTATTCAGACAACTATTAAATCGGGTTTATTTTTTAACAAATATATTTTTTAAAAAAAATACTGAATAGATGCTTTGATAGCTGAGTAAATTATTAATTTCAGTTAGTTTCCCATCCTAGATATTTTGTCACCATAAGAAAGATATTTGAAATTAAACTATTTTCGCATGACATGAAAGACATGCAACTGTGGCAGATGAACAATACAATATAATGAATTAAGGAAAAAAGTCATCGTGTTAAACTATTTACTAATAACAGTCTTTTAAAATCGCATTAATTCGTCGATTCTTATGCGATTTCTCACCGGAGCGTCAACGTTACAATGATATAGCTGTGCTAGTCGAATTCACACCGAAATGCTTACTTAATTTTTTTATCTGTTTGTTGTATAACGCCTTGTTGTTGGTCTTAGTAATAGCTGTTGTCATCCATGCGTGAAATTGTAGAACAGTAGTTGGGTTAGAATAGAGAATGGATAAACATATTACTTAATGGATATTGTACATACAAATATGTCTATGGGTTATTTTCTTAAACAAAAAAGATTTTTTTTAAAATCAAATTTTAAATTGACTAGTGTATTTTAGAATATTGTTCTACCTGCAAAAATTTAATTGATCTACAAAGAATTTAATGCATTTCAATCATAAATATTTCAATTGCTTGTATATTAACGTTGATTCCACACAAATTTAAAAAATGTAGTTCCTTTTTTATATCGTGTATAGTTTTTTTTTTAAATAGAATGTAATTTACAAATTGAATGAAAATCCATTATTTATGAGAATAATACTAAAGCTAAAATAAATTTAAAAACTTTTTTCATATTAAATATTTTTATCTTTCTTTTCAAATACTTCACAAAATGTATGTATATAAAATTTTAAAAAGCTTTATCGATATGTATGATCGGTACAATACAACAGTTATAAATAGTTATCCTTTTTTAATGTGGAGCTTGATTTTACGAAATAATGCTTTTTTGTGAGAATTTAATAGTTAAATTAAAGAAAATATTATTAAGTTAAAGATTAGCCGTTTTGAGATAATTTAAAACCAAAATAAAATTTTATTGTTTAAAAAAATTGATCCATATAAAGTCCCATTGTCTTTTTAAAATCAAATTTAATCTGGTTAAACGTTTTGCTGATCCTATGAACAGAGACAATAACAAATTATAGAATTGAATAAGTAAATTTTTATACGTAATTGAAAAAAGAACGATTTTTACTAAATTCAGATCAGATAAATAATTTAAAATAGTTACAAGTAGAAAAAGAAAAGATAAAGTTACATAGGAAACACTAATTTAATTTTTTTTAAATAATTCAAAAATTATTTAATGATGAAAATTTACGTTCTTAGGTAAATAAGCTATAACATGTCTTATTAAGAATTTTGATATATTTTATCAAAATCGAAATGTTGTAACTGAGAAAAGTAAAAAATATTCATCAGAATGTAATTTACATAAAAATGTGATAGAAAAATTATGTCTTTATAAGAACTTTATATTTTTTTTTTGTAACGAGTTTTAAAAAAATATTTTAGTAACACAAAACAGATATTTGATTATAAAAACATTATTTTTTAGATTGGAAATTTTTTTGAAATATCAAAACCATAAATAATTTTATAAAATTACCTTGGTATTCATGTATTTTTTTTATAAAATTATATTTATTCGTTGTTGTTTTGCTACAATCAATTTACAGTAATATTTGGATTTTTTGCAAAATAGAAGTTATTTTTTATACATTAATAAATTTTCCTCCAAAAATATATATACAAGGTAAATATTATAATAACCTTTTAAGAAATTTGAAATTTTGTGTTTTATTAAAATTCATATTTGCATTAATAACGAAGTTTTAAAAAGTCTATTGATTTCTTCCTAATAAAATTCTTATTTGTTGCAATCTTTGTAATTTTCTTGTTTTTCTTACTTCCCAATTCAATTATTTTTATCCACTTCATGGTGTATTTATATATCTTAATTACAAATGTTTTCGTTGAAATTTAAAAAAAAGTGAGATTTATATTTAAATTTCTTCTCCAATATTCATTTTGCAAATTATTATAAAATTAATTGCATTCAATATTTAGACTGTATAGTACCATGTATCTAAATATTATTCTGTTTAAAAAATTTCTAAAATTTTGATTGTAAACATTTGAGACTGTGTAATAAAGAACCAGTGTAATGAGGAACTGTGTAAATCGAGGGATAATGCTAATATATAATTTGATATTCAAACAATAAAAGGAAAACGGTTTTAAATTACATATAATTGAGTTAGATTTATCTTACTAAATAAACTGTTACGTGCGAACGAAATTAAATTTCCTCATGTTACCTATTCTACAAAAAAAAATAATAATCTGTTCAATGAATATGTACACAAGAGAAAAAGTGCGTCATGTTTCTCATGCATCAAAATGAAATCACAGGTAATCCAGACCGGTCCATGTAAAATAATACTTTGTTAATCGTTCGATCTTCAATGATTAAAAAATGATCATAGGGATCCATAATTAAGATAAATAATGACAAGAAATGATGAGAAAAAAAGAAGAAAAGAGAAGTAACGAGAGAAGAACCTACTTGGCCCGATAATTATTTATTATGCTAAACAGTATAATACGAAACGTAAAATCAATTTGGACCAATTATGTACGGTGAATTTGCTTTTACGGCTGCTGTGTTTAAAGAGTTATATGTACCGGAACTGAAAGGAGGTATTAATTACCGACCACGAAATATGTTTTACAAAACATCGTGTGAATATTTATGCATGAATCGCAGGTAATAGGTACGTTTGGAACATGAAAGAGGTAGGTAACTTTGGGCCACGTTCGCCAAAAACAATGTTGCCGGTGACAGACGTGCAGAATATAGAGCGGCGCAGTTCTCGTGGAAGTTAATTTGTAACAGAACGATTGAATCAGAGATTCAGTACGAGATAAATGAGTCCGTATCTGTGATATTTTAATTAACTTTTGCGTAAATGAAACGAAATACAAATTCAATGAATTTATTAGTAGCTATAGTAATATGAGAGATTTTATCGTCTAATAACTTTTTTAAAAAATTTTTTTCATTATCATTTTATCTGTAATGCTACCGCAATTTGATTAATTGCTATAAGATTTTGAGACTACTTATGTAATTTTTATAAAAAAATCCTTAAAAAAAAAGAGTTTGAAAAAAAACTTATTAACTATGATTTAATATTTTAAACAAAATTGTTAAGAAAAACTTGTAAGGACAGATTTTTTTTATCTTAAGGGGTTATACGCAGTTGCGAGGCGCAAAAACGACGTTTTTTTAGGAATTTTTTTTAGAAACAGTATTTATTTTGATTAATTGCTATAAGATTTTGAGACTACTTATGTAATTTTTATAAAAAAATCCTTAAAAATAAAAAGAGTTTGAAAAAAAACTTATCAACTATGATTTAATATTTTAAACAAAATTGTTAAGCAAAACTTGTAAGGACAGATTTTTTCTGTCTTAATTCATTCACGAATTAATATGGTAAGTTTTTTGACCAAGGAACTTGAGTTTGATTTTGTTATTTTAAATGTATTAGAAGTTCAATTTCAAATTAAAAAATGAATAGTTATGGAAAACTATGATATTTTAATGACTTTAAAAAATAACATTAGGTTATATAGATCATTATAGATAGTATATTTTATTTATAGCTTTGATTAAAAGTATGAGAATGTAATAAAATTTCCATTGTTAAAAAATCATTGTTAATTTTGATTAAAATCTCTTTTTATATACTAATAGTTTGGTTTCTTTGTGTAAGATAAAAAATACATCGTTTCAATACATACTTGTACGTATTTATTTATAAATGTTTGAATTTATGCTTGTATGGATATTTGCGTGTGTATTTACAAGAACTGGATCCAACTCTATGCTGGATAAACTTGAACACTGATATCGAATGAGATAAACGTATCGCTTCTGTTTACCTAATATGAGCAAAACAGCATCATTATACGATGTGATCTATTCGTAGCACGCCAAACGACACAAACCAGTAAATTCTTCCTTGTTTATACAAGACATCGTTTTAAATTATGAACAGCTTGAGTGATGAGTGCAAAGATTTACAATTGAATCGATTTATAAACAAACGAGTATGTGGAAAAATCAAGATGTGTTGAATGTAATAACTACAAAATGACTGAAGTGTGGTTATAATAATTATGAAGTATATAATTAATAGTTATTTTTCAAAAAAAAGAACATTTATTTTATAACAATGAGATAATGTTTTTACACATTTAGTAAAAGTTTTAAATATGATCTATTTTTTCAATATACATATATATAGATTTTTTTTTATAAAAAATAATTTTGTATCCTTTTTTATTCAAACTAATATACTATAAAATTATATAATAACTTTTATATTTTGCTCCAAACATGTTTTATATCTGACTTGAATAGAATTATATGGAAAATAATTTTAGAGTAAAAAGTAGAGACTAATTTTATTCGAAAAAACCCTTAAATAAAATGAATATAAGAAAATGGCGACTAGTTATAACAATTATACTATGGTTAATACAAGTAAAATAGGTTTGAAGAAAGGTGAAATAATATATTATAAAAAAATGAAATTAAATCAAATAAAACAAGTTTCTTTATGAAACAGTTATGTAAACTTAATTTTTTAAGTATTGAAGCAGACAAATTTCACAAAATACATTTTAATTACTAATTGCTTCTGCTGAAAAATAAATAAGATATGTCAAATTTAAAAATAATTGTTATCATACTAATTTATCTAAGCTTATGTTAAAAAAATATACACAACTTTCACATTTCTTATTTTTCAACCAATTTTATATTTTATATGTTTAAATAATTTCAATTAATATACTCTTGAGTCACAAAAAATTGTACAAAACCTAAATAAAGATCACTTATTAATTTTAATTATTAATATTTATTCTATAAATGTAAATAATTTAATTATTTTTTCTCAACAAAATTTTTATTACAATATTTATGTAATACATATTTAATTTTGTTATTTTATTCGAGATAGATAAAGACAATATAGTTTGTCCGAAATTTGATAATTAATAAAAAAATTAAAAATTAGTACAGATATTCAGATAGCCACATAGAAAAAACATAACATATTTATTTAAATCATACTTTTTTAATCAATGAATTTTAAAAAAAATTAAATAATTTATATTTTTCTAAAAATATATCTTAATAAATCTGGTGAAAATAATATTTTTGTTTCTAATATATTTATTATTATATTTTAAATTAGCACAGATTTTCAAAAAATAATCTCTAATTATAAAATTAAATTTATATATATATATATATATATATATATATATATATATATATATATATATATATATATATATATATATATATATATATATATATATTGAGAGAACTAAACCACTAGACATTCCTTAAAATGTACATTAGTTCAATTATTAACGATTTCCATAAACAAAATTGACAGAAATGCTATCAACTTTCCTTAATGAATCAAGATCAGATCAATTAAATTTTTTAATTAAGAAAATAAGAGGCAATGAATTGTTCATTCTATATCGAATTTAACCAACGTTTCATTCCTATCCTGCTGTTCAAGAATACGTGCCAATATGCGTGTACGTTGTGCGATGTCGCGCGTTCAATGTTTGACAGTGATGTGACAAGAAGTGCTGAGTTATTGAATACGACGTGAGTGCATTAAAAAGTGTCGCAGGTAATTGCGTGACCTGATTATAAAGAAATGTATGAATACGCATTTAATGTGAATGATGTAGAAGCTCGAAGCGTTTGCAAATATCGTTTTTTTCAAAAATTATAAATACCATCTGTATGATGCTTGCATCGTCCACGAGCTGTCTTGTTCTGTTGGTAGGTGAGAGAAGACTGTTCGGAACGCGAACCTATGGTTATACAAGTATATCAGCTACACGTAGCAAAATATACAGTTTGAAGAATTGTTTGAAATTGTAAAATGACAAGTCAAAAATTGGAATTCAGTATTATTGTATGTCATTTTATCACCTTAAGAGGTTATACGCAATTAGAAATTTCAAAAAATCGATTTTTTTTGCATTTTCGGAATGGACATATATTTGAGTATATTCTCTGAAAATTTGAAGTAAATCCGATAAATATTTTCGGACATACACCTGAATTTGTAAAAATTTTTTAACTATGTGTAAACTACTTCTGAAACTTCAAACGCGTTTATCTCAAAACGGTGTTTTCATAGTCGGTGATCTCGATATCTCAGAAATGGCTGAACCGATCGTCTCAAATTTTCATACAATCTTCTTAAATATATTCCTCAGGTATCGAACGAAGGAATAAGGTTTACAAAATTATTACTATTTTTTTAAACAATTTGGAGCGAAAATTTTAGTAAAAAACGAAAAATTTTTTTCAAGTAGACGCCATTTTGTCAAAAATAATTTTTTTATTATTCCTTCGTTCAATACCTGCATTAATCTATCCTTTAAAAGAATTGACCATATTTTTTGATTTCAAATAATCCAAACCGCCGATATGGAGATCACCGCCAAGCGCCTTTTTTTGGAGGTCGTTCGGGACATCGTCTGCAGGAGCGGTGCACTTCAATATTTTTTTATGATCGACATGTTATTTTATTCTTGAAAGTAGGATCTATTCAAATAACCATAATTTGTAATTGCAAAATAAATACTGTTTCTAAAAAAAATTCCTAAAAAAACGTTGTTTTTGCGCCTCGCAGTGCGTATAACCCCTTAAAAAACATGTGATTATTTTCTAAATATTTAATTTAACTCAGCATGTTTTTTCTGTCATTTTGAATAATTGCTATAGTTTATAAAAAATATTTAATTGATATAAAATAATATTAAGAATCTATTCCCGTATACATAGTTTGTCTCAATTAATAAAATGTTGTATTTAATATTAAATCACAAACACAGTGTTGTACTTATATAAATTATTTCAAAATATGGAGAATACAATATTGAAAAAATTAAATACGAATAACAATATAATAAAAGTTCAACTTGAATATATTTAAAAATAAAGTAAATAATTAAACAAAATAATTCTAATTTTGAACATTTAATTTTTTATTACGAAAAAAATTCATCTTCAAATTTCATAAATAACACCATGAATATATTTTAAGTTATTTATTCATAGAAAAAAAATCGAGTGCAGAAAGTTAAAAATTCATAGACATTCAGCTTTTCAAAACGAAAGATTTTTGATTAAATGATCTTATTGTAATATATTTTTTTTATTTTAGTGGTTTATAACTTTAAAGGGATCTATGAAGTATGGCTTCTTGGACCAAATATACATAATAGTTTATTCATATAACCAGATTTATTTTTCAGAATAAAATCTTCACTTAAATAAGAATACTTTATTGTCTACAGAATGTTTTTTCGAAATGAGTAAATAATAAACATTTTTTATACTAAAAATATGCGAAAAGAATTTTAATGTCAAAATGTCAAAGCTATCACATCTGGTTTAAACTATCATGTTTGAAATCTCTATTTAATAATTCATTTCACATACACACACATATATACATATATATATATATATATATATATATATATATATATATATATATATATATGTATATGTTATGTATGTATGTATGTGTGTGTGAGTACGGTGTGTATATTAATAAATGGGCGAATACGATATGTTGACTTTTATGTTTCAAAGAATAATTAATATACGCGACGATTCCGTTCAAAAATATCAAAACCTTTCAGCATATTGAAAATTGTTAATTTATACCGAACGATGGCCATCCATTAAATCTTAAATATTAGTCATTAACATAAATACGTATTTGGTGCCTAGAATATACGAATTTATAAATATGAACAGTCGACGTGCTCATTAAAATTTCAATTTGTTAAAACATACACAAAAAATATAAATATATACATATACATAAATATATATATATATGTATATATATATATATATATATATATATATATATATATACACTAATGTCGGACTTTCCCTTTTTAAATATTTTATGTAAATGATTCAACAAGTGTGTGTACTTATTAGGATATTGGCGTTTGAAAATATCCTCCATTACGTAATATACATAATGATTGGTCATTTATTTAAATTATTTTATTATTATTATTATTACTGTAACTTAACGCGAGTTCAGTTTAAAAATTCCTCCGGAATATTATTTTTTAAAAAAGAATCATTAATTACCAACATAATGAGATAATAAAAAAGTGCTTTGAATTTTTAAATCAAAATCGGCTTATATATTTTATAAATTATATTAAATTTGATTTTTTTGTTTTAATGAGAAAAATATGAAATCAAAAATTTATAACAGAAATATAATTTTCATTTTATTATTAATAAAATTTCAATGAGTATTATTTGGAATATGAAAAGTTTATTCTATGTTATTCAATATCATATTTTGTATTTTCTCCCTTAATATTATTGAAAAAAAATATATTACCGTTACTAAATATTTTAATTACCCGAATTTCCATAAATTTAATTATTTAAAATGTTGAAATCATCATGAATGAAGTGAGAAATATTTATATCTTATTTCTAGTAATAACTTGATAAAAGACAATTTTATTCTCCTGACATCAATAAACTATTTGTTGTTTTGGGACTGTGGCTGAATCACTTTACACAAATGAATTTTAACCCTAACGCCACAAAAGTTTAAAGTGTTCAATAATCACTTATTGTTCACTTATTATTTATAATTATATAATCTATAATTATAAAGCTGATATAATTATAGACTACATAATTATAAATAATAAGTGAACAATAAGTGATTATTGAACATTTTAAACTATTGTGGTGTTGGGGTTAAAATTAATTTGTGTAAATCAAAAAACTAACTTTTTTATTTATTATTCAAAGATAGTTTATATGAAGTTAAACTATTCATTTTTTCACTTAAGTAATAAGTTTCAAATAGTTTTGTTCTTTGGAATTAAGTATAAAATTTATATAGTAATTCATATTTATTCAGGGTTTTGATTTGAGTAAGATTTTGGCAAGTTATAATTAAACAATAATTTTTTTTGTCGAGAAAATTTTTTGAATTTATATTATATTTTAATTTCAATATTAAATTTGTTTATTTTATCTTGAATGCATTAACGTTCATATTTTTCATTTATTATTCAAAAAATTAATATATAATTTCTTATGACTAACTCGTCGATATAAACTCCAAAATTATATTACTAAGAATGAAATAAAGTTGATTGATAAGATATACAGTAAATTTTATTAAGATATTTTCTATGTCACGTTTTCAGTTATTTGATTTATAATACTTTGAAAATTTACAAAAAAACACTTATTTTTATTCACTTTAGTATAAATTATAAAATATATTTATTTGAAAATATTGCTATAGATTTTTTTGTTTCTGAGAGTTAAAATGATGATTCGTTTCGTAACTTTAAATATTTTAAAAATTTAATATACTAAATTCAAAGAATACAAAAGGAAAACTAACTTGAAACGAAAAACAACAATTGATTAAAATATGCCAAATTATTTTTTGTATATAATTAATAAATAAAAATCACTGCTACAATATTCAGTATTGCATAAAATTTAAATGATTAAGAAAATAAATTGACTATATCTAATAATGTTATTAAAATGACAAATCATTAAAATTCTAAAGTGTATATAATCAGTTTAAAATTCTATAATACTTCTAATTTTATGAAAACAATCTGATTTAAGATAATGTATAAAAAATAATTTATTTTTACAATGCTGATAAATCTAACTACAGAAAAAATCAATTATAATGCTGGTGATGATGTACAAATGATATCAGTACTTAATATCGAATGCTGAAGAGTAAAAAAAGTACACAGCGGCTCACGATCGTCGCAAAAGAATAAATAAAGCTGGATATTTAATACACACACACATAAACACATACACACGCATATATATATATATATATATATATATATATATATATATATATATATATATATATATATACATACATACATAAAGGCTCGACCGGCAAATAGTATGATGTCTGGTGTTGACAAATGGCCTCGACGATGTCTAGAATAATCATAAAGTGTATATATGTATTTATGTATATATATATATATATATATATATATGTTTTTTGTGTGTATTTTCAACGATTAATCCCCTATTTGCAATTGTACCTGTATAAGGTATATAAATAATAATAGTTGTCTATTAGAGCTGTATAAAGTGTCATCAAGAATGTTAACCAGCCGATTGTGATACGAATCAGAATCGTGTGTTTTTTTCTACTCACATCGTGGTTATTGTTCAAACGAACACAGATCAAAGAGATAATACGAACTGCTGAGTAGCTGCGATTGTGTATGTGTAGATATAAATGATTCCAATGTACGTGCATGAAGAAAAATGAAGAATTCAGTAAAGTTTCATATATATATATATATATTCAACTTTTGTTAAACCACTGCTGGATAAATTTCAAATTCTTCCAGTTGGAATGAGTTATTGCTTTCCTTTTTCTTAGAACTGGTTACTCTTCAATAAGGAAAAACAGTCTCTGAAATTTGTTAAAAGCATAAGAAATATAAAAAAAAAATATTTTACTAATACTTCTTTTTAATACTTATTTTATTATATCACTTTCCGTCTCTTTGTCACTAGGGGTAAAATTTTTGGTATTTTGCATTGTAGATTATTTTGCAGTATAGATTTTCAAAATTATATATCTAAATAGGCAGAACCAGTTTTAAAATAAAAGTGTTAAATAAAAAGAAATTTAATTTAATTTTCGAAACAAAAAATATTACTAAAATAATTGTTGATAAAATTGTTGATCATATTCAAGATTTTAATAGTTTAATATTTTTTGTATTTTTCGAACAATAGTTCTTCCCTTGAAAATATTTCATTTATCATTATCTCTCTCTCTCTCTCTCTCTCTATATATATATATATATATATATATATTAATTCTAAATTAAAGTTTGGATAAATTATGAATTGCGTATATTATTATCGTTGGATAGTTTCAGACTAATAATTATAGAAAATTTTGACTAATAACATAGTTTTACAATTTTTAATAAATTGTGCTTTATATTTGAGTTCAGATGGATTTTTGTCACTTAATTTGTATTATGTAACAATTTTTAAATATTTACAAAAATGAAATTTAATAAAAATATATTTTCTTACATTCATATTAAATATATGCATTAACCTTTTTGTTATTGTGGAATGGACTAAAATCCGATCATAGTTTGAGATTCAAGTGGTACCAAATATTTTTTACAAGGTTACGAGTAGTGATTAAGATATAACACCCAATTTAATGTATTAACATAAGTAAAATAACTTTGTTTATAAAATTCTATTTGCAATGAGCTTATTTATTAAAGCTACAAACGTCGCTAATAGACGTTTTTATTTCACTTGTTCGATGTTATTATCGTTATATAGAAACTAATAGTGATTAATTTACAAATTTAAGAAAATATGACATTTAAATATTTAGCAAATTCACTTCAAAACAAATAAATCATTCATTCTCAACAACATAAGATTTATTTGTTGTTTTGGAACTGTGGCTGAATCACTTTTCACAAATGAATTTTAATCCCAACACCACAATAGAAAGGCTCTGGCGATGATGGCGTCGCCATCGAAATGTATCAGCCGATATAATTATAGATTATATAATTATAAATAATAAGTTAATAGTAAGTGATTTAAAATTCATGTGTGTAACATAAGATTTTATATCAAATAATCACTTATAATTTTGTTTGTTTGCTGACGCGCATTTTGAAAATCATGTTATCATTGTTAGAGCATCAAATTTAAAATTAATTAATAAAATTAATAATAAGTGATTATTAAACACATAAAATCTTGTGAAGTTGGTGGTGAATGATTATTTTACAATATGATAAATATTTAGTATGCATTTAAATCATTAGGTTAAAATTAAATAAATAAATATTGTATTAAATTTACTTATTATTAAGACTGTACATATTTTTGAGATTTGTTTCTGTCTTTATATACATATATAGAGTAACCCAAACGAGATTGAATGATAGTAAAGAATAGTAAATAATATTTAGCAAGTAAATGTTTGTTTAAACCCTTCAGTTTCATTTGGATCATCTATACATACAAATACACATGTGTGTATATATATATATATATATATATATATATATATATATATATATATATATTACGTGTTTAAATTGGCATGTACAAAGATATTGATAGAACTACATGTATTTTTAAATAGTACATATCGAGTAAAAAGTAATGATGCTACGACCATATCTACCACATAAATTAGAATAAATTTACATTTGAGTGGTTTGGATCACAAAAACGCTATACAAACATTACAATGTTGCGTCGATAGTTCATGTATTTAACAACGAATAAGGTTTTACTATTTTCATTTTTTTAAAAAAGTCAATAAAGTTGTTATTGAATTGGATGTAATGGCCATTATTGGAAACGGTGGTAATAAATATATTTATAAATATCTAGTTAAGTACATTATTTTTATTTTCACGGATAACTGTTGCTAGTTTCATTGAAATATTCTTGCGAAAAAATCTTTATTGTTGTATACATTTTTATTTAAGAGCTGTTAAAATAATAAGCACGCGTTTGATGATATATGAGTAAAGAATGTTAAGTAGACAATTATTTGTAAAGTTACTTATACATATATATTGTGTATATATATATATATATATATAGACACACACACATACAGCTAGTTTTATTATCTTACTTAGTTCAAACGAAGTTTTTTTTAGTTGATTTATGGAGTAAAGAAATAATTTAAAATCACACATGGTAAAGTATAAATTGTAGAAATGATATTAATGTAAGTATAGACTACAATGTTTTAGAAAATTGATATTCTCAAGTGTTACTATGGGCGAGAAGCAGATATATTTTAATAAATATGATCATAAGTTTTTTAAAATTTTGATGATATATATACGAGGGTAGTCCCATAAGTACCCGACCTGACCTAGAGATGGCGGTAGTTGTTTGAAAAATATCACTGTATTATAGAAAGTACACAATCTATAAAGCATATGTTTCAAGTTTGAGGACGCCACGTTGTTTAGTATTTGTTTGGCAGCCACCAATAGTGAACGTTTTCAGTGAATTTGTGAAAATGGAGAAAATTGGTCATCGTTACGTGATACAATACTTCTATTTGAAAGGCCTCAGCCCAACCAATATAAAAGCTGAACTGGATTCTACTCTGGGTGAGTCTGCTCCTTCGTTTACAATAGTGAAATATTGAGTAGCAGAGTTTAAACGAGGCCGTACGAGCTGTCAAGACGAGCATCACAGTGGTCGACCAAATGAGATGACTCCAGAAATGGTGAAGAAAATTCACAAAGCGGTACTGGATGATCGTCGACTGAAAGGGCGCGAATTAGCAGACATATGCTGATTTTTTTTTATTTTTTATTTATTTTAATTTAATACATAAAATATTAACTAAAACTACTTCTACTAATAAAAAAACTCTTATTCCTTTTTTTTAAAAAAAATAAAGATGAGCGTTATAAAAATAATAATACAAAGTATTTATAAAAATTGTTTTTAAAGATCGTTTATGTATAGTCGAGCAAGCATAAAAACTCCAAAACTTATTAAATACTTTACGAATTACATGAGAATATCATCAAAGTGGATATATGTAAACAAACGCGTATTCATTAATTGTGTTATAATGACGATCTTCTAAATTATTTTTTAAGTACATTGTAAAGAAGACAAAAATATTTTTATATGAATAGAATAGTTATGTTATTTTTTTTATGGAATATATCTACTGAAAAAGATTTCTCAATCCAATTATTTAAAAGAATGATGTAATTTAAATATCTAAGTAAATGGCCATCAAGTTGAATAAGACATGGAAAGCAATTATCCCTACTGTGAGACAACAGTTGGTTCGAATTCGTCTTATGCAGATGTCTTTAGAATATTATGGAAGGTTGAAAGTAGTATATTTTTGTAAAAAATGTGTGTGTTAAATGATATAAATAAAATGATATTTTCTTGGAATTTATATTAAGAATTCCACAACTACTTAATACTAAGAAATAAACAAGAAAAATTTATTATACAAATATATATAATATCTTAAAAAAATTGTAATTATATTTTTATATTATAAAATATTATTTTTAATATATTATTTTTAAAACTAGATAAATTCAAATATTTTAAATAGATCAGTTTAATCTATTTATAGTGGAAAATTATTCTTTTTATTAAGGCAATCATTTTTTTTCTTGAAAATAACAAATCTTCAAACATGTATACGTTTTTTTATAAAATCTAATACATTTTTTTAAAAAAATAGTAAATAAATTTTAATAAGAACAGCCTTATTCTTTCTTAATCATTTATTGTTTAATCTAAAAGTTTTCTTTTTCATTCTTTTCCAATATGTTTTTTTCTAAATTGCATAAAGCACAAGCAGAACTTTCTTTATATAAAATTTAATATTTTTATTAATGTATTGGAATAAGAAATACATCTGTTCTATAATTGTTTTATTGATCATTTTGTATATAAAAATAGCTTCAAGTACTCTAACTGAAGACATTTTTCTCTAGTTGAAGCGTTGTAAGTACAGTTAGAGTGTTTTTTATTCAAGAGTAAACACTTCAGGATTTTTCATTCTGAATACATCAATCTATAGTTAGATTTTTCTGTAATATATATATATATATATATATATAATATGTATAGATATATAATATGTATAGATATATTGTTCGTGCTATTATAGTTTCAAAAAAATAATTTATCTACATAAATCGTTTCAATACATATCTTAAGTAGAAGTGAGAAAATAAGTATATTGAAAAATAAAAAAAAACTTGATACTGTTAGTTTAATTTAATTATTTTTACTCTATATACTAGCCAATATATCAATATGGAAATAAAACAATTGTAAAATAAATATTAATTGAGAATTAACTGTCATGTATTGATATTTGATTAATGATTGATATTTGTTATTAATTGCCATTAATAAGTAGTATATGTAGGGAAGTGAATAAATAAAAAGTGTATGTAAAAAAATATTAATAGAGTTATTAATCAATATAAATTATTATATTTTTTAATTAAAGAATATAATTTATTATTATTGTGAAGAAAATGTAGTTATACTACATTCTAAAAATAATATGTTTCATTTTACAATTGTTAGAATAATAAATAAATGTCTATTTTTTAAGTATGTAAAAATTACATACTTTGAAATCCTGATTGTAAGTTAAATTTTTTTTATTAATTATATTTTAAGTTAATGAAAACTTTATTAATCGAATAAACATTATCATGTCAAACCTAGGTTTGTGATAATTTTAGATAAACAAGATCCATTATGATTATTGTTGATTTTTTTTACTCTGATCTTAGTGTAAAATAATAATTGTTTTCACTCTTAGCTCATAGATAATTGGTGTAAATTTTGTTGTCTATCGAATATCATGTCATCAAAATATTTTTACTTTTAAAATTATTGTAATAAATTTAATATTTATTATAACAGATGTAAACATCATTAATTTTTATCTTAATTTGTGTGTTTTTTTGGTGCCTTTATGATTAATTACATTAATATTCTTCTAGCAACAACTGTTTTTTAAACTACGATTTTATAAAATAGTCATAATTAATAGGATTTTATGTACAGATTTCAATAATTGGAATTTATATGACTTTTGTAATGTCTTTATCAGCAGCCATGTATATAAACTTATTAGAAATATTCTTCATTAATTATATTTAATATACCAATTTTAAAAGATTTCATTTTTCGTGAACTTTCTAAGATAATTAACGTTATTTTTTTCAAATAAATTGATATTACAGTATTTATTTGTATATTTTAAAAAATCATCCATAATTGTTCATCGATTTGTCAAATTGTAAAAAATGGCATTTTTTGCTTTATAATTTTTTGTCGTTTGATATACTCAAACGTTTAATAAAAATGAAATTGTACAAGAAAATATTTTATTTGAATTATACATATATACAGAAAATGATTTTTATTAGACAACTTTGGATAAGAATAGGTTATAGTAGAGACTATGTTCCAATGAAAAGATATTTTGAAAATTCTATTGTCGTACTCTGTATTTTGTACTATAATTTAATAATAACAATAATTTATATTTTAAATGATTAGACAAAATGTTAATGTTATTATGTTAAATAAATATTTATTGAAAAATATGAAAATTTAGAAATGTCTACAAATTTAAAGATATTGCTAGCACTGAAAAAAATAAGAACAATTAGAGGAATACTGTTGAGAGTTTTTTTTTAGTATATTTCTATTATACTAATGAAATATATATATATAAAAAAATATTATCATAGTAAAATATACTGTAATAATTTAAATAATTTTTATTTAAAGACATTTTTTAAATATTATAAAAAATTGAACTTAAATTGTATTATTTTCGTCATTTTCAATGATTCATATTTATATGTGACACAAAACCTTATTTAAAAAGTATATTGGAGGGAATGGTGGAAGAAAAAATTCCAAAAAGAAACACCCAGACTTAAGTATATAAAACTAATAAAAGATAAATGATTCTGCAGTTATAGAAACATAAAAAGAAAGCTAGACATAGAGATTTATGGAAAATTGAGATAAATCAATTATAAACATGGATAATTGGAAGAATAAAAAAGATTGATATAAAAAGTATGTGAAGAGCGACTTTTTTACTTAAGTAAAAGCATATATGTGATCAACAAAATGATTTTTAATCGACAAGCGAAAATCAGTGGTCGAAACTGAAACATCCTAGCGGAACGAGTGATATTCAATGCGTTCCATGCCGATCATCGACGTAATGACATTACAACAAATGGTTCGCAGCGGCAGCACTGCGTGTCGAACAGTTTTTTATACAAGTCCGAATTCCAATTATGTACCTCTTCGGATGGCGATTATCGTTTAGAACGATCTTAACTAGAAATTGATTCGGAATTATTTTCTCGGTGCAATTAATCAAGCCAGTGTTGTTGGCTCGTGATGAATAGATGGCTCGTATTTGTAACGTTCTAAAATTCGAATGTGTAAGATCAGATGATGTCAATAGGAAAAGTTTGGAAAAAAGTTTGATACAGACTATTTATATGTAATAACATTGATATAAGTAGAAAAGGAAAAGAGTTAAATCATAATTGTACCAAACTACACATTACTATTTTATATTCTTACCTTTTTTTTAAACTAATTATTGTACATTTAAAATAGTAAATAATAAGATAAATATTACGGAAAATCTCAAGAAAATCTCATGAATTATTAATAAATAATTTTATAAAAAATATTATAATTATTTATTTTAAAAAATAAAATATAAACTTATACAATTATTTTTTAAAAAATACCATGATAATCAATTTTATATTCGATTGATTCGTGAGGTGATTAATTTTGGTGATCGATTTTGATTAACTAGATTATACAGTTATCAAATCTGACAAATTCTGTTGACCATCAATTAATTTCATGTTTCATACATCGACTCTGCATTCGAAGAGATGACTAAGCGATAAGTGATTGTAGCGAATGTCAAAGTCAACTAGGGCTCGATTATGACTAATGTACTTGTATGCCACTTTTCTAGATTAGCCGAGAGAGGTTTCAGTGTACAAGTTTACATGAGAAAGTGGACGATTCTTTTTTCCATATATCTATTTTTATTCCATTTGTTCGACTCCGTTGGTCTATTATTCGACGACTTGTAGTATACTTAAAGAATTATTAAGTCGTGTATTAAAATTCCATTGAGAACGAAACGATTTAAAGTGCTTTTCAATAATATTCAATTAGGCTTTTGTTGTGAACCGAGAGGATATTAAGTATATAAAAAAGTCTCTTGTTTGAAAACATTTTAATTTATTTTATGCTACTGAATATATGTGTTAAAACAAGTAGTTTTTTTACCTATATAATTTCAAGTAATAATGAAGGATAAACTTGACCTGTATGACACCTATCAAAAATTAATCAATAATCAGATTTATAAATAAAAACATAACAAATACAATATGTCAAACGTTTCATTCTTTTTTTACAAAAAATAACTTTTTTATTAATGATATTTATTTACTAAATTTATTGTTGTTTCAAAATTATTTTAATATATTTATCTACGTTTTGAATAATTCGATTTCTACCAGAAATCCAGAAATTCTACTTTTATCTGATCCTCTTTTTATTAATTCTATGAAACTTATTTTTCTCATTAATATTTTAATAAACTTATTTCTCAGTTTTTCCTATTTTCTAAAAAATATTCTTTTCAAAATATTTGTTTTAAATCCTTTAATTATACGTCTTATTTATTCAATTGATTTTTATCACGTTTTTCAACATCTTCATTTTCATAGATTTAATCAATTCCTGCATTTTATGATTCAGTAAGCAATTTAGTATGATTTAGTAAGTAATATTTTTAAATTTATTTTTTTATAAAAGAATGCCAAGTTGAATCCAAAAAAGTAAGATGCATCCAAATACCAAAGTAACAACCATGACTATTTGAAAAAAGTATTATAAGATTAATTATATTCATCTTGCATTTCAATGACTTGACAAATACTCTACGTTATTTTTCATTTTTTTATAAATAACATAGAGGTATTAATGCATTTATAATTATTAAAAATCGTCTTTACAAAACTGCAAATTCATTCTCAAGAACTGGAAATATTTTTATGATGATCTACGTTTAGTAATGACTTTGGTAATTCAACGATGTCTTTTTTAGTTCTTTGAATGCCCAGGAAATAATTCAATACGATATTAGTAGGAAGTAGTTAGCTACAAGAACTGTTAATATTTTCAAAAATATGCATATACAACAATATTAATAAATTATATTCAGTATAAAAAAAAACATTGACTAAGAAGTATTTTATTTAATAAAATTTGTGCAAGTTATTACTTAATTTATTCGTAATTTAATTTTAAATATACCAATGGGCTCCACCATCTGCTTGCTAAACTCATCGACCCCCTGAAAGGTTATGCCCCCCCACCCGTTCACTTTGCTCATTCCACCGTGATACTTGTAATTGTAAATGTTTATTTGCAATCATTAAAGTTCGGAAGTAATTGTTCACAATCAGAATAGATTATGACATTAATTTTGCGATGGAATTATATATATATATATATATATATATATATATATATATATATATATATATATTGAACATTTTACTTTTGTATAGAATAAAAAAAATGTTTAAATTATTAACATTGGCAAAATTTGACTTTAATCTAAAGTATCATTTTATTGAAAAGGCAATTTTTATAACATAAAAATTTTTAATTTAGAGTAAACACTGTTAATTGATAACCATTTAATTTTAAAATCAATTAATTGATTTCATATTTCTTAAAAGAAACTAATTTTTAAATATCAAAAAAATAAAATATGAAAATTACATTTTTTAAAATTTCTTGGCTCATTCAAGTCTTTTTATAAATCAATATTATTTTGCTATAAACGACATATTTTTTAGTTAATTAAAAAAAATATATTTCTCTCACTAAAATCATCTTTGTATGTTTTGAATTATAATAATGTTTTTGTTAGATTTTTGGCATTAGATTTTATTTTTTACTACATTTTCAGGATCTTTTATTTAATTTCTTAATATCCTTTAGATATTCTTCATTATAGTTAATAGATTTTTTATTCAGAATTTTTTTTATATATTCACTTATTTCTATTTAACTAAATTTTTAAAATGTTTGTTTTATAAAAAAAAATTCAGCACTTTAGTGATGATGGTTGGTTATTAAAATACATATCAGGGAATAAAGTGAATAATAAATGATAACTAATTATTAAATATTTATAAAATCATGTGGCATTGAAATAAATGATTAATTTATATAAAATAATATTTTACTATATAAAAACTCTCTAATAACTAAAATTGAAACTTTATATTTTTAAATACAAAAATTATTTAATAAATGAAATGATGGTTAAATAATTATTATAGATATTTTTTTCAGTTATATAAAAGAATCATTTAGAATGAAATTAAGTAAATAATTTTTCGTTTATCAAAACATATCAATATATCTAATGTCTTAATTAAAATAGTAAAATAATGATATAGTGAAAATATTTGTGTTTTTTATTAAAAAAAGTAATGAATTATTACATGAAATTATCATTTTATTTATTTTTCGCCATTGGGTATTTTTTGTACATAAATAAGAAATATTTCATAATTTTTATTCATTTTTTGGTTAATAATTTAAATATATTTTTATTTTTTTTACTGTCTGTTATCCATTTGATAAATTTATATTTGGATATTATATTTTTTATTCAGTATTAATTGCATTTTTGTAATCATTTTGATTTTTGTTTAATTATATATATATATATATATATATATAATATTTCTTTTTAACATTGACGCTCATTTAATTATAAATCGTTATAAAAATGATGTTTAAATAATACAAGATTACTTACTCGTCAAACAGCGCCGACGTTTGTTGTGTTACAGTCAACATTGTCATCGTCGTAAGATCTGTGATTCCATCGTTACGTCCTCCAATATGTCTTGTGTGTTGCCACAGCGTCTCGACGCTCGCACCGGCGTCGAATTCGACATTTTTTGTACACATAGCTGTCGCACGTTTCCGTGCATACAACTGTCGATAATATTTCTCTTGATCGCCATACATCCAACACACTTTCCACCACTGTTTACACATAAGTATATTAGCGGCATTGCTATTGTTCGTGTTTTTTGTCTCGTCGCTGTTTTTATTTTGCTTCAGTACGTTTATTGTCGCCATTTCCTTGCGACGTGATGTCCGTCTATTTGGATGATTTTGACACATGTACACTGTTTCAATACGTTTATCACATAGTCGAAGTAAGATGTCAGTTAAAAGGTTTTTGTGCGTTATAAATAATTTAATTTAATAAATATTTCAAGCGGTTTCTTTGGTAACTGATTAATTGTATTGATTTTTAATGACTACAGTTATAGATGATGAGTGAATGAAAAATTGCACTTTTATATTCTTTGGCAGTAGATTTATCTATAAAATATAGTTATATATATTGGTAAAAAGCTACTTTTTGAAGAATACAATCTATTAAACTAACAATATCTTTTTATATAAAAAATTGATATATTTTGAAATATTTCTGTTAAAATTTCAAAGCGATTTAATTTTTTTTATTTAAAAGCATTTTTGTATTTAATATCATAAAATAAGAAATAAAAAAAATGTTACTAATTCGATTTAAATATAAATATAATACATACTAAATAGCAACATGTAAAATCGTTTTATTCAGTAGTATTACATAAAATGACTACTAATTTTTAAATATTAAAAATATGATAAATTCGATCTTATATAAAATCTTATTTTGATACAAGAAAATTTTGTTATTTGAAACTTTATTTCATTGCTATGTATTGTCTTACTGAATTTGCACTAGCACAGAACATATTTAGCATATATTGAAATTTGATACATTGAAAATCATTGGATTAGAATAAAAATCACGATTTTATTTATTATAAACAATTATCTCGATTAAAAATTACTAACAAATATTGAAAACATGTTTTTTTTGTATGTTTGCGGATATGATGAATAACAGCTATAACAAATATAATTTATTGGTCTTGTGAAGTTTGTAATAAACGACTTTGATTATATTATATTTTATAACTTGTTAACAGATCGTTGTGACTTTAGTTTATTTTTGCAAATAGGAGACATAATGTCATAAACATATATTTATGACGATTGGAATTACGAATTTTTGTATCTCTTTTAGAGATTTTAATTTGATATAAATTACTCAGTCGTGTTGATGTCATGAATACGATCGGATGTGTTTGTAATAAAATATGATACGTGAAACGAATACATAAGAAAAATGAATCAAAATGATTCGATCGAAAAATATGAGTAATGGATCCCGTTTCGGTCGCTTCTTCGCGACAGGTAGGAGAGTAAGACACGCCAAATGATGTACGACCCAACGGAACTATTACACTGAGCTCAGCGGGGTGTCTTGGCCAGAAGGAAGGCAATCTCATCAAGAGAAACAAGAACGATCTCAACGAAGAGTTGAAATCGAAATAGGAATGAAGGAGGAAATTTTAATCAGTTGTTCTGAATCGTGTATAAATAAGAACTATGTAAATATTTAAATGAAACATGTAAAAAAAAACAAGGACGATATAAATGCTGATATATATAAATGTTTCGTTCTCATTCATTTCGAATTCCAATGTCATGTAATTTACTTATCAAATAGGAAAAACAAACGCGTAGACCGTAATTATATATATTTTTTTGGTTTGTACAATGTTTTTATTCCTCGATATTAACATTAGTAGTTAAAAGTAAATTCGTGTTATATTAAGAAATGAACATAAGGTGCAGCAAAGAAAACATGTAGATGTGTTTGTAAAGACATAATATTTATTCGGTTGTAGATCTATTGTTTATGAAAGTTAGAATACTCAAATCTGCAAAAAATATAGTGGTAGATTTAATTTGATTTTGCAATTAAAAAACATTTCTCATTTTTTTTAGCAGAGTACAGAATTAAATTCTGAAATTAATTTTACTAAAATAATTTTAAAACAAATGTACCTAAGTATTTTTATAAGCAATAACAAAAAATAGATATTAATTAAAAATTAATAACTTATAATAATACGGAAAAATATTATTTCTTATCTATTTATTTATATAAATAGGGAATTTACTTTCCTATTTTGTATTCTTAATAATAGAAATTATTTGAGCTAATAATATAAGCATTTATCATTTAAAAATATATATTTAAATGTTTCTTTTTTTATTCCTTACAAATACATACATACATACACACACACACACACACATATATATATATATATATATATGTGTGTATGTGTGTGTGTGTGTGTGCATGTGTTATTTTAAAAATTTAATAATTTGTTCTAATTGTCAAATACATACAAACACCATTGAATAATTTTGATGATTTCGATGTGATTTTTTAAATTAAACCTATGGGAAATAATTTAGTCATATTTTCAGTCCAGAGATAATTTTTCAATTTAACAATATTAAAAAGTTTTAAAAACTAATAAATAAATTTTTAATTATAACAAATAAATTATATCGGTACTTCAAAATATATGAGATATATTAATACAAATGAATCACACATAATGATTAAATAAGACATTATGTAAAGATTTAATAAAACTTGATGTTTTCTTTTTTGCTAGTGTGTATTTCGACAGGCATTTTATTATTATCAGAACGTAAATCCAGAATACTGACAAAAGGTATTATTCTTTGACGAATTTAAATTCGACGATTTTAATTGCAACACAAAAC
Source organism: Neoneuromus ignobilis (assembly GCA_029203775.1). Classification (NCBI taxonomy): domain Eukaryota; kingdom Metazoa; phylum Arthropoda; class Insecta; order Megaloptera; family Corydalidae; genus Neoneuromus; species Neoneuromus ignobilis. Next base: position 37,583,845 of record CP092089.1, on the reverse strand, counting down.
TTTGTTATTTTTTTAGAAAAAAGATGTTGATTTACATACAATTAACAGTAAATACATCTGCAGTAATAATCTGAAGCTGAATTTGTTTAAATGAAACTGACGATCTTATTCATATCAATAATAAAATGATTAAAGAATACTACAGATATTTTAAAGAATATTGTTAATTTACAAAATAAAAAAAATATTTAACAATATATATTTTTATAACAATATATTTTTTCAAAAAAAAAGACTAAAACATTATAAATAATAATTTCCTCTTCTCCATTATTAGATTTTTTAATTCTTATTGAAATTCTAAATTGAGTCAGATCAAAGGTAAGAAAAAAATATTTTTTCAAAAAAAAATCAAAAATTCTAAAACTAATATATTAATTAGTTCAAAAATAAGTAAAGAAAAAATATTTTGAAGAAAATTTATTTAATCCAAGAATTTATAGTGATTTTATAAATCTAGTAATTAATTTTGTTGTCAAATAAATTACATGCTGGAATTTAAACAATAATTTAGACATTTTTATTTTGAGTTTTTTATTACTATTTTATTTGTATATTCATTATATTTTTTACATATATTTTATATATATATATATATATATATATATATATATATATATATATATAAGGTGACCCAAATGAGATTGAAGTGTTTAGACATAAATTTACTTGTTTTCTATCATTTACTGTTCTTTATTATCCACAAGTTTCACTTAAGCCACCTATATAATTTTTGAAAGAGATTAAAAGAAAAATGTAATGAATACATAGAAGTGGAAAGTTTTGGAAAAGACAATCCAGCAATGAATGGAAAGAGGCTGATGATGTAAATTATATATATATATATATATATATATATATATATATATATATATGTATATATATATATATATACACATATACAATTGTATGTATGTATGCTTATATATTTATTTATAAATGTGAGCAAATTACAGTATACGTTATATACTTTTGTTAATATCATATTATCAATATTTATTAAAATATATTATGATTATAATTTTTTAATACAATCAAATTATAAGTGTACTTATATATATATATATATATATATATATATATTTGCAGATACTTATAATCATAAATGAGTATATATGTATACATTGATGTGATAGCAACGAGCCGTAGAGCTCGGGAACCGCGCCCCCGCTGTGATTGAAATTAATTAAAGCACAACATGGTACTCAGTCGTATTTTCCGTTTTGTTCAAGACAACATATTTCTTTCCTTCATATACGGATATATATATATATATATATATATATATATATATATATACACGCACACATGTATATAAATACGCACACAATTGAGAAATTCATGATGAAAAAATGTTTGAACATTGTTTGTTTGTTAAAATGTTTTCATTCTGTTACATAAAATACGAAATTTAACACGTTCGTTTTCACATGACCCGTCAATGGATGTATTGTATTAGTGAGAATATTGTTCTGTATTATTTTCATCTCCGCATCGAATTATCGTCAATTAATTATAATCATTGTTGAATTACATTTACATCTTATTTACAACGGATGCGAAGGCCAGAAAACATATATGAAAATGTTTTGGAGATTTGATTTCAGATATGTTTAAGATTAAAATTTAATAAAAAAAACTACAAAATCTGCAAAAATTGAATCATTTTCATTTTTTAAAAAAACAGTATTGCAACTGATTTTGTAATTATAAATAAGTAATTTGAAGAAAAGAGAGAGAAAATAATACATGTAAAGAGAAAATCTTATCGTTAAACTGTAATTAAACACAAATCACAGTCTCTAGTTGCAAATCTAATTGAATATTTGTGGATTGAATTAGAAAACACGATATTCTGAAAGCGAAATTTAGGAAAATTGGATTTAAAAGTAAAAAAATACAAAGAGAAAAATTGAAATTTAATTTGTAATAATATTTGTTTTTTCAATGTATATTGGAAAAGTTATTAATATAGACGTTTTAGTAATAAAAAGGTGTATTAAAAGAAAATGAGATTTTCTCTTTGCTCGATTAAGAACAAATAAATGTTATTGAAAATATAGTTTTACTATTAATACATTTACATCTATAAGAGATTTTGTGTCATTTTTTTTTGCTATGTCAATATTATTGATCAGAACTGACTTTTTTTTAAAAAAATATAACACAAACTACCATCATTTATTCAATAAATATTTTAATAAACATTACAAAGTCACGTACACATTCGAAATTCCAGCTTGTCAATGCGTGAAAATTTCAATTATCAGCTAATTCTATTAACTTATCAAACATATTGATACATTTTCAACGCTTCATTTATTTTTTCAAGAAATAATACCAAATTGGTACTTTTTAGAATTGAATAAAAGTTCTCTTCTCATAACAAACAAGTAAAAATAAACGACTTAACACAGTTCTCAGTATTTGACGATATTTCGTTTCCGCGTGAAAAGAAATCTGCCGGAGTTTTTCTTTATCGAAACATAAAAGATACCGACGTCAACAAAGGTGATTTTTATTTCTCAACAATACCGCAATAAATGGACATATATATGATTGTAATTATTCAATCGTTCTCGACCTTTCATGATTTCAACGCTGAATAGCATACAATGCGAATACGCAACGTCGTTTTTTATATACGACAATGGCAAACCGATTCGTTCGAGTACGTCGTAATGGTGAATATTTCGTACTCTGGTCGTGTCTTATACTAATCGATTCGTTTTGTTCAATATAACAGGAGAGTATATAAGAACATTGTGAGATTTCTCGATATAGATATGTTTAATATTTTTTTAAGAATTAAAAAACGATAAATAAAACAACTAAAATAGATAACAAGTGTAATATAATAATTAAAATAGAATAAAAAAGAAAATACGTAAAAAATAATTAATTTAATGGATATATTTACACAAATATCACTCCAACATCACCTTAGATTAAAAAATGATTAATAATCACTTAATGTTAATTTTTCTGTTTATAGCAACAATAGGCTAATGCACATTTCGATGGCAATGCCATCATCGTCAAAGTATTATGTTATAAAATAAATAGTAAATGGATATATTTCAGTTTCAATGACTGTAATCAATATTTATTGTTTGATTATAATTCAGTAATTGAAAACCATTTCTACTTTACATTTATTATTATTATTTTAATTTATATTTTTATACACATTTTATTTTTATTCTAAAGTTCCTAATATTTTTAATTTGACATTTCTAAATCAACATGTGTTATTTTTAATCAATTAGGAGTTTTCGTATTTATGAGTCATATTGGTGATAAGGAATATTTGAAATTATTTTTCTTCAAATATAAACGAATCCTCAGTTTAGATTGAAAATGATATTTGATAATAAAATAAATTCTATTTTTTGTTAATACACAATAATATATATATATATATATATATATATATATATATAACATTTAAAAAAACAAAAAATTTATGGTGGTTGAAATAACAGTGAAAATTTTAAAATTGAAAAGGTTAGTCATATAACTAACTAAAGTCATATAACTAAAAAAATATCAGTAATGAACAACAGAAATTATGATTGACAATACAGAAATAGAAACAGTCTATGAAGAGACTTATGGAACAGATGAAATGGATAAAAAAAATGTCGATGTGGAATAGAAGAGAAAAATGTTGGTTCACTGAAAATAAAAACTTGTTTAAAATGCTTTCTTCTAGCAATAGATATAATGGGGTCACTGCTATATATATATATATATATATATATATATATATATATATATATATATATATATATATATATATATATAATCATTAGTATTTTTAATCCTTCTGTAACTATTTCTAGAATAAAATCTTTTTGAAATTCTTTCAGTTGAACAATTTGTAGTTTACCTTTCACTATCTCTCTCTCTCTCACACACACTCACATATATACATATATATATATATATATATATATATATATATATATATATAAAAGAAAAAAATATTGAATTTGAAATGAAAAGCATATAATGTGTACTACCTGCCTCTATTTAAGGATCAGAAACTTATATACTGAACGCAAAAATGAAACAAAAAATTTTGACAATCCAACAATAAAAAGAAAGGACAATATTATGAATTTCTAAATATGATCAAAAAATTTGTAGTAGGATATGAGAACACACAAAAGTTTCTGATCTAATAAAGTAAGTAAATCACTGAAATGGATATAGGTAGACTATATAGTAAGAAGAAAAGATGGTAGGTGGACAAAGATCATTATGGAATGGTGACAAAGAGAAAGGAGGTCAAAAAGAGACCTCATCAAAGATAGAGAGATAAAATTAGGAAGAATGAAAGCGAGGGTTGGGAAAGATTTGTGACAGACAAGAGAAAATTAAAATGTCTTGAGAAGACGTTGAATAAGAGTTTGTAGCATTCGTTGAGGCTTTGGTATAGAAGTAGAATGATATAAATTTTGATGATGATGATGATAATTATATATATATATATATATATATATATATATATATAATTTGCATGTATATGTGTTATACAGATGTAAAGTTTCAATTAAAATAAATTTAATAGCAATAATTGAGATTTTTGTCTAGAAGTAGACTGATATAAATTTTGATGATGGTTATATATATATATATATATATATATATATATATATATATATATATATAAGTTTTATTTTAAATTTATTGAAATCACAATAATTAAAATAAGACATTTTTATTTTTCAATCAATCAACAGCGTTCAACAAAATACTGGGCAATCCATCAGTTAACAACTGTGGCTCGAGGAGCTCTATCTGTTGTTGTTACAATCTCATGGCTAGAATTGGATGTTGTTCTTATAACATATATATATATATATATATATATATATATATATATATATATATATGTGTGTGTGTGTGTGTGTGTGTGTGTGTGTGTGTTTGTATGTGTATTAAATCATACAACTGTAGAGTTTCTTTACACAAATGAATTTTAACCCCAACACCACAATAATTAAAAGTGTTCAATAATCACTTATTGTTCACTTATTATTTATAATTATATAATTTGTAATTATATCGGGAGAAAGGCTCTGACGATGATGGCGTCGCCATCGAAATGCATCAGGCGATATAATTACAAATTATATAATTATAAATAATAAGTGAATAATAAATGATTATTGAACACTTTAAATTATTGTGGTGTTAGGGTTAAAATTCATTTGTGTAAAGTGAATCAGCCACAGTTCCAAAACAACAATTGTAGAGTTTCTATTAATGTAAATATAATTAGAATTCTTTTACGTTATAAAAATTTATTTCTTTATAACTTTCTTATAATGTATATTAAGAATTAAATATTGTAATTATGAAAATAAAATGAAATGAATGAAAGTTATTTAACATTTTTCTAACAGCTACTGTTTGAAATCTAATGAAAGTTTTTACATAAACTTATATATATATATATATATATATATATATACATATACACACACACATACATACATACATAATGTATATATGTTTAATTATATAATTTTAATAAAAATCGGCAGATGTTTGTCCACATCGATTAGAAAAAGGCGTGTGCGCTTCTTAGAATATGAAATTATTAATGTTGAATATTTTCATACATATCATCAAATCGTAGGATCTCTTCAGAATTGTTTTATAATATTCTATATGATAGAAAGAAAGAAAAACGAGTTTCGTAAGGAAAAGGAAAGGATGATATCGCTCGTTATTTTTTATCACTCAAATTATATTTTAATTACGCGTCCGACTAATAACGTTTAATAAAATAACAGTCGTAAAATAATCTGAAATGGACGTTTCGTTGGAACAAACGCATAAATTCAGTAACGAGCATTGATAAAACCTGCTGTATATCATTTTCGAAGAAAAAAATATTAATTGACATGTTTAGATGATGTCTTCGGAAAGAATGTTTGGAAACAGAGTTGTGTTCTCGGGCTCGGTCAGTTGTTTTATCGTATAAATTAACATTTTTTGAATACTTTTAGTTAGTCACCGCGGGTTACATTATTTGACATAATTATATACATGTATAAATACACAAATATATATATATATATGCATGCATCCATAAATGGACTTTTTATTTTGTCAAAATGTGACCTCAGTGGTTATACTTTTTCGAAGACTTTTAATTGACGAGCATTCCAATCAAATTTGTTTACATACAATTGTTTCGGCTTTTTATTTAATTTTTTTAAAAACAAATATGAATTCGTGGTCTGAATAAATTTAAATCTTTCAGTGTCTTAGAATAACATTCCGTTATTTATTTGTAGATTTATTAAAAACTAGTTATAAGAGTGCATCTTATATGGGATTCGGAAATGAAAAAAATCTAACTTATATCGATTAAGAGGAAAATATAAATTTAAATGACTGTTCAGTTCCAAATGGTTAAATAATTATAGGCCGAATTGTATACAAATGACCGGATTTAGATATGTGAATTGAAATTTCGTAATATTCACTTAAATGATATTAGTTTTTTTAAGCTCATTAAAATATTCTTATATTTTGTAATTTTACACGCATATATTTTTTTATTTATTTTTTAAGTTATTTCATATCATTAAGAAAGAAATTCACAATCTGTTGAATATACAAGTTTTCTTGATAAAAAAATAAATTAATAAAGCATTATATCGTTAATAATCATACTTATAATTTACTCTGATCAGAACGATTCGTTTCAGTGGTGTTATTTTACACTATCAGAAATTAATTATTCAATCAAATATCACAAAAATTTTATACAAATATTTAATTTTATATTATTTACTTTATTCACTATTGAATGTTATTATTAAAATGATACATTATATGACTATTAAATATTTTTATAAAATATTAGTAATTTATTTATGCAAAAAAAATATTAATTCAACGATTGATAATTATGATATCAATGTTTGAGTAATAAGTTTGGTGTTAATTTAAAGATTTTATTTAAAAACAATTAAAAACTATTTTCAAAACTAAAAAATGATAATTTTGTACCCATAAATAATAAATTTTACTGAAAATTTGTAGTTTATTTCTCTTTCTCTCTCTCTTACACACACAAAAACTAATCGATTAATTTGCAATTATTTTTAGAATTCAATCACGTTAATATAATATTAGAAGCAAAAGAACATTTTTTGAACAAACTTTATATTTCAAAAATCAAAGAAGAGCAATAATACTTTGTAATTTTTAAATAAATTGAATTATTTTGTATATTAATTTTAATTTCTTAAAAATAGAATGGTGAAAAAATTAAATAAACAAATATTGAAGAAAAATGAAAAAAATATTTTAGTTCCTATAATTAATCTATTATTAGATAGATCTTCCTATTTTTAATCTATTAATCTATGTATCATATAATGTAGGAAGAATTAAATCAAGAATCTTATTTTCTTTTTTAACTAAAATTATTTTTTAAGAAAATAAAATAATATTGACTGTTCAGTGAAGTATCATTGAGAATATAATTTTACATTTTTAAATCACTGATTTCTTTAGTAAAAGCTCTTAAGAATAAATCGAGAAATTACTAAAATTTAAATTAATGTTCTTTTCTGAAACTTTTATAAGTGAATTTATTATCTTATTGGATATATTGCAGTAATTATTACTTTTATTATAGAATTTGTTAGAAAATTACTTCGAAACAATTAGTAAATATTTTTTGAAAAAAAAATATATAAATATGTAAAAATAGATTACAAAAACATGATAAATAAAAACAATAATTTTTAATTCGAAAAAAAGGTAAATATTATGTTTATAAAAAAATATTGAATGATACATTGATAATAAAAAAACAAATAATTAAACTGAATGCAGTATCTTAATTAAAATGATAACTGATCAAATACCTGAAACTAATCGATTAATTTACACAGATGAAAAAATCGACAATGGGCTGTTTATTCTACAACAACTCACTTATCGCGACTGCATGATCTCAATTTAAAACCTGTACAAGAGAATCACTTTTCTTTAGACGTTTTCAATCAGACATGTGCATTTATATATATATATATATATATATATATATATATACTGTCGATTAAAGAAGTTTACAAGGAATGATCGCATAATATCGACGACCTCTGCACGCGAATCTTGCCGCGATCAGCCCCCGTCAGTGGATGAATTATTTGGATATCTTGTACGACTGCATCTGAACACATGTTATTCAGCTTGTAAAGTAGTTTCGCTGATGTTTCGTATCTTGTTTGTTGAACATACTTGTTGCAATGAAATTATCAGAAATATCATTTACATACATCGATTGTAAATGAGGAACTGGAGGGTGTTTCTGAGAAAAACACCGATTTAAATAGCAATTATTTACTAGATTTTATAATAAATATTCTTGTATACAATGTAGATCGATTAATTATTTTTTTGTATAAAAAATAATATCGTGTTTAAATATATCAGTGAAATATAATCAATTTGATATTTTAATTTACTGAACTACACAATTTTATAGAATAGAAATATGTTGTGATATTTACACATTTTAGTCATGTTTATATTTTATGACAATAAATAAATTTAAAAAGTGATTTATAGATACGGTAAATTTTAAAACTGGAAAAACTACTTTAGTAATTATTAACGAGGACTGAAGGAATGTTATTTAAAAAACATACAAATCCTAACTACAAAAATGCAAAGGATTGATATTGTTATAGTTTATTTGTCTGTTTAATATTGAGAGTATTATATTTTGTAATAAACTAATCATTAATGTATCTTTATTTAAAATGGTAAAAGATTTCTTCTATTGACAATGAATTAATTTTCTTTTTTTTATTCGAATGCAAATATCGGAATTAATTATGTATTAATAACGAATGATTTATTGGTAAATAAATTCAACAATACTATTTCATTAATAAACTATGTATACATAAATCTAGTTAATATATTTCTTATCTAAGATTGTAACAATATTTACATAACATAGAAGAAAACCATAATTAATCATTTATTTTAAAAATTCTGTAATAAATTAAAGTCAAACATACGTAGGAATATGTAAATAAATGAATAAATGACTAGGAACTAAAAAATAATATCTTAACTAAGGAATAATTTAAATAAGTATAATAAATAATAATTCGAACATGTTTTTCAAATAAATTAATTCAATAAAAATTGTATTTTATTATTTATTGATTAAATGTAATGCGATTCTTCATTTCAATCATTATCAGTATATATTTCTTCAAAAAGAATTAAAGTGATAGTAGAGAATTAATATTTCAGAAACAAGAAAACAGAGAATTCATGCTACTTGTCACATTTCAGTTACTTTGACATTTGTTTACATGAAGTTAATTTATTTTCAGGTGATTATTCTTAATATACACATATCTGTCAAGACATATATTATTATACAAAAAAGTTATAACACTATAAATATTTTTAATGCTATATTTGTATTTATTCTGTTCATATAGAAAAGTTTATATTTTTATTTTTTTAAAAAAATCTGCATAAAAAAAGATCATATAATTTTTCGAAGAGTTGATTTTTTTTAGAAATTAAATTATAATTCCGTCGATACTTTTCTAATAGAAATTATGGAAATCTTTTAAGTTAAAATATAATGATAGAGTGCCAAAACTTGTAATAGCAAAATACAATAAAAGAAAATATTAACAGTGAACAGTTCGCTGTTACGTCTATATAAATAAATGTTTATTTATATTTTGCAGTGATTATACCTGTCTAAGTTCATCATGTAATTTCACTAAGGAATCAAAATTATTTTCAAATGAAATAAAATCATTAATTGAATTTTATTTGTAATATTTATAAAAGAACCCAACAGAACGTATGTTAAAAGTAACAGAAAATTAAAGTAGATAAATACAACGATGGGAAAAATGAGAACATTTTTATGATTTATTGTAATGGAAACGTAAAAATTTCATATATATTTAAATATTCTTTTTAACACTAATTCTATAAAATATTTTTTAATGGCTAAAATAAAATGTATCTCTTATAATTTCAAATTTTATTTTTTAAGCAAAACCCTATTTGTAATTAAGTAAAATAAATTAAAGATCTATTAAGTATTCAGAACAAAAATGATCAACAAATCAATAATCAGAAATAATGTATGATTAAGTCTAAGTCTTTTATTAATGTGATGCAGCGGGCTAAAGTGGTTAGTGGCAATCATATGTTTCTGTAAAAAACATGTAGCTGAGTAAGTGTTAATAATAATAATCCCAAGAGGTATTACTAGAAAATCAATTACTGCAATAAGTGCAAAAAAATGAAACTAACAAATTATATATATATATATATATATATATATATACTAAAAAACATAAAAATTTTTTCCTGAATATATTTTTGAATATTATAATATTTTTTAATGTTAATGTACATGTTTTTATGTATCAAGATTTCAGGTCTTCAATAAATATCAATGTATATATTTAAAATAAACATACATATATACACATATATTTTAAAAAAATATATACAGATAATTCTATTTAAAAATATTTCATTTTTCTTTATCGGTGTTATTAATTATTTAACCATCTGAATTCAACTCATGATTTTCAGACACAGAATTTCTTTAATGTGTCATTATACAGGTGGTTCAAATGAGATTGAAGTTTTAGACACACATTTACATATTATTTATTGTGCATCATTCAGTCTTATTTGGGCCATCCTACAGATATTAAGATTAAAAAGGTTTTTAGTACTTAAAATAAAATACATATAAAACATATGTACATATAAACATATATATATATATATATATATATATATATATATATATATATATATATATGTGTATGTATGTATGTATATAACTGGTTCTACAGTTTTATATGGGAGGTCAATTGCGAAAATTAAGATATAACCTCAGATTAGCTATTTCTAAATGATCTTCAATATGTGAGGTATTCGTCGTTTATCCGGTTTTATATACTACTTTATTAAATATTATTACTTTAATATTAAAATCAATTTGTTGATTTTGTTACTAAAGAAAGTATGTCTTATAAACATATATATATATATATACATACATATACATATATATATATATATATATATATATATATATATATATGGTTTAAAATTTTTTTTTGTAAATTTGTGTTCAATTTAAAATGCAAAATAAATAGTTATTTTGTGAACTTGTGACATTCAATACTTTATTTTAAAAAATAGAAAATATTTGAATTTGTTCTTATACTGGAAATTATTTATTGTTTTTAATTATATAGTTATAATATTTGGCAAACAAAATGAAATAAAATAAATATACGAATTTCTTGCAAACAAAACGAAATAATATGCTGTTTAATTTGCAATATTTTTTTGTTGTACAATTCTAAGGAAAAATAATTAAGAAAACAATTGTGTGTTATACTTTGTAAGTATTTGTATACCTATTAATATATAACTTAATTCCAATACGATTTTTTATTAGATATTTAAAAGTACAATCGATATAAAACAGTATTAATTATTAACTTTAATACAGTTCATGAAAAATGAAAAATCTTATTAGAATGGATTTAAATCTATGATTTATTGATCAGCAGCCAGTCGTGCAAATCATTATATTGTGGTTGTACATAACGGACTTTGACCACCTCTGCAATTAGTTATAAATCATAAAACTGGTATTAAAATCTTATAAGAAACGGTAGTGTATCATGAGTTTAAGTCTGATTAATAATGAAACGTAAGTACGTTTATGTGTGTGTGTTTATATATATATATATATATATATATATATATATATATATATATTACACTTTTGAATATTTTTCGTTATAAAATTAAGTATAATCAGATGTATTTTTTAATATTATATTATAAAATTGGAATTAACTATTGGATAAGAATACATCCTAATAATTCAAATAATTTCACTACATATATCAACAATTTTAAATTTAAGTTATATTTTAAACCAATTACATGGTTTAACATAAAAATATTTAATCTTGAATGAAAAAGTATATTTAAAAAAATCAATTCTATAATACTACGAATTTTATGTATTCAACAAAAATAAAAATTTAAATCAAAATAATTTCTTGTTTTTGCTACTCTTATTTTATAAATGTTTCAGATATTAAATGCACATCAGGATTATCTTTACAGTTTTATTTTTGTTGTTTTAAATAAACGAGTGTTCATAAATCAAAAACGTTTAATCTACTTGCATACATTGTTGTTAAGTGGTACAATATTAAGCGCATTAATAGAAAAAAAATGTAAAACTGACAATTAATGTTTGCATATTACTGATAAAACGTGTTGTTATTTAAATGATCCATTAACAGATGAATGAATTAAACAATTCATCTTCCAGTCATCGATAAGTCATTGATTTTGGTGGAACAAGTTATATAAATTAACATATGCTAAGTAATAATTATTTATATATTTCAAATATTTTACACACTGAATATTAATTATTTGTTAAAAAATACTTTTGCAATAAGATTTTGGTCATTTAAAAATGTAATTTTTCATTCTAAATAAGATATTTTAAAAATAAATAATAATTTTTCAAAGAAGTCATCAATATATACATTTGTTTAAAATGAAATAAAAGTGAGTATTCAAAATAATAATATTTTATTTATTTAAAGATAGATTTTTTAATAATCAAAAATTATTTTGTATCAGAGAGTACTTTTCTACGTATTTGATTTATAAATCTATTTATTTAAAATTATAATCAGTAAAAAATATAAATATACGTACATTGTTTTCTACAATATAATCCCAAATAATTAAGTTTGTTATATTTTTTTAATCGTTTGAGATGCAAATGTATTGTAAAAAATAATAAATAACATACTAGTTAATCAATATGAAACAAGGAAGTTAATTAACATTGAAAACATACAACCAAAGAATTAAATAAATGATAAAAATATATTAATGCTGAAAATTGAAAATAAAAAGTTTATATTGGTTTTTTTATACAAATTCAATATATTTTATAAGCAAAGAATTAAAAAATAATATAAAAAGAAAAATATTACATATTTTAAAATTGAAAAAATTAAATAAAATTTAATATTATTTAAAACAATTCATTTATTCCTTTTTAATTAAATTCTTGTATTAAATATGAAGTATTAAGTAACTTTCATTCCATTCTATTATTCACAATACTACAATTTCTATATGTATATTTTTTTGAAAATAATTAAAAATATAAAAAATAGAATTAAAAATATTCTATTTCATATAAGAGAAAATTTGAAAATCTCAAAAGATGTCATTTATATTATATTTAATCCATTCATAATGATACAAAGATATTTCAAATAACCTATTTTGATGATGAAAGATTTTTAATACTACATACATTTGAATTAAATTAGAGGTAAAATAAATTTAAATACGTTCAATGAAAAAATTTTGAGACTAACTGAAAAATGAAATAAATGTATGTAAAATAAAGTATAAGAAAATTTACATAAATGAATAATAAATTGTTTTAAAAGAAATAAATGATATTTAAAAATAGTTAATTCAAGACTGATTCATATATATATATATATATATATATATATATATATATATATATATATATATATATATATATATATTTGGATATGCATATAAAAATAACGGAATTTAAATATAAAAAATTAAAGATATGTGATACTTTAAAATATTTTACGGAAATAAATTACATGTCCATATGTTGGAAAACATGCGTAAACGTCAGAACAAACTATCAATGAAATTGAAAAAAAATGTTAACAGAAACGTATATATAAACTGTGTGACTATCGAAAGTCCATAGAACTTGTCGAACCACTACACATATCAACGAAAATAAGACATGAAATAGAATACCGACTCATATACTTAATATATATATATATATATATATATATATATATATATATATATATATATATATATCCCGAACTTGCCGCTGTAAACAACTTTTTATTTCTAATAATTCACTTGGCCGTTTGACAGAGTTACACGACCGAGAGAGAATTAATATTAAATGGTTTCAAAATGAACAAAAAAACGCACACAATTCCGAACAGCACTACGACAACATTTCAAACATATTTTAATATACATGTAACATTCACTTTCCGGTTTTAAAAGACATTTTGTTTGTTTCGTGGACGTAAAAGTCAATATATTTTACAATATGTCAAAGTTTCACTCTGTATAGGTAATATTCTAATACGGACTTTATATGCAAATAGGCGTGTGTGTATTCAACTACCGTTCTTATAGCGAAATTATATGAAATGAGATAATCCGCCGAGACCGACGTGAAAGTTGCAACGAGCATACAAATAGATTATGCGATTCTGTTTGTTTATGCAATTTGAAAATGTATATTGATTACAAGTTCGATTGATTTACAATAGCAAGCATGTGTGCTAAGGACGGTATTTTTTGTGTATGAAACCAGTCTCGTTTGTAATATAACAGTATTTATTTATACAATGCATTTCAATAAAATGTATACATGTTGTTTTAACTTGCTTATGTATGTATTCACAATCGATGACCATGATATTAGATTAGTGGATAATGTTATTCACTTATCATGCAGTTCGAAATGTCTACATTAAATTTTTACGAATTGTGAAAACGGGACAAATAGAAATTTACATATATTTTAGTAACATTGTACACATAACAATTCAATTTCTCAATTCTCATATAAACGGTTTTCATGAAGTTCGACATAGAATAAATTATTTTTATTCAACATTTTAATTTTTGAAAATAAAAAGTATCTGTATTATTTTTTACAGAAAAAAAACAACTACCCCAAAGTATAAGATTTTAACGAAGAGTTCAAAAATACTTATTGTTTATCTTTTTTGTTATACACATTCAGATAACGATGTCATTAACAACACTAGGTTTACGGACGTTTCATGTATACCTATCTTTACGGACATGGGTCAATTTGACGCATGAACAAAATCATATATTTTCTTTAAAAAACAACTTAAAAACAACAATTATATAATATTAACTTATAAAAGAAACTATAAGATATACATTTATATAAAATTTATAATATTTAACATTATATAACATTACATTTATTCCGCGTATCTTTTACACAAATATACTGGTAAAAAATTATCAGTTGTTATATTCCTGCCTTGATGTAAATATGATTCGGCTAACTTTAAAACTAAAAAATCCGCCCAAAAGTGTTGAAGTTCAACTTTACCCAGATTAGGAAAACCATTTATTAGGCATTTTCAATTTACACTATTGCCAACCAAAACTTCATGCCAAATTTATGTGGCTTATTTGGCATATATAGCGTGAATCTGCATCGGACTTTCGTAGGGAACAGTTAGTCGTCTATTGAAATATTTTCGTGAGGTTTATAACAGGATTTATTATTATGTATAAATTTGTTCCATATTTCAGATATTAATGCAAATTTATCTGTACGTAAACGTTCGGATCGTTCTGTTCGTTTATCAAATCATATGAATCGAAGAATTTGCGTAAATTGATCTCTAGGCATTGTGCTCGAGAAGAAAGCGGGTCCCCATTTCTTCGACAATAAATAAAAATCTTTTAGTGACTTTTCTTCATATGCTTCCCGAACATACCAAATTGCCTTTTCTATATCAGATCGGGGTTTTCCAACTAGCATTAATGGTTATTTTACGATTGTGTCAAATTGACGCGTACCGTAAAGATAGGTATACCGCATATATAATTTCTAAATTAGAAAGTTTTGAAGAAAATTAATTTCCTTATTTTATTTATCTCGTTAAATGAATAAAAGTCAGTACAAGTGGTAGAAGAAAAATGTAAACAGTTTCTGTAAATTCCCTCATGAAATTCGAAATGTGTCAAAATGACGCATCCCGTAAACCAGTGTTAAGGAAACACAACGCATGTTTGTACAAAAACACACATACATACAAACATATATATATATATATATATATATATATATATATATATGTATGACTTAAGTTAACGAGGAAGAATGAAAGGTGAATTTCTGGTCACATAAAATCCAGTTCTTTCGAATAAGGGAAGAAACTAACAAAAAATCCTGGTCCTATAGGCTTCAGGATTTTAGTGTTAGGCTAGCTCCTCGTCGCTAAAAAAATGCGAAATTCTAAAAAAAGAAGACAACAGTAAATTTCAGAACATAAAGAATAGCACACAATCAATTATTACTTATAAGAAGAAGATACTGTTAAAGAATTTTGGTATTTGAGAATGGGAAAGCTGCATGATGTGATATAATACTGGATATAATATATATATATATATATATATATATATATATATATATATATATATATGTTTTTTTATGGGTGATAGAAATTTAAATTGATTTAAATGTTAATTTCTATCACGTTTAAAAATCTCTCTCTCTCTCTCTCTCTCTCTATATATATATATATATATATATATATATATATATATATATGTATGTATATATATATATATATATATATATACACGTGGGTCGTTTGATAAGTATGGTTAAAAAATTTGCCATAAAATTTAAAAATTTAATAAATTTTTAAATTTTTCATCAATTTTAAAATGTACCATACTTATCAAACGACCTCGTATATATGTATATATAATGTGCGAGTGACAAATGTATCCTATTTTTTCTAATTTATGGTAATGAAATATGGATCTTAAATGACAGAATTATTTAGTAATTCCAGGCATCAAAAGATGCATGGAACGATCCATATTAAGAATAACACGTAGAGATAAAAGATAAATTTGTGAATTTGACAACGAGTACAAGTAACGGTTGTACACTTGCTGTACATTTGTACACTTGTTTTTGAACAGCAGTGACAAATTTAAAATGGAAATTGGCCGATTATGCAGTAAAAAGAGCAGACCATCCACGGACAAAAGGAATTATTAATGTAGAATTTAGAAATAAAAGTCCAAGATTAGATTTGTGGGGAAATTAGAGGATGGGAGGTGAAAAAATTGTGGATGTGGAATATAAGAAACCATTGAGTTGCTGAAAGTGGAATCTTTTGACAGAAACTTTTATCTAGCAATATGTATATATTGTATATTCATTGTTTATATATTGTTGTTTAATTTATTTTCGTTTTAGGTTAATTAGATTCATTTTAATAAATTATAATTAAATTTCGTCTTATTTTCGAATAGTTTTTAGACAGAGTTTATAAATTTAACGTATTAGTGAAAAACAGTTATTTATAATTGCATCCGTTGAATAAGGATGTAGTGACCTACAAAAAATATACTTTAAAAATAGAAAAATATACCTTTGTTTACAATATTATTTACAATTTGTTTATAACATTGTATTTCATTAACCTAATTATTGTAAGCTGATATTTTATTATTTTTATAGTTAGATTTTTCTATAAGTATAACTGTTTCAAAAATCAAAAAATCTTTTTAAAAAACCGACTAAAAATTAATTACTTTTTATAATTCGTTGATAATACTATCATTTTTAAAATAGAAACTATTTTATGATGTTTATTTAAATTTTTTATAATTTTCAATTTTTTATATTTAATAAATCACTGAATAGTTTTTATTAAAAAATATTAGAATTTCTTATAAAATAACTACATTTTTTAATGTAATCTGAGTCTGGCATAATTCATTTTTGTATACTGTAGTATTTCTATGGAATTTATGTTTCGAGTTATACAAGAATTACTTGGATATTAAAAAATATGTAGTTATTTATATTTTTGATACTAATGAAAAACTTTATTATTTTAAAAAAATATTACTGTGTTACGACTTCAGTAAAAAGACAATTAAGAATCGGTAAATAAAACTTGACTAAGCTAAAAAAACTAAACGAAACCAGCATGCGACTTCAAGGAAACAATATGATACAAAAGCATAAAAGAGTTAATACGAATTTTGTTTGTAATGACGACCGTTTATGAAAGTTATATTCAATCAAATATTTTTCAAACGTTTAATTAAACGAAACGATTCCAAGTTCGATATATCCGGATGTAAGAACAGTCTTGAAAAAAAATTACACGAGATAAGAACATGTATAAATATTTGACGTCAGGAAATTGTATTCAGTTATCTAACAGTTAGAAACGTATTATTTGATGTTATGTATTTATTTCTTCTTGTACGCATAAGTTCCATCTGTTAGAACAAGAGATTCGACCTTGATTGACTTTAGGTGTACTTTTTTAATCAATATATGTTAATCAGTTTCCGATTTAAAATGAGTCATTAATCATTTACCAGTTTAAAACGAATGTTATATATATATATACATATATATATATATATATACATATATATATATATATATATATTAACGAAATATGATTACTTTATCTGTCTTCCTCTTCTATATTGTTTTAAAAGTATTTAAATTGTGTACTGGTTAATGTGAAAAATTACCAATTATATCAATAATTTTAAATGATATAAAATATAATGACGTTTTTAACTGTTATTAGAATTAAATGAGAATAATATATAAACTTATTGTATTTCTTAAGCTGTAACAAATTATACTCATATTTGTACAATTTAAAAAAAAATACCGAATATTTTTTTTATTCCATCAAACTAGCTCTAGTGCTAATTGGTAATTCAAATTAGTTTTATTAAATACTTAACCAAGTACTTTTAAACATTTTTAGAAAATTTATAAATTATCAAAAATTTCAAAATAAATCAAAATTTAATAATTCATTTTATAGTTCAATGTATATCGTTATATTTCAATTATATATATATATATATATATATATATATATATATATATATATATATATTTAATAAAATGGATTAAAGCAATAAACCATTTTTGAATATCAAAATTAGATTCAAGAAAATTTTATTGTTATATAATTTAGATTTACAAGAATTTAACATGTATTATAATAAATTGTATATATAATAAGCTATTCTATTTTATAATAAATAATTTAACTGTATATTTAATTATTGGGTTTTAACTAATAATGTTTTTCATTTTTTATTGTTTATGGATTTTTATTTTAGGAAAAAAATTTCAAAAAAATCTTATAATTCAAAACGTTTATATATACTCTAAAAAAATGTAAATTTAAATTCACACTTTTTAGATTTTTCTTATAGAATTCGATAAAATTTCATATAAAACAGTAAATAAATTATAATTGAAGAGAATTTAGAGAATACAGAATTCGATAGATTCAATTATATCTTCTAAATAGAAATTAAATAGTCAAAATAAAAATTCATTGCTAATTTATTCCAAGAAAGAGCAATGTAATCGATCTGCTTTAAATGATTCTACTTATTAATGATTTTTTCAATGATAATAAATTAAACTAATCTTTCCAGATGTTTGCATAACTTGTTATATATAAAAAATATGTTGAAATTAAATATAGAATAATTACAAAAAATATAAATATTATTTTATTGATTGAAAAGTACAAAAATATTATTAAATAGATTGAAAAGTACTTTCATTTAGTTTTTTGATAATATGTTCATTCTAAAAAGATCCTATGCCATGTTACTAAATAATACTAAAGGTGATATTATTATCATTTTTGAAAGGTATATTTTAATGAGAGAAGAAATATTTAAAAAAATAAAATTAATCGATCCGTTCCAGTTTCACATCTTTTTAAAAATCGAAGAAAGCAAAGTACTTCTTCGACAATTAATGACTTTCTATTACCAGAACGATAAAAATACAACATAAGTATCAAGAAATGTGTACTGTTGAAGCGACAATATTTTAGTTAAAAGTCTTTAGTGATAAGATACTTAAAGAAAACTATTTATAAATAACCGAAACATTAAATCTGATCGAATATATTAGGTTGGCAAGTATCTCCCTTCCGCTTTTTTTTTATTTTTTTTTTGTACATAGCTACGAAATTCAAAAGACCAGAAGGCGGAAGGGAGATATTTGCCAACCTAATATATAAAACACTATGAAAAATAAATAAACAGATGATTTTTAGAATGAATAAATTTTATATTTATTTTTAATCAATTGAAAAGTAATTTAAGTAGGAAAAGTAGATAAAAGGTTTGATATATAAAATATTCAACCAATTATAAATTTTCTAATAAAACAGTTATAATTGTTTTTAGTTGCATATTTAAAAAAAATCATTTTGAGACGAAATTGTGAACAAAGTGCAAGAATTGAATGCAAAAATATAAGTTAAAGTATTCTTTTTTAAAATAATGATTTACAAAATTTATGTTTGATAAATTGTATATTCTGAGAAACTACCTGTTTTCTAATTTGAAAAGAATGTTAAAATTTAAAACGATTGAAAAATATTAAGTTGTACGCACTTCAAATATGAATATTTAATGAGATGTGATGTTATTAAAATCATTGACATTTCATAAAATATCTTTAAATATTTTTTTAGAATAATTACTAATTTCAAAAAAATTTTTAAATAATCATAAATACAAAGAAGATTGTAAGTTTTTTTTCATAAATTACTGAACATATTATTAATTAAATACTATATTTCCAAGTATTAGATTTGAATCACTGAATTCATTATTACAAATAGAGTATTAACAATTCTATACTCTAAGAATAATTACCGGTTTTCCGACGAATTATGTTTTATTTAATTGATTTTTTAAATTACTACCTTTTTAGATAATTAAACAGTACAAAACAAACTTATAAATTATAAATATATTCGTAGTATTTGGCTATAAAAAATAATTAATTACAAAATTCGAAATTAAAATAAAATACAAGAATCATAAAAATTGTCATAAAGACTCAAATTAGAATATATTGAATTATCTGCCAATTAAGTCGATTTTTTTATAATCTTCAACTTTTGCTAATAGTATCATTGAATTGATATTTATTTGAAAATTTATTAGATTTGTATTGAAGCTATCCTAGAGTAAACGGATTTTTGTTTTCGATCTTTTAATAACTCGTAAATAAAACCAATTATATAGTTGTTAATATCCGAGGGCGTTATTTCGTCTACCATGAGCCGTTATCTATAATCGTTTTTAAGATATCATTGACAAAATGTTATTTTAAGATTAATTAACTGCTAATTAACGGATTTCTTTAATTCTTAGCCCTATATAAACACGTATATAAAATTATTTTTATATTCTCAGAGATAAAATAAGATTATTTCTTTTAGCAAAATATGAAAGTTTCAAGGATTTTAAATGTTAACAACTTATCTTAACACAATTAATTATATTAATTTTAAAACGACATATAATATATAAATAAAATATTTATAGAAAATAAATTAAATTAAAAAAAAATATTGAAACTAGTTGGTCAATGTATAATTTTTTATAGAAGTATTAATGACTAATACTTATTTATTTTTTCAATAAAAATATCTAAGAATAGACATAGAATATATAAGTATGTAATTTTTACTCAACACAGTAAAAATTAAATTAGTGTTCCTAATCAGATTTTAATCATCAAGTACTAGTCGTCGTTTTCGCAAATATATTATTTTAAATAAACTTCATTCATTATAAAAAATTAGAAAATAATTTTATATTCAATTTATATAGTCTTAATTTAAAAAATGAGATAATATTATCAAGATTGTAGTTTTATAATAAAATTAAAATAACATTTAAGTGATTGAAAAATTGATATAGATAAATTCTACACATGAAAAAAATATAAAAATGACTAAATTAGCATTTGAATAAAAAATCTTTGTATTTTATAATATTTTATATATTTTTCTGTGCATATGTTGTTAATTTTTTTTAAAAAAAAATTGATTCTTTGTCTTATATTTCAATTAATTTCATTATAAGCGTATTCCATATTTATTATATGATATTGAAAAGAATAATTTTTAGTAATTTCCATATTTGTTCAACAGAATAAGATTTATACTCTAAGGATATGTATACACAGTTATTTTAGCATATTATATTGTATATAAATCATTCTTTCATATTTTTTTAAGCAATAACATTTTTGGGAAAATATGAAATAACCTAATCGATTCATTATTCTATATAGAAAGAGAGAAGTTATTACTATTTATTAGGGTATTGGGTTGTGTTAAAAACTAATTTTTATTAAAAGAAGTATAAAATGTGGTTCTATTACTTTGTACAAAATAAAATTACTATATAGTAATTTGCTCTTGTATCATTCGTATAAATGATTTTTCTACAATAATTTCAGAATTAGTTTAAATTTATTTCATTTCTAATACTAAAAATAGAACTATATTACATTTTTGAGTAAAAAATACAAATATTTAATTCCAAATTGGAACAAACAAAAATCTATACTTGGTATGAAAAGTAATTATTAGTTTTAATCTATTTTTAAAAAGCTTGAATTCATTTTTTAATATTTAAGAATATGTTCAGAGTTATTTTTATTTGACAGTTCCTGTATTGATTAGGGTTATTTTTATTTGACAGTTCCTATATTACTTGTATTTATTATTTTATTTGACAATCAGCATATATTGATTAGGGGAAAAGTATTTGTACTATTTATTGATAGATGAAGGTTTGGTTGATTTTGCAGTGCGCCATTTTGTGACATATTAAGGTTATACATCATTTGAAAGGGGACAGTTCACAAAACATTTTAAAATAGATTTAAACGAAATTGGTGTATTCAGAGAAAAGTTAATAGTACTGAAGATGAGTGAAAATCAGGAACATTTTAGACAAATTTTATTTTTTATTATAAAAAGGGAAAAACGCTGCACAAGTCCATATATATATATATATATATATACATATATGTGTGTGTCAGTACTCGTATATGTAAGAGAAATGAGTTGAAAGAAAACCAAAGTTACGAACATTTATAACAAAAGTGACAAGTTTTAAATAGCAATGGGCCGTTCATATAATAAGAAAAGAAGACCGTTGATGGACAAGAAAAATTATTGACTGAAAACTCAGAAGTATAAAATGCACAGAAGAGACCTACGAACAAAATAAACACAAACATAAGAAAATTCGTTGGTGTGAAGTGGATGAGATATTGGATTATTGAAAATGGAAGGTTTTATAATAGACCTTCATTCAGCTATGAATAGAAAGAGGCTGATATTTATTTATATATATATATATATATATATATGTATGTATGTATATATACATAAATAATATATTTATTTTTATTATTTTGAAAAAAATCAGTGTATTATAGCGAGAAAAATTAAACGTTTTCTTATAACATAGTTGAAAAATGTTAAATGAAGTGAATAAAACAAACTATGTAAGTATTTTTCTCTCTTAAGTATATAAATATAAATTTGTTAATCTTATTATTCGTCATATACAAACACTTATATAATATACTATTTAAATATAAGAGTGTGGGTATATCTATATATAGTTTCAATATGATTATTTCATTTTGTAGAAAAAAGTTAATTATAACATCGAAATTGTTAACATGAATAAGAGCCAAAAGTGATTTATGTATTCGAAATTAATTTTATGTATGTATATAAAATGTGCTGTGCTATTTCTAATTGAATACAGAATATTATACCATTTTATAAAGTGGACATCTATCAAATTTCAACTGAATTTTTTATCCGTAAATGTACGAACAACAAACTCAAGTTTAAGAACACATGATATAACACAAACAATAAAACCACGACTTTTAACACAAAATCACATGCTGATCTGTTCAATTTTCAACGAACTTAACCTAACAAACTTCACACAAAAATCACACTACACTCGATTTTTCTTTTGGTACTCTATTCATTTCAAACTGCACTGATTAATTCTTATGATTCATGTTGTTTGACAAATGGTTCGTATCGTTTAAGACCGTATTGAGAACACATGACCGCGTGCAACGTGTTGACTCAAGCGCGACACCTGATAGACTGTCTGCGTAAAGGAGTTTAATGTTGTTAGTGGTAGCGGCTGTTGCCACCACGCTTATACAATTCTCTTCCATCGACACCTTTGACTAGATCGCTGTCTTTTGGACACGGTAACAGGTGAACAAGTCGAATAGGTATTAGTGTGTTATGTGTGCGCGGATCGAGATGGACGACGATTATCGCGAGATCGTCGAATTTATTTAATGAAGCGTGTGGTACATACGAAATGATATTTTATGTGAGATTCAGTTTGATCAACATGTACATAGAGATATTTTTCAAATAATCAAAAATTAAACATAATTATTTAAAATTAAGTACATTACATAACGAAATATTTTTATATGAAAATAAATTACATAAAAATAGACGACAATAATTTATATGACTAATTGACACAGGTTTTATATTATAATGTATTTGTATTAAAATAATTATATATTTTTAAATTTTAAAATAATATGAGTTGATACAATGAAAGTGAAATATGAGAGTAATTTTTATTATTGCACTATCACATTATTCTTATCATGTATATTGTTTACTCTATAAATTTTTATCCTATTAAACGTAAAAGGATATTTGAAATCAATTTTGTAAGAGAAATCTCAACAATTATTTTGATTATTGCATTGTAAAGTATTTTAGCCCACTTTTATTAGAGTAACCACAAAAGAGAATTTTCTATAATATTATCTAACATTATGTATAAACACTTTCTATTGTAAAATAATTTTGCAATAACTACTTTTGCAGATCTATACTAATATAAAACTGATTTAAGTGCTGAAAATAACTTCCTACTTTATTAAAAAACATGTTATATTTTAATACGAAATTATTCATTTCTGGTATTATCATTAATAGTTTTTGGAATGTTTTTATATTATTTTTTGTTTGACGTCAAATTTTAGATGAAGAAAAGTCAGATAAGTCTTATGTAACTGAATCAATTATTTTATACTACAAGAGTTTATAAAAGAGTTCAATAACGTACTTTTTGAATATTTTTATAAAATATTGTGATATCGAGATGAATTATTCATTTATGTAAAAGAGAATTATCCAGAATAACAAATAAGTAATGTTCAATGATAAAGTAAAATTTTATGAACAAAGTATTTTTTCAGATTTGTTTAATGTTAAAGTTTTTGTGTGTGTGCATGTATATATATATATATATATATATATATATATATATATATATATATATATAATTCAAAGTAAATATATAGTTACATTGTCAATATTATAAACTTCATTCAAGACTTATTATATTTAAAAAAAATCATATTTTTTATTCTTGCACTTTCTTTAAGAAAAATAAAATAAAATAATAATAATAAATATTTTTAATAGTCTACAAAAAAAATTACAAATCTCTTAGAAAAATTCTTCAATATATGCAATTTTCTTAATTGTCTGTTTGTAAACTTTATAACTTAATTTATTAATTTACTGAAAAAAGTTGTATTACATTCATACTTAATAGATAAATGCAATAAGATTATATTTTCGTTTATTACATCATTTTCTGTACAACTAAGAGAATAGAATGAATACTTATTGCATTTTTTGCAAACTTTTAAGTTAAACATTCGCTTGTTGCTTGTTCACGTCACGGTATTCGAGCACCGTGTATTTGCAATTTGGATTTTTTATGCCTAAACTACACCACTCCGTTTAACGGGATTTTAATGCATGCGCCTATAACCTTGAACTACAACAAAATAAAACCCGTTGCGATTGCAAAATTCGTTTGCAGTACTATTATATCATGTAGATTAATGAAATAATCTTAGATAATTCCAGTTTTCTAATAAAACTTGGTTTGTAGTTACGATCTATTAAAATAAATACTACGGAATATATTTCAGTCGTTGCATAAAATATTTTATTTTAACTATGGTTTTTATCTGGTACAATTAATTATTTTTATATAATAAAAATATGAAGAAATATAATTCTGTTTGAATATTAGTTTTAAATCAAATTTTCAATAATAAATGTTTATGATGTATTGGGAATTTCATTTAACAAATTTCATGTTTCCATTAGATTTTTTGAACTTACATGACATTTTTTAATTGAAAATCTTTTTTATTTACCTAATAATCCTCTGGTATTTTTATATCAATTTCACTTAATATTTGTATTCTAGTTAAAAAAATATTATTTTTTATTTGATTAATAAACAATGTTATTTGGTTAATTTATACTCATTATTGTTTGGTGATGAAAAATTTATAAATTTTTAATGATATTTTTGTTTTAAAATTATCACTAA
>CP092089.1:37445125-37552625 GCA_029203775.1 Neoneuromus ignobilis | reverse complement strand
ATATATATATATATATATATATATATATATGTGTATGTGTGTTTATGTGAATGAATGAGTGAGTGTATTTAAAAAATAAAAATTAAAAACATTTTTAATTTAATTTTTTTAAAGTATTGTAATAATAATATTTACCAAATGCACTCTTCAAGTACTGCTGTAATTGATATTTATGAACAAAATATATCGCCACTCACCTGGAAAAAAGACCAATAGTTAATAAATAACATCCAAAATATTTAATTTTTTTTAAAAAAACATTCTAATTAAATAATGTGTTTATTTTTTAAATAATTAAGAATTCAAACCATTTTTCCTTAAAGTTTTTTAATGACACGATATAAATTTTATTCTAAAAAATTATTATTCTCAAAACTAAAGTCGATGAATTTAAAATGATATTTTTGTAACCTCATATACACTCAAGTCTCCAAATTAAAGTTTGGGCATAAAGCTGACAACCTCATCTCGTAAAAAATATAACTATCACGAAATTTTGTTAAAAAATCTCATTTGGGCTAACATTGTAAAAGGATTTAAACCCTACAAAGACTTATTAGCACCAAGGATGATGATAATATATTAGGTTGGCAAATATCTCCCTTCCGCCTTCTGGTCTTTTGAATTTCGCAGCTATGTACAAAAAAAAAAAAAGCGGAAGGGAGATACTTGCCAACCTAATATATTGGAAGATTTCTTATTGTCTAGCATTAGGTAATACTAAAGATATATTGATTTTACCAATTATGTTAGAAACCAATTAGTCAATGATATGAAATCTATATAATTTTTAACTTGTAAGTGTTAATATTTATTGTGGTACTATAATAAATTCATTTTAACACAAATGAATAACTTATCTTTAATATCACAATATTTTACAAAAGATTTCAAAAATCATTTGTTCATTTTATTTGTTAATGCACATTTTGATGTCCATGTCATCATCATCAAAGCTCTGCATTATAAAGTTTTTAAAAGTAAATATTTATTCTAAATACAAAAAATACGTTAAAACTTACTCAATAATTCTTTTTTGAATATACAAAAACTCACTGACACACACATACACACACACACATTATTACATACATACATATATATATATATATATATATATATATATATATATATATATATATATATATATATATATAAACATGTATATGTATATTAAAATTTCACCTTTTACAAATCCAATATCTTTCTCTTTCATTCCATACCGACGATTTTTTTAATGATTCATCACAAGTTTTTTACACATCTAAATTTCCAATCAATTTAAGTGAGTTACAAATTCACTATTGTCATTTCAGAGCAGTTATGTTAAATTAAACTTTAGTTTTTCTTTGGTGAAAATATTCCTTGGACCTAAATAACCGATTTTCAACCTAAATAGATATTTTGTAACGACATTTTGTGATTTATTTTAAACTTCGAGAAAAAATGAAAATCTGATTAAAAAATTGTGTGAAAAATTGTGTGATTCGTCGTTAAAAATTCAATTTTCGGCTATAAAAATCGTACTTCCTAGAAATGAATGTTCTTTTTTGTAGGAAATAATTATTTTTCGTCATAATAATCGATTTATATCAAAAAAAATTATTTCATAACAAATTTTAAAAATATTCAATTTTTGACCTTAAAAAACCACGACCTATAGTATAGAAAATTTGACGAAAAATCGATATTTTACAAAATCGATTTTTTTCATACAAAATCAAAGATTGAATGTAAAATAACATGAATAATGATTACAATCACATTTTCAAGTATAGAACAAATTTTATTTAAAGAAAATGTTGTTTTTCCTAACCGCTTGATTAAAAATACACTGTTTTCATATCTGAGCTGTTTTATTAAATCAAATTGTAATTTTTCGTTGTTAAAAATATTCCTTGGAATTAAATAATATATTTTCAACCTAAATTTGATATTTTTATAAAGACAAATTTGTTTTTATTATTTTTTTTTTAATTACGAAAAATGGAAAAAAGAGAAAAATGGTTAATAAAATCGATTTTCAGCTATAAAAAATGTATTTTCTAATAATAAATGTTATTTTTACTGGAAAAATAAATCAAAATAATCAATTTATTTCAAAAAGATTGTTTCTTAAGAAATTAAGGATTTTCAATTTTTGATCCCAAAAAAAACATGATCTCTCTCTCTCTCTCTCTCTATATATATATTAGGTTGGCAAATATCTCCCTTCCGCCTTCTGGTCTTTTGAATTTCGCAGCTATGTACAAAAAAAAAAAAAAAGCGGAAGGGAGATACTTGCCAACCTAATATATATATATATATATATATATATATATATATATATATAATAATAAATAAAAGATTATTCAATAATTACGTAATTGATATCAGATTTTTTAATTATCTGGAATGTTTTTTTATATTTTCAAATATATAAGAACACTATTTGATTAATTATATTTGATTAATAAAAGATTATTTACTTTTAATAATAATAAAAATAATATGCATGAAAACAAAATGTTTTCTAGTTATTATTGTAATAACTTTAATAGTTGAAGAATGAGAGTTATTAGTTTTTTAATGATATCTTTGCAACAAATAAATTTATTGTTCTTAGAATTGTATGTTTTTACAATTTAATAAACTTCGTTTCTAATGTGTTACGCCACTGTCATAAATATTTTCTTCAGTAGGAGATGTATCGTCTGCAGAGACCAATAAGTTTTCTATTTTTCGACTTATATATTGTACATGTGGATGTGATGGCGTTCTACTCGAGCATTGAAGTTACTGAGTCATTGGCCAAAAGCAATGCATTCAGTTGGTAGCGTTCAGCTATTGTATACTGAACAATAGATCATAAACATTGCGAATTGGGTATTTTACACATTTTTGTATGGATTCATAACATATATAAAAATAATAATATATATATATATATATATATATATATATATATATATATATATAGAGAGAGAGAGAGAGAGAGAGAGAAATAATACAGCTTTTTTAAAACTATTATCGTTAAATTATATCGAATGATTTTTATTTTTGTCTATTATTGAAATGCCAGTTAATTTATGAAGCTTTATATATTTTTAAAAGATAACTATAATTTTCAAACAATATACTATTATTTTACAAAGACAATGTTCCATCATTGTAATTTTATTTTACTATTAACATTCAAAATTTTTCAAAAATAGTTAATAATTCCTAAAATAGTTAATAGGTATTTAATATACACTGATCTTATATTTTTTCTGGTTTTATTCTATAAATAAAATAAGTAATTTTAATAACAATAATTTCAATATCTTGTAATTTTAAAAACATTTGTGATTACTCAAATATTTACCCATTACTAAAAAAAATGCAAAGATAATACATAAATATTTAATTCACTCTTGGTATGAAATGAAAATAATGACAAAACAAAATTTTCTAGTATCATATATATATATATATATATATATATATATATATATATATAATTTGGAGAAAAAATGATAATTTCAAAATAAAGAAACAAAAATTCTTTACAAATTTATCTTACACATAATAGATAATGACGCCACTAATTTATTTGAAAAAAAATGTAACCAGTATTTTGCATCGTCGAATATAATTTCTATTTGTTTTCAAATACTAACAGTATAACTATATTTTTTTCCTAAAAGAAAAACTGTAAATGTTCTTGTAGTTGTTTGATCAAGTGTTATATTAAAATAACAAATGGAACCACTTGTTTACTCTTAACAAGTGTTAATACATACTTGTATATAATAACCATGTATAGTATGAAGTAATTACTATAAATATAACTATAATATTTTGTTACCTAGCAAATGGTGATTTAAAAAACATAATCATATTACTATTGTAAGTATAGATTTTTTTAGATTTTATATTAACCTTTATTTTTATTTATGTTATCATAATTCACTTTATACCTAAAATTAAATAAATATCTGCCATATTTTAAAATTTTCTAATTTTTATTTTAAAATGATTTTAATGAATATATAATAGCTAAATTTGAAAAAAATTATAATAAAATTATTTTTCATTGAATAATTTATATATATATATATATATATATATATATATATATATATGATACTAAAAAAAATTGTTTTGTCATTATTTTCATTTCATACCAAGAGTGAATTAAGTGTTTCTGTATTATCTTTCCATTTTTTTTTTAGTAATAGGTAAATATTTGAGTAATCATAAATGTTTTTAACCAGTTGCGCTGGCAATTAATTAATATGCACGTGTTGCAAATCCGTCTAAAGCAATTCGCAGCGAGTTGGTAATTGAAATCAATTTTTTATAAAGTTTTAGACACACACACACATTAACATTATAGTAAAACTCTTAAATTGATTAACAATTTGATTAATAATTTTTGAAAAGGAGTATTTCTTGAGTTTTGGTACGTTTGTTATTTTACCGAATAGAATAGAGGTATTAAAAAATTCCATATCCATTAGATAAAAGAATATTTTTCTGTAACTTTTTGCAAATTTTCTTATTAAAGGAAAAGATGATAAATAGCTATCTTGCAGGTCTACTTCACCCATACCATCATTGTAATCTAAAACTATATTAGGTTTTGTAATGTTTCCATTTTGGTCTGTATAATTTCTACATTTTTTCTTTTTTGTTACAATCATTTCTGCTTTGGAATGTTTTGGAGAAAGTAAATATATATCTGTTTGTCCTTCAATTTTACAGCTAAGATACCACTTTAAGATCTTAAAAGAACTAAAAATGTTTTTAATTTTGTCGCTGCGAGATATTTTAGCATATTCTTTCTATTAGATCTGACTGTTCCGATAGTATTAATTTTTTACAAATGTAATTTCCGATACAGTTTTGGTGACGAATATCAGTTATCTAAAAAGAGGCTGTGTCCAAAATCAACTAAAGGTCTACATAAATCCAGTACAACATTTTCTGATTATCAGAATAAAATAGTTCTTTGATAAAATAGTTTTTTATAATAATAAAAAAAATTATTTTAATTGTAGTTACTTAATTATTATTCAATGAAAATATGTAAAATTAATGAAGTTCTACAAAAAAGCACTTGTATGCCTTCAAAACAGAAGTGTGACATTTGCTAACTGAACTCCGATGTTATTTTAACTTAGCAAAAATCACACGACGTGCTATGTACGTCTTATCAACATTTGGTACAGATAGCAGTTGACGTACATAGCACGTCATTCCAGCGCAACTGGTTAAAATAACAAGATACTAAAATTATTGTTACTAAAATTACTTATTTTATTTATAGAATAAAACAAGAAAAAATATAAGACAATATTAAATACCTATATTAAAATCAAGATATATTGTTAAAAAAAATCAAATGCAATAAATTAAAGACAATTTTTTGTGAATAGAGTTGATTTTTACTTGTTTTCAAAATGTTATACATACACACACACACACACACACATACACACACACACATATATATATATATATATATATATATATATAAATTTATTTAAACATTTTATATAAATACTTGAATATTAAAAGTTACATTGCTGGTGTTCTAATTACCGAGAGACGCATTAATTTTAAATGTACACATGTATATGTTTAAAACCAATAAATGCGACAATTGCAGTATATTAACAACGATAATTATATAACAATGTATACCAAACCTGCACCCTGCCGAGACAAATCGAATCGAGTAGTAAATAATGGAAGTTGATTATCGTAAATTATCGGATGTATTTCAACACCCAGGTAAGATAATCTCAAGCAGCAAGAGGAGTGCACGGTACATATTCAACGTCGAAGTATGTGTAACAGGGCTAGTTGTGGTGCGACGAAGAGAACGAACCAAAGATCTATGTCGATCAGCGTGCACGTCTACGATATCGCCGGGACTCCAAAACGAACTCGAACTCGACGGCCCCCGTAGACCGAGAATATTATCTATAAGACTTTGAACACGAATTCCAATGTAATGATATACATACATACACACACACGCTAACAGTTATTACGTTTTTTGATTATTTCCATAAACGAAATTCTATTGTGTTCAGGGCTGCGTGTGAAGAAACTGTATCTGTTCGAAGAAGTATGCACGTTCGATGTTTCTGTAATTCTATATACTGTACAAGAATGTACGTTTAAAATAATAATTTGAAATATATTTATTTGTTATTGCTTCTTTTTAGTCACAGTTTATTACAACGCACGGGATAATTTAGTTTTTATTGTTTTTTTTCTATATTATTTATTTTATGTGCTTTCGAGATAAGTGAATTTAATATTAATATATAAATATTAAAAATAAATAAATAAAAAATAGTTAAACTCAAAAAAAAATTTAACACTATTTGGAAATTTGTAAACTAAAATCTATTTTAGAAAGTTTTGAAAAACCCGACAATTCACACTACTACAACGTTTTTATTTTTTTTTAAAGAAAATTATTAATTAGTTTTCTTATTGTATTACAAGAAAATACGATAAATAATACAAATATAATAATGTTAATACTGTTAAACATATGTAATAATAATTGGTAAATAATTATTTAATTTATTTTATAGTAACAATATCAAAATATTACAAATGACATACAGTAAAGTAAAAATGTTTATACGATTTAAAATAATGAGATAAAAAAATTAAATTCAGATTAATTATTTTTTTATGTAAAAAATAAAAATAATTTTACAAAAAAGGAAATATTTAATTAAAAAAATTTTTATATTTTTATACATTTTTATAAACATTATTATTTTTAGAATTAAATATATGTTTTGTGTTTTCATTTCCAATTTTTAAAATAATATGAAAATTAATTTATATTTTACATTTATTTTTATGTATAAAAAATAATATACGTTAATAATTTTTCTAATTGTGGAATATGAATTTTTAATTTAAGATTTTCATTTCTCATTTTATTTGAGATTAGTTGTTTATAATGTAATAATTTCTGGTTGATCATCTAATTGTAATTATCTTAAGATATACAAGCTGATACTCAAATTAGTCCCTATGAAGTAAGATTAGCTTTAATTTTAATAATTTTTATTAATTTCTTTGCGTTACATAAATACAGAAAATTATTCGATTTATATTTATTTTTCTTCTTAATGCTTTACTTTTTTTAAAATCAAAAATATTAAAATATGTTACATGAATTATTGATATTGCTCTTGATTGCAGGTACAAATAAATGTTGAATAAACGTCAAGAGAAAAGAGACAGGTTAAATATACTTGAAAGTCTATTTCAATTATTAATTTATTTTAACATCTTCTAAAGATATACAAATAATTAATTGAAATGTTTATAACTCAAGAACTGTATAAATATGAACATTATATATACTCATATATTTATATGTAATATATTTTTAAAATGAAATTTTCTGAATTTGACAATTGAAAAAATATTTGATGTACATATAAATAAATTTAAATTCAGTTTGTAATAACTCTATGAATTGAATTTTGTGAAATAAACTTATTTATTAGTAATTTCTTTCTTGTGTCAATAAATAATATATTAAAAAAGAAGATATATTTGCATCAATTATTAGATAGTTCAGTACTCGATTAATTTATTGCTAGTATTTTTTTTAAAAAAATGCACATTTCATTAGAAAATTGAAAATTGTAAATCCTATTATGAAATTCTACAGCTCGATAAGTCGGTGCGAGTATAAATCGGTAGAATCGATTGTACGGCGGTTTTCTCGAAACATTTCTCATAATCAATCATTGAATACACAACTTACAGTCTGTAATAATTCTTCATCGACGGATTCATCGTGACATCAACATATATAGAAATTATAATGGAATGACAGGTGACAGTAATCGATTGGATTGTAATTACTAGAACAGGAACGAAGTCGCCTATTTACCAAACGCAAGAATGTTAGAACGTATATTGTTGCGCCGTGAGAGTTAAACTGATTTTATAATGACGTGCTGACAGAACATGTGATGTATGTTTTATTATGTTTTATGATTTACTAGTTATTATATTACATCCAGTTTAGCCTGAGTGCATGTTTTTTTCTATTTGGTTCGTTTTTGTTGAATTTTAAGTTATTTTATATTGTATATTATTATTTTATAAATCATTATAAAATTAAAAGTTCGATAATTTTGTGTATTGATTTGACAACAACTTGAATCCAAAATTTTATTTTCAATATTTTAATTTTTTTTTGTTGTTGACGTACATTTCGGTTGTCATTACAACGTCTTAAGATTGAGACACAATAAAATCTGTTTGTTCATATATTTTATATTTTATTGCTCTAATAATTATGGTATAACTGTTTATTTTTATAAGTGTATATTATCTTTAAAAAACAATAAATGATTATTAAAATATTTTATAGAATTTCGTGTTGTTGAAAAACAATTTTTTAGTAAAAAAATAAAGAATCATAGTAAAAAATATACAAATAGATAAGTAAAATAAAATATGTTAAGTTAGTCTCATAATAAATACATAACAAATAAAATTGTATTAGTGTTCTTAGTTTTATTATTGAAAATTTTGAATTTTCTTTAAAAGAACGTAAAATTTTGAGAATTTTTAGAAACAGACATTCATCAACAGTTCAAACCAGGTAAAACCATAAATAGTTGTAGAATAAAAGAAGTAAATTACTGAAACAATGTATATCCGGTGCTAGTGAACTCTGTCATCTTGTATAAATAATCAATCAACTATGACCATATCATTTGAATTTTGGAAGTAGAGTAATTTTGTATGCGACATATTGCAAAAAAATAAATACTATAATGACACAACATTGAATCTACTTGTAGTTTTAAGCAAATCTATTGTGAAGAGAATACATTTCGAATTATTAATTGAAAGTATGTCGAAAAAAATTGTAATAGACAGGATACACACTGTCATTATTTGGTTATATACATTTTTTCAAGTTTGACTATACATAAAATTACTATTACTAGAACACAATTATTATAATTTCAAGTGCTTTTGTACCATTCGACACACCTTTCACTCGAAACGTTAATACGTCGAACGCGAATTACACAACTAATGTATAAATATTTGATGTGGATTCGATGTAAATATTTGAGTATCTCATTAGGTTCGCATTCTTTGACATATTTTTTTCTTTTATTATCCGACATAAACATATCTCTTTATACTAATCCGTTTTAGTGATTCTGAATAGACTAATAATTCGTTCTCAGTTATAATACATACAGGAGGTCATTATAATACATCAAATTCAGTTTGTGTTTATTTAACACTATTTTTTAGTTAAAATCACTCATATCATAAAAATAAATATATTTAAAATTTTGCTTCCATTAATAGAAATAATTTTATCGGTGTACTTTTCTTCTTTAATTTATTTATACCATATCTGTAAAAACTTCTTAATTTGGTAATAAATTTTTATTTTATAATTTGTATACAAAAATTAAATTGAAACAGTTATATTATTAAAATAATGTTAAATAAATGAAATAATTAATTTTAGAAACTAAAAATAATTTTAAAATAAAATACCTTTTTAAAGTTTTTTAAAACATTTTTTTCAATAAATGATACAACCTTTATTTTTTTTAAGAAATGAAAAAATATATTTAAATTATACTAAAATCTCTCAGGAATTTTTAAGTTATAAATTTATTTTTTATTTTAAGGTTTTATGAGGTATCTAACGTAAGACAATATTAATCAAAAAATAATTTATCTTTTTTTAAAAAGAAATAAATACATCTTAAAAATGAAATTGAAAAATTCCACAAAATAGATTGATGTAAATTCAATCTTAAGCTTGAAATGCTTTTCATGCCAATATTTTTTTAATGACAAATAACTACACTATGAAATTTTTAAAATGAGATTTAAAATTGGTAATATTTAATTAAATAAAATCGTTCCAAAATTAGAAATTTTGATATTAACTAAATATTTTATTATTAAATGTATTTTATGAATTTAAACGAATAAAAATACATGTTTTATAAAATATTTTTTAAAATATGAAATAAAACATTCTACATTTTTGTATGTACCAATATAAAGAAAATATTTCAATAAATGTAACAGTATGGCTTAAGTCATTGTATCTAGTTGTGTATCTTGTTTTTATTAATTAAATTAGTATATAATTTATATGGACAAAATTATATTATAAGAATTCGAATTTCAAATCTCAATATAAATTTAATAGTTATTATATGTAGATAGTAAATCGTAACGATTTTCATTTAACATAATTTTACATATTAGTAATTTTGACATTTAATAATTGAAATATTTATAATGAATGTTTCAATGATTAACATTTTATTTCAAATAAATATTCATTAATAAAAAGTTTTCAACAGGTGTATTTTCTGTATTATTAAAGTACATAACAAGATCTGGATGTATAAATCCATATTTAAAAAGAAATCAATATATTCATTTTTATGTACATAATATACAAGGGTCAATAGAAAAAATATCTAAAAGAGATAACACAAATAGGTTAAAACCCACTTGTTGAGTTCACCAATGCGGAATCTATTCGATCTATCCGCATTCGTATCTCGGTCTCTTTTGCAAGCATCGTAATATGTAATATTGTCTTTCTATTCATATTTCAATTTAACGATTGCATTAAATTGTACTACTACTACTACTACTACTGCCAGTTTGACTATAAACGTTCGTTTCTCGTATGCACAAATTGTTCTTTGATTTGTTACAATTTACTGTTTACTGTATCTCGTATGCCCACGTGTTTGAATCGCTCTATACATTTCATCCCACGTGCTCTTCAAACAAACTACATGAAAAAGAAAAACAAGAAGACCGCTAGAATATATACATTTAAATATTATATATTATATATATATATATATATATATATATACATATATATATATAATATTTGTATGTATGTTTTTATTTGCAAAACAAACACATGAAAAATTTTTATACATACGTCGACTTTTAATGTGATTCGTACATAAACGTCAGTTATGTAAATTTTAACTATTAAGTAACGCCTTTCGTTCGATTTTTTTTAAACACTAATATTACATATATATATATATATATATATATATATATATATATATATGTGTATGTATAAAGTATGTAAATTATAGATGTTATAGAGAGAAACCGTAATAATATATTGTACAAAATATATAGCCCAAGGAGATGCCGTTTACAAATTCGATTCGGTGTTTTAGTTTTTTTTTCTAATACTTTTTTTAATAATTAATCGTAGACATAAAAAGAAAATTAACAGTAAAATATAAATAATTATTGATCTATGCATAAATCTTTTCTAAAATATGAATTAGTAGATTAGGTATTTATTTCTTACTTTGAAAAATATTGTATAATTAGGTGCTTTTTTTTTCAAAAAGATGGATAATCAATTTATATTCTTTAATACAAATCGATTATCCATTCTAAATGTATATTTTCTGGATTATATAAATTTTTAAATGTAATATTTTTATGGTAAATTATTTTTAAAAAATAATTTAGGAAATAAATTTGTTTTTAAAAAAATATTCAATATTTCATTTACATTTTAGTATAAAAATAGACCAATATAATAATCTAAATTGATAAGAATGAATGTACGAACATAAATAATTCGTTAAATAAAAATATACTAGCACTTAAAAAATTATACACTATTTGAATATAAGATTTATATTCTTTAATACAAATCGATTATCCATTCTAAATTTATATTTTCTGAATTATATAAATTTTAAAATGTAATAATTCTATGGTAAATTATTGTTAAAAAATAATTTAGGAAAAAAAATTGTGTCAAAAAAAATAATATTCAATATTTTATTTACATTTTAGTATAAAAATAAACCAATATAATAATCTAAATTGATAAGAATGAATGTAAAAACATAAATAATTCGTTAAATAAAAATATACTAGCACTTAAAAAATTATACACTATTTGAATATAATAAGAAATTTTCTTTAGATTTCAATGCAAGTTTATCTTAATTATTGAATCTTTAAAAAGTAATCTAATAATTTCCAAATTTTTGATTTTATTTAAGACTTATCAAATAAATTTATATTTTATTGGACTACTGTTAAGTATCCAGAACTTTTTTCATCATGGATATTTTTATTTATTTATTTACAATTTACAAATTATTTTCTCATTAAGCATGAATTCATGAATACTTTTGCAAAATTTTCTTTAATTTAATAACTTAGAAAAATATTTGTGTATACTTTTAAATGATAGTAAATAATTAAATATATGTATAAAGTGTTCAGTCTAATTTGTACCAATTATATGTGTTATTGTTTTAATAAAGTTTGAAAAGTTCTGAAAATTTAAATATTTACATTTTGTCTAAAAGAAAAATATATTGCTTCATTGAGATACTTTTTAAAATGTTACCTATTTCATCAAAATGGTAATAGAATTTAATCTCTCTCTCTCTCTCTCTCTCTCTCTCTCTATATATATATATATATATATATATATATATATATATATATATACATACATGTGTTGGTTATAATTACAATTCAGAACTGATTAGTCCAATAATATTATAGCAACAAGGACACATTTATAACATTTGTATTGTAGCATGTAACATAAATCAAGATTGAAATTTATAGCCAGAACAAATTGAACGATTTGTCAGAGCATAATTATAGTGACGTCGTGTGTTTTCCGTGATGTTTTTCTATTTGTATATTTCTTGATTTAGGAACGATTATTATTATTAATAATAAATAAACATCGAGTGCGATAAATAAATATACATATGGTCACAATGGTGAAACAATTAACCGACATGATATATTAATACGATTGTATCAAATTGGGTTGTTGAGGATTTATCGGTTTTAATTTAAATATTTATTTTTTTTTTTTTGGGTAGCACCGATCAATGATATACATGAAAATACCGTGGATTATAAATTTATCATATATCATAATATATGCATTTACATATATATATATATATATATATATATATATATATATATATATATATATATATATATATATCGCCAAAAGCAACGAATATCTCCGTTATCAGATCGAACGTTTATAAGAAATAAATTATTGAGAACCGAATTATTTATATTTACTAAGCCGCATTCCGATTTATTCTAAAAACTAGAGATTACAATGTTTTATCGGTATGACTTAATTAATATGTTAAATATCTGGCTAATATTTAGTACTACTCGATATTGGAATGTAATATTTGATAGAACGAATTATTAAAAACATATGTCTTATGTTAATAAGTTTAGTCGAGTCTACTTGAACTTCTTTCATATTTACTAAAAATATTTCTATCAGAATTTTTATTTATTTCAAAATGATTTATAATCAAAAAATAAAATCGATAAAAAATAGTTGTAGTAGTTTAAGTGTGGAAAAAATATTATCAGTAAAGAAATAAATCAGATTTGAATTTTCTAAAATTACATATATTGATGACAATATTTTTAAAATGGAATTATTTTTAGTGATAAATATAAATTCAAAATGTATAAAAATATTAGATTTAATAAGAAAATACTTTCAATCAATTTTAAGTCAAGAAAATGATTTTATCATGAATTTAAAGATATATATTGATTACTGTGGTTGGAAAAATTCATTTTATTGAAAACATTTTGGATTAATATGTTTATATTAGTATTAAAAATATATTTTTAAGATAAAATACATTATCAGATATTCGCCCTTTCAGAAGCTAGAATTTATTTTGTACCTTAACACATATTCGTCGGGTAACTTTTTGCACCGTCATTCACCAAATGCCGGCATTTTTTTACACTATCTGTAGAAATGATATGGTCTATATAAAACTAATGTAACTTGTTAGAAATCATATATTTTTCAGTGAAATCTTGGAAAATGATATAAAACAAATTTATCTTTATATATAAATTTTTATTTTTTTTTGGCTTTCCTTAGTTAAAAAACAATTAAATTCATAAAAAAGTTTAAATGAATTTCTAAAAACACAAAGTTATTATTCTCTTTTTTTTAGATGAAGTACATTATTTTTGAGTCTTTAATTTTATAAATAATTAATAATTTTTCAGTGAATGGTACTGTTCAAAACATGTACCAGTATGAAGGGGAATGTTGCAAAAGTCACATACTGTCACTATCATTATTATCAAAATTAGTTTGTGAAAAATCTGCCTCACAATCAGATAAAATGCCTGCATATATTTCATTTTTGTCCTCCATTTTAGGTATATTTTATTATTTGATAAGAAAGGGTAAAAAAATTAACAATAATACAACTAAATTTGTTTAGTTATTCGAACACTCGAGCGCTTAAACTTTGAATAAAATTCTTTTATACCCAATACCGACTTATACAGTTTTACTTTGTTTTTGATTACATTTGCACCGTTATGCGATCCAACTGAAGCTAAAATCAGTTTTCTCATGGTATTATCTCTGTTTGGTTAAAATTATAATTTAATATACTCAGAATTAAGAGAACAAAAATCAATTATTCTCTGTAATATACAAATGACAAATTTTCGTCATTTGGCTGTGGGTGATTCTCTGGAAGATGACGAATTTTCGTCAAGCGGACGAATATGTGTTAAGTACATTTTAAATCTTTCTGACATTATTCGAACATCTTAAGAGTTCATTCCATCAAAAATCAAAATTTCTATAAAAAAATCATTTTGATTTAAAATGTGACTGAAATGTATTGTAATTTTATCTAACAATGATTTTTATTGAAAAATGACTCGATACTAAAATAATATGATATTAAATCTATTTTGTTTGGCATAACATAGTGATCATTTTTCACTCAACGAAACAATTCAATAAAAAAAGCTATGCTCGATATATCACGAAATCTTTGCACGTATGGCAAAGAATAAGAAAACGAAAACGAATTAAGATAAATTGATCACGACGAATTGTAGAAATATTAAAATTCGTGATACGCGCGTGTCGTTCGCAACGTTCTTGTTACGTGCACGTGAACGTGTCTACATACATGAAAATATGTGAATATTAATATGAATATGTACACGTATGTGTCTGTGTTTTTGTGAAAGAGCGTTGGCGAAGTTCGACCGGATGCTGCCGGCTTTGATCTCGATGACTGATTGAACGGACAACGGACACGAGAAACGCGATGCTGGACGCCACCTTCGCCGCTGTTGTGCGCTATTATTGTTATTACAAAAGACTCGATCTATAATTTAGATTCATGTGGCTTTGATCGATGACACGATTGGTTTTGTGCACGCGCGTGTGCTATTTTATCGATATACTGCCACGTGTGCATGTTTTATCTAGACACTACATGTCTGTTATATAACATTGTGTAATAAATTTAGATCAAATTACTATCGATTTAAATTATGAGTTTTTCAGGTCATTATTTAATAACATTTTATATTTAAACAATTTTAATTAATTCTAACAAAAAAAAACTATTAATCATTAAAAATTAAAATAATAAAATTATGCAATAAAATTAAAAACACAAACACTATATTTAAATTTGCAATTAATATGTTGGATTTTTTTATAATCTATTAAAATATTTATCAAAATGAATAATACTCATATGTAATTAAACAAAAATATGTATTATATCTTTAATCTTAATTTTTAATATATTTAAAATTGATGGAATATTCATGATAAATAATTTATATACAATATGATTTATCGTTTCCTTTTTTATTAACCTCTAATTAAGCTCCTATATTTTATACCACTAATTATGTAGAAAATTTGTTTTTACTTATTTACTATTACTACTCTTTAGTACAACAACCATTATTGGGCTTTATATTCTCTGACAATGACAAATCTTTTTTATCTTTGAATTTCGTGACGGTTCCTGTTTTAATGAGATGTGGTTTTAAATCCCATGCTTAACCCCCAATTTGGAGGAGTTCTTCGACTGGAGATCAAACGTAATTTCTTATTGATTTATAAAAGTAAAATTTATTTATTCAAAATCATTTTTATTATATTGGTATTTATTAATAAAAATATATAACGAATAATTTTCCAAAAATATATTACTGTTATTGTTAGAAAAATAATTGTATAAACATATTTTTCAACAAAAATATTTGACAACTTTAGATTTCAATCATGAAATACTTTTCTATATAGTAAATTAAATATAAACTTATTTTATGCTTAACCAGTTGTGTTGGTAATTAATTAACATGCACGCGTGGCAAATCCGTCTAAAGCAATTCGCAGCGAGTTGGTATTTGAAATCATTTTTTTATAAAGTTTTAGACACACACACACATTAACATTATAGTAAAACTCTTAAATTGATTAACAAATTTATTAATAATTTTTGAAAAGGAGTATTTTTTGGGTTTTGGTACGTTTGTTATTTTACCGAATAGAATAGAGGTATTAAAATATTCCATATCCATTAGATAAAAGAATATTTTTCTGTAACTTTTTACAAATTTTCTCATTAAAAGAAAAGATGATTAATAGCTATCTTGCAGGTCTACTCCATCCATAATATCATTGTAATCTAAAACTATATTAGGTTTTGTAATGTTTCCATTTTGGTCTGTATAATTTCTACATTTTTTCTTTTTTGTTACAATCATTTCTGCTTTGGAATGTTTTGAAGAAAGTAAATATATATC
Organism: Neoneuromus ignobilis; assembly: GCA_029203775.1. Classification (NCBI taxonomy): domain Eukaryota; kingdom Metazoa; phylum Arthropoda; class Insecta; order Megaloptera; family Corydalidae; genus Neoneuromus; species Neoneuromus ignobilis. The sequence continues at coordinate 37,535,942 of CP092089.1, read as the reverse complement.
TTTTTTGTCCTTCCATTTCACAGCTAAGATACCATTGTAAGATCTTAAAAGAACTTAAAATGTTTTTAATTTTGTCGCTGCGAGATCTTTTAGCATATTCTTTCTATTAGATCTGACTGTTCCGATAGTATTAATTTTTTGCAAATGTAATTTCCGATACAGTTTTGGTGACGAATACCAGTTATCTAAAAAGAGGCTGTGTCCAAAATCAACTAAAGGTCTACATAAATCCAGTACAACATTTTCTGATGCGCTATTATCAGAATAAAATAGTTCTTTGATAAAATAGTTTTTTTATAATAATAAAAAAAAATTATTGTGATTGTAGTTATTTGATTATTATTCAATAAAAATATGTAAAATTAATGAAGTTCTACAAAAAAGCACTTGTATGCCTTCAAAACAGAAGTGTGACCTTAGTCAACGGAAAGTTGTTGTTGAGGTTTATATATGTTTATAAATTTTGGTATAAAAGAATTTATTATTAGCAAAATTTTACATAATCTGTCAGAATTATTTGTAATGTATGGCATTTAATGCACAGTACATAAACCCTATTTGTACGTCTTCGGAATTTCACGAGCAGTCAACAAAAACCATATTTTTATGTCTCCGGACGTTAATGTGTTAATTAATCATTCATATAGAATAATATAAGTAAATATTTGAATATCAACTAAATGCATTTGTAGTAATAACCTTTTTTTAAAAAAACATAGGTAGTAGCGGATCTAAATATCGAATAGCATTCTGTTGATTTTCAATGTATCATTTAATCTATAGTATTTGAAAGGGAATTTAATGATAAGAGTGTGATATCATCACCGAATATTTTTAAGAACGCAATTGAAGTGGCTAAGATACTAATATCTGTTGAGAAATGTTTAATGTACATCAAATGAATAGCACACAGCAGGTAAGTTCACGTTCTTGAAAATAAATACTTAGATTTAATGTAGATTTTAAACAGCTCGTTCGAACATAAATCTAATCACTAAGTATCATACATCCACTAGACGGGTTGATAACAGCGAAACATGGATACACAAGTGTCATTTGTACGAACGTGTGGAGAGCTTTAAGAGTGTAATGAATGTTCACTAATATCCATACATATTGTTGCATTAAAGGCTTTCACAATCTAAAAACGTCGAGACTTCTTGTCGTCAGACACTTAAATACGGAACGCACATGTTCTGAAACGTAACGAAATGTATTCGAAATATTTTAATTGGTTCTATGGAAAAATAACAAAAAACATAACTACAAAAATGTAATTTATTTAATTGCGATTATTTTTTTCATATTCTTTCTTCTTTAACTGTCTAATTTGAGTACATGCTGATATGATACAAAAAGAGATGATGGGTTGTCTGTCAAAACAATTCGGTAATTTAGAACTAGTAGTGCGAAATAAATTTCGAAATTTCTATACTCATGATCACATATGTATATATATATATATATATATATATATATATATATATATATATATATATTTATACAAAAAAATACTGTATAATAAATATTTTTTTTATTTTGTCAAAGCATAATCTTAATACTTATTTCCTTTGATAGAAATTAAAACGAAACAATGTTAATAAAATATCTTCAATTTTTTTTATTTTCAGTAATTATATTTTTTGAAATATATATTGGTTAAGTATGATCAAATAATATAATAAAATATTAAATAGCGGAAAAAATAAAAGATTTTTTAAATTTCAGTCAAAATACTTTAATTACTTGAAACATTGATCTTTCATAAAATATAACGTATAAATATTTTAATTTACAAATAGTAATATGACGAATTTATGAAAGCATATATTATGTCAATTTTCTAAAAAAAAGTTTATTATATCAATAATTGAGATTTTATTACACCAGTACTATAAAATATGAATTAATACCATGTAAACGGATATATAATCAAACCTAATAGGTTGGTTGTAACTAAAAATTAAGATTTTTTAGACAAAAATATAAATAAAAAATATTCTAAATATATGTAAATAAATTTTAGTGAATAAATATTTTTTTTAATATTTTTAATTTCTGCTTAAAATTATACATATCATGTACATCAATCTAATATTTTATATATGTATATATATTTAAAAAGAAAATAATAAGTTTTGTTAAAATTTTGTTTACCGCATAGAAACTAGTTAACTGTAATAATTAAAAAAATATTCAGAATGAATGAATCAATGTAAACAGTTTGATAAAAGCATACATTATTTTTATTACTGAATAATATGACTAAACGTAAACTTATTTTTAGACTATGAAAACTACTGTATAAAACGATTATATGAAATATTACAAGATTTATCTGTACACGGATTTAGTCGGCTGAAAAATGAATTCGAATCAATTACGGAAAGTGATAAGACATCGCACAGAGATAGTACTACATGTCCTGTCGCGAATGCAGTAATATCGTATGAAACAGATATATAAGTTTATTGTATAAATTTATTTTAACTGTGAACACCAGTCTACATATCCATATATTCATACATACAAACATATATATATATATATATATATATATATATAGATGTATGTAAATAGACATACAAATAAATTAATATTTGTTAAGATATTTATTTTTCATCAAGTCAACTTTATCAAAAATATTGATGTTTTCAATCTCGAGAACAGAAGTTTCTTGTTCAAATAAAAGAGACAAAATTTCTAATAGAATGCAAATAAATACATTTAAAAAGGAGTGCAATAAATCTTTTATATATATTATATATATATATATATATATATATATATATATATATATATATATATATATATATATACATATATATATATATATATATATATATATATATATATATATACATATATATAGTATATATATATATATATACATATACATAATATATATATATTAGCATAGTCATTATTGCGTTCGAGCACATATTATTATAACTGTCGAGAAGGGAGTAAACCCCGAATAAAAAAATGTGTCTTTCAAATACCAATATATGTTAGCATTCATTATGGCTATATATATAGTAGTGGACTGATGTGGGCGTTATATAATGATGTCGATTTTTTTTCATATTTAAAAAAAAATGTTTTTGTCAATACATCATATATATTTTCATTTATGATTCTCAAATATAGATTTTAAATTTCACAATAATTCAGTAACCATAGGCAATATAGAGGAGAGTAGAAAGATATATTGAAAAATAACACATAGAGATAATGTGAATGACATGAATTATTAATTGAAAATAAACAAGTATAAAAATCCAAAAAAAAATCATTAGATACATAGGATAGAAATTTGAGAAAATTTGTTGGTGTGGAATATAAAAAAAACGTATTATATTAGGTTGGCAAATATCTCCCTTCCGCCTTCTGGTCTTTTGAATTTATATTGCCAACCTAATATTATAACGAGTGAAAAATTTTCTAAAAAAATTTCACACAACAGTATGGAAAGAGGCTGATGATAGTGAATATTTTATATATATATATATATATATATATATATATATATATATATATATATATATATATATATATATATATATAATTAACATGTGATAAAATTAACGAGCTGGAGATTAAATATAAAAAATGTGATAGGGGGCATACGCAGAGTATGATATTTTGTTTAAAATTCAGTTTAATTTTAATAAAATCATTATAGTAAAAAAAATATAATTTTATTTTCAAGTGAAATTTATAAAATGATTTTATAGTTTGTTAAAAAGAAATATTAATATCTCTTTTTGTTACCCCAACATTCATAGCAAACATTCTAGCAATCGATCAATATTACAATATTCTTAAGTATTGTTAACCAATAAATCATTAACTATGTTATATTTTGTAACATTATAATTTTTTTAATAAATATTTAAACATATGAATACTTTCAAGAATCACTGAATATGTAAAATACATATATATGCATAAATTTACACTCACACAAATAAATATATATATATATATATATATATATATATATATATATATATATATATATATATATATATTGATAAGATAATAAACTTAATTAATAATTCTGTCAATGCAGTAGAGCAAGTTAATCAGAGTCATTTATTACAGTTAGTCAAGAATGTGCAACAACATTTGTTGTAAAACGACGTTCGACAGTCAGTAGTGTAACTTCGTCACGATACCATGTAATTACTCCAACTGTTTCGCTCCTGTATTGAAATATTTCTATTTTCTTAGACTTGAATGAATATTAGGAGTACCGTTATTCTTCTAATTACAGATTTTAATTATAGTCATTGAATAAAAAAAATCAGAGAGATGGAATCGATCGAGAATAACGTATTTATCGTTACTGATATTATTGTACGTAATATATTACAATAACCGGTCATATTATTTCCTGATTCACTCACATACACACACATATACACACACACACACACACACACACACACACACACACATATATATATATATATATATATATATCAGTGAAATTGTTAATCCTACTAAAAGATATTCAAATAGTACAGAAATACTAATTTATGTGATTTAACAACATTTGAAATGAAATAAGAAAATTATTTTATCTAGTGTGAATTTATCGTTTCATTTATAAACGAGATAAGCATCAATTCATGTAATAAACTATATAAGTATATATCTGCTCAGTAAGTTATATTTCAATCATTTTTTCGATATTTTCCAAGAAAACGTACACATTTGCTTTTAATATATTGGATGAAAATTAAAATTTTCAAATAGAATATTAAACGTGTTCTGTTGTAACTATATTAAATGTTTCTCATTTCTCAAATGTGAATGCAGATATTTAATATTATATATATATATATATATATATATATATATATATATATATATAAATATGTATATATAGATATTTGCTTTTTTAAAAAAATGTTAATAAACAAGTTAAATATTTATATAGTTAGTTATATGACAGATACTAATTGCAATATTTATAATTTAAATATTTTAAAACAGCATGATTTTTCAGATATTACAATATTTTAATTTTTTTTTCATAATCAAAAATTATATATATATATATATACATTGTAAATATATAAACATAGTGTCATCCAAATGTGACGCTTAGATTTGTGTTTTATTAAAAAGAAACAAGTGTATAGTTTATTTTGCTTCTTTTTAATAAAACACAAATTTAGGTGTCGCATTGGATGACACTCTCTCTCTTTCTCTCTCTCTCTTTCTCTCTCTCTCTCTCTATATATATATATATATATATATATATAATATCAAAAATATAATAGGATTATTAATTTGAAACTGCGTTTGAATTTTCCACTTAACTACAAAACTAACAATAATTTACAGCTTTTAAAGTATTAACAAACTGCTAATGGAAAGTGACTTTTCAATTACCACTTATCTTCATTACATGTCTATACATCCATATGGATATATATATATATATATATATATATATATATACATACATATACTGAAATTTGAATGTAATACAACTTCACAAGCTCTGTAAACACTCATCGCATAATGTATGTTCAAAAGTCGAAAACAGCGGCGTATAACTAAATAATACAATTCATACGACAACGTTTGTATTCCCATTTCATGAGCTAAATTACAAATTCGAACATAATTTACAATAACGAGTAGGACGAAAAAGGACCGACCATAATTTTCAGGTTATCGTCATATCACTGCGTCTCTGTTTTGAAACAGAGTTCGAAACCGTACACTGCACACATCCCGATGGTTTTATAATAACTTTACAGCACCTTCGAGCCGTGTAGGAAATATATTCTACATAACTTCATATGCATATAAATTTAATTCTAGCAACGAACAGACACTCATACACGCATAATAATAGAATATGTATTGTGTGTGCGTGTTCTAAATATGTTTCCATTCTCTTTCTTCCTCACGTACACATAAACGAACAATGCTCTTATTTTAGTTTGTAAAGTCGTGGATTAACTGGTTTTTGTCTGATCTACTCCTCTGGGATATTTTCACGGTTTATGCATTTTATTATATTCTGTTTTACCAACGATATTTTAATTATAGTTGAATAAAATTATGGTACGTTTGTAGTTTCTTATTAATAACGATGATTTCCCAATGATTTACTTAAATAATGGAATGAGTAAATATTTCAAATGAATTAAATTTTATCAGATTTGCTTAAAAAATAAAATATGTTCATTCTTCAAAAATAATAATAATTAAATTCAATTTCAATTACGTGTCTATTATTCTATTTTAAAAAAATGCAAATTAAATTAAATTAATATTTAATACTGATTTACACTATATTTTTATCTTATTATTTTTGAAATATCATCTATTTTAATTAGTTTATTCAACAGAAATCTATTAATATAAACTTAATTTAGTATGTACAATATTTAACAGCTAATAATAAACTGTAGATTTACTTGAATAAGTGAATTTTTTTTATATTTTTTATTTCATAAACATATATCAGTACTTATTTAGCAATATAAATAAGTAATAATAATTTTATTATAAGAACAAATTGTGATAATAAAATTATAGAAAGTTTGTTTAATATTAATATTTTCAAACAAATTGCAAGAAATATTACAGCAAGTTATTACCATCGACATAAATTACCTTTATATTGCTTGAATGAAGATCTTATCTTAATATATTAAACTTTATTCAAATCATATATATATATATATATATATATATATATATATATATATATATATAATTTCATACAATATGCCCTAGGACTTGAAAATGTTTTAATATGACTCAGCATCTATAAACATAATATTAGAAAAGAAAAATAATCTAATCGAAAAATCATAACAATTACGACAGTAATTACATGTTATATGTTTGAATATGTGAAAAGTGTCCTCTGCTTATAAATTCTATTCACTGTCTGCAGAAGAGCATTGCACTCATAATCGTAATAAAAAATACATAAGTAACTTAATTTCAACGTTAATAGTATAATTAAATATTGCTCTAATATACAATTCTCTATGTATGACTATGGACTGGTTAAATTATATTTAGTAGTAAAAAAAACATATAAATTCCTCCTTTCAAAAAGTCATATAATTATCTTAACATATTCAACTGTGTTTACATATATACACATGTGTATTTACACACACAAATATATATATATATATATATATATATATATATATATACATGCTTACTAATACTATATAAAGTGTACACATCATATCTACATAATTCTCACATTTATTTTATTTACATATTTATGGATGTCCTTACATACAATTCATATAGTAGCTGTAATTTAATACCCTCAAATATATTACGTGTGTTTTTTTTATAAAACTTAACGTTAAGATTATATATATAAAGTATGGTGTGTATGTGTGTGTCTTAAACCAGTGTCTGATATTAATGATAGTCAATGCAACGAGATATGTTTATTTTCGTTTTATAACTTTTTATATTTATTCATGCTATTATAAAGGACATTATCACTATAATAATCTTTCATTCTAATGAACAACTGTACCTTTACGATTTATCAATCATAAATTTTAAAATATACTTATAATAATTTCAATATGAATGTATACTGAATATATTTAAATATGTATATATATATATATATATATATATATATATATATATATATAAATATATATATGTAGTAAAATTTCAATATACTTGTATAAAAAATATTTTTAATAAATGATTAAAAATTAATCATTTTTCTACTTTAAATTTTCTGTGACATAATTCAAAAACTCGTATTTATCTTAATGGCCATGTTGGGAAAAAAACTAGAAGTAATGATTAAAATCTTATAAAATTTTTACGTAATTAATAACAGTAAGCTGTTTAAAAATTAAGATATATGTTTTTACACAAATGAGCTATACACTATAATATTACAAGATTTTAGAAGTATATAATAATTACTTTTTGTTCACTTTATTTGTTGAAATGCATTTCAATGGTTGCTATCATTATCAGAGTATTGTATCATAAAATTGAAACTTTACTAGGTATTTATTTTAGTTAGGTTTTGCAATTCAACTCTTTGAAGATAATAATATATTGAGTGAAATAAGTATAAGCGAATCGAGAGATAATCAATAATTAATTATTGAATATTTTTATAAAATCTTGAGGTGTTGAAATTAGAGATTCATTTTTATTACACTAAGTTTGTTACAACATTAAATCAAATAGTATTTTTGTTTTTTTTTTTTTGGTTTAAAAATTAGTAATTAATATAGTACCTTCATATTTATTAAAATATTGATATATATTTTATTTCTTATTGTTTTTTTTTATTTAAAAAAATATTTACATATCAGACTAGGAGAAACAAATATAAATTGCAATATTGGTTCCAATTTTTAAATTTTTTATATGAGTTAATTAAGTTGTTAATATATATAAAATATATGAGGGTCGTTTGATAAGTATGGTAAAATTATTTATTGTTTAATTTAATTTTTCAATTTAGTTTTTCTTACTTTTTCACCATACTTATCAAACGACCATCGTATGTATTTTTAAATTGAAATTAAAAAAAAACATTAATTTGTAGGAACGAGAAAACAGTAAATAAAGTCCTGTACCGAATAAAATAGTGAATAATGATAATCAAGCATAGAAATTTGTTTTAGAATACAATTAGTTTTACAACTGAGCAGGTAAGGTTAAAACACCACCATGTATCTAAATATAGCTTAAAATAATTTTGAATGAAGAATATTATATGGGTAAATTTAAAAATATGAATAATATAAATAAAATTAATTTATATTAGCAGTGAAATAATTTATTAATATTTTTTAAGCGAATGCAAAACAAATTAAGGAGTATAAAAAAATAAAATGTTATATTAAAAAAATAAAAGTAATTATTCTTATACTAATTATACTGGTCGCTATTGTATATACAAATATTTATATAAAAAATAAATTACTATAGTTTAATGTCTATAAAAAAATCAAGGTAAATTTGTTTTTATATAAAAGAGCTACACGCTGTTTAAAAAAATAATATTTTATAATCACTCTATATAAATTATTTAAAATCACAAACCTATATATGTAAGTGCTTTTAGTCATGACAGTCACCTTAACATAAATATCAGTTTTTAATTCATAGTTTCAAGACAGTGATAAGATCTAAAGTGCTAATTGCAAACATAATTAATAATGAAATAGACAGATGTTGATAATTCTGCCATATTTGAAAATGAACATTTGTTCATAATGGAATATCTACGTAACTAGGCATATAAAAGAAAATTCATAATTTTAAACAGATTTTCAATACAGTATTATTTTATGAGACAAATTCTTGAATTGGTTTTATCTAAATTTTATTATTTAATGGGAAAATAAATAAAATTTAAACCCCAATAGAATACATTTGCAATATAAATAACATTTTATCACCTTGGATAGAACTAATGGAATGATCTTAATCATTTAAAAATGATAAGTAGACTGGATTTTTTTTGAGAAAAAAGATACTATTTTATTAACTAGTCGTAAGACCAGTCATATTATATATAGAAATGATACAGAGAACTGCAACTAACATTGATATAAAACTTAAATATGTCAGAATAGAATGCAAAGGTTAATGTTAATCTAGACATACAAGTATTAAATCAGTTGTAATTAAATAGCTAGTATGCTGAGTTACTTATAAATATGATGCGAGGTTGTATTTGATTTTTGTTACTTTATTTAATATATAAACTGTAATACTAAGCACTTCAGAAAAATATAAATCTTGTACATTTTAAAAATGGTTTTCTTTCCATAATAACCAGAAGTATGTATCAAACTGCTGATATTTGTTTTATGTAGAATTCGCACAAGTATTACACTTTTCAATAATACTTTAATATAAGTTAAACTGTTTTTATATTTTTCTAGAAAAATTATCTAATCATATATTATATTAGGTTGGCAAGTATCTCCCTTCCGCTTTTTTTTTTTTTTGTACATAGCTGCGAAATTCAAAAGACCAGAAGGCGGAAGGGAGATATTTGCCAACCTAATATATACTACAATTTTTTCCGAGTCTAATTGTGATAAAAATATTTTAGAAAATTCACCGATAATTTTTTTACTGAAATCAATAAATTGTACAAATACATATCGAATATAATTTAAGAAAAAAAAATTGAAATTTTATTAAAATAACTTTATTGTTGAAATTTTAATGAATGTAAAGAGATAAATATATTATATAGAGAAAAAATGGTTATGTTGTATTTTGAGATTTTTTGGTAAATAAAAAAGTAAAAAATTATTTAAATAAATATATATATATATATATATATACATATATATATATACACTTATATACTCAAACATATACCATTAGTCTTTCTTTATTCACAGTTAGATTAAGACTTCTCTCAAAATTCTCCAGTTCTAACGATTTAATGTATTTTACTTAGACAATTTTTCTTATCTCTCTATTTTCTCTATTCCTGAGTCTGCTTCTAGGTGTTTTTATATTTTTGAATTCACAGTTAATAACTTTTTTATTTATAATAGTTTTTCTTTTTGTTGAGTGACCAGCTCATTCCCATTTTTAAATTTTCACTTTTTTACAATAATCGTAATTTTTATTTCTTTTCAAATCCTCTCGTTTTTCTTCTTATCTCTACGTATTATTTCTCTCATTCATTTTTCCATCACATTATGCGTTTATTAACATACGATAATGAATAAATGTCTTATCCAAATTATTTCAAGTGATCCAATATTAAACATTATAATATTTTTTGGTCGCCTTAATAAGTTGTCGAATTATTTTGTAATTTAAAATTGAAATTTCATATTTATAGACAATAATATATAAAATAAATTTCTTTTATTTTTAAAAACAATTTTAAGTGTTCAAGAGTTTTCTCAAAATAGATCTTAATTTATTTTCTTATTTATTTATTAAATTTATCATTTATTGACTTAATTGATATATATATATATATATATATATATATATATATATATATATATATATATATAATTGTATGTATGTATAAATAAGAAAAGTTATAAAAAATGCATTTATAAAATATATAATTTCGAGAATAAAAGGAACAGTTTCTTTTAATAAAACCTGATGAATACTTTTATTTGTGTATATAAATCGTATTTTGTATTCATACGTTTGAACAATGGCCGAAACGACCCTTAAAAAATTACACTTGTGTATACAAAATGTAGACAGGCGTGCAAAAAGATATCTATAACGAAATCTTATAGAATAAGAAAGGATTTCTACACCACTATACATGTATAGAGATATTCGACGCACAAGAATAAAAGAATACTCAAATTGTATTCAGCTAGTGACCGTTTTTGGTTCTTGAGAACATTACTAATTGGATGAGATTTTTTCGTTTCTTTGAATTGTTGCGTGAATCAATACTTATATGGATAATAGAAATATTTTATTTTTTATACACACACAAGTATATATATATATATATATATATATATATATATATATATAAAATTCAATAAAAAATATATGTATTTTTTGATAATTGTAAAAAAAATAATTTACATATTTTATATCAAAAAAAACTTGAAAATAAAAATATTATTCAAATCTTCTACCTTCAAAAATTAACTTTATAATTTATTATAATTAATTAAGCATTGTAAATAATTCAATTTTTTATAAATGAATTACTTATGATTTTATAAAATTGTGATAAAAACAGAAAATAGCTTTTTATAGTTAAAAAAATAAAACAAAATTAATACAGAAACATATCAGAAAATATTATTTCTACATATCAATGAATAATATTTAAATAGCGAATTTTTTTTAAACAAAATTCGGGGTCATATGGATATCAATATTTATAGAAGATAAAAATTATTTCTTGTCTAGGATTGGAAATGTGTGTTTTGTACTAACAAAATTTATTTGTTAAAATCAGACATCATACTGTTTGTTAATCGAATATATATATATATATATATATATAAAGAAATAAATCAAATTTGTTTACATTCATTAGTCGAACAAGAGTATAGAATTTCTATAATAAAAACTCAGTATGCAATTATCATTATGTTATTTATGTATATACCTAACGATGACGGCCAAGAACGATAACGACGTTACTCTCGTTTTATTATTCTGTAACATTGCCATCGAACGACATTGGAGGTCATATGACTTTCTTTTGAAATTCACTGTGCGTCGTCACAACGATGTATTCATCCCACGGCCTAGGGGATATTATTCAGATCGGGTACAGGTCGACATCAAGTCGCTTTCGGGAAAAAAGATGCTTTGATATATACAACTATTAATGTAGTAATAAATAAGATACTATGTGCATGCTTTTACATAAAATATACATACAAATATGTACGAACATATGTAAAGTTTTCTTTTTTGATAACTTACACATTGCACGGATTTCAGTAAGTTAATTTGTAATAATGTGGACAAGTAATTGATTCGTTGACACAAAATTAACGTTAATGACTTATTTAAGATTTATTTCGTTTTCAATAAAACGATGATGCACGTTTTAAAGATACTTAAGTACATATTTACAACGATTTTATTCCAATTTTAACACATAATATCAATAATTACTAATAAAATGTATTTATATTTAGTATACTATACATACATACATACATACATATATATATATATATATATATATATATATATATATATATATATATATATATATATATATACGAGGTCAGACAATTAAGTAATGCGACCGATTTTTTTCTCGGTCTGTGGTAACACTGCGAACCTGTAACTCCGCCACCGTAATAGCAGATCCCTACTCTCTCGATTGAGACCTTGACCACCCTCGTACGATCATTTTTTCGCCAGCTGTTTAGTGTTTTGTAACAAAGCGCGAGTAGTGGATGTCACGAAAATGGAACAGAGAAATTTATTACTGGTTATTACTGGTGATGAAAGTTATTACTAAAAAAAAAAAAAAGTGATTACTGGTGATGAAAGTTGGTTCTTTCAATATGACCCCGAAACGACAAAGCCAACAGTGGCTGTCCCCTGGAGCACCAAGGCCAAAGAAGGCGAGAATGAGCAAGTCCAAAGTGAAAACCATGTTGATTTGCTTCTTCGACAGCAAAGGGGTGGTTCACAAAGAGTTCGTACCACCTGGACAAACCGTAAATCAAGTATTCTACCGCAATGTGCTCGAAAAATTACGAAAAAGGGTGCTCAGAGTGCATCCAGAGATCGCGAAAACTTGGGTTCTGCATCACGACAATGCTCCCTGTCACAGTGCGTTCAGTGTCTCTCAGTTTTTGGCGTCTAAAGTCATCGCAACGTTACCACAACCGCCCTATTCACCGGACATGTCACCCTGCGACTTTTTCCTATTCCCCCATATGAAAAAATTCGTCAAAGGTCGACATTTTGACTCCGTTGAAGATATCCAAGAATCTGTGACGAGGGTACTTGGAGAGGTCCCACAAGAAGTGTTCCAGAATTGTAACGAAAACTGGAAAACTCGCTGGAATAAGTGTATAGATGCGGGAGGGGACTACTTTGAAGGGGATCGCAGCGATGTACCTTAATTTTTAAATATACTCGATTTTTGAATTTTGTCACATTACTTAATTGTCTGACCTCGTATATATATAGGGTCATCCAAATGTGACACCTAGATTTGCGTTTTATTAAAAAAATACAAAAGAAACTATACACATATTTCCCTATATACCACCCTATACACATGTTTATTTTTAATAAATCACAAATCTAGGCGTTACATTTGGATGGGCCTTTATATACATACATATACATATATATATATATATATATATATATATATATATATATATATATATATATATATAAATCAAGATAAAATTTATTTAATTAAAAATTAAATTATTATAATATATTAAATATATTTATTTTTTTAATTGGATATAAATTATCACTTCAAAATAGTCAAATATTAAAAAATGTTCAATAATTTTCAATAATTACAAATTGTTCATTTTAATTGAAATGATGACAATTCCGTCGAAATGCGCATTGACTTATTGTTATTATAAACTAACAAAGTGAACAATAAGTAATTATTGAGTACTTTTTTGATATTTTGTGGTTTTGGGGTGATATGTCATTTGTATAAAAGTGAATTCGCTACAGTTTAAAAATGAATAGTAATTGGATATGAAATTTAAATATTGTTTTTATGTACATATTATATATATATATATATATATATATATATATATATATATATAAAGAGATAGATAAATATATACTTAAATACACACCTACATTTCATAAATTTAAATGAAAAAAATTCAAATCACTCACCAGTAACGAAACTGAAACTAAATGTCATTTGTAACGGTGCCATATGTATGATGTATACAATTAAATAAATACATACATACATGCATATATATATATATATATATATATAAACAAATTGCGTTTCAGAGCAAAACTGATTGGAATTCAGTATCGGTGTGCCGTTTGATCCTTACCTGAAACAAGAAAAGAATGTTAATATAAAAGGTCAACTTGTAGTTACGGTTCCCTTATTTAAGTGTATGTGTTAACACGCCTATGAAATGTATATATATATATATATATATATATATATATATATATATATATATATATATATATATGTTTATATATTTGTACTATAAAATATTTTTTAAAAATTAAATTTATTATTTAAAAAGAAAATTTTATAATATATTAATATTGGTAATTATTTTTTGTTGCTATTTATGTCAATTTACATTTTTTATAAAATTCATCTATAACATAGTAACAATTTTTTAAAAAAATAGAATATTACTTTTTTAATAACGGTATTTAAAAAACAATTTAGATAATGTATATATGTTTTTTGTATTATAAAAATGAATAATATGTCATTTTTATAATATAAATATAAAGATCTCAAGAAGATTCTATAATCATAATGAAAAGCTAATATATATAAAAGCCAATATATTTTAAACATTTTTCAACATAAAAATTGTTCTTTGCAGTCATTATTTATTTTTATAACTGAAGTAGGTTCAAATAGTATCTTTGAGTTAGTTTCCATTACCAATTTGTTGTTATTTCTTCACATATTTACAAATGTGAAGAAATTATTAAAAGAATTATTAAAAGAAAAAATAATTACTAGATGTTAAAATGAGAGAATTTAATTCAGTTGTCTAAGCTTGTGTTATATTATTTTAATTTTGAAGAAAATATTCTTCAATTATAGTTTTATTCAATTTTTGTATAAGTTCTTGAGGTTATTATTTTTTTCGTATTTTAAATTTTTATTTTCGGTCCTAGAACAACCAGATAATTTGTAGTGTCTATCAAATTGGCAATGGATACTCTAAATAACATAGATAATCATAACACAAGGTGCAAAATTATTGTATATTGAAATACAGAAGAACCTGAAGCATAGTTATAAAAGAGTTAAATTTAAGAATCGATTCTTTTCACAAATCCTAACAAGAAATAATGTAATATATTTACTTTTACTAAGAATTATTTATACAAATCAACAAAGTATTTTATATCTGTTAAATACAATTATAAGGTAAATTTATTATTCGCATAAACGATATTTTTTTTTAAAAAAAACACACACACATATATTTAAACGTGTTTATATATGTGTATGCATTTATGATTATAGATGTGAGATAAACAACCATAACAAGTAGACATCCCGACCTTCCCTAAACATTCGATAAAAAAATCTGAAGACATTTCTAATAATAAATTCACTTTTAACGACATTTTATTTCGTATTAATTGCTACAAGATTCAATGTGTTAGACCACCTGCATCGCCACCGCTCGTCACTGACGACATTCAGAATTAAATAACAGTGGTTAATGGACATCTTTTTTCGTTTTTTGGGATCTAAACGCATTAGAAATTTGTTTTACGACGTAGTGCAACACAACAACAGGCAGCCCGTTTCGTATAGACCGAATAAAATCTACGTGAAAATATAAACGAGAAAGAACAAAATGATATGGGTCTTTATACCCATACGTTTGGATAACATGCATGCAGTGGCATCCATTTAAGATAGTTTATTGGTGATTCTGTCAATGTAAGAAAGATTTTCGTTTGAGATTAGTATTTAACCGAGAATATTGAGATAACGAAACGGGTTAGTAAGTCGTATTTGTTACTATACAAGCTTTTTTTAAAAAAATACATAACCATTAAATATGAATTCATAAATGTTCTAAAAATTAATGAAGAAAATATTTCTGTAGAGTTTAAATATTTCTAGTCCTTTTGGTTAATTCATTTTTATGTTATGTTGGTATTTAGTAGAATATTTTTATTAATCTAAATGTATATGAATGTGTATTTGAAAATGAATTACTCATCCTCATACCCAACAAAATTATGAAAACATTTTAGGATTTATTAATAATTTTAGTCGTTAACACACATTTTAATAACTAAGTTATAATCAACAATAAGTAGTACTACAAAATCTGTATAATTACATAAATGATTTATTAAAAAATATATTCATCAATTTTAATTCTCTTTAAAAAATAAATAGTATATAATTTTTTTTTAATTTCATGAAATTATTAAGTAGTTATATTTTCAGTTGAAAAAATTAGAAGTTAAATTAATTTACTGCTTCTTATCTATTGTTTGCATCCTTATTTTTTGACTACATCAACTACATATACTCCTCATATAAACTATTTATTATTTACATTTTTGTATATATAAAAAATAATGTCATTTATTTAAATAAATACAAAAAGACATGAAAATGTTTCAAAAACATATGTTTAGTTATTCATTTCTAATATAATAAAATGACATTTTTATCATTTAATTTACCATTTCTTCATTCAAAATGATTTAGCAAATAAATCAAATCGACTGAAAAATTTCAAAATAATTACATAAATTTTCGTTATAAATTATCGAGACACGAAACCGTAACCGTATTCGGAAATAAAACATTTCGAAAAAACTTACTGAACAGCATTTCTTTCTTTTTATAAACCGCACGGACAAATAAATATTAATATCTTATCAGGCTTTTTTTACATATTCATGCAGAAAAAAGGCACCTAACACATATAAATTATAGTCTTCCATTAATATCAGAACAACAACAACAACACGAAACAACGGAGAAAAATGTCCAGTTGTAGAACACATGCATCTGATATGCAAATAATAATAATCTATTTAGCGAAACCTGTTTAGATTAAAAAAAATATTTGAACGAACATAAAGTGTACGCATTAGAAATCGAATTAATTATTATTGGGTTTGCTTTCGTATCGACTCTGTATTATATTTTTTTTATCAGATCGTGTTGTCACCAACGGTGTTAATTCCAACATTCATCTGTCGAATACAATCTTTCAAATGGCACGCAACTCATAGAATACATAATTTTTTTACAAACATATAATATATATATATATATATATATATATATATATATATATATATAATAGGTGTGAAACATTAAAACTATTTTACAATCTTTTAACTTGCTAAAAGTGGAGCAGTTGTATTAATTAAAATAAGGTTAATATTATTCTTCGTATATACGTGTGGCATATTCATTGAATATTTCATTTTTGATTCTATCTGACCTTTTACTGTTAAAATTAAAATAAATTTAAGAACTTCAATTTTATTCATAAATATTAAACAACCAATAAGTCATAATTCAAACTGATTTATTTTTAGTGATTGATTATAAATATTATCATGGATGTAATGCATTTTCGTTTGATCATTATTATGTTTTTTTTTTTGTTTCTAGAAAAAAATGTGATAAATATAAAAATAAGTCATATTAAAACTTAAAAAGTGAATAAAATAAGTAGTGCTTTTTAAATAGAAAAAGGTGTTTGGATTATAATAATGATGTATCGATTTAGTTTAAAAAAATTGTCAGATTTTCATAGAAAATTATATTTTTTATATTTAAAAATAAAATGTTTTTATTTTAGATTATGGCTAACCTAAAAAATCTTATTGTAAAAAAAGTTTAGTTAGCTTTTCTACAAATAATTGCTTTAAATAACATTTTTAATGATTTTCGATTAATCAAAATAGATGTTAATTTAAAAATTAACGATATACTGATTATAAATAATGACAAAAAATCCATTTAATATTAAATCATTTACCTGAAAGAAATATTTTCCTGTAATATAAAATTTTACACATAGTGAGAATATTTAAATAATTTTATAAAATACTTTTTAAATAAAAATTCATCAGTTGTAATATGGTTTATTTTCATTTTACTTATATTTTTTTGTGAATAAATAATATATAAAATTATTTGAAGATATAAAAAATCCTTAAAATATTTTTTTCTAAAAATGTAACTATTTTTTCTCGCAATATACTCTGATATTTAACTATAAATAGTTAGGAAAATAAATATAATATTGTATCAATATTTTTTTACTACTATTTCAAATTCACTCAAATAGAATAAGGTATTAACTTTCAATATTACAAGATTTCATAAAAGTATTCAATATTCAATTTTTGTTCATTTTATTTGCTGACATACATTTCGATTGTCATTACGACACTGTCGGAGCACAATATTGGAAAAATTTAAATCTAAATTTTATAATGCAGTGCTCTGATGATCATTAATGAATCAAGCAAACAATAAGTGATTATTGAACACTTTTATAAAATTTTGTAGTGATGGATGTGAGTGATTCATTTTACTCAATATATAATATTGTGTATACTCAAAATTAATTTCATAAAAATTAAATAAGTACTAAAGTAGTTAGTTTCTGATAAAATAAGTCCACTTTTAGATAGTTTTTCAAAATTAACATTTTATACAAATCTATTATATTTGATTAAATTTATATATAAATTGTTGTACACACACACACACACACACACACACACATATATATATATATATATATATATATATATATATATATACAGATATAAATTATTAACGAAACCATTCAAAGATCTTTTTTAAAATAATTGATTTGAATTTTTTTGTATATATATTTTTTTAAGAAAACTGTTGTGAAAATAATTTGAGAAAAACATATCAAATAAGATTGCGTTTAATAAAACTGCAGTATTTTATACAGAGAATTTCCATTAATTCAACTGCACGCTTTAATGTAAAAACTTTGGAAAGCATGAAATTTACATTAATGTTTAAAAACGTATACCACTTAACACGTACAAAAGTTACTGAAAATTATATATTCTTTATGGTAGATTCGTTTATGTTGGTCAGGTTTTAATTATTATTGTAATTGTTCTCATACTGTTTGTGTTTTATGTTAGTAAGGTTTTATATCTTGATATAATTTAAAATATTATATATATATATATATATATTAAATATCTTTTTATAATTATATAAATTTTTTTCTCATATAAAAAATATTTATCAATTATATTTTAAACTGTGTTAATTTTCTAAACAAATATATTTGAATAAATAATATATAAATATTTCTATGAATCAACTGAACTTTGATGAATTTTTTCATTAACATTCATTAACAATAATAATTATTTATATTAATAGATTAATTAGTATTAATTAATGTAAAATTGAATTAATATAGAATTTCGTACTTTACTATAATACTAATGCTTTGTATAATACATACATACACATGTATATGTATGTTTCAATTAATTGCTGATAAAACCATTTAAATTTAAATTCGTATTCTGTATCCCTTTTATGCTCGAATTACCTAAATTATTTACATCCACACAACAATCGTTGATTACGTTTAAAAATTAATTAAAGCTAATAACATTGTGCATACTTTCAATAAACGTATCGAGTAGCATAAATGGAACTCTGTTTTCTAGAACGAAATGAAGTAATTTCAGTTCAAACAGATTTTTTTATACATTTGAATACATACATACATACATATATATATTTTTTCAAATTCAAATAAAACGAAATTATATTTAATGTATGAAAAATTCAAATAGGAAAACGTAATAAGAAATAACAGATATATAAGCAATTATTTAAATTATAACGACGTCATTGTTGCACAAATGTCGACAAAGTCGATGCTGCGTTATGCAGAAATAACCGAACTGATACTATTTTAGATGGAGATGAGGGCTCGGAAATTTCGGTACGTTCTCTTTCTATACATAGGTTAATGTTTTATTTGATGCAACATTCATTGTTTTAATTAAAACGACGGAATGCAGATGGCAGCCAGTAACGATCCTATAAACGATAATATTCGACAGCTTTGCGATAACGATAATTGAGAGCGTTACTAACGAATACACAATGGAGCGTATTGTTCTATACTATATGATGTATTTGCGAAAGCTCTAACTCTGGAACTTGTTATTTAATAGATATATCATGATAAATATTGATCATAGTTCTAGACCAAAATGCTAAAACATTTCTTTACAAATACTAATTTTATTAAAATTATGTTTAAAATAATTCAAAAAAATGATTATTTTTTATAACATGATAGTAGATAATTTATAAATTTCAGTGAAACAGGATTTATAGATCGTAATTTAGTATTTTTGTAAAATTAAGATTCAAAACGAACATTAATAATTGTAAAGAATTATTTAAGGTATTTAGTTTACAAGTTATAAGACGATTATCCTAGATTCGAATTTAATTAATTATTTGTGATTATATTGGGTTATACAGACGATATAAACAGATATAAAAAAATCACAAAAGTAATTTAAATATTTTTCATTATTTAGAAATAAATTTGTCAAGAATTTCTTTTTTCTTTCTTTTAATAGTTTTATCGTTTGTAAAATTGAAAATATTTTCAAATGATTTAAGGGGTTATACGCACTTAGAAATTTCAAAAAATCGATTTTTTTTGCATTTTCGGAATGCACATATATTTGAGTATATTCTCTGAAAATTTGAAGTAAATCCGATAAATATTTTCGGACATACACCTGAATTTGTAAAATTTTTTTAACTATGTGTAAACTACTTCCGAAACTTCAAACGCGTTTATCTCAAAACGATGTTTTCATAGTCGGTGATCTCGACATCTCAGAAATGGCTGAACCGATCGGTCTCAAATTTTCACACAATCTTCTCAAATATATTCCTTAGGTATTGAACGAAGGAATAAGGTTTACAAAAATTATTACTATTTTTTTTAAACAATTTGGAGCGAAAATTTTAGTAAAAAACGAAAAATTTTTTTCAAGTAGACGCCGTTTTGTCAAAAATGAAAATTTTTATTATTCCTTCGTTCAATACCTGCATTAATCTATCCTTTAAAAGAATTGACCATATTTTTTGATTTCAAATAATCCAAACCGCCGATATGAAGATCACCGCCAAGCGCATTTTTTTGGAAGTCGTTCGGGACATCGTCTGCAGGAGCGGTGCACTTCAATATTTTTTTATGATCGACATGTTATTTTATTCTTGAAAGTAGAATCTATTTAAATAACCATAACTTGTAATTGCAAAATAAATACTGTTTCTAAAAAAAATTCCTAAAAAAACGTCGTTTTTGCACCTCGCAAGTGCGTATAACCCCTTAAAGAAATAATAGAATATAAAGACAGATACATAAAATAATTCAAAAGATAAAAATATTTTGATTTATATAATATGAGCTTTGATTTAATCATATTCATATTTAGGAGGAATTCGCTTGTCTGTTATCCAGGGAAGTGTTCTCTAGAAATTACAAGAAGTATATTAGCAAAATCTCAAAATAATTATTTGAAAAAAATTTAAATATATTTTTTATATTTTTAAACAAATTAAAAAACATAAAAACACTAATTTAGGTAAAATTCATTCATTTTTAATTCTTTATTCTCTCTCTCTCTCTCTCTCTCTCTCTCTCTATATATATATATATATATATATATATATATATATATATATATATATTTTTACATGTGTGTGTATGTGCCAATGTGTTCGTGTGTGTGTAATATTAATTATTTACTTTTATATCTTTCTTTCATAAATCATTACAGTATAATGAAAAATTTATTTAAAACTGATGTAGACGATTAAAATTATACGATACCTGCAATAAAACTATAAAAACTATATAATGTATCTACGTGGAATTTTTGTACTGATGTTATTCTGACTGAAATTTCATGTTTAATTTTTTTTTCATCTCCGAAGTCAACATTTATTTTTATGACGTTTTTATTGAATTTCAGTCGTAAAAAAAATTAGTTGATTATATTATGATAAGATTATAAATATGAACTGACTAGAAAAATTCTTCACATTCTGAATTTTTACATAGAGAAACAACATTACACGAATATTTGAATAAATAAAATTCATTCCAGTTTATATATATATATATATATATATATATATATATATATATATATATGTGAGTGTATGTGTGTGTATGTGTGTATATGTATGTATATATATAGAGAGAGAGAGAGAAAGAGAGAGTATATGTGTGTGAAAAAATTCTAACGCCCTACATATTGTTCTACGATTATTCTTCAAAAATATTTTAATCATTTAATTTTGTCGGTTTTTTGAATTTATAAAATAATTTATGGTTAACATGTACTTTAGTTACTTCCTTTCGTTACTGTTTAACTACTATATATTTTTTAATTTTAACATCAAATATTAAAATAAAAAATAAAGGAAAAAAATATTAATATGAATTAGTATATATAGATTTATAATACACTTATGATCAAGACTTAAGTTACTTTTAACAAAAAATATAACACTTGGATAAATTAAGATATTTTATTAAGAACGACTTTTGTATTAATTTTATTGCATATAATGCTCTTTAGCAGGAAAAAGTTATAGAAAAGACTTGCACGAATGACCTACTTTGCTGTTTTTATTAACATTTGTAGAAACTGTACATCTATCTGTCTTTTTAACTTTGATAATACTTCAATATAGTTATTTAAAATGTAGGTATTATTAGTGAAATTATCAATTATTTATTTTTAATTTATTAGAAGAGATATCCATTTTAAGTTTTCTCAGTAAATTAGTTTTTAATACTTAAACAATAATGATGTGACATTTTCGAATTAATTGAAAATAAAATAAGAATTAAAACAGTAATTTACTAATAATAATTATGAAATTTAACTTGTTATGAATTTCTCTTTATTATTTTTATATATCATAATTAATATCAATTTTTACAAGAAAATGTTTTAAACCACTCAGTTCATAAAAACATTTTCAAAGTTTTAAGGTCAAATTAAAAATTATTATAAATTAGTATGTAATTTCTCATAAATAAAAAATACCTTCAATTATAAAAAAAATGTTGAAAGATGATATTTTTAAAAGTTTGTTAACTATCAAGTGCACTAAAATATTTGGGTGTTATCAGTTTCTTGTTTTATATACGAGTATGATATCAGAACCGAAGAAAGTTTTTAAAAGATAAAAACATACATTTTTGTAATGACAGATCATTTTTCAAATAAACAGAATGGTAATGGACTGTTTATAAATAATTAAGTAGAATATTTCTTTTACATATAAGAAGAGAAAATATTTTTGGATATTTTTTAAATAAAAATCATATTAAAATTTAGTTTTCTAACTGATATTTATATAATTAACATAATTAAAAAGTAATTTATAACAAATTGATTTTTTATTTTCTACCTATATTATTTAAGATTAATAACTGAGTTTATTTATTTCAATAAAATATAATTTAATATTTGTCAGTATTTTTTAAAATGAATTAAATATGAGTTAATATGTATTTTTGTAGTTTATTTTGAAGAAATATTTTATTATATATAGAAGAAAAATAATCCACATTGTAACATAGTTTATCTAAAATTTAATTTGTTTGTATGTATTTTTATTCCAATTTAATTATTACTAACTTTGTACCTTTTGTATTATTAGTACTAAGTATATTTCACATAAATAGAAAATTAATATAAAAAATAATTTTATATTCTCTTCATTTTTTTAAAAAAAATTTGTAGTGTATAGAAAAATAATACCACTTTAAAATTCAATATAAGAAAATATACTTATTATACATCAGTTTAAGACACAAGATACTTGTTCATTGTTATTAATATTAGTAGAATTGTATAATTTTCAATTTTATTTCATTAGTAATGTTTTTTATAAAAGTATTTTTTTAATTATTTTTTCAATTTTTAGTTACTTTTGATTATTTAAAATACATGGCTAGGATTAATTCTTTGTATCAAGTTGTATTTTACTAATTTATTACTTGTTTTATAACAACTATGAATTTTCATTATAAACCAATTTTAATATGCTATGACTAACTTATTACCAAAACTAGTTATTTAATTCTGCAATTTTTCATATAGATAATAGCAAATTATTTTCTAATTTAAATAAACCGTTCGTTACAAACAGACCGCGAAAATTGTCGTCATAAATCTCCGATGCCCATACGTTAGAAAACCAACAACGTACATGTCCCGATCGAATATTTCCCATCATGTACGTTTATATTACAATAATATCAACCTACGGATTATGTATCATCCAAAGTAATAAATCTATCGGACGTGTGCGTGTGTGGAATAAATATACGTAAATGTTTTAATAACTAAAATTCTTAGAAGTCAAACGAAGATCTGTTTTTTTATTGCACCGTCGTTGTTGGATGAATAAATAATAATTAAATATACGTAGAAGGACAATAAATTTACGGACACGTGTAACTTTATTTTTTGTAGTAACGATTTCTTTTAGAAAAAATGCGATCAGAATTCAATATAAAATATTTCAATTTTTTTGATTATTTTATATATATTACATACATAATATTTGAATATAAAAAAAATGTTTAAGTGGAAAAATTTCGAAAATATATAAACGGTTTTTCATTTTAATAAGCATTTTTATTTACATTATATTTTGAAAAATATTCACTATTACAGTTAGTAGAATTTTAAATTATTTCTTACATAAAATTTTATGTATAATATTGATTAAATATAATTAAGAATTATTATATTTATTTGAAATTTATTAAAAAATATTTATAATATCGAACAAAGTCTAATTTACTTAACATTATAATTTACATTTCAATAATTTCTAAATTAGGAATTTAAAAAATTGTAATTTTAACAAAATATAAACTTTTCGTTTAAAATATGTTTTTATACTTTGAAATATTTGATGTTAATGAAAAATAATAGAAATATAACAGATTTATGAAAAGGTTTTGTTTTTAAAATGTGCATTTAAATATAATAATAACACAATTAAAATTTGTTTTGTCTGAAAATCTGTCGGAAAAGTTTACCTGAAAATCTTTTTTCCATATTTTGTTAATTTTAATATGTAATAAAATTTGTACATTGGTAATTCTTGGAAAACTTCGAGAAAGTTCAGAAATGAAATTTCTTTATCTTTATGTGAAATTACTCCATCGCAAAATTAATGTCATTAATGTTCATGCTACTCTGAATATGAACACGATTATCTCTGAAACTTAACAATTGCAATTGCGAAGTGGTGTGAAAATGTTAACACAC
Organism: Neoneuromus ignobilis; assembly: GCA_029203775.1. Classification (NCBI taxonomy): domain Eukaryota; kingdom Metazoa; phylum Arthropoda; class Insecta; order Megaloptera; family Corydalidae; genus Neoneuromus; species Neoneuromus ignobilis. The sequence goes on along the minus strand of CP092089.1, from coordinate 37,510,355 downwards.
TCATCACTCCATAATTGTAATTATAATTCTTGGAGATAATTGTTCACGATCAAAGTAAATTAATGACATTAATTTTGCGATAGAACTATTTTATATATACATAAAAAGATACAACTTGAAATGAAAAAAGGTAATCATCTTTAGGTAAAATGTTTCTTGTTTTAGGTAAATCCTGCAAAATTTTATATAATACTTTTTAAAAAAAAAACATTACGGAAACTAAAAATACAAAATGTTGATCAGTGTGTTATAAAAAATGAACTATATTTTCTTACTGATATAAATATATAGAAAATTGTAAAAAATATTACTCTCATCATTATTTTAATTATATTTATAACCTGAATATGAATTTAAAATCTGATAGTTAATTATCCTGAGAATTATTTTATATAAATTTATTGGACAGGTGATTTATATTTATTTATTAAAATCTGAATCATATTATTACTGATAATAAGAAATGTGTTATTAGTGCTCAAAACTGATCAGAATTCGAAAAAAATCATGATACGTTGTTAATGAAATAATTTGGTATGATTTATTATATTATATTCAATTAAGATAAAATAATTAATTCAAAACGACATTGTTAATAGTTAGATAAATTTATTCAGACATTCACAATAAATTATTCATACTTAATGAAGAGTATTAGAAAGATGGCATTTTCTATTACAATAATGTTAAACACTTCACATTACAATAAAAAGTAATAAATATTGAAATAACTGTTGGACATTCTTGATATTTAGAATATTTTTTGATTTAATGATTTTATTATTTATTCTGTTCATTGTAAAATTCTATAATAGTAAAAAAAAAACTTATTTCAAAGTATGCCATAAAAGAATACATAAAAAAATTGATCTAATCTCTCGAACTTTGATAAGAAAGAAATTAATTTATTTACTGAGTTATAAAATATTTACCAAATATGTATATATATATATATATATATATATATATATAGTAAATATTTATATATATATAATATCCAAATTAGATTTCTGTTTTATTAAAAGGAAACAAAAGAAATTAAACACATGTTTCCCTATACGCCATCCTATACACATGTTTCTTATTAATAAAACACAAATCTAGGCGACATATTTGGATGACCCTATATATACATAAGGAAACGAGTATTTCTGTAAAAGAGCAAAGAATGTTTAAAAGAAAAAAACTCACTACAATGCACATCGACATAACTGACACGACCGTGTACTATATTATTGCGGACATGTCTACAATCTGCCAGCAATAATCATAACAATCAAAATTGACGACAACAATAATTTTGCCACGATCGATTCAGTATCAGTATACGTTTTGCTCTTCCGTGATAGGAGTGTTTGTAGTAGTATAGATCGTCGTGCGATTTTCACTCTTATATCCGATTTACAGTTCGTCGTTCATTGCGAATATACGCTTTTGCAACACCGCTGTTCTTCAATAATACAACATCTGGTTGCTGTAGATCCTATTTGCTTGTTTTGTAATTATTGTTTAACTATGTCTCGGATGGATTCATGGCTGATGTTGTATGGCATGTAAATACACAGATCCGTATTCGTGTTGATAGATGGGGAAATGATCCATGAACAATTCAATGTTAATAATAATTATACTTTCTTACAATATCGAGTGTGAAGTTTTATATGGGCGTTTAACTTCTTTAATAAGCAAGGAAACTATTGAGCTGTAACGATTGGTTAATAAGAAAAATTCAATACATTTAAAAAAAAATACTAGTTGGAGAATTATTAAACCAAAAACTATTTTCAAATAAAATACAAGTGTATTGATAATAAAAAAAAATAAAAAAACATATATATATTTCTAAAGTATCATTCTTTTTTTTAAAAAAATGATTTATATACATTTCTTGAATTATCTTTATAAAATTTCACCTACCATTGTATAAAAGTACATTTTAATCTTCAAGAATTACTCTTGGACACGAGTGATAGTATTTTACTAATGAAATGAACATTGTCATATATAATACTTAAAAAATCTTCACAATAAATGATTATAACTTGAACAGCTGGAGATAATTTATAACATACTAACATTACTTAACTATCTTATATAAATAATAATTCGTTTTGAGAATTACTTTTATAGCCACAGAATATTTATATAATAAGAATACATACTGTGAATAATTCAATTATTAATATAAATTAAAATTACTTTAAGTACTAAATTTTTATGAAGATAATTTGAAATCTTTTTTATAATGGCATATTTTTGATTATTTAATGGATGGAAAGAATTATATTTACTGATGAAATTAAAATATTTTGCTTTGAAGTTACTTTAAATACATGTTGATTTTTTTATGTTTTGTTAAATTATTTTTTTGAGATTTTAATTGAACATATTTTTAAAATAGCTGATTTCATATAAATAATTTTATAAGAATTTTTTTTTAATTCTAACTTAAGTATATCCTCTTAAAGAGTTTTTGTGACTATATAAATCAAGAAGTGCAAATACAAGAAATATTTTTGTCTCCTTATTAAATACATTTGTATTCAAAATATTTTTTTTGGCTCGATAATCGATTACTAATTACAGCCAATTATCAAAAATAAGTATAAATAAATGAAAATAAATAATAAAACATTAATAATTTTGAAATATATGATATTTGATTGAGTTATTAATTTATAAAGTAATTATTTATTTTCACTATTTATTTCTGATCAATTGCAATTATTTACGGTCAAATTTTAGAGTTGAAAAACTTACCATTTCAATTTCAATATCAAATTAAAAAAATATTAAGTTCAGATTAATAAATGTCTATATTCAAATATGATTTAAACCCATTTATTATTTTTATTGAATTAGACTGAAATAAATCTCACAATTGATTTAATACTAAAAATAATTTATTTCTTAACAATGAAATCGTTTACAGTATTATATTTTTTATAAAAATGTCCAATAATCACTTGTAGTTTGTATTTTTTTATATGCATTTCGATGGTCATGTCATCTCTATAGTATAATATTATAAATTCTGTAAATGTTTCAACATTACATTTTAAAAATGAGAAAATTGTTATCAAAATGTTGACTGATGAAAAGAAAAATTAATAAGTGATTATTAAACACTATTTTAGAATTTATGATAATTGAAATTTAATTCTTTTACTAAAAACATGAAATAAAAATACATTATGAATAATTCTGTATAAATAAAAATATAATATAATCAAAGTTTAAAAATTATTATTTTATTGAAAAAAATAATATTTTAAATAAAATAGACAATAATAATTATACAACAGAAACTTATTTGTTATAGTAATAAAATTAAAAATATTAAATTGATTATATATATATATATATATATATATATATATATATATATATGATGTATGTATATATTGTATACAATTCTACAAAATGCTACTAAAACGTATACTTCGCATGAACGCAACACTTATTCTAGAATATGCTCGACTATATTTACAATCAGAACGTACAAATTGCGCCATTATCTACTCAAAATACAGGCGTTTGCACTCAATCCGATGCATTAAACACAGATTGAAAAACGGAATTACCGGAATGAAGCGATGGAAAGAGAACGGACACAATCGGATTTCAACGTTTACACCATTAGACAACGAATCGTTTGTTACGACTGATTAACGTGTGCCATTAAAACCACCTTTCATCCAGACTGAACCGAGATAAAATCGATTAATTATGATAGTTGGACGAATGAACATGTATTGATATAGCTTCGATATGTGCCTATGTGATGGTAATGAAAGCTTTCTATGTGCGTGTTATTAAAATGTTTATTAGAAATGCAGGTAGGTTTTGATTTCATTTCATAAATATTTTATATGAAAATGTGATTTAAATGAAATATAGTTAAAAATTAATCAATGATCGTAAATATTTTTTTAAAAATTCTGTTTTAACTTTTGAGACAATTAAGCTTACTGTGTTGTGCTTTCAGTTATTAAACTTGTGATTGCAAGACACTTAAAAACAAAGCATACACTGTGAAGGGCTAAGCTACTGAAATAGTTGTTTCTAGGTACTTGACCATTTTTTGAGCATTAAGTAGTCATTTCCGTATTATACAAAACTCATTGAATCATGTAATTATTTCATTATATCAAATAAAACAATTTTATATTTCATTAAAGGAAGTATTTATTCAAGCATTAAAATAAGAACGAGCATCGACTGGTATATTTTACTTCATACAAATTTAATACTTAATTGTATTTTCTGTAATAAAACCAATCATTTCTTTAAAAAAAGAAGTTTAAATATATCTAAAGGTGAAACTTTCTCAACATTTTCTCAGAATTGTTTATATTGAAATTATAAATTAAAGGTTTCAAATTTTCTCTTAATTATACAAATTTTCTTGCAATGTCTTTTTAATAATTTGGAATGTTTTATGTTTTCTTAATTTCTCATTCGGACGAAATACTTAATAATTTATGTTATTTGTTATCCATTAATCTTTAATTAATTACATATATAAGGTTTTCTAATAAGAATATCAGAACTTTGACAGCTGGTGGCAGGTAAGTGATTTTTTTAAGTTAATTTTGGTATTTCAATTCAGTATAGTTTAGCAAATTATCATGAAGCGTTTAATAATTCAACAACACTTAAGAAAATCTTTGTAAAAAACTTCAATAGATTTATTTAAACAAAAGTTTAATGAGTCTATTATTTCACGAAATGGACCCATCAATTGGTCATCAAGATCATGTGATCTAACTCCATTGGATTATTTTCTATGGGGTTATGTGAAATCATTGGTTTATACTGATAAACCACAAACAACAGAAGCATTAAAAATAAACATTGAACGAATAATTTATGAAATTGAACCACAATTATGTGAAAGAGTGACTAAAAATTGGACTAATCGAATGTAATATGTCAAATGAAGTCGTGGTGATCATATGAGTGAAATTGTATTCCATCATTAATGCCATAGAATTTATTTAAAAAACTCATTAATTAAATAATTTTTATTTTATTTTCATTTAAACTTCTGAAACGCTTATTGGTAAACCCTATATAATTTTTCCATTGATATCCAATTCAAAATCCAAAGAAAAAGCAATCTTCTTTGATTCTGTATATAATTTACTATCTTTTCTTTCACTCATTTTTATGAAATAAAATAATTTCATTAAAAGAAATAAAAATATTCACAAAGTGAACAATTTCAATAATGCAAATTATTATAATCATTTTCAAGTTCTTATTATGAAAAAAAATGAAGTGTATAAAGTTGTCCAAGTTTCTGATATTACATAGTGAAAGATTACATAGAATGTTTGAAGACATTAATTGTAAACAATGGAGTTTTTGCTGAACGTAAACACTATTTGCATTTAAAGGTAAAATACTTTAAAAAATGTTTTCTGTAAAATCTGATATAAAAAAATATTTTAATAAAAATGGTGGAAAGAAGAACATTGTAAGAGATAAAAATAAATTTTATAAGAAAAATATTTTTTTAAAATACTAGATAAATATCAATATTATTGATAATTTAAGAATGAACCACATTCGAGATAATTATTTCATAATGTATGTTAAGAGTGAATACCAAAGTAATTAGAAATGAAGAGAATGATGAACAAAGATATCTTTTTGGACAGATAGTAATAACATATCCATAAGAGAACATGCACGCTAGTGCTGTCTATCACTCAATGGCAGTGGCTGCGTGCGTAGTTCGATAGATTGCTCTAAAACAGACACTAATGAAATATCTGTCTTGAACTCATACATCTACGCCAATAAACGCACTAGAATACCATACTCGTAATGTAGTTTAGCACTGTAGTTAAGTCACATTTTATAAATATATTACTACTATAATACTAAAAAAAGATTAGTTTTAGTAGTAAATTGATAGTAATTAATTTGATCCTTTTACATATCTCTAAAGTAATTCAATTACTTTTGCAATGCAGACGTATAAAATCTGATTTTATGGGATATAAAATAAGATTTTATGAACTTGGGCTTTGGAAATGATGAAATAGTAATCGAAACGTGTATTTTCAATAAAGAGTTAATAGTAACTAATTATAAAGCTCTATAATTAAATATTACGGTGCTGGAGTAATAATTTTTTTGTAAAAATAATAACTTACTCTCTAACTTTAATATGTGTTGATTTTAAACACGTTTTCTATTTTTATGAGTTATTATTTTAAAAAGTTTATGAATAAATTTAGAATTGTTTCTTAATAATTTAATAAAAATTTGAAAATTATCAATAAATTGCATTAAAAAATTATAAAATCATTTCTTGAGATATGAACGAATGAAAAATTTGTCATAAAGAAATAAATCTTATAAAAAATCAAAATTACCTTTTTTATTTGTTGTTTTGGAACTGTGGCTGATTCATTTTACACAAATGAATTTTAACCCCAACACCAGAAACATTTAAGTGTGTCTTTCGATGAAAGGCTCTGACGATGATGGCGTCGCAATCGAAATGCATCAGCCGATATAATTATATAATATATAATTATAAATAATAAATGAACAATAAGTGATTATTGAACACTTTAAATTTTTGTGGTGTTGGGATTAAAATTCATTTGTGTACCTTTTTTATTAATCCGCATTTCAATAACCATAACATTATTTTCAGAGTAGGACATTATAAAGTATAAAATTCCAATTTCTAAAGAAAAGAACACAAAATTCAAAATACACATTAATGAAAATGAAAAAAAAATGTTTATTCGATATTTGTAAAATTTCATTGTATTAAGAAAAGAGTGAATTTGTTGCGATATTAAATCAATAATAGAATAGTGAAAGATTACTAATTCATAAGTGAAAAAAATAAATCTCTTTTTATATACGACATTATATTCAACAAAACAAACAAGCTGTTTCTTGTGTGTAGGATCCCATGTAGAAAATCCATTATGTCCGCTCATGTGATAGGAGACTAATGATTGTTTGCTTTGTTTGCAACTGGTCCAGCATACAAAGTGCGCAAGTAGTGCCGGTTACATCTGCAACCGAATATACAGTGAGACTGCACACAAAAACCACATATTAGGCATATTTTCGTGCGGTTATTATGTTGGGCTGACTGATGATCATTTATCATTTTTTGACTGACGGGAAGAATAATACGATAATTGTTACACGCGAACAGATTACTCGGGATATACACATACGTATATTCAAATACATACATAAATATATGTATGTGTATTGGAATGTAATAATTTTAAGCCAATATCTACCGAATCGTCGAACCAAAATGAATCTATAGGATTTTTGTGTTACGAAAATATAAAATATTTATATAAAATACTGTTATTATTTTCGATATATTTTTCTAGTCAGTATGCGAATAGTGTTCGTGATGGTATAACATTTGTACTTGTCTTGTTTGTTACGCCCATTCTATGTCCGTGAACGGATGAACACGTTACACGAATAACTGAAAAATTAACGAGATATTTAATTGAAACGAGCGAGCAAACATAGATCTTTCGCTTAGATTTCTATTACGCGAATTAATATTATTATTAATTTTTTCTATTCCAATGTCGCCATGTCACGCCTTTTCATTTGTATCAGTTAATACGTAGGCGGTTCATATATATATATATATATATATATATATATATATATATATATATATATATATATATATATATATATATATATATATGAGGGTCGTTTAATAAGTATGGTAAAGTTATTTATTGTTTAATTTAAATAATTAATTAATTAAATTAAATTGTTCAATTTAGTTTTTCTTACTTTTTTACCATACTTATCAAATGACTCTCGTATATATACTTTTGGGAGAAATTAACACACCGCTTTAATCAATTTTCAATTTTCAGTAGATATATTCTATAGAGTGGTCCAAATGAAACTGAAAGGTTTAGATATACATTTACTTGCTTACTATCATTTACTATTCTTTACTATCCTTCAGTTTCATTTGAACTACCCTATATTTTATTGATATTTTTAGTAATTTCTTTTTATAGTTTTTTTTCTGAAAAATAATTAATATCAATTTAAGACAATAAAAAAATAAATAAATTTAAAAATATAGGTTCATCCAAATGTGACGCCTAGATTTGTGTTTTATTAAAAAAAAGAAACTATACACATGTTTCCCTATACACTACCCTATACATGTTTCTTTTTAATAAAACACAAATCTAGGCATTACATTTGGATGGCCATATATTATTTCTTATTATGCATAAATACTTGGTAAGTAATTTGTAAAGATATGCATAACGATTGAATATGATTAAATGCCATATGATGTTTTTTGTAGTTCATATTTAATTAACAAAATTGAATCTACAATATAACCAAAAATAAAATTTCGAATGATAGTTAAGAGATTATAATACTATATTTTGCTTAGTATTTGTGATTTAAAATACAAATATGTTGAGAAAATTTAAACCAGAAAACTTAGGTTACTACTATATATAGATAATTCTGAAATAATTTAAATATGTAATAGTTTTTAATACGTAATCGGGTATTTTTAAACATTAGAATAAAATCATTGACAGTAAATACTAAAAAATGGTCAACATTCTATTATGAAATATTTCTCATATATTTTTTTTACATTTTATTGTGTCAAATATTATCATTTTATTATTACTTCAAACATTATCATTTTAAAATAAATACCTTCCTAGAATATTAAAAATTCTTTAAAATTTAATTTTATAAGCAGATAATTGGATTTAAAAAAAAATGGAAATGATTTTCCTGGAAATTTTTTAAATCCAAAATCAGATCATTGCCATTTTTCTAATATTGTTTAAAATTATTTTCAGCAAAACAAAATTTCAAGCAATGAATACATAAAAAACTTATTTTTCAAAAAAAGTTAATTAATCCATCTTTAAATTTAAACTTGTTTTAATAATATTTCTGTTGAATTTCAATATGATTTATTATAGTCATATAAAATTCAGTTTGTTTTTTTAATAATGAAAATCAAACGAACGAAAAAATTCAAATTTATTACATTTTTATTATACGACAGTCGTTTGATAAGTATGATAAATTTTAAAATTGATGAAAAATTTAAAAATTTATCAAATTTTAAAATTTTATGGAATTTTTTTTACCATACTTATCAAATGACCCTCGTAAATCATATATATTAATTTCATTTTTCTAATTAAATTTAGCACTAATTACATATAAAATAGCAAAATTTAAAATATTCTAGTTGATAATTTACTGCAACGATTTTGATTCAATGTCGAATTAAAATAAATAGTTAATATGATTTTTTTTGTAATGGAATGAGTATTATATTTTTTGAAAATATTTTTCAACAAGATAGAATAGTATTTTTCTAATACTCATTTTACTACAATAAAATAAATATTTAACTTTTGCGTAGAAAAAATTGAAATTTATTGTCCTATATAATGAAATAAGTAATTAATTTGTTTGTAATTACAATTATTGATAACTAAATCAAAATTATATATATATATATATATATATATATATATAAATAAATAATAAATTAAATTATTTAAAAATGTATAATATTTATGTACAAATTTAATTCTAAATTAATTTTGATCACCAAAAATCTATACTACCGAACATAAAATAATTAATTTTGATATAAGCATTTCAATCTATTACAAAGTACTATTAAAATAACCCTTTTAATTAATAAGCACTAGACATGCAGAGTCACGTATACAAGAGAGGAACACTAAAACAACACATGGGTCCGTTGATATGAATACGGTGCAGCAGAAAGCAGCGACGACGCTTTTTGTACTCAACAGCGGCAACAACAATGGCTGCACCACCCACCCTCGAAAACCATAAGAGAGTATACACGTGCCGCGTACATTTGTGACACGTGTCAACAAGTCGTCCCTTTTATGTGACAGGTGCAAATTGTTACGAATTTTAGACTATCGGAATTCCATTTCAAAGATGCAGTAACAAGAGATTGTGGCTGTGGTACGTGCGTACAGTGTTTGGAAACGACGCGTTAAGATGACAATTTGGATATGAAACGGAAATGGTAGCTTAGATGAGAGCTCAGTTGCGTTAAGAGACTGAAATGAATGAACAATAAGTGCATTTCGCGAAGAAAAATATATGAAAAGTTATAAAAAATAATAATTGTAATTGAACTGTAACATTTAGAAATGTTATTCGGAAGTGTCTAATGCAAGCGGATTTTTTTTCATCATTTCAAACTATTGACTAATTAAAAAATACTTTTTATTTGAATTTGCTATTTAAGGAAAAAATAAGATAATTAATTTTTGTACGTATGTTCTGATTTAATAAATTATAAAATTATATAAACGACTATGAGAATATTTTCTTTGATTAATTTTATTTATTAGAAGATATTCTTTTATATTATATAAATATTTAGACTAGTATTAATATTTTAACTCCAAAGAATTCATCTTAAGATGCAGAAAACACTTTTATATCAAAAATAAGCTTTTAATAAATACTAATCTTTTTAAGAAAGTTTCAAATTCATTAAAAATTAACTCTGATTTTTTTTTAGGAATATATCATTGAATTATATTTTAAAGAAAAAGATAAATTGATCAAACATACCGTAATATTTTAATAAATATTTTAAAAATATTTTTTTAAGTAACGCAGATAAAGATGAAACAAGAAAAACTTCTAGACATTTTACATCATCGAATATGGAACAATAAAAAAGGAAAAAAATTAACGTAAATGCAAGGATAATACCAATCTTTTCAATGTATAGATAGATAATAGTTATAATTATTTTTCATAAAAAATATTTTTATATAAGAATATTCACTAATAAATATAACATATTTTTTTTTATTTCCAATATTTCTCAAAATATTTTAAATGAGATAAAATATTCGTATTATTTAAATTATTGTAAAATGATGTAGTCAAAATGCAATACGAAGGAAATTTATTCATGGTCATGAATTATAAGTTTTTATTATTATTTTTTTTTAGAAAAATAAATTTAAAATAGTTTAAAATACTTACTAAATAATTTAATTCCAGACCGTTCAACCGGAACACTAAATGTAGTTTTGAAAATAAATTGAAGGGAAAAAATGTCCACGTAATGATTTCCTCATTAAGATAATTTACCTAACTCGCTTGAAAACGCAGCCGCATTCCGCATGACTTGCAGAGCTAGCACCGGGCGGTGCAACAAAACTTAAATACAATTTAATACTAATTAGTATTATCGGGCGGCAGTTCGCTTTTGCATTGCCGTGCCTCGTTCCATCGCAACTCCGTACCGAATAACCTCCGCCCACCATCCGTCCGTTCGCGTTTCTTATTGCAAAAGTAATTTGGGGTAATTAGTGTGAAGACGATGCCACCGCTGCCGACAAAACAACAGAACAGCTCGAGGGAGAAACAAGGAGAGGTCGGGTCGCTGGTATCAGCAGCGAGGTGAACTTTGATTTTATTTCGGTTGTTTTTGAGCGTCGCGATTTAATTGTACCATTCTTGAAATTGTATAGGCGTCGAGGGCGAGCAGTCAATTAAAATATTTTACGGTACGCGGGATTTTTATTGGACATTGAAATCGAATCGTTTGAGGTTACGTTTGCGGTAGTTGCGTGGTACGGAATTCGTAACGGAATCAGTTCCGTTCGTTAAACGACATTAGCATTCTTTGTCTAATGGATCGGAAATTAATAAATGCGATTGTGGAATTTTATTTTTCTTCAAAAGAATCTTTGACGATGTTCATTTTTTGCTATAAAACATTCTTTGTCTACTTATTCTTATTCGAAATATTTTTTTCATTTTTCTTGGAAAAAGTATATATATATATATATATATATATATATATATATATATATATATATATATATATATTAAAAATCAATTGAATTGATTAATTCACTTTAGAAAGATAATATTATATTTTTATAAATTAATTTTAATACATGCTATTATTTACTAATTATGACATAATAAAAATATTTACTACATTTGTTAATAAAGTAATTTTATTTTTTTAAAATAAAACAACAATACTTTCAATTAAATACGTTTCTTTTTTTTGAAAAAACGAGATAAAGGAAAAAAACATATTTTCAATTTATAAACGATGCTTTTAAAATCCTTTTAAAAAATAATGAAATTTTAAGAAGTATTTTTCAAAATACTATTTTTCCAATAAACTTTTACAAAATTATCGTATATATATATATATATATATGAAAAGAGAGACAGAGAGAGAGACTTAACAGACATTTTTAAGTTTGTTTAAATAAATAATATTTTATTATACATTCCTTAAATATACAATATTTTATCAATAATGGTAAACTTATTAGAATCGTCATAAAACTTTTGAAAGTATTCTCAAAAAACTTTTCAAATTACTGTTATGAATAGCAGACAAAAAATTGATAGACATATTTAAATATATTCAAAATTATCTAAACACAGATTTTTATTTTCATGTAAATTATTTTATTCAAAATAAAAGTTGAAAAATCTATTGACAATTATATTTTCAATAAACAAGATTGTATAATACTGTGTTATAAATACACAAAAAAATATTAATGAAAATGTGTATACTAAATAATATCTTTAAAATATTTAAAAAAATATAAAACAGAGGAAGGAATATAATGTACATATATATATACTACAATATAATGTACATATATATATATATATATATATATATATATATATATATATATATATATATATAATGTTAAAAAAATCCATTTTTAAATTTATAATTAAATAATTTGGATTATATACAGAAGAAAAATTCTAAAATATTAAATGGCATGTAAAAACTTAAATTTCTGAATTTAATACAAATTTTGATTTCTATTTTAATGGTACGTAATTATGCCACATTTCAAATTATGATCTTTTAGCATGAAAAAATATTCTTGTATTGCAAAATTATATTATTAAAGTAAAACCAAAATTAATTAGACAATTGCATTAATTAAAAATATTTATATAATTATTAAACAGTCAGTAAGATGTTTTTTTAAATAAATGAAAAATTAGTTTGAAAAAAAATATATAATATAAAACTTGTATCATCTCCTCCATAGTATAGTAAAAAGTACTAATGATTGATATAAACAAACATACAGTTTTACTCATAATAACAAAATACTGGACAAAAATTGAGTAACCTGGGGGAGGGAGAAAGTAGGCAATTGGAGCCAAAAATCGAGTGTACCGAGTTTAAATCCACAAACATTCAAAAGACTCCAACTATATAGTTAAAGTCGTCAACACAGTACTTACTAATAAAATTCTATCAAGATCAACTAAATACAATTTTGCTAACATCAAATATTAGTTTTGGTTTATTGATTCCAATTTAATATATTTGATTTTTAGCTTTGAGCGTCTACCATCTCCTTCATAGTATTATATATCATAATTGATGACTAATACATGTTAAAGATTAAAAAAATATTTAAATAAAATATAGTGTAATCTAAATGTGACTCTTAGATTTGTGTTTTATTAAAAAGAAACTTGTGTATAGGATGAAATAGAGACAATTAGGTGTATTTTTTTAATAAAACACCTATAGGCGTCACATTTGGATGATCCTATATTATTTTTATATAATTTTGATAAATATAATTATTTTTATTTCATGATAAATACTGTAAATGTATATATCTTAATTTATTGATTTTGACAAAAAAATGATAAAAAAATATTTATATTATATAAAAAATTATTTTAAAACAAGTTAAAATAAATTAACGAGTATATATACACAGGGATATATACATTTATGTGTGTGTGTTTGTGTAAATATAAAATTTTATTACAAAATACATAAGTAATGTTCGACATGTGAAAAATTTACTGACAATAAAACGCAAATAACCTAGATAACAAATCAGTAATGTCGTAAAAACGACCTTACATATACATAAATATATAAACAAAAGGTTGCGACGTTTTATAACCATAAAGTAACGTGACGCAACGTTCACGCTTAACGACTATAACGAGCGTTCGTTTAACGACGAGATGATGATGTAGTCGTAAAACGGTTTGTTCCGTTCACCTGCTGTCGCGCGGCGTTACTGCACCACTCGGATTTTGAACGGCGCCGCCACGGCCTCTGCCCCCGTCGACATGTCGACGTCAATTTGTGCGAATGTTAATGAGCTACGCTTTATGAGGAATTTACACCGTTTCCCCCATATTGATTCGCTGTTCGCAGTATTTGCGTATGTAATCCGTGCAATAATAACAGGATTTTTTTCGTGTATGTTCCGGTTGGAATTTATTATGATTGATTTTTATTGTTGTGTGTTGCAGAAAATCAAAATGTTTAGTGCTCTTACTAAGTGCATTTATATGTTTTATTTAATTTCATCGATAAAAGTATATATATATATGAATGGCTTATTTGCCAAATCGATTAACTCCACATTTTGAATTTTTTTAAATATTAGTGTCAAAGCACTTGATTGACTCCTAACTATTTATATTTAAAACAAATTTCACTATTAATAAGGATTAACATCAAAAAAATACAAAATTTTTTTAGCCATTGAATATGAAATTATTTATTTCAGAAGCCAATCTAATTAACTCCATATTCTAATTTAAATTTTTGCTAATTTTATTAATAATTTAATCAATTGAAATGAAATTTTTGGTAAGTGGACATAGCTATTTGCCTAATGATTCAAATTTCGCCATTATCGAATCACAAGCAAAAAAAGTTCAGAATATTTTTTCGCTAGATGATTGGTATAATATAATAAAAACCAGTAAAAGGAAAGCAGCATTTCAAATAGTTCAAATGACACAGCAGGATTTTTTCTCCACAAATCCTTTAGAAAATTCTGTTATTAACAGAAAGGTAACAGTTACAGGGCTACAAGTAAATTGGTTTAAAATGCACTGGATAGAAGTTAGAAAGGTCGAAATCACACCTCATACAATTCAAGGTGACTTTAACGAAGATTCAGAATTTAATGTCATTATTATAAGAAAATGTGTAATAGGTAGACCATGTTGTTTGAAAAATATAGATCAGACTTTTTGTATCCATCAGGTAGGACTGTGACAAGAGAAAAGAAAAAAGAAATGATGGACATGTTAAAATTCATTCCTCCCATTAAACATGATTATTATAAAACTTTAAGGACAAATCAATATGGCGGGACCTCAAATACAGCTGACGAAGAAGACATGATTTATGTTGCTGATAAATCTATTTAAACAATATAAAAATAATAACTGTAATTGTAATAAAACTGGTTTATTAATTTTTGAAAAAAAAATTAATAAAAAATGTATACAATAAAGTTTTTCTATAATATAAAAAAGTGAAGATTGAATTTGATGTTTTTTCACTTGCCAAATCGATTAACTCCCTTAATCATGCAAAATTTTTAATAATAATAACGATTACTCCAAGGATATTCTATTTTATACATTTTATATGTCGTTAAATAAAAGATACAAATATAGTAATACATTCTATGATGTTTATTTGAATTTATAATTTAAAAGGAATTTTAGAAAACATAATGTATTATTTTATCACTTTTCTCCATTTATTTATGGAGTTAATCGATTTGACAAGTGAGCCATCAATACATATATATATATATATATATATATATATATATATATATATATATATATATATATATATACAGAGTGGCCTAAATGATTTTAAAGGATGTTAATCGAGATTTATTGATACATCCTTAAGTCTCAGGCCATACTATACAACCGGTTAGTGAAGTAGTGACTTGCTTCCCCACCTTGCTTGTTGAAGACTGTATCAGAGAGTTCTTCAAATTTTAATGTTAAGCATCAAGTTTAAAATTGATAACCTCATCTTATAAAAAAACCTTACTGTCTTGTAGTTTTGATTTTGTAGATGAAGACATAGGTTTTATAAGATACTGTTTGTGGGTTATACAAATATTTATATTATATTGTCTAATTTATGGACAGAAAATTATATTTTATATATTAATAATAAATGAAAACCAAATAAACTCTAAATTTATTTTAATTAAAATTATCACTAATGTTAATTCAATGTAGTACTCTCAAAAAATTCAAATAATTTTATTATTAATATCTTATAGTTTACATTTTTATTTTATAATTTATTTTTAACAAATTAAACTAAGTGTAACGTGTGAAGTGAAAAAAATTATTTCAATTATTATCAGTCCTATAATATTTTATATTGTAAATTGTTTAGTTTTTTTATTGATCTTTTGTTAATAAAATAGAGTTTTTAAACTTTAATTAGTGATTTAAAACTCAAAATTGTAATAAAATTATTTTCACTCTTATACGAGGGACATTTGATAAGTATGGTAAAAAAAGTAAGAAAAACTAAATTGAAAAATTGAATTAAATTAAACAATAAATCAATTTACCATACTTATCAAACGACCCTCGTATGTATATAAAATTTAGTTGTCTTCAATAAACATTTTTTCTGAAATGAATTAAATATTTCGAATAACACTTGCAAAAATTTTACGAAACGTATAGCATATTAAAAGTCTTCTTTATTTTTCACTAATATTTTTTTGAAATCAATTATCGATTTTACGAAAATTAGATTCAATAAAAGTATTCAAAATTATTTACTATTCATTTTATTTGTTATTGCGCATTTATATGACCAAGCAATTATCGTCAGAATGCTTCAATAAAAAAATTAATAATTATTTTTATCAAATCATCTAATATATGATTATCCATGTATATATATATATATATATATATATATATATATATATATCAGACTAAAATAACTTTATGGTAAATAAAAAATGGCAACTTATTTGCATTAATCAGATGTAATAAATAGGTAATTATTAATAATCAATTTTATAGCATTATTTAGAATATTTATAGTATTCTAAATTAGTACTCAATTAATTATTATTCACTAATTTATAACAATTCTCTAAATTTTTCTCTCGTTGGTACGAAAATAATTATATTTTTGTATGTCACACGTGTTTATTCCTTGGATAAATATTTTATTTGAAGATTTAATTAAAAAATAATATTGAATTTCATTTAAAATTTGTTTTTTAATTAACGTTAGAAAAAAACCGTCAATATACACAAGCTAAGAGAGATAATTTATGGGAATAAATATTAAATTTGAAAATTAACTTAAAAGTATACAATTTCACTAGATGCTTAAATGAAAATAAATCCAAACCGTTTCATTAACGATAAATTATTAGTTATATAATTAATTTTATATGAATTTACTTATCATCCAACAAATCACCATAAAATTACATTTCAAATCGAATTCGAAATGATGTTTTTAAACCGTGAGATGTAGAATATAAAATCGTACCGTAGTTCTGTTGACGCGTTTCTGTCACAGCAGATGCAATTAAATATATTTGTCACTCGTGAGAAGAAAGTTTTTTCTGTTCGAATAAGTTAATTTGAAAATGATGTCTGTGGTAGGTTGGGTTCTTTGTGCGTGTCCGAGAAATAATTTCCAACAAAGAATGATAGTGACTTGCTTGAAGGGAGTTAATGACACTCATCCGAACGATAATGAACACGTTACGAACCAATGGTTTGTGTGAAAATTATCAGACACCGAATTGAATTCTCTGACTAGAACGCAAAAACTTGGTTATTATTGACATTTTTTTCTAATTTCATTCAATTATGGTATCATAAAAAATGGATTACTTTTTATAGAAAGACAAAAGAAGTAAATAGGTTTAGTTTTTTTCTAATTATTTAATTTTATATAATTTAATTTCAATTATAACCAACATATAAAACAATGTATTTTTAGCAATTAGTATTTTAAAATAAATCAGATTAAATTATTATTCAAATGATTTTTGAATAATTTAAATTCAGATGCAAATAAAAATAATAATATGTTATTAATTACAAAATTCATATGAAAAAACCTTATGTAAATTACGAGAGGTATTATCAATGTATTTTAAATTAAGTCCGGGATTTGAAATTATTGATTTTATTATGAAAATAAAATACTGTTCATGTTTTAAACGTATTAATATTAAAATTATGTAAATATTATATAAAAATGTAAAATTTATGTAATAAATTCAAATAAAATCATTCTATCTGAAAATATTGAAATCCAAACTTTTGGAATTTTACTATAAAAGAATTAGTTAAAAAAAACTTCTCTTTCTTTTTATAAAAAAATATTATACTTTTGAAATTAAATCAGAAAATTATTTAAAGAAACAATAAGGAAAGTTAAATATTTTATAAAGACATTCAGATCAAAAATATTCATTCCAGAATATTCGAATTGAAATCTTTGTCAGTAAAACTTAAAGAATAAAAGTAAAAGTAAAATTTTATTCCTAATAAGAAATTCTGTCTTCTGACTTTCTGATTTAAATGTGTTTATAATTATGATATAAATATATTTGTAATAATTTTATTAATTGTCTTTTATTATTGAATAAAGTTAATCAACAAAATAATTTAAGGATTTTTAGACTATTATTTGAGTGTAACTTGAGACTTTGTTTCAAAAAAGATATCAAATATTGAATTATTTTGAACAATTATTAATCGATTTAATATTTTTGGCATGAAATAACAAGTTTTTAAATTCAAATTAAAAAAATATGTCAATGCATACCATGAACACTATTTCAAAAAAATGATAACTTATTTTTTTCTACGAATTAATAGTGAATTCTAGATAAAATGAAACGTTTTCTTAAAGAAGATGTTAACAAAATATTAATACCTATTAGGTTGATTAAAATTTAGATTTATGATACAAAAATTAATTGATTTACTAATTTAAACAGTAAATTATATAAAATATTATTACTAATTTTATAAAATCCAATTATATATATATATATATATATATATATATATATATATAGATAGATAGATAGATACATTTATATTCATATCTTTTCTGAGAATTAATACAATATTTAAATTGCATAAGATTTTTAATTAATTCAACAAAATTTTAACGAATATTAAAATGTAAAAGGTTTAATAAGATAAAAGTTTCTGAAAAAATAAGTACTAAATTAGTTTAAAAATCATAAATTGTATAGGCTGTTTTTTAAAGAGTGATAGAAATTTAAATTAAATATCTATCCAAAATTCTATTTAACCTAAAAAACATTCTTTATATATACATATGTGTGTGTATGTATGTATATATAAAATTATGATAAAGGCGTTTTTTAGTTTAGATAGAACTTTCGATAGGGATTCAATTTAAAGTTCTATTACATTTAAAAAATTACACTGTATAATGAATGTTGCTAAAAATTTTATAAAATCCTCGATACAAACACATGCATACATATATGCAAGGGTCGTTTGATAAGTATGGTAAATTTTAAAATTTATGAAAAATTTATTAAATTTTTTAATTTTGTGGAATTTTTTACCATACTTATCAAACGACCCTCGTACATATATACATACATACATACATACACACACACATTTATATATATATATATATATATATATATATATATATATATGTAGATAGATGCACGTGTTTAATCTATTAAAGTTTTACAAATTTCTTCATAATGTTCTCAAGTTAATTACGCGACGAAGTAATTTATTTTGTACACGATAAAACTGAACGTGCCCATGTACATATCCGAAATTAATTTCATCGACGTCACGTCAAGTGAAGAAATTTATAAATAATAATCATTTCGGGAGACCGCAGAGATTCATTTCGAGAAAAATTACATGAACAAATTGAACAGGAAACGATAATGTCGTGTGAAATCCAATCTACTACCGTGAACGATAATTATATATCGTTTACTGAATCATTAGACAGTGCCTCTATGAAAAAACCGTACCGCTCGCACACCTGACCAAACAATATCTGAAATTTGTAAATGGTTTATGTTTGGATGTACGTGTCATTTTGGTGTAAAACATTCGCCATCTAGAAAATACGAAGAAGTAGAAAAAATTGTAAAGTTATCATTAAGTTCAAATGATATATAATTACTTAATTTGATATTGAAACTCGATTCTGTATTTAATCTTGAATATAATTTATATTTTCATTTTTATTTAATCTAAGAAATAATTTACATCAATTGTAGAGTTTAATTTAAAATCACCATAGGAGAGTAAGAAAATAAAATTGTTTCGTAGTAAAACATTTTTATTTTAGTAATATTATTGTTAAAATTATTTACTATATGTAATAATGAAAACAAGTATATATATATATATATATATATATATATATATATATATATATATATATATATATATATATAAACTTTAAAAGACTTAAATTATCCCAAGATGTTTACAATTTGAATTTTATAATTATTAAATTTTATAAAATTTAATAAATTTTATTTTATCTTAAGAGAAAAATAATAAAAAAGTATTTTCACTTAATTATCTAAAATTATCCATTTTGTAAAACTTTCATTCTTTATTTTAGTAAAGTAAATAATATTTTATAACATAATTTTGGTTTAATGTAAAAACAAAATGAAAAATTGCCAAAAAATAATAAGGCTCTACAAGGGCAGTAGCACCGAAGAGTAATAGCAGAAATTGGTAAAATAAAAAGAATAATGGAAGATATTCAGTGTTAATATCTATTTATTTAAATAAACACTAACAAAATATTTCAAAATTCTCAAATGTATATATAGAATCTTTAAAAAATTTAATATAAAAAACATAGTTATTAATAAAAATCTCTTTAGAAGATTTCAAGAATTTTATCAGTGACAAAAAGTTTTAAAAGTCAAATTAATAAAAAAATCAAATAAGGTATCTTGAATAATTATTACTTTTTTAAATTGAACAAAGAATATAATTGTATCTATAAAATTAGACCTGGACTCAATTCGTTTTTTATCCTTTAGATAACTTATTAAAATGATTTCAAAAATAATTATTTACTATTTATTTTTACAAAGTATTTAATATAAAAAATTGTATATTTAAGTTTAAAATTCCTCAACTAACATTTATTTCATTCAAAATCTATAAAAAAGAGATTAATTTTAAATAGTTGTATTAAAAAAATATGTGGGCTGTAAAGTATGAAATATTTTATAATTAAAAAATGTGTGAGTACAGAAAGAAATTTTATGTAACAAATCATGGATTAAATAATAAAAAAAAATATCATATAAGAAATACCGACTTCAACTATAAAGAATAAATTAATTTTATGAACATTGAGCTTCAATTAAATATTTATCGAGATAATCTGAATCGTTGTTATTCAAAATTGTCGATTAAAGTGCGTGTAAAACGCGTTTGCTCCATTAATATCGACTTTTTTTCACGCCTGAACTAAGTACTAATGACGATGTTTAATATGATTGCCTACCTGTACATCAAATAACAGTAATTACAGCAAATAAACTTAATAGTGTGATGCATATTCATAATCTTTTCGTGAAGACATGAATATATTTAAATTTCATAGTAATTTGTTTAAAAGTCACATGTAAATTGTACAACTATAACATTGTTGTTAATGATGATGATACAAAATGAAACTCGACTGTTGTAAGTTGAATAAATATCTATCAAATATATTATCTGAATATTTTTGTAATAATATTTAACGAGCGTACGTGTGTCGAGATATATAACAGATAGAGACACACTTAAAATTACTAGAGCTATAAAATATAATGGTTTATATCTAATATGATAATTGAGCTGTTACGATTTTATGTAAACAAGACAATAAAAAAGCGTACAGGCGAATTAGATTCGTTGTTTGATTCCTCTAAAATTAAATTTATGCGATAACATTTCGATCGAATTTTAATTCAAATGAATGTTCTAAATTAATTAATTTCAGATATTAAATAAAGAACAGGTTCCTTAAGATCTGCGATTAAATAAGACATTATATTTTTTGATTATATTAATTGAGGAGGTAATAACAATTATAAAAAATCATAAAAATATAAAGTTGTAAAATTAGATAGGTTTTGACTATTAGAAAAAAATATTTTAAGAATAGTATTTTGAGAAGGAACTAAGTATTAAGATTCATTTAATCATTTATGGATTTATGTTTCGTAACAGAAATCACTGGAACGAGAAAATAAAAATTAATTGGTTATGATGTAATTAAAAATAAGTATATGACATATGTCCTCAATAAATTATATTTTTTTGATTTTATTTCATAACTTTTAATTATATAAAATACATTTCTTCAATAAATAAATCATTCACTCAAATACCATACATTTTTATAACAGTGTTCAATAATTATATATTGTTTACATTATTTACTGACTAACATTTCAATGGCCATGTTGTTATTTTTAGAGCACTGAATTATTTATAATAAAACACTAATAATATGTGATTATTAGACACTTAAAAAAATAAGTGGTATTAGAATGAGTGATTAATTTATATCAAAATGGATTTACTAGATTACTAAACAAATAATGAAGTTTTTTCCTTTTAAAAATAAATATGGAATCAATTAATTTAAAATTTAGATAATAACTGTACAATAAAAATATTTTATTTTTTAATATTAAAATAAATATTATTGTTATTTAATTTTAATATAATTAGTGTTTGTAAATGCAGTGTCTTAATTAATAATTTATTACATATTTGTTATAAAATTAATTAAACTGTGCATTAAAATTGTTCTTGGATGTGTCAAAAAGTCTTTTATTCCATTTAAATCATTCTTGTAAAAGAAATTTAGTATTTTAAAGATATCATCAGTCCCTTTCTATCCACTGTTGAATAAAAACCTTTCTCAGAACATTCCACTTCTAATAATTTAATACCTTTTTCTTTCATTCTACACCCACGTATTTTCACATGTCTCTAATTCATCAGTTTCTTTTTGTACTTAAAGAGTGATAAATTTTTGTGTTTTCAAAAATTAAAGAGTGATAAATTTTTGTGTTTTTGTGTGATAAATTTTAGTGTATTAAATTTTTGTGTTTTCAGACAACAATTTCTTTTGTCCACTAGGTGATATTCTATCCTTATTATACGATCAACCTATTTCCATTTTAAACTTTTCATTCTTATTACAACGTCCATAACTTTAATTTTCTTTTAAATCTATTGCCCCTCTTCCCTTCTCTCTATATACATTCCACGATGTTACTTCTATTTTGATGTAAAAGTGAGAATTATGTGAATAAATGATTCTGAGTGTTATACCAGAGGTGGCTTAGCTGCATGTAAGGCCTCTCTTGTTAAACAGTACAGTAACGGTGTCTCAGATTAAGACAGATATTCTGGTCCTCTAGATTGAGGATTGAGGCGTGAATTTAACTACTTCACTCCCGAAAAAAATCAATAGTTGTGAAACAATCACAATAGCCTCAGATGAAGAGATTTATAGGTGTAAAAGAATAGATAACAAAGTATTGGATAAAACTGGCTAGAAAGATGTTATCTAAGAGACTAAAGTCGATTAAGAGTTATAGTGCCAATGAAAATGATGTATATATATATATATATATATATATATATATATATATATATATGTGTGTGTGTGTGTGTGTGTGTGTGTGTACTAACAACTGTTTGCATTATAAACAAAATATGAAATTATAATAACACGTATGATTTATATTTTCAAATATAAATAATTGTATAAAAATGTTTTTTTTTAAATTCTTCAAAATATAATATTTCTCAAATAATTTACAGAATTTATTATCACATAACTAACTGTAAACCCCAATTTATAGTAGAACCACGGATTATTTTTATAAGATACATGCACTGATTAAGGGAACTTTTTTCACACTTTTACAACAGTGGTAAATATTTTCCCTACAGTAAATAACTAACTGCGCCCTTCATTCCCCAATGTCACGCATTTATTCGATAACCGGTAGTGTAAATTATTCAAGTATGAGTTTGACCTATATTGCGACTAGGCTGTAATTTGTTGACACGTGTTTATAACCAACATGTATTCGTGTTATACGAATATATGGACGCATATAAAAAATATAAATAAATTATTCAAAGAAGGGCTTTCCGATATTAACTTTAAATTGACACTTAAAAAAAGAGTAGTATGGTTTTAATACTGTCACAGCATGAAAATTTGGCCATTTTATTATATTACTTCCTTCGATAAGACTATAGGAATTTTTCTCTAATATTTTTTATTAACATATATATATATATATATATATATATATATATATATATATATATATATATATATATGTGTGTGTGTGTGTGTGTGTGTGTATGTATGCATAATTCTAAAATATGTTATTTACTCTACCATTATTATTACACAATTAACATTTTTGCATTATATTAAGTCATTAGTTATTTTTGTGTTAAATCACCGATTTTATTATTTATAATATTTTAAAAACAAATTTATAATTATCAATTATTTGAAATATATCTCTTTTGATTTTTAAAAAATAATTTAATAAAATTATAATTAAATACGTTGTTTTTTTGTCATTTAATAAAAGAAATTCTATTGTGTTTTGGAAATTTCAATGAAACTGATTTATCAATTATTCAATAAACATTTCGATTATCCGCTCGAAATATTTTTCATAACTTCAAGCAATATTTTCTGAATACAATATTCATTTTTGTACCAATTGAAAATCATCAAATTTAGTAAATATAAAGTTTTTTTTTAAAAAAAAATAACAGTATGGCTAATTGTTTACTTGACAATCTTTCAAAACTAAATAATATAATATAAATTTAGTAATCATATTTTTGTCCATTTTAAAGCATTTTTAATTTGAAAATTTAACTGAAGCAATTTAACTAATAAAAGAATAGATGTGTTTGAGCACCTTTGTATTTCTAGATTTGACTCTATATAACTTTATTTTTTTCTAAAATTTAAATCTGTACTGACAGTACTAATTTTTTATCAATCAAGAATGAAACAGAGAAAACGACTGAGATTTTCAACAATTTTGTATAACATAATTTACGAAATTGCTTTTTTTAAAAAAAATACAACAGTAATAACATCGATTAAAACTCTATACTGACTTGAAAGGAAATTACTTTTAAAGCTACCATTATCAATTTTTTTAATCGAATAAATAAAAAGATAATTAGAAGAACAATTTCCTTTTTTACATCAAACTACGAATATTTTGTAATCATATTATATATATATATATATATATATATATATATATATAGAGAGAGAGAGAGAGAGAGAGAGAGAGGTATATGTATAAAATAGAAATGATAAATTATCAAATAAAAATATAAAATATTCTATTAAGTTCCAAATATGATGACAATTAATGTATCTAGTATACAGTCATTCATAATATAACAAATATTTAAGTTTTCCGATTGCATTTTTAATTTAAACTAATTTTCTGTTAATTGCGAAAAAATAATTGTTAAAGTGTAGATTATTAAAAAAATATACCAAACAAAATGTAATAAATTCGTACAAATGCATTTTTAATTCAATATGCTTTGTATGAACAACGACTGAAGAGAAAAACACAAAATGGGATTTAATCGGTATTAAAATACAAACATAACAGAGACTATCTAGCGTGAACACATATAGCTCGTTAGCCGTCGAATGCATAATAAAAAAATTATCGCATTTAACCTCAAAGTAATAAAATGCAATCAGCGAATAACATGGCCGCAAATAGTTGTACTCTTCGCCTGCGGCCATCGACGATCGCAACGCCACTGTTCGGTCGATATTATCGCGTACTGTGAGTTAATAGAACTGCCCGCGGACTTTTGAAATGTTTAACGCTACATCACCACACCACACTGGCGTGTAGTTACAAACGCCAAGAGCGGCAGCTGCTCTGGTGATGCTTTTGTAGTGGTGGTACATGGAATAAACTGAGATAGAGATCAACGTTGCAAATAACGTTCAATGTAGGGTGTGAGAATCGGACGCAATTGCCGAGATGCCTACGAGCAAAATACTTTGTATTCTACGACTGATCATCAGAATGGGTGTCAAACAATGAAAATCGAATCATTTATTTATATATATATATATATATATATATATATATATATATATATATAACATTTTTGTCAATATATTAGATCAAAATTTCTTATGTTATCTTCTATAATATAAGACAAAATACTGAAACATATTCTAATTTATTTAGGTAGATGTTAAATAAATCACATACATACTTCTCATCAGTTATGAGTAAAAATTGACATAATAATAACATATATAATTAATTCTTAGAAAATATGAATCTTAAGGGGGAAAATAGGTGTAGGACAGCGTTTTTGCAGTGATTTTCATGAATTTTTTTAACACAAAGAATTTATACAATTTATTGATATTGTGAGGCCATTTTATACATATATTTAACCATTTGCTGGAATGACGTGCTATGTACGTCAACTGCTATCTGTACCAAATGTCGATAAGACGTACATAGCACGTCGTGTGATTTTTGCTAAGTTAAAAAAACATCGGAGTTCAGTTAGCAAGTATCACACTTCTGTTTTGAAGGCATACAAGTACTTTTTTGTAGAATTTCATTAATTTTACATATTTTCATTGAATAATAATCGAGTAACTACAAAACACAATTTTTTTTATTATTATAAAAAACTATTTTATCAAACAACTATTTTATTCTGATAATAGCGCATCAGAAAATGTTGTATAGGATTTATGTAGACCTTTAGTTAATTTTGTACACACCCTATTTTTAGATAACTGATATTCGTCACCAAAACTGTATCGGAAATTATATTTGCAAAACATTAATACTATCGGAACAGTCAGATCTAATAGAAAGAATATACTAAAAGATCTCGCAGCAACAAAATTAAAAACATTTTAAGTTCTTTTAAGATCTTACAGTGGTATCTTAGCTGTAAAATTGAAAGACAAAAAAGATATATATTTACTTTCTTCAAAACATTCCAAAGCAGAAATGATTGTAACAAAAAAGAAAAAATGTAGAAATTATACAGACTAAAATGGAAACATTACAAAACCTAATATAGTTTTAGATTACAATGATGGCATGGGTGGAGTAGACCTGCAAGATATCTATTTATCATCTTTTCCTTTAATGAGAAAATTTGCAAAAAGTTACAGAAAAATATTCTTTTATCTAATGGATATGGAATTTTTTAATACCTCTATTCTGTTCGGTAAAATAACGTACCAAAACCCAAGAAATACTCCTTTTCAAAAATTATTAATAAATTTGTTAATGTAAAAGTTTTACTATAATGTTAATGTGTGTGTGTCTAAAACTTTACAAAAAAATGATTTCAAATACCAACTCGTTGCGAATTACTTTGGACAGATTTGCCACGCGTACATGTTAATTAATTGCCAGCGCAACTGGTTAAGAATATATTCTGAAATTTTCAAAAAATTTCCTCGAAAATTAACGGAGATATCAGCTGCTGCACATTGTAGGTCGCCATCCGACTGAGCAGTTTGTGTACATCTTGGAGGTCGCAATTTTCATTTGAAATCAATTGCACAAAGAATTTACTTTTTTAATATGTGTCTCTTCTATGTGAACCTCACTTTCCTCAAAAAAATTGAAAATTAGTAGTTTTTAGATGGGTGTGAACATAAAGCATGATTTTTTACCATTTTTTCGTATTTTTTTACAATAAAAAATACTTTAAACAAAGATATTGTTTAGGATTTAGGTTCAAATAGAACGTATTTATATAAAGAAACTATATGCCAAATGTCAAAATGATTGATTAAAAACTTTTTAAGCTAGTGTACACAAATTCGAAAAAAGTCGTTTCGAGAAAAACGCGTTTGAAAATCACGCGCTCCGTCCCTTTGTTAACGAGGGATACTCACTTAATTGGTTATAACTTTTGAACTAATTGGAATTTTGTTTTAAAATTTTAAGAGTATATTTTTGAATAGTTTTACAAGCGATTTATGAAAAAAAAATTGAATTTTTTGAAGCCTCTACACCTATTTCTCCCCTTAAACAAATTTCTATTTTCTAAATTTTAAATTTTTAGTTAATTTGATAAAGTATTATATTTTGTATAAATTAAAGTTTTGTGAATTGTGTCAATCATCAAAATTAAATTTTTGAAGATATAGATTTTATAATAAATCGTTCTGATGATGACAGAATAGTCATAGAAATACACATTAGCGAATAAAGTGAACAGTTAGTTATTACGAAACATTTCTATAAAATCTTGTTAGGTTAAGTGATTTATTTATGCAAAAATAAATTGGCCACAATGAATTGTAAGATTTAAATAGTTGTTATCATGTACAGTTATTTAACTTTGAATTTCAGTAAAAAAATGCATTTATTTGTTAAGAAACTACACAAGTTTTAAAGAAATAAATGAGGATAAATTTTATGTATTCCATTATTTATATCAATACGTGTAAAATAAATAAATTGATAGTTAAAAATTTTTTCGTTTGCCTTTTATAGTTTGTGTAAAGAAAGTTCAAAGTAATTCATCAGATTTTTATTAATTTCGAAATAAATAAATTAAGAATTAAAATCAAATGTACTCTGTAATAATTAAGTTCATTAAAAATTTTATACAATAACAATTTTTTTATATCAACACAATTAGAAAGTTAGAACTTGGATGAAGATGAGAAAAAATAGTAAATTATTTTTTAAAAGTCTACAAAAATATTCTCATAATATATTACATAATGGTTTTTTTTTATATCAGAACTTTCTTCTGTAAAATAAAAGTATAATCAATTAAATACATAAAAATTGACGTTATAATTATAAAAATAATAAAAGCCGTATAAAAATAATTGGAGTTTAAGTAAACTTTCTAATTACTATTGAAAGGAAGAAATTAATAAATAAAGCTATATTTGAAATATTTTTTTATACTATCTATGAAAAATAATATTTCGAAAAAAATATTGTATGAAATATACAAAAATAATTTTCTTATTGACTTTGAGGAAAAATCTAAATTCATATTTGATTTTCACTTAAAATACGATAATAAATGTCATTCAATTCAAGTTGTATAAAAACAATTATTTATTGTACGATATTGAAACAATGTACGAGATTAGAAGTTTTATATTTGTATGATTTTTTTGTATTCTAATAAAAAAATTGTAAAAATAGTAGAACTCAAATTTTGTACACATATAAAAAAGAAAAATTAATAAAAATATTACTGTACTTATTGTACATGTCATTAAAAATTAATGTTCAATTTATCTGAATGAAAAATTTGGAATATTTTAAAGTAAAAATACATTTAAAAATCTTATTTATACAATTAATAAAATAATAATTAAACAATGAAAAAATTGAATAATAAAATAAAATAAATGTAAAATGACTTCTTTATTTACGTAAATATTAAAACATTACACAAAACTTTATAGCAAATTATTTTCCCTGAAAAAACACAAACATGCATCTCTGTTTTTCATCTTTAATTAATACGAGCTGTAAGAGTTTACAAAACAATACGTTTTAATTACTTTACCGTTTGTTAGAACCCTTTGGCTGCTTGTATCATCTCGATTTACATATTTTTTATTGTTTCATATATATTTTTTAAGGTGTTATGAATATTACATGAGGCATTTGAATGTTTGCTTCCCAAAGGGGTGTCGAATTGTAATTCAATTCGTTTACACTCTAATAGCATTGAATATTTGTCAATTTACACTACAAAATTGTATAATTTTGTCATTAGAAGTGAAATTAACATGTACAGTTTTTTCTTTTAATCACCAGGAAACGAATTTTTATTATTTGCATATATATATATATATATATATATATATATATATATATATATATATATTGTGTGTGTGTATGTGTGTTATTTCCAATTTAAAATACTGCAATATTTTTAAAAAAAATGTTTTTAAAAAGGATATATAAAAAAAGAGATATTTAGAAAAAAGATATTTTTGATCTCATTAATCAGTCTTTAAAAGTAAAAACAAACTTTTATTTTTATAAATCAATCCACAATTCATCTTTGAAATAAATATAAATTTAATTCCAACATTAATAATGCATGCAGAAAATTACATTATTTTAAAAAGGTTATTTTTTCGGTGCTTTTTTTATTTATTGTGAAAATCCTTATTTTAAATATATCTGAATTTTTTAAAAAATCTTATATACTCAAATATATATATATATATATATATATATATATATATATATATATATATTCAATTGTGTTTTAATTTGCAAAAGATACAAGTGCAAATTGTTATCGTTGTAAATTGAGAAAGCATATTGATTGAGAAAGAAAATCAGTGGCTCGATTTACACTCCCTTTAACAAGAATGCGATAAAGTCATTAAGTAAACGAAGCTATTCATTGAAAACAATTACTAACATCAAATCTTCATTAAATCGAACTACACACACACACACACACACACACACACAGTATCTCAGTTTACATTCACATTTCTATAGGTGTATATATATATATATATATATATATATATATATATATATATATATATATATATATATATTCACATATATAGATTAGAGTTTCCTTTCAATAGGACAAGGAGATTGACGTAACAATAGCAGTATAGTATATAATTCTGTATAAACTTGCATGCACAATGAACAGAGCTGAGACTATCTTAATCTAGCCCTTTTGTTCTGATAATGAGATGCGTTGCGAACGTCATGAAGGATACTTGAAATACGAAGGTTGATTAGGATACTGGTACAACGACACGATGTCTAACTCGAGTGTTTTGCAGAGATATGTAGTGTCAAGATAACGTGGATACCATATAATAGATTAATCAGGTATTTTAGTACGTTGGGATCAAATTTATTTTTGAATTACGAAAATATATTGTGATGAAAAATTAATAAATATATTAAGTACATGCATATGAAATATGACCATTATGTTTGACAACGAGTGTAATATTTTATCTAGTAGTCAAAATATAAGGTGTTTTTTAACGTGATAGAAATTTAAATTGAATCCTTATTGAAAGTTCTATTTAACCTAAAAAAACACTATCATACCTATATATATAGGATGTTTTTTAGTTTAACACAAATTAATTTTAACCTCAATACAACAATGGTTCAAAGTGTTCAATAATCACTTCTTGTTTACTTATTATTTATAAATATATCGGCTAATGCAGCGGTCGCCAACCTATGACCCGCGGGTCACCGAGTGACCCATTTGATAATTTCAAGTGACCCACTTTAGTTCCGAAAATAAAGTACTACTTCAAAATGTTTACTTTAAAATTGATATTATTTAAAACTAACATAAAAACTAAAAAATTCATTTCTTTCCCTTGTTAAAAAGGGAACTTGAAAAAGAAAATATCGATGAAAGCAATCTAAATATGTTCGAAAGTTGGATTTTCGTCATTAAAAGTGAATATAAAAGTCAGTTTCAAAGTTTTAAGAAGCATGGTGAAATGTTTATATTTATAATAAAGCCCGAGGAAATAGAAGAAAATGTTTTAAATTTGCAGTATTTTCAATATCTAAAAATTGACAATTTTAGTTTAGAAATGATTGATTTTAAAAGTTCAACGTTATGACGGATAAATTCAAGAAATTGCGGAAAGATTTGGAAAAAAACAGAAGATAATCATCTTCTCATGATATCAACATGTTGGGCATCACTTCCTACGAAGTTTTCATCTTTGAAAAAAATTGGCTTTGCCATTTTGTCCACATTCGGTTCAACTTATAAATGTGAGCAAATATTTTCACAAATGAAATTTATATTAAGCAAGAACAGGAACAGGTTAACTACCGAAAATTCAGATGCTTGTATTCATCTTAAAACGACTAACTATAAACCAGACTTGACTAAATTGACGTCACAAGTTCAACATCAGGGGAGCCATTGATATCGAAAAGAACACGTTTATAAATAAAGTTCATTCAACTATGTTTGTAATTATTTTCTTAATAAAATATATCTTATTATTTACTAAAAGACTGTTTTAATACGAAAATATCTCTGACCCAAACGTCTCTTTAATATTCACATTTTGGTTGATTTTGACCCGTGGACAAAAAAGGTTGCCGACCGCTGGGCTAATGTATTTCGATGGCGACGCCATCATCGTCAAAGCTTTTCTGTTAAAATGTAGATTTTAAATAACTATTAATAAATAACTATTTTAAGTGGTAAATATTAGATTTTTTCAATTGACTATGAGATTGTAATAGCGTCTATGTGTTTGAATATTGAGTCGGTAGAAAAATGACAATTTGTTTGATCTTATATTAAAAATAATACAAAAAAATTATAAATAAAAAGAATCATGTTATAAATAGCACATAAATAAAGTTTATTATTATTATACGAAGTCTAAAACAAGTATTTTCAATGATAGCAGAGCTGTAAAAAATGTTTCAATAAAAATTGCATAGTAATTGTATAAAAATATTGCATAATTCGATTATTTTTAAAAAGGTACGTGCATAAAATATTTTAGAATAGACGTTAAATGTTCAACGCAGTCTTTTTGAATACATAACGGTCGAATTGCGTATTACAACGATGCCGTTTAACGACTAAACAGCACTCATACAGACTGCGAAAGATCGTCCCGTGCGCGCGCTCGATTCCAGCGGGATATGCAAATGTCACGTGGCCGTTTAATTAGATGAACGCGATAAGGCAGGCACAGGGTCGAATCCCGGTTGTAGAGCCTCGGGTGCTTAACGCGCCTGTGTTTACATGTGCAATATGTAGTTTTGTTATTTATTCTATTTGCTCGTTTTTGTCGAATACGCCCGGTCGTTTTATTTATATAGACTGCATGCATGGACGATTTGCTTTTTAGGATCATTCCGTTTGAATTTCCATAATTTTTATGCTATAAATGGATATGTACATTTTGTACAATATTTACACATACCATATGAATTCATATATATATGAATCAATGTATGTGTGTGTGTATACATATATTTACATATATATATATATATATATATATATATATATATATATATGTATGTATTTATACAGTGGCTAAAATGGGACTAAAAGATAGTAAAGGATAATAAAGAACAGTAAATGATAGTAAGAAAATAAATATATATAAATATCTTTCAATCTCATTTGGACCACCATATTTTTCTCTCACTCTCTCTCTCTACACCTATATAAATAGAAAGAGAAAGAGAGAGAAAGAAGGAGAAATAGATTCACAATTAAGTTTAAGATGAAATTTCAAATATATATATATATATTTACATCTGTAGTATTAAACTTGAAGAAATATTAATTATATTTATAAAAAAAAAATTAGAAAAGAGAAAATATTAAATAGGATCATCCAAATGTGACGCCTAGATTTGTGTTTTATTAAAAAGAAACATGTGTAGTTTCTTTTCAATAAATCACAAATCTAGGCGTCACATTTAGATGATCGTATATATATATATATATATATATATATATATATGTGTGTGTGTGTGTGTGTGTGACTATACATTTCATTTTCGTAAAAAATAAATTGTGATTAATTAATTAAATATTGTATTTTATTTTAAAACTTATATAAGATCCTTGCATGTAAATTAGCTTTTTTTATTATTTAATTTAATTTATTACAAATATATTTAATTGTATTTGGTAATAAATGATAGGTTCCTTACTTGAGTTGCTTTTAGAAAAAAATTAAATATATAATACATGACATTTTAAGCATAAATCATTTTAGTATAATTAAAATTATGAAAACACAATATTTTATTTTTTATAAACAATTACATAAAATTTAAATTATTAGCAATATTAAAAATATACTTATATATATATATATATATATATATATATATATATATATATATAAGTATATTTTTAATATTGCTGTAATAATTTTAAATTTTATGTAGAGTTGTTTTCAATAGGGTTGATATATATATATATATATATATATATATATATATATATATATATATATATATATTGGCTTTAGTGTAGTTTTAGCTTTTAGTGAGTTGATATAAGCTGATATGATTTTTGATGATGGTATAAACGTTAAAAGACATTAAAATAATATGATTATTTACTTACATAGAACTTTTAAATCACAATCATAATTTTTTCTTACCTGAAACAAAAAAAAATTATTATTAATATATTTTAATAATTAAGATATAATTTTAATAACAAATTTCAAAAAAGAATTATAGGATGCCATAAATCAAACTGAAGAATATAACTTTTAGTCTTAGTTTAGATATTTTATTATTTAAACCATCCTACATATTCTATATTTCTTAATCATAAAATAATTTTTTTAAAAAATATTGATAAATTAACGTAAAAATAATTTTTATTCACTACTTATATTAATAATGTACTATAAATATTTTTGATAAAAACTTATTAATTTTCTAAAAAAATATACATAAATATGATAATTAAAAAAAATATTCATTATATTAGGTTGGCAAGTATCTCCCTTCCGCCTTCTGGTCTTTTGAATTTCGCAGCTATGTAAAAAAAAAATAATTCTAAAAAATATACAAAAAAATGGAAGGGAGATAATATTCAATTATATTATCAAAAATGTTTATATTTATTTGAAGTGATAATTAAGTCATTTTTTAAAAAAATATAAAATTTAGAATCTCTCAATTTATTCAAATTATATAAAATAAGTTTCAGAAGTCAATCTTTTATAGAAGTATTTGGATTTAAACTACTCTTAATTACAATAATTTAAAATTACCATCTTCTTCAATTAAGTTTTTTAAGAATGAAATTGAGTGATGTAAATTTCATATCCTTCCACAGGATTTACAATCCTAAACATGCTATGTGTATAAATATATATATATATATATATATATATATATATATATATATATATATATATATATATATATATATATATATATATATATATATATATATATATATATAAAATATTATAATGTTTTGAAACTTGTAAGAGTTTTATTTGTAAATTAACTTAACAAAATGAATTATGTATACTATTATACTCGTATATTATCATTGTGAAACTTTCAAAAGACAATGATATTTTTAATTACTTATCGATAATAATTATTAATATCATATCAGTTATTCAAAAATGTCGATTATCAGTTAATTAAAAGCACATATGCTAGTTATTTTTTTTTAAAAAAAATAATGATTGTTATGATGCATGAATAGATTTTCTTATTAGTATTAATTTATATATAATTTAAAAATATTTAGTATAATAATATATTTATATATTGTGTGTGTATATGTTTATATATATATATATATATATATATATATATATATATATATTCGTCCCTAATATGTATACATTGGTACTTGAGTATTTAGTTTGGTACCTTTTATTACTTCTACTAAACAGTAAGTTTTCGTATAAATCAATTTTATATTACACTCGTTACACTGTCGAGACGAATCGTCGAGCAAAACCCAAAAGATCAAACATCTGCTCTTAACGCAATGTCTACACAAACGACTTCAATAACTTAAGCAAACTTTCCGCGGGGTCGACGCGGAAGTGCCTACGTACGTACATACCCGCCCGGCACTCGTATATACGTCATAACCATCGTTATGAATCACAATAAATCAAATTATTCCCACCAGACCCGACAATGTCACCACCTGCGACTTCCTTCTTGCTTGATTTGCAATATAACCGACGCCCGTCGTACATATAGTCGCTTCGAGGGTCGAGGGCCGCCTTCATATTGTCACTATTAGCGATGCGATCGAATGGAAATTGAGAAGTGCATTCAAAAATAATTGTAACTATATATACATATATATATATATATATATATATATATATATATATATATATATATATAGAGAGAGAGAGAGAGAGAGAGAGAGAGAGAGAGAGAAATTGAGACAAAAAATAGAACAACTATAAATACAACTTTTAAAATTTCTAAACATACAAAAATAATTTTCCTTTGATATTAACTAAAAAAAATGTACTTATTTAAATATGAATCTGTTTATATATCAGTTAAATTTTGCTAACTCTTATTTTTTTTATTATTATTTTGAATGTATTTTAGATTAATATAAATGTTTATATTAAAATACGTTTCTTCATATATGTATAGACAAAAAAATTGATTTGAATATGAATACATGCATACATATATAGGGAGTTTGTAAGTGTGACAGAAATTTACACTGAAATCAATTTAAATTTCCATATATATATATATATTACAATCGTTATAATCACTTATAGGATATTGACCTCTCTGACAATACTAGCCAAGTAACGATTTTTTGTCAGAGTTCTGTGATGGTTGTTTTTTGTGAGATAAGTTTGTCAGCCTCATTCTCAACCCCCAATTTGAAATATTCTCCAACGGTTATCGAACACAATCTTCCAAATTACAAGCAATGATATTTACCCTATATATATATAATATTTGGTATATATATATATATATATAAATATATATATATATATATAACCAAAATATGCTGTTAAATGAATAATATATTTTAAATAATTTATACAAATTAACGAAAATAAAATATACATGATTAATAAACACGTTAAATTTCGTTACTTAGTTTTGATAATAATTCACTTTATAAATAAAAATAATATCATTAAAAAATGTAGAATGTTATTAAAAAAAAAGTTTATATAAATAATATTGATTAAAAAATGTTTATATTGAAATAAATCACTTATCATAATTTTTTTTCATTTAAAATAGTTTTTATTAATAAATAATGTTTATTTTGTTCGTATTATTTATCATTGTATGAATTTATTTTATTTCTTTTTAAAATTAACAGTTCTATTAATATAATCCATTTTTGACATACTGAAAAAATAAAAAAAACAATTAGTTATTTCTTTCCTCAGTTAAAAGATAGAGATTACTAAAAATTATTTAATCTTTATTATTATTGAAGTTTTTAAATAAAATAAAAGTTTATAAATAAGTGTAGAGATATCGTAAACAGGTATTAAAATTATAAGATATTTGTTAATATTCTAATTTAATAGTAAATCTGCTATAATTATGTTACGTGAGATATTAATACCTTTATAATTATTACTATAAAATATTATTAATTTTTAATTAAAGTTAAGTACAGTTTAATTAAACTGACCTGTACATAAAATTTTGTACAGAACGTGTTGGTATTCAATTTATTAAAGTTATTCGTTTAATTTTTTTAACATTTCTTGTTAAGAATTCGTCAGTAATTATAGAGTTGATTTTTTAATAATTATATAGCTTTACGCATTTAATATATTTTTTATAAGAGTAAGTGTAAAATATATACACTGACTTAGATAAAAATCTATGAAAGCACAGATTACTGTTTTTGTTCGATATTTTAGAATATTAATGACTAAAGGTGGTAAATTATTAAAGTAATTATTTTACTAATACAAAAAATATTATTTTCAATAATATTCAAACTCGAAAAATAAATTTGATTTTTTTTCCAACATATATTTTATTCTGAGTGATGATCATATAAATTTTCTCTATGTCAACTAAAAAATAATTTTTAATTTAGATAATATTTTAACTAGGCTCTACTATTATTATATACACACATCATATATATATATATATATATATATATATATAGAGAGAGAGAGAGAGAGAGAGAGAATAGAGACGAAAATTTGGTAAATACAATAAAGTATAAAAAAACATTACTTATTCAACACTGTATATGATTTACTTTTTCAAAAATGAATCACTTTTTACTCTTATAATATTATAAAAAAATTAAAATTCAATTATTTTCCATTTTTATTAATGCAGATTTAAATGACTATGCCATGCTCTAGAGAAGATGAAAATCATAAGTAATTATTTAACATTTTTTAAAATTCTATGCTGTTGGAAGAAGATTAATTTATATATAATAGCGTTTCATAGTTTTTTTTAAAAAAATCTTTATAATATTCCACTTTATAATAAGTAACTTCTAAAAATAACTCGAACTTGTTGAAAATATATAAAAACGCCATTTTCTTGTCTGTCAATAAATGTTGATTTATATAAAAAAGAATTGATTTTAACAACTCCATTCGAGGAAATCGTTACCGTTTATATATTAAGGTGAGAATCGGGAATCGTTTCCTTCCCTATACATTAGAGAGATGCATGCAGGCGTTGATGTAGGGTAGGCGTGTATGTGTGTGCAAGCGTCAGACGGCGAGACATTAATCCGAACTTGTGACAGGTAGAACTTGAGGGTGTGTACTGATGATGGTGAAAGATATAATGGTTGGTGCATTGCGACGTACTGCCCTTGCACCGATGAAATGACATTTCAAAAATTATAGAAATTGATGGTTAATAGAGAACATCCAGAAATGATAGACCGATGTCATATTGACAATACATATTCTAATTTGAAATATTATATACTCGTACATGTGAACTTTTTTATTCAAGTTTCGTAACGGTTATTTTTACTAGTTGAGGTTATCAGCTCGATGCTTAACCTCCAATTTATTTATAAATGGGAAAAAACATATAATATCAGTATTCATAAAATAAACATTTTAATAATTACGAAAATAAAATATATCTAAATAATTCCGAAAAGTAAACTAAAATTAGTAATTACAATTTTCAGTTAATTTTTTCCCAAATATTTATTTATAAGTATTTTTTCGATTTATTAAATTAAATTTAATATCCAAAGAATATTAAAAAAAAAATATTTTTTACATAAAACTCTAATTTATTATATAGTACATGTTAATTAATAAAAAAAAACATTAAATTATTTTATAAATTATAGATTAGTTGATAAATAAATTATATTAATATATGGACCGTTTATTTTGAAAGTGGTGCAAGTCCATTTTATGTTGTTTCGAGAGAATTAAAGGTTAGCATATTTGTCAATTAAAAAATATAGGTTAATTATGTTGAGTCTGGCAATGTTTCTGTTAATTTTTCAATATGTAATTTGATTATATAAATTTCTTTTAGGCGAATTTAACTAAAATAATGTATATTTACGAGTTGGAAATGGACTTACACCACTTTCATAATTAGTCAATTGTAAAAATCATTTAATATCGATTTTGAAAAATTCAATGTCACTTAAAATATATTTCGTATTAATCCAATTTTGTTTATAAATAATAACAAGAAATAAAATATGAGTAGTATTTTTTATTTTGAACGTTGATTATATTTATATATTGTTAAATTTAACATAAGATATTGGTATTATTTATTTATGCTCTTCATGTGGCAGTGTTTTGAAATATTCATGATACACAGGAGGTATATAAGATAATAACTGCTCCATATCCTTATATTTTTCGTATGTAATAGGTCTGGCATCGTGATACAAAGGCGCCAGGGCGATTTTTTAAAATTTTGGCAGTCTTCCCCGACATGTAGGTGATAAATCTAAAGTCTTAAATTCTGTGTCCTCCATTGATGTTTTATATAAAATAGTATACGGTGCACTTTTGCAAAACCTCATCCAACATATTTACAACCAATTTAGCTTTTCTCCATTAATGTTTCTTCTTATATGTTTTTTAATTACGTTTCGTAGGTTTTTTGTTGAAACGAAATTCTCTCGTTTCATTTCGTGTAAAATAAATTTATTATGTTGTCTACATTGTTTTATAACATCATAATAATCCTGTGGTGTGTACAGGAAATTCTTTTTTCGTAATGCCATTTCTATGATACCAAAATCTGCATCGTTTGGAAGATACGAATGCCTGGAGAGTAAAAATGTATGATCAATTACTTCAATGTTATTTTCCAAAGACTGGACAACCCTCAACCACATCAATTCCATTTGTAAATTTCGATTTTGCCCAGTACACATATCACTATATACAATAACATGACTGAGTCGTTACATTTTGTAAATGTTTCAAACAGCAAGAAGCTATTTCCGCCACCTGTCTATGGAAATTGGACTTACACCACTTTCATAATCAATGATTACGAAATTTCTTTTATCGGCCAATTTTAAATTGAACAAAGCATTGGGATTTTTTAAGAAATTAAATACTAACTGGTTATAAATAAAAAGTTTACACTAAATTAAGTATAAATTACGTGATATCTCATTTTTTTAAAGAATGGACTTACACCACTTTCAAAATAAACGGTCCATATCACTATATTATATAGGCTGCTATGTTACTGAAAATAATTGTGTTAAATATTTTTTTTCGAAATTATAATAAATTATTATATTTTTTATAGGGAATAACATTTTCAGTTATTTTTTAAAAATTCCATTTTTATAAAACAATAAAATGATAATAAAACACTATTACTGATAATTAAATATAAAATGTTATTAAAATATTATTATTTTCGATACAACCTACACATGCCAATAAATTTAACTTGTTTCATAAATTTTAAACGATTGATTAATATCCTAATGAAAAAAATATATAAATCAATCAACGAGAAATACTTTAAACAGATTCGAAGAAATAAATCTCGACGGTAGATACAAAAGGGCTGAAAAGCACGTAATAAAATTATACTTACATCACGAAAAAGCTCGTAAGTAAATAAAATGGCACATAAAATAAATTCACGAAGGGCATTTACACTCGTTGTTCCATTTCATCATACAATAAACATAAAAGTTGCTTTATGTTTATGTGCAAACTGTATCTGTATATGTGCGTGGCAAAGAAATGTAGCAACGGTAGAATAGAGAGGTAGAACTTTGTATACTTCCTGACAATATATTCTCGTGTTCGTTTTCCACTCCGTGCGCCTGTTTTCGTATAACGCTTCCACTGCGAGCGAGGTGCGCCAACGTAACTCATATTGCCTGACTGGCGGGCGCACAACGCGTAATAAAATACAAAGTTATTACGATGATTGGATATTGGTATACGTTATGGTTTGATAAATCATTGCCAATTTGACGATTCGACAATGCTTTTATTATAATTTCTTCTCATTCATCAATAAAACATTATATTTGGAAAATAAACAGATCAGCTTGTATGAATATTTAAATGTTTAACATAGAAGAATTATCACTCCAACACCACAAAATATTGTAAAAGTGTTTAATAATAATTGATTTTTCACTTTATTCTTATATAAACTGATAAGCATTTCAATGACCATATCATTATTGCCAGAGTGTTCTATTAGACAAATTTCTGTAGAAAAAATAAATTGAACAATAATTATTTATTAAATATTTTTGTGATATTTTGTGGTGTTGGGGTGATAATTAATTTGTATAGAAGTATATTTATCATAGCATTTAACATTTAAATGTTTTTTTATATAAATTATTTCAAATCAAAAAATTATATAAAATATTCCAGTCACTTATTGTTTACTTTTTTATTAATATATAATTTGCTGATCTTGTCACCGAATCAAAGAACGATTTTACAAAATCGTATATAAACTCTATACAAAATTATTTATTTTTTAAAAAATATTTATTTCTGATCAACATTCTCAAATAAAACTGTTATAAAACCTATATAAAACTAAAAAAAATAGTTCCTTGTATTGCTATTTATAAGACGATTTCGACAATAGTGACCGTTTTTATATTATGACGTTAGGCTGACTTGTTCACTTCCGGTACTGTTCTAAAAAAATATATAAATAAATTTCCGGCTGGGATAGATTGAATCCCTGCACTCGTTTGCTTGGTTCGAAGGGGATGAATTGCGACTTCTTAAACTGACGCTTCATGTTCGTTGTGTCAACATCAAGTTACGATGATGTTGATGTAGTGATGTTTACTTTATTAATTTCAGTCAATGTTCTATTTATGTTTACCAAATCACTAAAAGAAAATACATAATATGTTCTGTTTGAATATAGAAGGAAAATAAGTAAACGAAATTCAGTAAGATCTATAGATATTTAAAAAGATTTTTCTTTATTGTGGAAATAATTTATTGGTAAAATGTTTAAAAATAATATAGTATAAATAATATATTTTTTTATACAAAATATTAAAACATATCAATACTGAATACACAAAATTAAATTATAATTTAATAATGTTATTGAGATACAGGTTAATACAGTGTAATTAGTTATTTAATAATAAATGTTTATAATTTACAATTCCAGCTCTTATAAGAACTTATTTATTAAATGACGTTATAAATAAAGTTTGTATTTTTAAACCTTTCATACAAATAATATATATTATTAATTGTTAAAATTAATCTACATATATATCTAACATATATAATTATTTACATTTCTTAGTAGTAAATTTATTCTTGTCTCATTCAGGTATTTCTTGGAAAGAATTATTCCTGAGAATATGCCCTGATAAGTTAATCAGTCATTTTTATTGTCTTACTAAGAAATACAAGTCATATGAATATTAAATTTTAAAAAATTAGAAAAGTTAAAAAAGAATTAAAGAGTATCTAAAATATAATAAATTTAATTAAGTAAGGAATGGAGTTACTAAATTTTTCAAAATTGAAATTTATAATAACAATGAAATAAAAGAAAATTATAGAAGTTTTTTTAATTTCGGATTTTGGTTAAGAATTCAACAACTTAAGCTCTGAAAATATCAATTCAGTAATATTTAAAATGAAGATATTTATTTTTTATACAATAAATTTTCTATAGCATAAATTTAGTTTTCAGTATTACAAAAAAATATTATAGTATTTTTGAAATTTAAAATATTTTTTTAAAAAATATCACCCCTATTTGATTTTCACAAATGGTCTTGAAATTATTTATATTGTAAATATAAATGAAGTAATATATTATTTATCTTTTTTTTCAATATGTTTGTGCATTGCCATTTGAATAAAATATTCATTATACGAGTAGTATTTAAAATGAATTTAAATAATATTAACAAAAATATACATTGAATTAGTCTTGTGGAAAGAATTTATTTTGAAATAAAATTTTTAGCTGATATTTATTTCTCTCTTTAATCTTGTATTGAATTAACGTATAGAAAATGAAATGATTTGAGAATTTCAATTAATTTCAGGAATTTACCAATTGACTGAAAAATTTTTTCTGAACTTCAAATTTTATTAAATATAAATATGAAAATACACATTAATAGATTTTATTAAAAAATCTTGCTAGATATTATAAATGAAAATAAAATATTATTCAAATATTAAAACAACATTTTCATTTAAATAATTTTAAAAAATTTCGATACTAACATAAATAAAAATAAAACATTTGTAATCAACGTTGGTACAATAACAACATGTCGATTTTAAAAAAAACCTTGTTCGTACGTTTATTTCCTATAAAAAAGGCATTATAATTCTAGTTTACTCGTTCTGTTTCTATATTTGGCGCTTGTAGATTTATTTTTATTTTTCTTAATGATAACTTAATGTTAAATAGAGTGTTTTATTAACACTATAAAAACCAAATTAAACGAGAATTGCAGATAATATTGAATAATAATTTACACGTATAATTTAAGTATTAAATGAAAGTAAAGATAATTGATTACACTATATGGAGAAAATATATAAATTTCTTATGTTAAAATGTTAAATTTGTTTCCAACGTACTTAGTAGTTATTACTTTTAGTTTAATTAATTATATTATATTGTAGTATATGTTTTATGATTTTCTATCTCATTTATATTAATAACTTATATTTAATATATATACTGAAAATACATTTCGTTTTATGATTAAATTAATATGAAATTATTAATAAAAAAAAATCAATTTTAATTCTTATTATTGTACAAATGCATTTTATAATTAAATACGTACACTTATGAGATTTTTTAGAAAATCATTGAAAATATTCATGTATAAACAAATTCCTTATGATTATTTTTTTAAGTTGTTTTACCTAATATGATTTTTTTAAAAAATACCAAGTGACTCAACCCCCACTCACGTCGTTCGTCGACCCCTACATTTGCTTCTATTTAAAAATAAAAAAAAGTTATGAAAAATAAAACGTTTAGAAAGCTAAGTTGATGCTTCTGTGTAGACAATGTTTATTGTATTATATATATGATATATAATAAAAATAAAATTAAAATTTATTTTGTCCAAAAATCTGTTCAAAAAGTCTGCCTGAAATCTATTTTTTTCTATTTTTATGTTAATTTTATTATTTCATAAAATTTGTACTTGGGTAATTCTCGGAATCCCTGGGGAAAATTCGAAAACGAAATTTTCATATCGACCCGGAGGCAGATCA
This sequence comes from Neoneuromus ignobilis, assembly GCA_029203775.1. NCBI lineage: Eukaryota > Metazoa > Arthropoda > Insecta > Megaloptera > Corydalidae > Neoneuromus > Neoneuromus ignobilis. The sequence goes on along the minus strand of CP092089.1, from coordinate 37,466,101 downwards.
CCATTTTTTTTTAATAGAAAGATATTTATATTTAGGATCAGTTGTATATATATATATATATATATATATATATATATATATATTGTGTGTATGTTTCTGTAAGTAAATATGATGATTCTCAGTATAAAAATAATAAATGTAAGATTATCTCTACTCAAGCTGTCGACGCATATGCAAAAGTCTTAAGTAAATGATGTTTTAGAACGTTGTAGGGTATTAAGATGTGTATAAGAAGGGTGTGAAATCACAGCCGTTATATTGGATTATCCCTTGATGCATAACGACAATACGTATGGATCTAAGTCAGAGTTGAATTGAGATTTTGCATACATAACTTTTAGGTTTATATTGGGCTTAAATATTATATATATATATATATATATATATATATATATATATATATAATGTGTGTTTTATATTAAAAATGCTCTAACTATTTTTAGGAATATTTGAAATGTTAACAATTAAGTCATTTGTAAGGATTAAAAGAAATAATCAAATCAAATATCAATTGATATTATAATTTTTGTTGTACACTAGTATATAAAAGGGAATTTAAAATATTTAGGTGGGCATTATTGGAAATAATGAGGATTTATAAAAAAAAGATTAATAATTAAGCCTTGTGTTAATGAATTTCACAATTAAGCCAGTTAAAACGTCAAGAAGAAAATGAAAATTCTAGTTATAGGAAAACAGAATATTTCTAAATACATTTACATATTTCAAAGATCAGAATGTAATTAGTTATTGATATGATAAGTTAAAAGAGTATATTTTTAAAATTGAAGTTCAGTTTGTGGAAAAAACAACCGAAAAAAATCGTTTTATAATGACTTTTGATTAGAGAAATAAGGGAATAAACCTGGAATAATAATTATATAAAAAATATTGTATTAGATAATTATAAAGTTTTATAATCCCATGCAGAAACATAAAGAAAAATTTATAATAAAAAAATGGTCAGAATTTATTAGAAAGATGCACTAATGAAATAAAAAAATAAAATATAAATTTATATATCATATTGGAAGGTCTTATCAGGATTTTAAATGATTATTTTTTAAATCAATTTATATTTTAACTTTTCTTAGAGTATTTTTATACTCCAAGCATATAAATTAAAATGTAAATACATTGAAGCAAATTTTGAAGAAATTATTTTTTATGTATTTATTTTGTTTGTTTATTATTCATTAATTTTATCTTTAATTGTAATTTTTAATATCTGAAAAAAGTTTAAAACAAAAATACTTGTCTGTATGTCTGATATTGCATTGTATGTAAATCTCTAGTGACTACAAACTAAATTTGTAGTGTTGTCCAGGTTGTTTAAAGCGCGACCAGTGACTGAATATGGGCTTAATAAATAAATATTGACACCTTCTTTGTGTTGATTGTGATTTCTGACGTTGATGGTATCTAGATGTAGACACTTGAAATAAAACCTTGATACTAGAATAGTAATAAAATAGTACAAAATGGAAGTCCAATGACAGGTTTTTATACTTGACGATAAAAATGTATTGTTAAATACAGGTTGACATAATTATTGCTATGACAATATAATACTTGCTAAATATTTATGTACTGATACAACATGCATTCTTAAAGGATTTAAGATAATATGAAAAAACTGAAAAAGTATCTGGAATTACAATAACGAGTGTGACAAATAAGGTATAATAAAGATGTATGAAAATGATTAACAAGAGGTATTAATTAATGTTGAGATTTATAATTCAAATTTGAAATATAAATTATATTATAAAAATATTAGAATAAATTAATAATTAATTAATCTAAATAAATAATAATATTTTCTTTCTTTGTTATAAAAAATCAAATAACCATTACAATATTAGTGAATGAAATAAAAAAAATAACCAAAATATTTTAAATGATTTTTTTAAAATATTTCAAGTTTTATAATTAATAGCATAGCAATCGAAATGTTCTTAAACGAAAAAGTAAATAATAAATTATTATTGAACATTTATGAGATTGTATAGTGTAGTGAAACGATTATTTTATTAAATACTTGAACATAACTTCGTTAGTACAACTTTATAGAATTCAAAATTTGGGAGAGTAAATTTATCGAAATCATCATATTTCAACAGATCTATCGTCGTAATCACATAACATTTCAGTATTTTATCGTACTACATCGAACACGATAATAACAATAACATGAAAAGCTCCACTACGACCTCTGAGAGTACAAGAGTTGGGCTCGTAGTACTGAAAATGTGGTTTCGACGAAACCGATATGGCCTCGTACAACAAAACGTATCATATTGGATACCTGTTACTGCTGGTATTTACAACGAGCAGACAATCGATGAAAACAATTCAACAAGGCCGGATATTGTAGTGAAATTGTTCTAGACGTCTCTAGTGTATTACGATATCGTTATTGCCTACTGTTTGTTTGTGGCTGTTCGACAATTAACACATTCACGGTGTATGTAATACGGTTAGATTGCTTCCTCTAGAACAGGTGGTACACTTTATCTAGTCAATCGCATAAAATTCTTGTTTATTATTCAAGATTAAGTCAAAATTATATTAACTTGTCTAATCGAAAATCAATTATTTAAGAAATTTGGAATTTTTATCAAAATTTTCTTTTATAAGTTTGTAAAAAATTTTAGCTGAAGAATAAAAATTATAAATCTTATATTATTTCATTAGAATTTTTTTTACTACACTGATATATTTTTCATTTTTTATCTGAAATTAATGAAAATAATTTTTATCTTTCTTATAAACTTAAACAGAAATAATATAGGCCTAAATTTAAAATGTAATATTATTTCTTTATAAAATTATTTTCATAAACGTGTCAGTACATTTTTAATGTAAAAAATAGAATTATCATGTGATTTTCTTTGATTTTTCTTCCAAAATTTAAATCAAAGAAAATAAATAGTTTCATTTTTAACAAAATTAATATTTCAATCAATATTTCCAACTGTTAAATATTTAATAATAATCCAAATTAATGATATTATTAAAATAATATTTTATACAAAGATATATTTTTTATTAACATTTTTGAAAAGTTGTGTTTTTACCAAAATTCCATAATATGAGTACATGGATATTTTTTGGTCTAAAAATGAAAATTAAAACTATTACAATATTTTATTATAAAAGTCTCTTTTGAAAAAGAACTTATAGATATTTAATAAAAATACAGGAATTATTAGTGAATGTAATTTATTTTTTTCTTCAATTGAAAGTTAGTAAAATAATATAGGCTATGATTATTTGTTAACAGAAAAATTAAATTTAATTTCATATATTAATATAAAAAATATTTCTTCATAAAATTATTTCTTATCATAGTAATTATTAATTTTTAATATAAAAAATTGTTGTACATTTTTTACAATTTTATTTTGAATTTTAAAAAGTGAAATAGTTCTATAGTTTTAAAAACAAAGTACATAATTTAGAAAACTCTTAAAAAACATTGTAAATCTTTTCATAACTTCCAAACTATATGGACATATTTATGCCTGTTAACAGAAAATTAACAAAGAAAATAAATTTCAAAATTTACGAAGATTATTTTATCCGAAAAAGGTAACGTAATTATAATTTACTATATATATATTACAAATAAAAAATGAGATTTCTGGGTCAAAAGAGAACTGGTAACCTTTATGTGAGCTCGATGATTATATAGTAATATATAGTGATTTATATGAGATTGCACTGGACTAACATCAAGTACTGATATAAATATATGCATTGAAAAATTTAAATAAATATGTAGGACACTAGAGGTGAATTATAGTAAATTGTACACTATCTTTATTAAATAACATATACGATTTTTTTTAATAACATTCTTCTCTAACTATAATAATTATCTTTTATATGAATACCGAGAAAACAGAAAAATACTTGAAAGTAATTCATCAAATGAATATGAAAATATCATACACACGCACAATCATATATATATATATATATATATATATATATATATATATATATATATATATATATTATTGTTTTAAAAAAGGTATGACCGCAATGAAATACTATCTCACGCCAAATACAAAGTTAACAATAAACACTTTAGCAACATGATGTTTGGCCGCGTACAGCGGCATCGGCAATTATTTTAATGAACCAACCATTAAAGTTGTATTCATAAACGTTCACGAGCTAGGGTCGAACCCGTAACAACGGTGCGGTACGTTGTTATTATATGTGGCCACAACGGCATTCCGATGAACAGGCATACGTTATACCTACAATTATAGAACTTGTTAACCAGTACAAAGAGCACTAGCACATATAGTTTTATGTGTGAGAATATATATATATATATATATATATATATATTTGTGTGTGTGTGTACAAAAATTAAAAACTAGAAACTAAGACTACATTTGAATAAATAAAGAAAAATAAACAGAAATGTGTTTAATTAACAAAAATAAATGTTTGTATTATACAAACATTAGTAGGAACGCTCGAATGAGAAATACAATAGTTAATAAAAATATAAATATATGTATTTTAACCATTTGCACTCGAAGCTTTTTTCACTCATATTCTCAGTAACTCGAAGCAGTAACTTAAATTTGCACTTCGCTAAAAGAATAAGTGAAATTATTACGATTTGTTTTTGTCCTTATGTATTGAAAATTATTTGCGTTGGCTCCGTAGCAGCCCTCGAGTTTGAAGACAAATTTTAAATGGCTCCGCTTCGGAGCCCTCGAGTGGAAAGAGTTAAAATTATCTGTGAAAATTTACAACAATATGAATAGAAGAGTTTAATTATTTTTCTTATTTGCATTGATATTATTTTATATTTTATTAAGAGTTAACAATATTCTTTATGAATTAGTCTCTATAAAAATAAAGATTTTCATTTATCTGTAAATGTTAATTCAGTAAGGTTTTTCTTGTCAGATTTTCCTGATGGTTGTTTTTTTATAAAATAAGGTTATCAGTCGTATTTCAACCTCTAATCTGGATGACTTTGCGTGCTGATTGAATTTATGTATACCATTGTATTAGCCCTTCTCAATCCACTAACGAATGAAGATAAAATCTTCTACTTCAATCGATACAATGCTTTTGTCTTCTAGTCCACTCCGACAGATTTCCTGATTTTTCTATCCCAACTATCCATGGATCTCTTCATGGGCCCTTTTATATATTTAGGTTCTCAATCAATAACTTCCCTTGTCCAATATATATATATATATATATATATATATATATATATATATTCGAGGGTCGTTTGATAAGTATGGTAAAAAGTAAGAAAAACTAAATTGAAAAATTTAGTTAAATTAATTAATTATATATATATATATATATATTATATATTAATTAAATTAAACAATAAATAAATTTACCATACTTATCAAACGATCCTCGTATATTCGTCGGAATTGACTTGAAAAAAAAATATTGAATCGATCGAAATGGAAGTTTTGGGAGAATTCTTCATCCAGCAATAAATAGAAAAAATCTGTTGCTGATGGTGATGTATAGGGGTTTCCAATAAGAATTTCAGAACTCTAACAGCTAGTGACAGTCATGTTTGAATTTTTTTAAGCTCATTTTGACATTTAAACTCAGTATATTTTGACAAATAATCATGGAACATTTAATACTTCAACTACGCTTAGAAATTGTAAAAACTTCAATAGACTTATTGAAACAAAAGTTTAATAAGTCCATTATTTTACGAAATTGACCCATCAATTGGCAACCAAGATCATGTGATCTAACTCTACTGGATTATTTTCTGTGGGGTTATGAAAAATCATTGGTTTTTGCTGATAAACCACAAACAACAGAAGTGTTAAAAATAAATATTGAACGTGTAATTCATGAAATTGGACCACAATTATGTGAAAGAGTGGTTAAAATTGAACTAAATGATTGCACTATGTCAAGCGAAGTTGTGGTGGTTATATGAGTGAAATTATGTTCCATCATTAATGCCAAAGAATATGATTAAAAATTAAAAAAAACAACTAATTAATTAAATACTTTTTGTTTTATTTCCATTTAAACTTTTGAAACGCTTGTTGGAAAACCCTGTATATATATATATATATATATATATATATATATATATATATATATATATATATACACTTTAGTTTGAATTGGATGGAAAAAAACGAATTGCCATCAAACGTCGATTTTATAATCAAATACATAATACAGAACACATCGGCTCGATGATACGTTGACATTAACTGAAAATACATAAATACTGCCGAGACGAGGTTATTAGTATACAGGACATTGATTCGTTCTGCACGGCGAATATCTTTTAGGTATAACATCAAAAACGAGTTTTTCTTAAGGGAGGAAAAAAGAAACGTTTTTTAAATAACTCGATATCGAAACCAGTTTTGAACAGATTGCAACATTTCGGTTTTTATTTACACATTTTTAATGAATGTCCAAGTATTATAAATACAAATGAGTAGTATTTGTGGAATATGAAATTTTAAGGAATGTAAAATACACCAAATACGAAATATATAAGGTTGATTAAATTTTTAAATGTTTATAAATAGATGAATATTAACTTGCATATTAAATGAATGAATATAACACAAGATTGTAACTTTTTTTGTATTTTCTTTTATTATATTTAAGGAAGATTGATTATCATCTATAATTTATTCTTATCATACGTCAAGTCGTTGTAGTTGTACTATCACATATCTATAGTCACTATCTAAAGTTTTTCAGACAAAAATATTTTTCCATTTATTTTTCTTTTTCTTTTTACATTTTTTTGATATATTGAATATACACCTATATAACTATATTTGAAATGTTTCAAATTGATTCTTTATGGATAGTTTTAGAATTCATCCCTTTATTCTATAAAGTAAAATTGGTAGATATTTTATTTTATGGTTTGTCAGTAAGTGATTCCAACCAAAATATAGTTGTAAAGGAAATTTTTCAATCTGAGAATATCTCTAATTTCTTATTTCATAATCGAATTTAAATTTTTATTTAATCAACAACTTAAATGTTAATGAACTTTGTTTAGAATTATAGATAGTTTGGTTATAGAAATAAAAAAAACTTTTTATTATTTGAATATTTTTGTCAATTTAGTCTTGAACTTGAAGTAATTCGATTAGGTTTCTATAATGAAATGCTTTTTCATTTTAAAAGTTTTAAGGGTAGATATTTTTATATAAGAATATATTTATAACCGTATTTAATTAAAAAAGTTATTTTTCTGTCATTTTTCAAAAAAATTATTTTACTGTTTTATGAAAAAAATCATTTATATACGTCATATTTATTTTATTGGCTAGATATAAATTGTTCTTTTCTTGAATTCAAGATACATTTTTTCAATTCATTGAAAGAAACATCGTATCGAATTTAAAAATACAACTGTAAATCTCATATAATCTGATCAAAGAGACTGATTACATTTATTAAATCTTACAATGCTGACGTTAACTATTTACAAAAAACATACTTTCTCTTTTGATTGATGAAACCGGGCTACGAAATGAAATTATATTCAACAATGGACGTACAGCACAAAGATAGAATCATTCACATAAATAAATCAAGAAAAGACGAATGAAAAAGTGGAAAAAACGAAACGAATATAAAACGCATTCCGATCCGTTCGTCTTATTCATAAAGCCCGACGCTGTAATTGAAACAAAACATTCCGTTGTCAAAGGGGGACGACGACGGTCGGAAGAATGACGACGCATCTTAAGAAATAATCTTCAAATTAAAAACAACATCGCTGTATATACTCTGGAGTCAACTTGGATTAAAAGTACACGCGCTCCCCTGCAAACACGCTATTCTGGTATTTTAGTCTCCGGTTCTTTTTTTCATAAATAAATGTAACGTCCGGACGCCTTTCATATTTTTACGAAAGAATTTCCGTTCATGTAATTATTTGCATCGCTGTAGTTATGTGTGTGTGTGTATTTTTTCTGCCGTTCACTGACATCTCTTTTCATTTAATCAAATTTATTAAGAAATAACATTTAATGATGAGAGGGGAAGAATAGGTTTTTGACTACTATTAAGTTTGATGTTTATAAAAAATCAATTTGTCTTTTTAAATCATGATATTTCAATATGTATTTGATTACTATTAAATTATAAAATGATAAATGGAAACGAAAAAGTAATAAAATAAATTTATATAGAAATAAATCACTCAATTCCAACATTTAAATCATTTATTCTTCGCTTTATTCATTGATATATACTTTAATCGATGCTGTTATCATTAAAGCAGTTCGTTATAAAATTTGAATAGTAGAATAAAACATTTAAATATAAATTTATTTGACAAACAATAAATCTGAATACGATTTACATCAGGTATTATTTTTTTTTTAATAAGTCTTATTTATATAAATCAAAATACTTAACACATTAATTCACTTCAATTTATTTTTAAAAATAAATACTTAAGTAACTGCTTGTTAAAAAAGTGATTTTGAAATTTATTAAAAATTAAAAAGATGAAATGAAAAATTTGAAAATTAAATTATTATTTTCATGTAGAATTACATAACCGAAATTTTAAACAAAAACGACAACAAACCAAAAGTATATTTTTAAAGTTCAAAAGAACTGTTTGTAACAAATCAGAACAAGATTAATTATGTACTCGAGCAAGAATTAATTATGTTTCAATTAAACATATGTGACATGCCATATTTGGATAACAATATAAAATAAATGTTGACTTTTATAAATTATTATACGATTATTTTTCAACACTGTCAAGTAAAAAGAGTGAGTGACATCAATCACAACTATCGGTTTTTAAATGAAAAATTACTTTGCTTCAAACTTGATATTCTTAAAATAAATCCCTATTTGCTTTATTAATTCAACAATAACAATAAAAAACTAGTCTGCTGTAGAGCACATGTAGAGAAAATCATTCATTAAAGTAATTGGATCTATATGTAGAAGTTTTAATTTATTTTTGTCTTATAAATTCTCACATAGTATATATATTGGGTATAACGTCAATTTAATTTCCTACAACTTACAGTAGCAGTGTAAAACTAACACCATTAGCACTACTTATATATATATATATATATATATATATATATATATATATGTAGGAAGATTACATACGTCGTCTCTAGATAACCTATTCATAATCAGATCAAGCGTTGCGCTTCTACGAGGCGAATGGCTTCCAAACGTTGAATGTGCATAGGATCGAGTTTCGGTTAGACGCTCGGCAGGGAGTCCGAGTTGATGCCCCGTCGAGACACAATTAGATTACCACGTCAAAACCACCGATGTGTTTGTTGGGCTAGGCGATCTAACTGGGGACACAACAAAACGTACACACAAACTGAGTGTTAGTAGTTTTGGTCTCCGCTGTGATGTCGTTATGATGCGTAACGCTTTTCAGGACACAGTACGTGCTCGTATATGAGTGCGTGTGTGTATTTGTAATGAACTCGGACATAACATGCATTCGTAATGAGTAATTAATAACCTGTAGTCGTATGAAAACGGAGATTCTATTTTCATGTGATGATAAATTGACAACTGGTAATATGATGAATTTATTGTTGGTGCTTTAACTCGATTTTAAAATAATTAATCGATTTTTAATACATCTATTTATCAAATTATATAAATTTAGTTAATGTACTTAAAAAATTAAATTGAGAATTTTCGGTTGATTGATGTTACAGGTAAGAAAGTATAAACACACGTATTTCTTTTACACGAATGCATCATTGCTGAGCACAAAAAAGTTCGGAACTACCATTGAATCCATCTATCTGCCAAAGTTTCTTTTTATTCTCGTCGTATCGCATCGAAACATATTATAACCGACAACAGTTTATTATATGTGGCCATGTCTCACATATATATATATATATATATATATATATATATATATATATATATATAAGGTTATGAGGGGACGAAACGACGATTTACGGAGAAATATGGGCGAATACGGAGGTGGGACGTGGAAATTGTACAGGCGCGGTCGTCGAACTGCCTTCGCGTGATCCATAAATCAAATGAAAAGAAGAAATCTTGACCCGAATCTTTCGAGACGCAACTCAATGCATTCAAGATGGTTCATATACGAATGTTTATTTTTTTCAACTCGCTAAAAAATTATATATGAACATAGGTACAAATAAGGCTGTGTAGACATGTATAAATTTCGACTAATCAGTTTGATGAGCCACACATGTAAAATTATGGAGCATGCCATTATTAATTATATGAAAACCTCATGATGATAATAACACTTTTTTTAAAAAAAAATATCATGAAATAATGTTTTTGTGAATTTGAATTTCATTATTTATAAATTTATAGATGTAATGAGTAAGAAAGGTAATATTTGTGTTTCTTTTTTTATTTATGTTTAATGCACCTTAATTATAAGTAATTTATTTTCAATTAGAGAATATTATTTATTAAATTGATGAATTTAATTCGTTTTAAATAAATTTTTAATCCACAGAAAATTTAAACTTTTGCTAAAAATAACATTTATTGACTTTACCAATGTTGATTAATTATTGATTAATATTTTATAAATGACCTAAATGATATTAAAGGGTTTAGACATACATTTACTTGCTTACTATTACTTATTATTTTTTAATATCCTTCAGTCTCATTTGAACTACTTTATAAGAATTAAATTTGATAATAATAACTTTATTAACTCGTTCGCTACCAGTGCTTCAGGAGAAAAACCGCCACCACAGCCCAGACGTTTTATTATTTAAATATGATACCAAATTGTCATTAATTTTTGTGAGATGTATTTATAACGTTCTAAATGAGTGAAATTAGCAATTTTACAAACCGACACACATATTGTTTTAAAAATTTTTTTGAAAAATTTTCGGAAATTTTTTTTGAAAAATTTTTTGGAAAATTTATAAATAAACAATAATTGTTTATTTATACATTTTTATATAATACAACTAAAAATATTCCAAAGTCAATTTTTCGTAATTCAAACACAAACCTTTAAATATTATATCTCAAAGTATAAATAAATGGAGTTTTTGCACTATCAAAAACAAACGGATCAATTTGTTATTAATGAAAGTGCTATAAACCCATTTAAAATTAAATGTATATACATAATGTTATAAAAATAAAAATACTATCTGTATATTGAAATACGTGCCAATAACGTTAATTTCGCACTATATACTGAATATTGGCATACATGTCAATTACCTTTCGTGTTGTTTGATAAATTTTTAAATACCACATGGATTTAATTTACTGTTATTTGTATGATTATTTAATTATTTTTACATAATAAAATTGAACAAGTTTATAAACATAGTTTTAAAACGTAACTCGAATTTATTAACGTTTGCCAATATTTTTTAATTCATTCAAACATATTCGTATATATATATATATATATATATATATATATATATATATATATATATATATATATATATATATATATTCGTGACACCCAGATCTTATTATTTTTAATATAATTCATCTGTTTGGGGTACGATTTGGTATAAACAGTTATCATAAACTAATAATGATCATCTGTCACTGTTCCTTTGCATCTGTGCACCTTCCTATGCATCATATGTCACAGATCCGACACACATTTGTGACGCTGGACTGAGGTAAGAAAATCGAGTCGTCACACATGTGTGACGCTGGTAGCGAACGAGTTAAACAACATTAAACGAACGAAAAAGATTGAATAATCTAAATTAAACGAAATAATTATTATAATAATAATTTATCAGAATTTAAATATGCATGTACTATTGCTATATTCATTTTTTAGAGAAAAAAATGTTTAAGTTTTATGAAAATTCTGAAATTTATATAACAAAAATTGATAAAAATTGTTATATTTAAAAAAATTACAAATTTATTTTTTTATATTTTCGCTTGTATCTGTTTTCAGAATAATAAATCAACTTTCATGATGAATCAATTAGTTATTACAACTTTTTCAGTGGTTTAATTCCATAATTATTATATCCAAGTGGTATTTAATCGGCGTTTTATCATAAAATTTATTTATATTTATTGAAAATATCTGAATAATAATTTTAAAAATGTATTTATAAGGACATTTTGTTATAAACTCATTCAAATACTTTTATTAAAACAAACAATCAATTTAAAACATTTTAGTTATTAATATTTATGTAGTTAATGATAATATATTTTTATAAAAATTGAAAATACAAATATATATATATATATATATATATATATATATATATATATATATAAACGTAAAACATTTTTCTATACACATATATCAATTAAAATGCCGCAATATCGGGCAAGTATCTGGTGACAATCGCTGGAAGCACTTTTTCAATTAAAATTATCACTGATAATTAAGTGGGATTGAAAAAATACATTTTTTTTCTTCATAGGTTAACAATAAAAAAGGCCATTATGTTTTCGAACTCATCAACTACTGTTTGTAACCAATAAAAACAATTCAACCTCGTACAGAAAAAAATATCACTTAGTCATAAAACTTGTCGACGGCATAAAAAACGGATACATAAACCACACAATACCAACATTCAGCTTTCGAACATTAATATAAAACTATTAAAGAGATAATAAACGTGCGTGTGGATCGTAAAAATATCACGAATCATAAAACAATAACAAATGTATACGCATATATGTATATATATATATATATATATATATATATATATATATATATATATATATATATTTGTATATATCAATGAGAATAAGAGAAATAGCAATAAAATAATAGTATCGTGCTACTTGATTTACAATCCCGCGAGATATCATTATATCATTATTATTGCAGACTTTATCATCACAAATGTCCTAAACACTATAATTTTTTTAATTGGAACACAGCACACGAAAATAAATGTATACAAAATATACAAAACGCATACATACATACATACATACACATGAACAACTGATGTTTAGTATAGTCTTTTCGCCGATAACATTGCACAGGTGTTGTGCACTTGTGACCGTTTACCAAGTTTGATTTATAAAAGGACCGGACAGTTTTTTTGGCGCTGTATTTCAAAAGTTGTTGTGTTTAGCCATATCGTGTCGCTCGCATCGAGAGTGGCGGTTGTGAATGTGTGGATGGCCACACAACGATAAATAGAGAGAACGATGAACGTTACAGATAACGTTTAATTGTTGCAGGTTCCTCGATATATTCGTTTCACACTGATTAGAATTACTGACCGGTGTGGTAAAAGCAGCGCGCGAGATATTTTTTTTTCTATACAGATTAATGTGTTTAGAGAATATATTACAAGAACTTGTTTTCTGTATTTTTTTATTTTTTGTACCAAACCCTAGTGCATTAAACGAACATTTTGTTTTAAAAAACAATCTGGCGTATTTTAAAAGTGTTTACTAAGTTATACAGTTAAAGAATGTTGTTGGACTTTTAACAATATAATATTTTTCATTTTAATATCCATTATTTTATATTATTGTCAAAAAAAAATTACTTATTTTGTATGAATAATTAATTTTATTTTGTAAAAAAATATTATATCTTTGAAACAAGTTTTGTAGCCTAATATAGTATACTAAAATATTTGGCAAATTAATACAAAAATATTTTACAGAATAAATCAACATTCAACGAATATAGAAATAAATAAAATATAGTATTTAAATTTTTCAATTAATTTTTAACTATTTCAGTTATAAATTTTGGTTAACTTAGCATAGTGAAATAACTCAAGTTTTAAAATCAATGTTCATTATGAATTGTTATGTATATATATATATATATATATATATATATATATATATATATATATATATATATATATATATATATATAAATTCTTAATATTTCTTTAGGATAAATCAATTTGTGGTAGAAGTTTCTTTTGAAATAAAATTATAACTTGTGTTTCTATACGTATATATATATATATATATATATATATATATATATATATATATATATATATATATATATATAATCATATATGTACGTATGTATGTTTGTATATGATGATCAGAAATATAAGCTTTTCTATACACGTAATCGTTGAGTATGTGAACTTAGTTGAATAAGTTTTAGGAACTCAAACAAAGGCACATTATATGATACGTAACATCTTTAACTCAAACAACAAAAAGACATTAGAACGTTTCATCAAACTTCTAAAGTTTATCTTCGAACGGGAGAAAAGAACGATAGGGATACACTTAAGGAAAAGTTTCTCATACACTTTATATATATATATATATATATATATATATATATATATATATATATATATATATATATATATATATTAAGCGCATGATAACATACAAACATTTTTAATACTGTATTTTCTGAAATTAATTAAATATGAAATTCATTAATAATATAAAAAAAGAAAGTTGAATATATTAATTTCTTTTTATAGAACCGTAAATAACTAAATATTAATATATGATATATTGTTTTTTTATAAATTTTATATATTATAATTATCCTAGACAGAAAAATAGTTCATAATTTTTATCTACTTTATACAATCTGTTGTATTCATTATTTGAAAATATGTTTAATTTTATAAAAAAAAATAATTAATGAACATACTTAGATATTTCAGTTAATTAGGAATGACGATTGATTTTTTCACATACGAGGGTCGGTTGATAAGTATGGTAAAAAAGTAAAAACAACTAAATTGAAAAATTAAATTAAATTAATTAATTAATTAAATTAAACAATAAATAAATTTGCCATACTTATCAAACGACCCTCGTATACAAAGTTATATTAAAAGTAGCTTTCAGGGTCATAAAAAGTCTGATTATTAGGAATATAAATATAGTTACAGAATTACAAATATAATTTTTTATTATATATATATATATATATATATATATATATATATATATATATATATATATTAGGTTGGCAAATATCTCCCTTCCGCCTTCTGGTCTTTTGAATTTCGCAGCTATGTACAAAAAAAAAAAAAAAGCGGAAGGGAGATACTTTCCAACCTAATATATTGGTTAAAAATTTCTCCCAAAACTTTCCCACTTTCAGCAATCTAATGCCTTTCTCAACCATTCCATACCAAAAAATTTTCTTATTTTTTTATCACACACACACAAACATATATATATATATATATATATATATATATAAAGTCTTATATATATATATATATATATATATAAGACTGAAAGAGGGAAATTTTGTTCGGTCGAAGTATAAAGTTTTGTAGAAGGTCTTCATCAAGCAGTAGATTGAGAGGGACTACTGCTACTGATGATTATTTTTTTTTTTTAGGTTTGATGTTTTTCGTCATCTGGTCGAGAGAGCTTTTGTTCAGGGACGTGTAACATAGGAGTGTGTTTTGTTCAGGGACATCTAGGAGTGTGTAACATATCCCATTTACCGTCGTATGTCTTCATATCATTTGTTCTAGGTCCTTTGCTATGCTTGTTTGGGCTTCGTATTGCAATCTGGGAAAAACGCTACTGATGATGATAATAATACACATATATTTGTCAGAATGAAGTAGAAAATAAGAGCATTGGATTTATTGAAATAGGAAATTTTGAATTGGGCCTTCATCAAGCAATTGATAGTAAAGACTCTCTCTCTCTCTCTCTCTCTCTCTATATATATATATATATATATATATATATATACAGAATGTTTCAAAAAATTTATACACATTTTAATATGTATATATTTTTTACTCTGTATATATACTCTGTATATATATATATATATATATAATATATATATATATATATATATATATATATATATACACGAGGGAGTTTTATAAGTATGGTAAATTTATTTATTGTTTATTTTAATTAATTAATTAAATTAAATTTTTCAATTTAATTTTTCTTACTTTTTTACCATACTTATTAAACGACCCTCGTATATATGTACGCTTTCGTTATGTATTCTGAAAAATAAAAAAATACATAATCAAATTTTATATATTAACAATGCCAACCGATCGAATAGATTTACCCATTTCCTGATAATACTGTTGAATAACCAAAAGAGTCGATTTACATTTTCAGACCAGGTCGTGACTTTTATTTATTAATAATAAATCTAAAACATTGTATCAGTACGATAAAATGACGTATTGGTCATACTTTTACAAAAACAATTACAAATTTACATGAAATTTAGTTATTTATTTTATTAACATCTATATTATAAAAGGTTTAGAAGTCAACGCGTGAAAAGTACGTTTTGTCTAAAACTCACTTAAACGTGACTTGAGCGAATGGTAAAATATTAATATACATTCATAAATGAATCACATGTCTAACTGCTACTGTTACTGTCGTTGAAATCATATAATAGTTTGTTTGAAGCCATTTATGAACTTCTAGTGGATTAATATAACTATTTCTTCTAAAACGATATCGATACTCATAAGACTCAGATTGTACTTAATATATTTAATTGATCTATTGAATTAATTTCAAGAATTCAACTTTAAAAAAGATTCAAAAACTGATTTTTAAATTATGATAAATTGTTCATATTTATAAATCTTAGTATTGGCTGTAACCATTTTAATTAAATTTATAAGTATTGTTTAGTAGTCTTCGAATGAAATATATTTCTAATGTTAATTTATTAAAATTAATATTTTTTTTATGATTGATATAATTATATATATATATATTAATAATAATTTTGAAATATATTTTTTGAATGAATATAAAAGTAAATTTCTTTAGAAAGAACCAATATTAAAAGCTATTTCTATGAAAATACATCTGTTTCCAGAAATTAAACCATTTATTACGAGAAAAGTATATAAATAAAAGCTGGATAAATTACATGGCGTCGCTGAACAAACGATCCGTTCTATATTTTTTTATATTGAAAAAAGCATCGTTCCAGTGATTTTTTCAAAGGATGTTCGGTGTGAAAGCAACGGATACAATAGTATCGACTATGAAAATTTCTCGAGCGCAGCAGTGATATATGGAAGCGTCGCGGCGCCAACCGGGTTGGCGCCACGAGTGTCTCATCCATCCTCGTCGTTGTCATGGTAACCAATCGTGGTCACAGTTATCCGAGATGTCGTTGGCACACATCACAAATTTATGACGCTCTCCGTTGATTTACACACAGGACAAAAATCCATTCTTTGCATTGTAGGAATATATTTCGTCCCATTATTTATGTCTGGAGTGAAATGCATTTGAGATGAAATGGAAACATTTAATTAAATTTGTACCGGTTTTCTTTGCTGCTTTACATGAAAAAACAACTTAGAAGAATTCCTCTTTGTACAAGTTACTCTGTAATAAATTTGTAAATAAAAATAAACTGGTTAAAAATAATAGGTGTTTTTTAGTTGCTTGGTATTATTATTTAATCGTTTGAGAATAATTAAATTTTAACTGAAAAATTGAATAAATAATTTTTTGAAATTATTAATTTCTAATAAAATAAAAGAAATATATTTTGCAAATTATTTTTACACCATTTAATTAAAACATTAAAATAGTTTTAAACTCAAAAATGAATTAGTGAAATTTTTGTATATTAATTTAAAAATATTTCTTTATTCATAAATTTTTTCTAGTAAATATTTTAATAAAATATTTTAAAAAATAATAAAAGAAATTGTAAAAAAAAATTCTTAATAACACTTTAAATTTTATGCTATGAAAATCTCTTGTGATTTTAATTATTTCTTATATTAAAAATTAACAGAAATGGCTGTTAATTTAAACAATTTGACAAATTCTAGTATTTTATATATATATTTATATATATATATTTGTGTATGTGTGTGTGTACATATACTTGTGCGTATTAATATTATCATATATATGAGAAATATGCTTGTCACGCTATATTTTCATATAAAATCTAAAAATGTTTTTTCCAGTTCGTTTGTAAATCCCAAGCGACGTGAACTTTCTTATATTTGATACCTTTGAGGTTCCTGCTTTATGTATATTTTCTGCAAAAATATATAACATAAAATAGATTTTCTTATATACATAAATTTACAAGACACAAAAAGAAATTTCAAACCAAAAGAAAAGACGTTAAATAGAAATTATATTTACTGAATGAGCTTATTTAAATAATGAAAATTTAAATATATTTATGTTTTCAATGAAAGAGAAATGATATTTGTGACTAAATATCATATACATATATATATATATATATATATATATATATATATATATAGAGAGAGAGAGAGAGAGAGAGAGAGAGAGAGAGATGAAAAAAAAATAAAAACCTAGGAAAACAACAAAATGTTGTTTTAACAACCAGTAGATATTTTCTATTCGGCTATTATGCGAAATGGTTCGGTTTTTTTTTCGCAAAACAAGCTGATTTATATCCAAGAGAGGATTAATGTCACGTCACGGGAGGGATTTGAGTCGAACGGTTGTTGCGCTCTTCGTGGTGCATTTAAAATGGCACCGCCGTCGTTCGTTGCAACCGGCATGCAGTCACCATGTTTTGACGTGCGACAGATTTGTGGCTCTCGTACGCAAACTGTTAT
Source organism: Neoneuromus ignobilis (assembly GCA_029203775.1). NCBI lineage: Eukaryota > Metazoa > Arthropoda > Insecta > Megaloptera > Corydalidae > Neoneuromus > Neoneuromus ignobilis. The sequence continues at coordinate 37,447,523 of CP092089.1, read as the reverse complement.
TTTTCAACTAATAGCCCATTAACGTTTGATATAAATCTATTTTGTATTCGACTAATGAATTATATTCATGTGAACGTATTTATTTTCATGCCATTTACATTTGGCGTATATTTATATTGTTACCATGTTATTTACATATACATACAAATTTACATACATATACATTTTTATTTCAACATATTCATTCATATATACGAGGGTCGTTTGATAAGTATGGTAAAACAGTAAGAAAAACTAAATTGAAAAATTTAATTAAATTAATTAATTAATTAAATTAAACAATAAATAAATTTACCAACTTTACAAACGACCTCGTACATACATACATATATACATACAGACACACACTTTTATATATTTATTTATATATATATATATATATTTAAAATAATTTTTTTTTTATATATAAAAATATTCTCTGCGAAAAATTAAATTGTTTTTGAATTTTTTTATCATTATATAAAATTAATAAATAAAAATTATTAAATTAATTTTTACATTAGATAGTCGATACTTTTAAAAATTAATAATTTAATTATATTTTTTAAATACTGTACGCTGATTAAGAATATCTAGTATTTATAAGGATTATTTATTTTGAAATTCGTATTTAATTGAAAAAAATATCATAGGTAAATATTTTAAACATTTATGTAGATTATTATGATTGTTTATTCTTTGATTTTTTTATAGAAAGAATAATAGTTAAGTTTCAATAAGTATTAAATTATTTTATTTCAAAAAATATTATTGTCTTTTTTTATTATATTTTTTAAAAAAATAGTAAATGCTTATATTAAAAATAATAATATTAAAATATTTACAAGGTTTCGAATTTTCCAGAATTTTTTAATAGAAAATAATTTAATTTGACGAAACAAAATTTGATATATACAAAGATAGAATAATTTTTTTAAGCTAGTAGTAAATGAATAATTATGAACAGACAAATTGACAAACTACATTAATAAGCAAATTAATAACGATATAAAGCAAAACAATCTGAATTATATTTAATGGATCAAATAACTGTAATTAAATTTTAATAATTTTTTAAAAAATACAATTGAAAATTTTTTTCAGTTTATCTTCGTGATAAAGTAACTTAATTTTTAATTTTGATAAATAAATCATTATTTTGATGTCATAAGCCTTTTTGAGCCAATTATAATTTATATTGCAAATATTTTTTATAAAATTTTCATTTTTTTGTGTTTTCCTTATTTTTTTTAAATCCCATCTGAACATGTTTTATTTTTTTAATACAAGTTTATTATTTATGACTAAATAGAAAAAAGCCATGCAAAATAACATTTTTTAGGTTTTTGTTGTTCGTAAAATGTTTATTTAAACTGAAACAATTCTTATCATTAAATTATACTGAAAAACATTCAAATATCCTCTTTAAAAATTACATTTTCATACACACATACTTTTTTCACAAAAAACTTGCAACGTACCATAGTGTTCTTGACAAAAAAGGATTGCGGAAGAGATAAGGTAAGCGTCATGGTAACACAACGAGCAGTGAAAAATGGAAATAATCTGAATATAAAATATATTATATCCTTTTTCAGTGCGGTATTCGAAATTTTTTTCATTCAACTGCAACCATGAAGCACACCAGTCGATAGATTTAAAAATCGATGTTTACCATTACGAATGTAGTAGGTGGTAGGTGGTGGATTTTCAGTCGGACATACGAACGAATGAATGAATGAGGGAATAATGCGGACATTGTATGAGAGAAAAAAAACGACTTGCAAGCTTTCCAGAATAGCTTTTAAGTTATTCGAAAAAAAGATTTATGAACCGACAAGCTTATACCTGCGCTCGATTTAAATATCTGAAAATGCACTTTTCAGAATTAACTCGTATATTTTACTCGGGTTGTAGATTAAAGTATCTTATATTTATTTATCAATGTAAACATAAGAATAAACATTTTCAATTTTATAAAGTAAAATATATAAAAATAGGTTTTTGTCAATAAGTATAATATAATTGAACTGATAATAAATATAATAATTCAATAATAATAATTTAAATACTTTTCACTAACACAAATAACATTCTGTAAATAAATAATGATTAAATTAAACTATATATATTTTTTAGAAAAATGTAAATATTACAATAAACAATATTCCATATTAAATATTAAAAATTCGAAATTTCAGATTACATAAATTACTAAATGTCAAATAATTTCATTTATTTTAAATGTACAATATTAGATATTTAATTCAATTAGGGATGAAAATTTAGAATCATAATTATGATGAAATTGATAAAATTATATTTATACACATTCACTTAAAAACAAAAAAAAATATAATACCGATGATTAATAATAAATTTTAATTTCATATATATATATATATATATATATATATAT
>CP092089.1:37337625-37442625 GCA_029203775.1 Neoneuromus ignobilis | reverse complement strand
TACTGAACTAAAGAATAAATTTACTGAAAATGTTAAGTATATAAAAACTACATAAAAAAGACAACATCATATAAATAACAGAACGTATCTCGTGTCACTAAAAAGAAACTTGTCAATAGGCCTTCAGCTACGATCCCTACAGACTCCCGTATCTGACGAGTGAACTGATGGAAGGTAAACTTAGTTATCTTAGGTTGGCGCGCTTCAATGAACACGCGATACTCGTTGACGCAATGGAACCATTCGACGTGTTCTAGCATTCTACTATATAATAAAGGATGAACTGAACGACATTTGTCCATATAACCATAACCGTATCATCTAAGTATTATTGTTGTGCCATTTCGGTGATATTAGACACCGTATTGACAATTATAGGGCAGTTGTACGGATCCATAAGTATCTGTTAATTATGTTATGTGTTTACAATATTATTATGGGACGGTCATCACTGCTGGAACATTTATTACGGTCTGCAATCGTGTATATATATATATATATATATATATATATATATATATATATATATATATATATATATATGTATGTATATATTTCTACATTGAATTTCTGTTTTTCACGTTTATATAAAATTTATATTTATATAAGAAAGATTTATTGTATTTTTTTCATATTTAATATATAAACATTTTTACATAAAAAATATTTTAGAAAGTTTCTGCCTATTACATCTTCAACTTTCATATGACTTAACATAAGAGAAATTTAATATTGTTATAGTGTCAGTGAAGTTTTATATTATTTTTTCCCTCATTGCATTTTATAAAAAACAAACTCGATGAAATGTAATGTTTTCATTTGCATGTTAAGAATATTTTTCTTATCACATTCCACCGTTAGAAGACGAACTTTGTATATTCTTCAAGAGATGTATTTCTTATATCCCTTTTAGATACACATGGATCGATGTTCTTATATATAAAAGCTGTGACTATATAGAAAACCAGAATATACATTTTTTTCGCGTTTACTTTGTGGCAGAAGCTCGTGACTATATTCGCTTCAGTGACTCCGCTTCTGTCATCGTAGTTTGCGACGTATCGTTCGCAGACTCAAAAGGATCATGCGATGTGTGCTATTTTGTTATAGGAGCTCAATAGGATCCACTGTAGACGATATATCAAAGACGCGCGTGCACAAATTTGATTCCGCGAGCACTGTTTTTTATATTTTTTCCGCACATCGAATCTTTTGATTATGTATACGTTTTAGAAGATCATTTGATGATGCGACGGTTGACAAAATTATTCGAAATTGCAAATCGTTCTAGTCGATTTTTTTATATTTATTTATTTTAAAATAAACTGTTTTATGCTAACGTAAAACATTTTTATAGTAAACTCTATACATATCATTTATATGTAAATTTTAAATATTTATTTCATTTTTTATTGTCATATAAATATATATTAATTTTAATATAATAAAATAATTTTCTTATATAATTAATTTCAATGATATATTTTAACATCAAAAATATTTTTATCCTATTATATACATATATAAATTTTAATATATATCATATGTAATAAAAATATTAACAAACAAAATTTGTTGATTTTTCAACATTATATTTCTGAAAAAAACATCATTACTGTCATGAAAAATAAGAAAATTAAAAAAAATTGCATATACGTTTGAAACAGCGCTATATTTGATAAAACATAATTATTATATAGTCCAAGAAGAAGATGGATTAATATTAAAGGATTCGAAAAGAAGATGAATATGTAACTGTGAAAAATATATTAAATAATTTAAGATACTTATTGAATATATACAGATATTGATATATAATATCTTTTAATAAATTTATACATTTGAAAATAATGACTGATTAAAAAATACTGAATTATCACTGATTATTCAGAGTCAAAAATATTTTAGAAAAAAACAAATTAAGATATATTATCATTATTACACAGAATTTCTATTAATATAATAATAGGAGTTTTTGACGAACTCATAATGTCAAATAAAATATAATATAAGAATATCATTATGTCAAAAAAATATATATAGAGAAGAACCAGATTTTACCACTAATTAAAATTTCAAGGTGTATTTTTGTATAAGAAAGGTGATGATTGATATTCTGAAATATGGAAAAATACATTTTATCGATTTTTTGAGAGAATGTAAAATAGTCAATATATTGTAATTTATTGTACTATAACCAGTTTTTCAAATAAAAAATAATTAATGTCCGAAATTGAAAAGATTAAGTAAATTGTTAAAGTGTTTATCTTTCTGGCTTATCTCAAATAGCCATTGTGAATTTGATGACTTATTAAAAGAGCATTAAAAATCCCTGAACATTGAAGTGTGTGGGTGTATATCTGTGTGTGTGTTTTATTTGATAATATATTAAAGCTTAAAACCATATCAGGCGAATTCTAATAATTTATATTGGAATGGAATAAATAATTGAAAAATAAAATCTATCGAACCAACGTAAAAAAAGAATATTGAACATACTAAAATTACTTATTCATAACATTTATGAAAATCCGTCCGGAATTTCGCGATGCCGCCAAAACCAGAAATACTTTGTGTACGCGCGCACGCACCCATTTCCAATTTCCGCGTCGAGTCCTCAATAATAATTTCATTTACGGGCGCGATTTTCTTAGACGACCTTTTCAGTAGATTTTTTTCTCTTTTCACTAACCGGCACAGTTAAGATTCGAGCGAGTGGCATTCATAATAGGTTCTCCGTCTGCCGAAGCTCTTACATATCGTTGATGGCGACACCTCAACCCCTACATATTCTGTACAGCGACCGACTATCGCCCGCCCAACTTGTCCCCATTTTCTGTTGCACGTAATAGCTTCTTTAGCCGATGCTGACGTTGGCATTTTCTCCTTTTAAATTCAATTTTTCATCCTTTCAGTTCGATAACAAATCGCGATCCTGTCAAATGATAGTAAATCTATCGATATGTTCCCATCTTTTCTATTTGTATATACTGGTAATGGAATCGTTTTGATATATGGGTATAAAAAGAAAATAACACGTATGTCAGAAATAACATATTAGTTATTGTATGATTTATAAAAAAATAACGAAAACTATAAAAGATATACAACAAATGGCAATTATGTTTTTATTAATATATACGGGTCTCTTTATCTATATAAAAATGTTTATTAAAATCTCTTTCCTGTTTAACAATAAAGAAATATTTCTCGTAAAATTTTATTTACTCACTTAAAGTTAAATTAATATTGTTTTTGTTTGGGAAGTAAAATAATCTGAAATTCTTTAATGAAACAATCATTGAAATATATTTAATAATTAAACATCTTTGAATTCTTTATTTCTGATTGTGTGTATAAATTTATGAAATAATTTTTTAAGTCATTATAATTATAAAACATATTTTCATAAATATATATATATATATATATATATATATATATAGAGAGAGAGAGAGAGAGAGAGAGAGAGAGAGAGGAGAGAGAGGAGAGAGAGAAATAACATTTTCAAATAACATACATCCAAAAAAGAAATTTAGAATTTTTTTTCAAAAATTAAAGAGTTGAGTTAATTTTTATTGTAACATGAATGTACATATTTATGATATTTTCATCATCATCAACCTCTTTTTACTTATTAAATGTCGACGGTTTTTCCTTAAATTAAATTCAGATTTTTCTCTTCTATTCCATATTGACAAATTTTCTCTACCTTTTTCCTGCTATCTATATGTCTCTTCTTATGTCTTTTTTCATTTCTGGGTTTCCAATCAAAAATGTTTTTTTTTTGAACGATAACCATTGTATATTGGTATAAACTCTTCGTTCTTATCATCATTTCCATAAATTTTATTTGTTTTCAAACGCATTTATTTCTTTTCCTGTTTCAACATTTTATCCATAAAATTTTACATTCACTTTGCATACATTTTATTTTCTTACTATAGCATTATTTATTATCATACATATGTTATCTTTTGCATTGTCTAGATTCGCTAAATTATTCTAGAGTTTTAAGACCAATAATTCACTTTATAAATGAGAACAGATAGTGTAAATATATATATATATATATATATATATATATATATATATATATATATATATATATATATAAATAATTTATCTATTACAAAGATTTATATTAAATACTTTTTGATTCTCTTATATTTTATTTTTTATTATATTACGAGAAATATTAGTTTTATTTATTAATATAACAAGTCTTGCTTCAAATGAATTATTCTCAATTTCAATAAAAAATTGTTTATTTAACTTAAGAATAATTTTTATTCTATTAATATTTTTATTAATAGAATTTTCTTCGTCATTTCAAATTAAATCTAATATAGATAAAAATTCTACAAATAAGTTTACATATATAACGAAAATTCTTTAGATTTAATTAAATGAAATAATTATCCAACTATAAATTTAAATCTCTTATTAATTATTTTTTATTTCTAACCTTAATTGTTATTGTAAAAATTAGTTCTATTTATATATATATATATAAATAAATTGAAAATATAAAAAATAATATATAATATTTATTATTAATTTTTGATGGCAAATGTTATTCTACTTAATAGAAAATAGTTCAAAACAACTAAAATCATTTTTTTTCATATTTTGTAATGTAAGAGAGAAATATGTGTGTATTTCCTTTAATTTCACTTGGTACACCCTATATATATATATATATATATATATATATATATATATATATATATAGGGTGTCCCAGGTAAAATTAAAGGAAATAACCTTCGATTTCGGTTTACATCCTCAATTACATTTAGGCCACCCTGTATGATATTGAGAACTAGTGGCATTTAATAAAATAACAATAGGGTGAAAACTAATGATCCTTTTACATAAATAGAATGAAATATCGACATTATTCACTCAAAATTACGTCGTACACTATAAAGTTCACACTCACCTAACTTTCGAACTTTTATGGATAGAACAATTCATCTTATGTAGCGTGAAAATTATACCTGTTTATAACCTCGACACAGCTTAACTGAAAAAAGCTTTCGTAATTTTTCACTGTCCTCATTAAACTGACCAAACAATGTTATGTCGGTTTTGTACACGTATGTATATTTATATTCCGTGCGTTGTAAATTTTTTCTTTCGAATTTCCCGCTACATTTGTGTGACTCGCGTATTACAGTACATTCCTCGAGCCAATTTCGAAAAACATGCAAAACAAGATCAAAATTGATGAGTTGCCATTTACATGTGACATGATCCTGATGTCGAGGGGTCGTTCAGGTCCTGTCGTTGTGCTGGAGTCCGTGAGGGTTCACGACGCAGAGGACATTTGAATATGTCATCACAGGTGACGTGAATGAACGTGCTTTATGTATGAAAGTGCTTTCCCTCTCGCGAGACTAATTTGTCATTGTAAATACTACGTTGAATCTGCTTACGTTAAGGCATACGTTTTACGCGAGCAGTCGACCAGAAAGAATAGGATTTTCACGATGGAATTTTTATGTATTTTGTAGTATTACGATCTCACTTTACACAAGTTTAAGTAGATCGTGTAAAAGAATAACAATACGAGGCTAGAAACACTTTTTGAAAATAAAAATTCTTAAGTTAGTATTGTTTTGTTGTAGGATAAGTGACATTAAAAATATTTTAATTGTAATATTTTGTAAAATCTAAGCTTAGAGCTAAATTTATTCAAAATAAAAAAATATACTGAAACTTTCACTTTATGTTTTGAAAAGATTATTTTAATTCTACATCAAACAAATAGACATTGTAAACGAAATAGAAATATTCAAAGAATTAAATTAAAATAATAAAAAATATTTAAACGAACAAATATCTAAAAAGTTACAATCTGAAATTTTTAAGGAATTTATTATTAAAATAAATAAAATATTGAGTAATAAGTAATTGTTTTATGAAGTTTAATAAAATATGATTTATTTTTTCTTGAGATTTTTTCATTTGAACCACGATATTAGGAATGGGACTATAAATTTCTACACACTGAATCATACATGTTTCAGGATTGAATTATGTAAATAAAAAACAGTGAATAATAAATATAATAATTATTTAATACTTTAAAAAATAAAATTCTTTGTGAATAGTGGATTAGTCAAAGAAACAAATTATGCTGATACAGATGTGATTTTCAAAAGTTTCATTGAGAATTTCTAATCATGAATTGATAATAACTTCAGCAGATATTTTTCAATAAATTGTTAACCTACGTCCAACCTATTATAATATTTATTAAATAGAAATTAAGTTCAGTCACATGACAAATATTTATTTGTACATACATATGCATTCCCGTTAAGCTTGCATTGCGTATTTATATTTGGTATTACACTGCTTATCTATAGGGGTTTTGTACTAACACACAAACACTTCGTCGTACAAACGAAGGGTTCTGATACGTAACGCACACGTCATAAAATATTAATGACGTCATGATCTCTTGTGCCGTGTTAGTTTACGCGGATTTGCGGCAGGGTTTAGCCGCAGGATACCTGTGGGGGCCGTACGTTCATCGTACACCGCCGTCACACACAGAGGTCGACTACTACCCATATCGCTACCTAAGATGGATCTATCTGCAGTTGTGTCCCACAAAGGGGCTTTGATGATGGAATGTACACAGAGCAATTTCTGTCAGATCCACCTTTATCTAGACACTCGTGTGTTTCCGTGTTGCAGTGATATAATAAGTCCTTTTGCAGCTTTTCGCCATATCCTGAATTCCTGTATAATGTTGTTTTATTTACAAGTCGACCTTTGTTCGAGATTTATTCATTTATATGATTATGGGACTGTCGTTAAAATTTGTTGATGTTAAAATGTATACGTCCAACTTATTTACAGTTAATAAAATGAAAATGTAAAATACATAATATAGCCTAAGGGTAAAAAGAGAATTGTGAAAAAAATACAGTAATAATAGAATTATTAAATTTATTTCCTACTATTGCAAAAACCGTAATCATAAATAAACACACATGTAAAAAATAGTCAATTTTGAAAAATTCACTAATAAATTTGAAAAATTCGTCATAGCCATTCGAATATTTTTTTTTAGAAATTTGAAAAAATACTTATAATGATAAATTTTATCTTCTTTAGATGAAACAACATTCAATTCTGTATTTTTAATAATTGTTAAATAATCTTAAGAAACTTACGATCATATTTGTATTAAAATACAACTTCAGAAAATTCATCAAAACCATACGAATATTTTTGTAAAAATTGAAAAAAATAATTTTTAATAATAAATTTAATACTTTTTGAATGATGTAAAAGTAATTTCAATTATCTTATATTTTTCTCACAACTTTACAAAATTGTAATAGAATTGCTTTAATATACAGAATGTTTTAAAATAAACACCGGAGTTAGTTTCAACGTTTGAATGTGTTTTTATTTGCCCCAGAATGACAATTATATTTTAAAAATGAAAGTATGTACAAAATTAAGATATATCCATTAGTTTTTATTGATCAACATTTTTTATAAATCGATAAATGTTTTTTTCTAATAATCAAATAATAATTATATAAATTATAATTTTTTCATTTTTTTTTTTTGATCTTCGTTTTAGTAAGTTTTATTAAACTTTAAATAAATTCAGGAGTGATATATGAAGATTACTCAATGAAGAATATAATTATGAAGTAAAGTAATTTCGTGGGACATAAAACTTTATTTTGAAATAAATTTCTGATTTTATATAATTCAGTTTTAAAAAATCAATTCAAGTTCAGATAAATATTCAGTTAATTTAAAAGTTAGTAATTTTTTAGTTGGTTCTGATGCTTTTAATATATTTGGTGATATTCAATCAATTATTAAATAGTAATAATTAAAATAATACTTTAAAATATTTATCTAAGATTTTTTTAGAACCACATTTTTTTATTTATATTTCAATAATATGATATTTGTGATATTAATTACTGCAATATATAATATGTTTTCATTTATTTAAAATAAGTACTTATTTATTGTTTGATTTAAATTTCTGTTAGCGTTCCATAGGTCAACGTATCGAGGTAATCGATTAAGTAAATTAAAAAAGATATTAAATTCAGACTGAATTTTTTGTAACTATTTTTTTTATAATTCAAACAAAATACATATACATATATATATATATATATATATATATATATATATATATATATATGTTTTTATATATAATAATACAATTAATAAATTAGTTTTCGATATTAAGATCAGGTTTCTGTTTTCGACCAAATATATAAAACTGTTTGCATCCTGAATGGCTCATTTCCAACTAGAGCGTCTCAGGAAGTAGCAGCTAATTACTGTTTTAGCTATGAAATAAACATTTTATACTTTTACTCACACATACATAAATACACTGAAATGTATACATAATTATATACAAACATTTACAAACACTCGTATATTTTTTCTACTCAGACCAGACATAACATACACACATATGTACATATATTTTTAATCTACGATTTTATGTTTCAGTATGTTCAGTAGAGATATTCATGTGAATGACACATGTTTAAAGATTCTATAAGGTGAAGAGAAAAAAATCTTGAATTAAGTTTGAATTTAACGACAGTTCACTCTTGAAATTTATTTACAATCCACAAAATTTATATACTCTTTCATATATTTTTTTCATATAAAATTAAAGTACTAAATAATATTTATTTATTTTTATGTTTATTCATATTTATTAGACTTTGAGTAAAATTAATATGTATATTTTATATTATATTTAACTTTGTTTATTTTTATAAATATTTTTAATAAAAAAATATTTTATTTTAATAAATTTTGTATAAAAAATGCGAGTTTCATTTTAAATGAAATAAAATATTTGAATATACATACATTTTTTTTTTGTATTATTTTTATTGTAAATATTTTTTTTCATATATTCGCGAATAATAAAGAATATGCCAAGAAATTTTGTATTTATAGGAAAAAAAAGATTAAATCCATTTATTTTTTTTCAGGATTCTACAGATAACTTAGCATCAATAAAATAATTTCAGCTACAAAAAATTTAATAGCATAATTAAATACTTTCAAGAAATCAAATTGTCGTTAAACTTTATACGATTTTGTATATATTTGATCACCACATATTTATTGTTATAATGTTTTACAAAAATTAAATAAAATTGCGATCTGTTAAAGCATAAAATACGTATTTATTTAATAGAGATAGATAGAATAATTATATGATTGAGTAAAATGATTTAATTGTCCAATTAGCTCATCTAAAACCCATTCATGTAGTAATTTTGTTTTTATTTCAGGATAATTATTTATTATATTTACTATTACTGTGTTTAAGAATCGAATACAATCTTGTCTCAGTAATACAGAAGCGACAGGAAAAAAGTTAATTGATAGAAAATAATTATCAGAGTTATTGTATAGAATTCTAATAGTACTTTTAACTAAACGTATAATTACACTTTAATAGATTAAACAGAAATAAGAATAATTCATAATATGTTGAATCTAAAAAAATTAGACAATTATTTCAACTTTACTTCAATACTAGTATTGCATTTAAATAAATGCGGAAATATATAAGCACGTCAGTGATTGGACTTTCATCAGTATAGGTTCATTAAGTAATTAATGAAAATAATTAGATATTATTTGAATTTTTTAAAGTATCATAGCCATAGATAATTTACTATAAATTTTCAAAATCTAAATTGCAATCATAAATAACAAATATTTAAATTAATAAAATATTTTTTACAAAAAAATGAAAACAAATAATTCACATATGGCATACAATATCAGATGAGTGATAAATATCAGTTTTTTTATAAAAATACACTTCAAATTAATATAAATAACGATAAAATACTTAAGATAATTATTTTAATTTAGATTTGAAAGAAATTTGTCAGAAATATGAATCGATATATAATTTTAACTTTTAATTACTTATTGTATTAAATTATATATGATATACGAGCGTCGTTTGATAAGTATGGTAAATTTATTTATTATTTAATTTAATTGATTAATTAATTTAATTAAATTTTTCAATTTAGTTTTTCTTACTTTTTGCCATACTTATCAAACGACCCTCGTATAATAAAAAAACTCAGAACATTGCAAATTTCAATATGTCATTTTATATAAAAAAATATAAAAACTATTACTGACTGGAATTCATTCTTACAAAATTATCTACAGTATATATTACAATTTAAATTTTATAATTGTTGACATTGTGAACAATAAATAATTATTGAACTATTTTATAAAAAAATATGGAGATGGATATTGATTGATTTTGAATAATTTAATTATCCTTAACGCCTGATCAATGAAATTCATTAAACATTAATGGGAAATAATTGTTTTCTCATAATTTATATAAATAAATAATATTTCAGTGAGTTAATCTATCTAGTTTATTTTTGATAAAATAAGTGTATTATGTTGTAATATAAATAAATAATCTAATATATTAATAGTAATATTGTATATATAAAAGTTAAATATGTATTTTAGTTCATTAAATTCTTAATATATAGAAAATTTAGAACAATAAAACTAACTGCAGAACTTATTATATAACTATTAAATGTTTTATATTTTTAAAAATCACAAAATGGAGAAATGTTAAGATAATTATTACTATTCAGTTCCTTTCTAATTTTTGTTCTTTAAAACTAAAGAAATTTTATTCTAGAATAATATTAAAAATGCCTAATAAATTGGTATAAGTAAATAATTGAAATATTTCATATTTTAGTTTATTATTAAATTGTCTATACAATAAATATCTATTTTCGAAGGCCAATTGTATTATATAGAGTAGCTCAAATGAGACTGAAGGATTGAAACATATATTTACTTGTTTACTATCAATTACTGTTTTTTACTATCCTTTAATTTCATTCGGGTCACCTATATTATTATGTATATAAAAAAGTAATGATTTTTAAAGTTATTAAAAATAAGTAAAAATTATAAAATAAAAACAATCCAATTACATTTGAATCATTTTCTTTAAAAAATATTTTATGTTTTTTTTAAAAAAAAGAAATTATAATTTAAAATTCAGGATTTTACAGAAATATAAATGATATTCGTAAATAAAATATTATTTTCGAGCTAATTCATTATCAGAATTAAAAGTAAAACTATAATCTCAGAGAGTGTTGTCTTTTATCTGTTATAATAAACCCTTTCGCTTAAATCTTTGCATACCCTTCATTTTTTCCCAAAACGTGCACGTTATGAATATAAAAAAAACACTAAAACATTCAGCGCGACATAAAAAGCACCACAATATATTATTGTTCTGTTCCGCAGTCGACCTGTGAGCATAAAACAACCCCAATCGGAATTTTTAATGACTAACGCGAAGAAACGCAATTAAATTCTGTATTATGACAAAGCGGACACATAATACAATACTTTTTTCACCTATAAACCGTACAATTCTACCGCAGACATTATCACGTCATTTCACATTCGTCGAAGCGTTAATGTCAAAAACTATAAAGCGACACGTCGTTCATTTATTCAAATGCTCATTTCGCGACGCCCGTTTCCCATTTTGAAAACTTTCAAAACGAACCGCAACAACGCCCGTTGTAATTCGGTCCGCGTGCGACGGCGACCGATGCTCGGCTATTTATTTTGGATGCTCGTTAATACGTGAGAAGGCCATAGAGCTACGCCATGGCCCAACGATTCTACCACTACCGCTCCCGTTGCCCACCACTGTAAATTATTTTCCGACACGGGCCTCGTTTTCACTTTTAAATTAAATATGCAAATGAAATACGCATCGTTGGTATACGTTGCAGGGTTGGATTTTCACGCTGAAAGAATAATAACATCGTGCCATAACCGTTAACGACGCGAACTTTATGTTTATATAAAGAATTATCAAACATAGAAAGAGTTCATTATATTTCAGTGCGAGTTTTTCCATTAGTTATTTTTGAATATTATTTTAAAGTGCCTCAAAATTCGTGCTCATTAAATTTTAAGACAATTGTTTTATTAATACTTGATGAAATATAAAATAAACTTATAAAGTAACAAATCTTACTAACGATTCAAATACAAACTTTCTTCTTCGTTTTGCATATTTTATAAGTTTTATATTCAAATTTTGAGTACAAAATTTTCAACGAAAAATATAATCAACCGATTTATATAAATTGTTATTATAATAATCAAATTATTTAATTTTATATTAATAACAAAAATAAATTTCAAATCTACATAATTTCACAAAATACACTTATTTAATAAATAAAAATCGTTTTTTTTCAAAAATGTCTTTAAAGTCATAAAAAGAAAAATGTTATAAAGGATTTCATTATTATATAGAACTTCCTCTTTTGCTATTTCTCATTCTATCCATTTGGTATAAAATTACTGATCAGGAAATATCTTTTTTCTGTATATTTTAACTATTAATATATATTTTTTTTAATTTAAATAATTTGTAATGATCGAAAATAAAACGATATGAAGAGATTTATTTCTTAAATATGATAGATAAATCATAGTTTCCTATTTTAATCCATTAATTTTTTTTAGTAATTATTCTGTATATCAGCATTTATATATAAATTATGAATTATAGTACTGTTATATATTAAAAAAAGGTATTAAAAAATATTCTTGAAACATGTTTTTCTATCAGATATTATATTGTATAGGGTGGTCCAAATAAGATTAAAGGATTTACACATTCATTTACTTTCTTACTATCATTTATTATTCTTTACTATTATTAAATCTCATTTGGGCCACCTTATATAAGTCAAATTAAAAACTATTATTTTCTCTATTAATAACATACGAAATTATGAATATTACTACATTTTGAATTAAAATTCATATTGAAATTAAAATTTAACTCTTAAATAGAAAATCGAACAATTTTAATTTAATATAAATTTTATACTGGAGTTCATAAATCGTAAAGAATAATATATATATATATATATATATATATATATATATATATATATATATATATATATACTTTATACAGGATAACCCAAATGAGAATGAAAGATGTAAACTGAGATTGAAGATTATATCCTTGAATTACATTTGAGTCACACACACACAAACATATATATATATATATATATATATATATATATATATATATATATATATATATATATATATATATATATATATATATATATATATATATATATATATGTGTGTGTGTGTGTGTATAGGTGTCCTATCAGGAGCGTAGAATTTAATTTTTAAATAAAACACATTTTTTTAATTAGTGATGATATTTTTTGAACACTGATGAGTGTGCGCTCTTTTATGGAATTATAATGTATAGGGTCATCCACATGTAACGTCAATTTTTGTGTTTTATTAAAAAGAAATTATACACATGTTTCTTTTTAATAAAACACAAATCTAGGCGTCACATTTGGATGACCCTATAAATGGGACACCATATACATATATAGACTTATTGAAATAGTTAAAGAAATAATATAAAATATTAATAAAAAATATTATTTACCATCACAGAACTGAAGCTGATTAAGCACTCACCTGAAAAAAAGAAAAATATATTATAATTTTATATAATATAGAAAATAAATAAATATTAATGTCAATTAACTTTCAATGATATGCACAGACACAAATTGACAAAATTAACTTAATTTGGCTAGAGGATTTTTTAGATTACTGGGATATTTAATCAAAATGAAATGTGATTGATTATAACACATAAACACATATAAGCACATAAATATATGTGTGTGTGTGCATATATATATATATATATATATATATATATATATATATATATATATATATATATATGTATCAGCCATTTTATTGATTCCAGCTCTGGAAACATGCCGGATATGATGGCAGTCAGTAGTATGTGGGCTCGACATACAAGGCATATTGTATTGCAGAATTCACCACAAAATTTAATTTACTCGAACGTGACAAAACTGTAGAGTGTTTCGTCTAAGTGGGAGAGTTCGTGTGTTCGGTTCCGATATACGTATATAGATACATATACAAAGTGTATATATATATATATATATATATATATATATATGTGCATGTGTGTGTGTGTTTGGTTTTTACAGTGACGTATAATTATTACAAATTGTTAATTTGTTCAATACTGCCATTATGTTTTTTCGAGTGAATACTAAATTTATTTACATTTATGTGTACGATATTTTTGTGTGTAATATATATATATATATATATATATATATATATATATATATATATATATATATATATATATATATATGATTTGCCTATTTAAGTTTTTCATGAGTTGTAAATACAGTTTCAAGTTTACTTTATATAGGGTCATCCGAATGTTACGTTTAGATTTGTGTTTTATTTAAAAGAAACATGTGTATAGGGTGGTGTATAGGGAAACATGTGTATAGTTTATTCTGTTTCTTTTTAATAAAACACAAATCTAGGCGTCACATTTGGATGACCCTATATTGTAAGCACATGTTATTAAAATTAATGTATTTTTTTATTATTATTATTTTATTTTAATATTAATATGTAGTTGCTGCCTTATTCTATTGAAACGTTTTTTAAACTTTTTTTTATTTTTTTCTAGTTTAAGTTTTTGTATTTAAAATGTTTGTTTCCCCCTACAAGCCAAATTGAAATCTCAAATATTTTAGAGTCTAACATATAAAGAAGCATTCCTCAATTTTTATTCCACACCACATTTTAGTTCCATCTTTTACTTTTTCTTGTTTTCTAATGCTGTGATCTTAGTTTGAAATCACTTATTATTTTTCTTCTTCAATTATTGATTTTAGGTATTTAGTAGGTACTATTTTATGATGATTTAAAATTATTAAATCAAACAAAAAATTAAAATTATTAATTAATTTAAAATTATTTTCTTCAAACAATATTTTAAGGATATCCCATTGAAGAGATTAGTCTAGTGTTCTTTTTCTATTTTATTTCATATGATTTTTCTATCGTATATTTTTTCTTCTATAGCACTACTAAATTCTAAATTATCTAACCATGTATTAACTTTTTTTGTCCCTGAGTTTCTCTTACTGACGTCATTTCGTTATTGATGTGTATATTCTTAAAATAATTTACTTTCGTCATATCGTATTTGAATAATACACATATAAGCACTCGTACACGTACACACACACACACACACACACACACATATATATATATATATATATATATATATATATATAACATGTGTAGTAGTATTTTTTATAAAAAAAATCTTTTCTCATTCGTCATTTATGACTGTTTTAACGATTAAAAACTATAGGAAATCTTAATAAGCAAAGTCGTCTAATTAATATTTGTAATTTAAATATTTATTCCAAAACACCAACTACTGGGTTAACATTTACAGGTTGAGATAAATGCTATAAATAATAAATTTATTCATTAAAAACGATTATTTCATTGATTAGTTCATTGATTAAATATTACTAAATTGATATAATTTCAATTTTGAGTATTGACATTTAATAATCTTCAATTGTATTTACACATTTGATAGTTGTTTTCAAAAAAATAAATTATGAACAATAATATATTATTTTTTTCATTCATATAATGTAGTTATGATATTTTTTATATAAATAATAATATGTAGTAAATTCGTTATTGTAAATAGCAACGTATTTAACAATGACACCTACAAAAAATTATAAATATTTTGGAGAATGATATATATATATATATATATATATATATATATATATATATATGTATGTATGTATGTATGTATGTGATATATTATCTTACATTTTTATGTAAACCTGTTTACAATGGAAACATTACAGATGACACGTGTAAATGATAAATTAAGAAATAGAGTTATTTCAAATAGGATCCAATGGCCTTCGCAGATATCATCATAACCCGTAGCACTTTTCTGCAAACAAATATACGACGAAACTGAGTGTATTTCCTTTCTTAAATTACACATCATTGCATGACGACATCGAGTGCATTATTCCGAAAGACGCTTGACAAATGATTACACTCACAAAATGTCAAGCCTAAATTTAAAACATGTTCTCTCACCTACTAGTTTATAACTCTACTATACCTATTATACGAATACACACACGTACAAATACACGGGTAATGTTAAGTAGTTGTGACAGTGTCGAAGGGAACGAACAAGCGAGACGACACGTATTTTCGGAAGGGCGATGGTTCGTGATCCGTACGACGTTTCTGAAGATAAGCTAAAAAGAGATGTCCGTGTTATTACACAAAGATGTTAAAAGATGAATGTGAAGGGTGGGAGAGGAAACACCTACGGAAATTTATTACTAGATGAGATTCACTTTCTGTTGTTATTTTAAAATAACTTGAATTGTTTGAAAGTACCGCCATTGCTGAAATATATTTAATGTTTGACGTAAGAGTTTATTAATAATTTTTAATTTAAAATCAAGAAAATTATTCATAATATGTTTGTGATTAAGTTAAAAAAATAATCATTAAAACATTTATTCAATAATATGAAGATAATTGTTTCAATATCGAAATTCTCATTAAAAGAAAAAAATATTTGATATATTAATTTATAACATTTTATAATGACAATGATAACATAACATAACCATCAATATGTGAATTAGCAAATAAAGTAAACAATAATTACTTAACATACATATAATTTTTTAGGGTAATAGATTGAATGATTTATTTGTTAAGGAAAATTTACCACAATATCGAAAAGAAAAATGAAAATATTGTAGTTTAAAATATTTTTTAATAAAAAGAAAAAATTTTTTTTAATAAACTGTGTTATGGGGCATGTTTGTGTATACATTTTACAGCGATTAAAAAAATAATAAAACCTGTTATACTCGTATTTATAAAAGGAACAACATTTTATGAAAATAATTATAAAAATAAATTTTATTATGATATAAACTTTTATATTTATTTTCATAATTTAAATATTTTATTAGTAATTAAATAATACAAGCAACAAATAATACTATATAAAAATTCATAAAAACAAGTACGATTAAATTTATAAAAAAATATATTATTACAAAGAACGCATTTTAAATTTTCCTTCAAGTTCAATATTAGTGAAAAAATTGGGTTTTGGAATGAAAATCATCCATTTTAGATATTCAAAAATATACTACTATTTTTACATAAAAAAATGTCAATACATCTAAAAAGATTCTAAGAAATGTTTATTGATCCAAAAAAATATTTGTTTCTTTTTTTAAAAAAATAAACAGGATTGGTAAATCACTAACACTTTATAAAAACTGAAATAAAATTTATAAAACAAATATAGATGAATAAATAATACAATTATTTTTTAATAAACTATTAAGTAATAGTTAACTGTATGTAATGTTTATTTTGTTTGATTTTAACATTTTTTTAAAAAATATATTTAACACTTAATGTTATAAAAAATAACCAATTATAAATTCAATATTATTCAAAACCTGAACATTTTAAACATATATTTTTACTGTAATAAATAAATAAATTATATTATTCTCAGAGATTTTAAAGTTATTATTATTATTCGACTTTTTAATTAAATTACTAAACTCTTATTATGAAACGTTATTTAGATAATTAGACATAGCATGAGCAAAAAGTAATTACATTCATTATCGAATGCATCTACTGAAACAAATAACTATTTTTTTATTTTAATTATTTTGATGCACTTTAAAATACAGTAAGCCAATAATCACATTTTCAAACACAAATTCTCTTTACAGAAAAGATGATTTAGCTGATTAGTCGTTACATAAGCAAAAATTAATTGTACTTGTTTACTGATGCATCTATTGAAGCAAATTCCTATTTACTGGTCGAAATTAAATATCGAATTTAAAATGAAGCGGAACAATGATTTCAATCACATTTCCAGACTTAAACCGAATTACATTCTTTTTGAAAATAATGATGTAATATATATATATATATATATATATATATATATATATATATATATATATATATAATGCATCGCTCTGCTTACAAGTCAATAAAATCGAATGAACATTTTTAACAATGGTGTAACAACGATATCGATGTACTTTAGCGAAGTCATCGTCAACACTCATCAAATATTGATATGCCTGACGCGTAGAGATAAAACAGTAAAATTAATAAATCGTTTTTAAACACATTAAACTGATATT
Organism: Neoneuromus ignobilis; assembly: GCA_029203775.1. Classification (NCBI taxonomy): domain Eukaryota; kingdom Metazoa; phylum Arthropoda; class Insecta; order Megaloptera; family Corydalidae; genus Neoneuromus; species Neoneuromus ignobilis. Next base: position 37,424,400 of record CP092089.1, on the reverse strand, counting down.
TATCATAACTGACTATACACATAGACTTGGGGATTAATTTGTAACTGTCTATATAAATTGTTCAAAGTCGGGTGAAATATATCCACTTTTTTCTGAATGGTATTAATCTTAACGTCTTCAGATGATTGAATTCCTCTACGATTCTGCAATTTTTTATATGTTCCCTTATTTTGCAGATAAAATGCGTCAAACTGTATTACATTTTATATAGTTAATATAATCGATTACGTTTAATATATTTGTAGAGCTAAAACACGTATAGTGTTTATAAGTTTTTACGTGTGTATGTATGTGTGTGTGTATATATATTATATACAAAATGTAATCAATATAAACTTTGTTACTTTGGAAGAAAGTCGTTTTATGTGTATGCATATCAAGAGAAATTTATATTTGACGAATTAAAAAAATCTTTTTGGAACAAAAATTAAATCTTTATCTATAAACTTCTTTTGTTGGTTGAAATAAACATTTTATTTAAAAACTATTTATATTTTTTAAAGAAAATTTGATTGCTTATTATACTCTGTACAGAAACAACTTCAGTTGTGAATATTTTTTTCTCTTAACCAGTTGTGATATGAGATTTTTTTTAGTTCGACATGCGAGAAAAATTATTCAAAAAATATATATCTGATATATATATATATATTTTTTTTTTTTTTGAAAAATATTATTTTAAAATGAATTACAATATTTAGTATATAAACTAGTTTACTGATATTCACAAATATTGTGGCTAATTAGAACTGTTGTTAAGGATATGATAAAACGTCACAAAAAACAATTCTATAAAAGCTCAAATTTCTATCATTAAATTGTGGCTGAACTTCATTTATGTTCAATTTACTAGATATTCTTTATCATTAAAAGCACAAAATTTTTTAACTGATTTTCATCTTGTTTGATGTTCTCCATTCAAATTCTCATATTTGTAGATCAGGAAAAAAACAAGAATTACTCTAAAACATTATGTATTATAATCAATATTATGAGAAATATATTATTTCAAGAACTTTACATCGATTCTCAAAGCATATTCTGTCTATATAGATATTATATTTACAATATAAACTTTACAAATAATTAGTTTATGAATAATAACACAAATTTTAAAATAAGAAATTTAAAACACATCATCGTAATAAAATATTCCAACGAAGGGTTTTCCAATAACAATTTCAGAACTTTGTCAGCTGGGAGCAGTCATGTTTGAATTTTTTATGTTGTTTTTGACATTTCAAATCAGTATAGTTTGGTAAATTATCATAGAACGTTTAATACTTGAATGACGCTTAGAAATTGTAAAATCTTGAATAGATTTATTGAAACAAAAGTTTAATGAGTCCATAATTTCACGAAATTGACCCATCAATTGGCCACCAAGATTATGTGATATAACTTCAATGGATTATTTTTGTGAGATAATGTGAAATCATTGATTTATGTTGATAAACCACCAGGAACAGAAGCATTAAAAATTAACATTGAACGTGTAATTCATGAAATTGGGCCACAATTATATGAAATAGTGACTAAAAATTGGACCAAATAAATGCATTATATCAAGCGAAGTCGTGGTGGTTATATGAGTGAAATTGTGTTTTATCATCAATGTCATAGAATATGCTTAAAAATAAATATTTAATTAATTGAATATTTTTGTTTTATTTCCAGTTAAACTTCTGAAACGCTTATTGGAAAAACCCTATATATGAAATAAAATTAAAATTAATTATATTTATAGAAATGATGAATGTTAAGACAAAATATCAAAATTACAATTTCAATTCGAAAAAACGTAGAATCGATTGAAAACATCCATAAAAGATTAATCAAATAAAGTTTAATTTGTTTTGTAAAAAATTATAATTATTTTTCTGCTTTCAATACACATTGAAATATTAGTAGGAGTCTTTTGACTGCACGTGTGTATATAATATATATATATATATATATATATATATATATATATATATATATATAAGATAATAAACCAAACTGTCAACATACCATGAATTAATACTTCATTACACGTTTATGCAAATGAAAAATAAACCACGATACAATATATCAATTAAGGGGGAAAAATGTACATACGTACTCACATATATAAATACATACATTCATGTGAAATATTACGACGTCGTCGAATTGATGTCAGACAGATCAGTAATGAAGATTTCTGTAATTAACTTGTAGTATTCACACAACAGAACATGTTCAATGGAACAACTGGTTGTTGCCATTTGCACGAAAACGTTTCGCGTACGCAATTTATGTGTACGGAAATCGCATGACTCCGTATATCTTGTACTCGGTGTTTACGATATGAATGTTTTATTATCAGAAAGACTTATGGCAGTGTACTTACTGTTGTTCTTGTGTATTTTAATTCTACTACGCAATTTTTAACAATATTTATAGAAGATTTGTTCTAAAATAATTACTCGAGTTTTCATTTCCATTATATAAAAAAGTTTTAATCTTGTAAATAAAATGACAATCCATTTGATCACAGACTTTATATGTAACAAATCTTAGTCATTAAAGAAAATTATTTATGAATGATTTTTTTAAAAAAATATTTTATTTAGTTTCAAAAGAATATATTATTTTGTCTTTATAGATTTATTTTATTTTAATTATTTAAACCTAATTAACTTACATGATTTTGAAAAATAATATTTCTGTACATTTTTAAGAGTAAAATAATAAGATTACTTAATTGATAATAATAAATTTTCATTTATTTTTTGAAAAATGGTGAATTTTTCATGTTTTATTGTCTGTTTTTTTTTAAAAAAAAACACAAAAATATTAGGTTGGCAAGTATCTCCCTTCCGTCTTCTGGTCTTTTGAATTTCGCAGCTATGTACAAAAAAAAAAATAAAAAAAAAGCGGAAGGGAGATACTTGCCAACCTAATATAACAGTTCTATATACAGACAATTATTACTAATGACAGATTATTACAATAGTAATTTTAAAATTTTCACTAGATTATTTTTGCTCATTATCGATTCTATGAAATGATTGACAAAGCTATAGAATTAATTTAGAGTATTCATGTTATATTATTAAGCAGATTATTACAAATCTCTCTGTAAAGCAAGGATCATTTATTGGATACTTGGAGAAGATTAAAAGTATATCTTGTTCTACTGTTTGAGTATCATTCAAATTAATTAAGAAAAAAAGTCCGTTGTTTAATAATTTTTAATTTGATAATTTCATTGAGGTAAATTAAATTTTTGTAAATTTTTGAATTAATAATTTTTTAAGCCATTTTTTATTAAATTAAAAGATTACAAAAAATGATTGGTAAAAGTTTAATAATTTATATAAACTATTATTTGAAAAATTTAACTACTCGTATTATTTGGAATATTCGTCATCGCTATATCTAAATCTTTTTTAATAGAATTTTCAAATAATAAATTAAGAAAAATAATCAGTAAAAATATTTTTATTTTCTACTAAAGTTCATGTTTTTAATTGACTGGCACAAAAAAGTGTGCTAATATATTTATTTTTTTAATTTCAGAAAACAGATTATATTTTTCATCAAAATATTATTTTAAATAAATATAACTTCTGAGATAAGAATTTCTGTTTTCTAAAAATAATTTTTCAGTAAAATATTTTCTACTCAAAAACTTACTCCATTTCTTTAGGTACAAATATTTTTATACTTTTTATTTTTCTATATAGATTTTATGATATTTTAATTAATTATATAGATGAAAATTTAATAATTTTTTATTTATTTTTAAAAAAGAAGATTTATATATATATGTGAGAACAAAAATAATTATTGATTGAAATATTTCCATAAAAAAAAAACGTTCTGATGATAAGAGGGAGTTGAAAGTTACGTGACAGGCAAATGCTGTGCCTTTTAAATTACGTACAAGCACGTTGAGGAGAGCCACCAGGAAGACGAGACGACAACGACGACGTCAATGACGACGGGTGGTAGTGTAAGTGAGGCGCGTGTCGTCATGTCTGTCTAAGAACAATGTGAGACAGGCATGGAATTTGAAAAATGAACTGACATCTTTTGAGAATACCAGATGAAAAACGTCAGATGAAGGATATTTCACTTGTCGCGTTTGACGATAATAATTTTGTTTGTAATAAAAAAATATTTTCTTTTTTGACAATAACTACAATAAAACATGTTATTTATTATTTTATAAAAGAAAATAAAGTCGTATTCGTATTCTTATTTTTCAATTTCAGAAATAATTAAAAAGTATTGAATAATTAATATATTTTTAAATATACATATGTACAAATGTATTATTATTTTTAAAAAAAATATTTTTTTGTATTTATTTATGTGATCTAGACTATTTTTAGTGTTGAGATTATAATAATGACTTAGAAATTTATTCACTAAAAAAAAGATAAATACTAATTTAAAAAAGTTTATATACATATTTTAAATTGACAATTTCATTGAAAAATAAAGTTTAATTTCTTTAAATGAATATTTTCAAAATTATTTTAAATACTATTTCAAGTTCAGCCTTACTACTCAATAATATTTATTTATGAAATTTTTTATGCATATTTCTCACAAAATAATTAAGATTGACAAATTAACAATCTTTCGTTATATTTAAGATAACGTGAATATAACTAATAATAAGTATTATATTACAAAAAAAATATAAAATTACATTTGATTACAAAATTTGGGACAAAATACCTATCAAGCAATTTATAAGCAATCAATTTTTAAAATGTAATCATTTGATAAAGTAATCAACATTAAATGATATTCATATTCAACAAAACAGAACATTCTTTATATAATTTTTTACTCATATATTCAATGAGGATCTGTAGATTTAAATTTCAAACAAGGATGTATCAATGGCAGTGAATTAAAATGAGTATACACATACACAACCACGTAGAAATACATATACAACCACGTAGAAATACATATACAATCGTTCATATATAAACAGCCGGTGTACAATGTAAGCAATACGATTTCGTATGAACTGCATTTCGCGTTGCATTACTCATGTTAAAATATTCATTATTCATGCACGCTGGGGGAGCAATATGATGAACTGTCGAGTGATGAGGTTACAGCATTGCAACATTCTGTATTGTTCACAGGCGTGGTGACGAATTTATGGACTATCTTATTTAACCAGAGTGCAAGTTTGATGCGGATAAATTATTATCGAACAATAATCCACTTAACATTCCACCTGTGACGAAGTTCCATTTAAACTCAATAAATATTCAAGATATTACGGATATGTTAGATGTACACACACACACAAACATATATATATATATATATATATATATATATATATATATATATATATATATCATAAGCAGTAAATAATATTTTAGTTATATCTTCAAAAATTTCATTTATAATTGTAGTTTGGTACCGACTAATTTAAATTTTGCATATGAATCGATATATCCCTGTCATCACAAAACTTTCAAAGTATTCAAGAATTACTTATTATTCATTTTAATTCGTTGATGTTCATTTCCATATCTTCGAAGTTCAGACAAAGATTATTAAAAAAAATATATTTTTGTATTGCTATTACTATAACGATTTTTTTCAAAATCAATCCAAAAAAATCATTTATGCATTAAAAATAAAAAATATTTTAATGTCTATTTTTCTAAATTGATATTTCATAAAATAAAATAATATTTACATGAAAATTAATTACTAAGTATGTGTATTTTTTTGGTTTTATTAAAACTGAATTTTTTAATAAAATTTGTATAATTTTTAATCTGATGTGATAGAATATATTTTTTGAATCATAAATTATAACGTTTAATATAAAAAATGAACAAGTATTTTAAATTATTTATTTATATTAAAAAAATATAACTAAAACATGATTAGTATATTTTATAATGGCGAACGATACTAAAAAATAATTTATTTATTTTATAAAAATCTTTCATTTTATAAATTTAATTTTAATACTAGTTTTCTTTGAATATTTTATTTTTTTACATTTTCTTTTCAAAAATAGTTTATCAATTTAATACCTAATTATAAAAGGTGAGAATATATTAGGTTGGCAAGTATCTCCCTTCCGCTTTTTTTTTTTTTTTTTTTGTACATAGTTGCGAAATTCAAAAGACCAGAAGGCGGAAGGGAGATATTTGCCAACCTAATATAAAAGAAAATACCATACAAACATAACATGTTTATAAGTAACACATGTTTACAAAAGAAACTGTCATTAAGAATATCTTTTATCTCCACCATCATTTACACACAAACATCTCTCTGAAATATACAAACTTTTTTTGAAAAAGACTTCCGAATGTGTTCAAACATACAATCCGGCAATATACGCTAATACCACGACGCAATATATCAGAAAATTGGTATCGCAGCACACCTGGTGCACTATTTTTTATGTGGGGATGGTGCTTTTGCGTACGGTCGATTCTCACATATTTTCATATATGAAACATGTACGCATATGAGCGACATACGAACGAATATAAAATCACGATCGGCGGCAAATCATACAATATCCAGTTATGTGACAACATGCCATATGCGGTTCTTCAAATAACAACTTTTTAAAATAGACGCGAGTTACATCGCTACCATGTAATATCGGAGATAAAAATGACAAAGAGTCGACACGATGACTCTTTCGACATTGAATCGACACCGTCTTAATATTTATGAACGGTTTTGATAGATGAACATAGTAATAATTTATATACGGCCTTGTGAATTAAATCTACATGTATTATTCAGTTTCTTATTTTGATTTTTTATTACTTATACACATATACACATATACACATACATATACATATATATATATATATATATATATATATATATATATATATATATATATATATATATATATATAATGTTATTGTTTATAAAATGTCGGATTTCATCTCTACTATAAAATTTCACTTGATTTTATAGAAGGTGTAATTTGAAAATATATAAATGTCAAACATAAGTATATGATCTCATCGTACAAAGTGTTATTTGATTTTTATAAATGTTTTATGGATATATAATTTTTCATTACTTCATCGAATAGTAAATATAAATAAAGTTGCGTTGGTTTCTTTATATACATATAATCTTGACATAACATAATGTAGACGATTTAAAAATATAATTCTGAATAAATATTAAAAAAAAATCAGAATAGAAATTAATTGAAAAAAATGATTATTTTAAATAATAGTAAATAATTATTGGTTTTGACAATTAAAATGCCAGAATAATTCAGTGACTCTACACAATACAAAAAATAATAAAATATGTATATTAAGAAAGCATAAATATATATATATATATATATATATATATATATATATATATATTACAATGACAATTTTATTATATATTTTTTTATAAGTAAAAAGAAATAAAAATATTAAATATATTCTTGAATATTTTCATAGTTCACATTTTCGATTTTAATATTTTTTCAATTTGAATTAATGTAAAGAAATTGAAATTCTTTTACTAATTTACATAAAACTGCCATTAAAAAATAATTAGTAAAATGTTTTATATATTAGGTTGGCAAATATCTCCCTTCCGCCTAGCTGCGAAATTCAAAAGACCAGAAGGCGGAAGGGAGATATTTGCCAACCTAATAATATAATATAATATAATTTTTGAATAGATTTTGAAATATTTATATATTTTTAATATTCTATAATAATATTTTTTTATGAAAGTAATTTGATTTACCGATATCACCAAGACAGTATTAGCGTTCCATGATTACATTCCATAATTAGATTTTTGATGAAATTTCTATCTTTTCCTGACGTTTCCTTTATTTTTTTATTCAATATCTTTGACGGTTTATTAACAGATTTTTCTTATTATTATTTCTTGAAAAACCCTAAAATGTATTATTTATTTTGTTAAATATTTTTCAAGTATATGTATCAACAGACAATTTTTCTTAGAAATAATAAGTGAATATATAAAGAGAAATTAGTGACTTCCAAAGAAAATCAAAGTTACGAACGTTACAATCTAAGTGAAAAATTTCAAATAGAAATGAACTGATCTCAAAAAAAGAATATAGGACTATTGATAAATAGGAAAAATAAATTATAAAATTCTTGATTGGGAAAAAGGAGATATGAAGAAGATCAAAAGAGATATATGGATATATAAAGTAGAGACATAAGAAAGCTCGTCAAAATATAATCGAAGAGAAAGGAGTTAGATTACTTGAGATAGAAATTTTTGAGAGAGGTCTTCATCCAGTAGTAAATAGAATATTAATAGAAAAACAGATAGCTATTAAAAAAAATAAAATAAAATAAAAATAAATACATTATTGACGTAAATAAAATAATAAAAAAATATTTTAAACTGAAAAATTGTTTGTTGATACATATAATACTTGAAAAATATTTAACAAAATAAATAAGACATTTTAGAGTTTTTCAAGAAATAATAATAAGACAAATCAGTGAAAAATACTGTTAATAAACCGTCAAAGATATTGAATAGAAAAATAAAGGAAACGTAAGGAAAAGATAGAAATTTCATCAAAAATCTAATTATGGAATGTAATCATGGAACGCTAATACTGTCTTGGTGATATCAGTAAATCAAATTACTTTCATAAAAAAAAAATATTATTATAGAATATTAAAAATATATAAATATTTCAAAATCTATTCAAAAATTAATTATATATATATATATATATATATATATATATATATATATATATATATATATATATATATAACATTTTACTAATTATTTTTAATGGCAGTTTTATGTAAATTAGTAAAATAATTTCAATTTCTTTACATTAATTCAAATTGAAAAAATATTAAAATCGAAAATGTGAACTATGAAAATATTCAAGAATATAATTAACATTTTTATTTCTTTTTACTTATAAAAAAATATATAATAAAATTGTCATTGTAATATATATATATATATATATATATATATATATATATATATATATATATATATATATATATGAATATATGTATATTTCAATAAAATATATATATATATATTCATATATATATATATGAATATATGTATATTTCAATAAAATGAATAAATTTAATATAAATATTTAATATTTACTGTTATAATAAATAAATAGATATTCGAAGTAATAAATTTTAAATATACATTTTAAAAAGGAAATTAAATTACTAAAATGAAGATTAACTGCTATTTGTGTTCCTCTATATACAGTATATATCATTAAGTTGATTGAATATATTTTTTTACATTTAATTTATGTATCGTATCTTGTCTTTTTCTATTGCAATGTCATAAATCGACAGTGCAAAACATAAAAGGTCGCTGGCTGCACAAGTTGACTTCATATAAAACATCAAATCCGATGTGATGATCTCTAGACGGAATTTTACGGACACGTCAGATACTAATAAAAAATATATTTAGTGCGACAAAGAAACGTCTATAAATGTTACGATTGGAATAAAAAAAGTATGAATATAAAGGCGGAATTATATTAGTCAATTTATTTTCAAAAGAAATATTTGCTGTAGTAATACAAATCGAAGTTAAAAAATCAAACAAATTATTTAAAAAAAATTCTATAAAAAGTATTCTTTAGCCTCTTTTCCTTTTTAAGTAGCAGGATCTGTTTTAGGTATTATATATATATATATATATATATATATATATATATATATATATATATATATAAACTACTAAAAATATTCAAATATCTCCCTATCTAAAGATAACTATAAATCCAAAATCATCTGTAAAAAAATATAAAATCTGTGATTAAAATTATGAAAATGCAAGAAATTTATATTATTAACAATTTTATTCATGAAAAATATACGAAGTTATAAAAATTAATTCAGCATTTTATAAAATTAGTGCATCACAAAATTTGAAAGCGTTTGTTATAAAACATGTACTTAGTTAATTTCTAATTTTCTATGACATAAAATATATAATGCATGGAAGGATAATGAAGTTACAATATTTTACTTTAAAAATATTAGTACTGAATTTGTGTTATTTTTCAACAAATGTCATTTTTCTAACCGATTCGTTTAGTAATCAGCTGTTTTCGTTTTTAATTTTTTTAATAATGTAAAACAAATTACCTTATTATTTTTTTCGAGAAAAAAAATATCACAGAAACTAAATCTGGAGAATTAGGAAGATTCTAAACCATTATTACCCATTTATTGTAGAATATACTGTCTATAGGAGTACTATTTTGGTGTAAAAATAAACCATTCCTCTGTAAAAAATTTTTTTAATAATTATTTTTTTCGATTCAATTTGAATTTTTTATGGGACAACTGAACGTCTATTTATCCTTAAGAAATTCGTTAATCAATATCAAAACTCTGATAATAAAAAAGTAATAGAATTATTTTTGATTTAGTCTTATTCACCATTTTATTTTTCGTTTCAGTATCCATAAAAGATATTAGATGAAGTTTAGTTTGACTTTATCAAATATTTTTAAAAAATTGATATTTATTCAATCTGCTGTAAAATATATAAAAAATTCTTTGTAACTTATTTTTACTTTAACATAAAAATTTTGAATAAGACTTGAAACTCGGAGTTAGAATTTTGAGATTATAATACAGAAACTTTGAATGTTGAATACTAGATTTTTTTAAAATAAATATTTAAAAAAATGGAAATAAAAATTAAATCAATTATTTTTAAATAAACAAAATAAAATATTCATTATTCTTTCGTAGTGTGGTTAGTTCATTTTTCCATTAGTAAATTTCTTATCCCAATATCAAAAGATATTATAAAAATAATCAATAATCATTTATTATTCAGTTTATTCTCTCATAGGCATTTTTGGAAAATGCTGTCATAATCTGCTATTTGAAATGCACATTAACGAATAAAGTGAATAGTAATTTATTATTAATCATTTATACAATGTTGTGAATAATGAAAATGTATAAAATGTGAAAAAAGTGTATAAATTGTGAATAATGTATAAAATAATGAAAATATGATTTTTTTAATTAAAAATCATTATATATTACTGACATGTTTTAGAGTTTAAAATTATGAAAGAAAATTTTACGATACTGAATGCATAAGTAAAATTAAATTATTGTCAATTCTATATTATAATATATTTTTTTTATATTAAAAATTATAATATAATATGAACTAATTTTATAGTAAAATATTCTTCTACAGATATAAATGATATAAATAGTTAATATAAAAAAATATAGTTCGTCGAAACTAGCCTTTCTTTTTTGAACCAGGCGTAAATGAAAAACATCCAAAACTGATTTACTACGAACGAGAGAAATAGTTGAATATACAGTTGTATATTGAGATAAAGGAGCAAGTTAGTTTCGTTTTTTCTTCCTTTTTCCGTTTTTATTATATCATCGGAGAGTGTTGTGTCAATATCTGACAGTTTATTGAGATCCGTAAGTACGTTATCTTTATGAGGTTCGATATTGTCCCTGAAACGTTAAATCGTATCATTTTTTACTGTCGTCGCATAACTGTGTACGCCCATGAACGGTCTTTTTACGAGCTACACACTGTCGAACACTCGGCATTTTGTTGAAACGTTTCTGGACAGATTTAGAGTAACTGAAAGGTATTGTTCATTTCAAAGTATCGATTTTCTTTAACTGAAATTTAAAAGGGTAACATTTTATCTTCTTCTTTGAAAATAATTAGTTTTATTCAAAAATATTAAATTATTTAAATATTTAGTTTTTAATATGTATTAAATGTTTATTTTATTAGACTCGATTATTTCAAATTTGTAAATGAAATTCGTTCTATATAGACATTTTTTCTTATTATGATTATTTTAAAATTCTTTAAAGATATATGGAATTAAGTTTATGACATTTTTTTACTGAAATACGTAAAATGTTGAAATTGAATGTATAATTCAAATACGTTTTTTATATATCATAAAACTTTTTTAATAACAGTTATCTTTCAACATTTGTTAGTTTAACTGTTCAAATCAAAAACGAAATCCGTGATTTATTACAAATTCTTGTATTAACCAGACGGTGCAATGTTGTGACTCCATGTGATTTTACGATAAAGATAACGAGAAGAGTTGAGCTGTCACAGAAAACATAAAAAATATTATCACATACTTTACGAGTTCAGATATTGGACGAAGTCGACGTCGTTTCACCGCTATGAAATATGTTCGAGGAGCATAAACTGAAAATTCTCGACGTCACACACATACACATTCTACTTGCGTTCTAAAATGCAAAGCGGCTCTGCCACTATCACGTTGTGTTCGTACTTCACGTATATACGATTTTATATCACCCGCAGGTGACGCATTCCGTAGGCCGGAAACGATTCCGGAACGTGTCCCGGAGGCACGTTCGCTCATATTTGCCACCGCGGAAAAATATCAACCATCGATTGTAATATGAAGATTTGAATTTTTTGGTTATATAACAAATGTGAAGAAATAAATTATTTGGGAGGCACAAACAAGTAATAATTTATTTTCTTATACATACGTACATATATATATATATATATATATATATATATATATATATATATATATATAATACTCCTTTTGAAATAGACGTTCTGATCTTTTGAGTATAAACTGAATTTTGTAAAAATAAAAACATTTTACTTTTTAGATTTATTAAAGACTTCTTACATTTTTGCATTTTTATATTACAGAACACTAATTTAAAATTGATTAAAAATAATATTTTGATTTGCTGTGATAACATTTTTTTCGATTAATTCCTAAAAACGTTCATATTTGTTTTGAAACTGTGACGAATTCACTTTCATACAAATTAATTATCATCCACAACGCCATAAAATATTATAAAGTGTTCAATAATCACTTATTGTTCCCTTTATTTGTTTATAACAATAATAGGTTAATACATATTTCAATGACGATACTGAAATCGTAAAAGCATTGTTATCAAATCTATTTGATGATGGCATTGCCACCGAAATGCTTAATAGCTTATTGTTATAAACAAACAAAGTGAACCATAAGTGATTATTGAATAGTTTATAATATCTTATAGAATTGGGTGTGATAATTTATTTGTCTTAAAAATATCTTGAATAGTTATTACTTCTAGTAGCTGAGTCAATATTTTTTTCGAGTTTTCTTAATTTTTATAGATGTAATTTTAGTGTTAAATATTTTTTCGAACTAAAGTTTAACATATATCTAATTCATCTCACAAAAACTCACTCGAGTTAAGGTCACGAAATTAATATAGGAATTTTATTTTTTCAACTCCTCTTCCATCTTTTCATTCATATTTCGAAAAATTATTTAAATTCGAAATACATGTTTCAAATCTCTGTTTTGTTGGAACATTAAATTATCACTAACTTATTATATTTAATTTATTATTTTTTTTCTGTAGAATTAGTATGACTAAAAGTTTTTTTTTTAAAAAAAAACTGTAAATTTTATGACATTTATAAATCATTTTAATCAAAATTTTAAAATCAAATTTCTATATTCCTTCACATACTTTTTTTATAAAACACTCCTGTTTATCAATTTATGTTTGTTATTTTTGATCTTCAAACTTCTCTATTATCTTACATAGTCTGATATTAATTCTGAAGCTATACTTGGTCAATTTTTTTACTAATTTTATGTATTTTATATTCAATTACATACTAAATATTCAAACATTTCGTGAAATTTTCAATCTATTTTTTATTAACACTTTTATTCTTTAATTTTTCTGTTCATTTATCAAAACATCTCTTTACGCTTTTCTCTACTATTTAAAATCATACAATAACATAAATACATACATACACACACACATACACACACACACACACACATATATATATATATATATAATTTGCTTATTGTGATCTTTAAGTAAAATTAAAAATCTATTACATCATTTAAGTACATCTTATTAATAATATGTTGTTGCTATCTAATTCTATTACTGCCATTCTCCTTTCGAATATGTAGTGTTTTTTAAGGGTGATAGAACTTTAAATTGAATTTCTATCAAAAGTTCTATCACGCTTAAAAAACATCCTATATATATATATATATATATATATATATAATTTAGCTATATATATATATATATATATATATATATATATATATATACACACACACACACACACACACATATACACTGAACCACATAAGTCATGGCACACATGGGTAAAATAAGCAATTTATTTATATAATTCAATGACGTCGTTAAATTAAAAATATATATATATATTTAATTGAAAATAAATATAATGAATATTATATAATGAATAAATTTAATGAATATTATATTTATTTTCAATTAAATATATATGTTTTAATTTAACGACTTCATTGAATTATATCAATAAATTGCTTATGTTTCCCATGTGTGCCATGACTTATGCGCGTCAGTGTATATAACCAATACTACGAGATTTAAAAAAAATAATATATACACATAAAAAGATGAAACGGTACAGTTGTAACAATTTAATGGAAACAGACGTTATCGTCGTACACTTTATATTAAACGCGACTCGAATAAAACAAAAAAAGCATCAACGCTTCAAGAAGAATTAATTAAATGTGACGGAACTGAATATTTAAATGTTAATCAAGATGGCAACGCTGATATTCAGAAAATGTTGCCTCTTTCTTCATCTTGTTGGATAGACAGAGTTCCCTATCGTCGCTTCAAACGACGGACGTCCGTAGTTTGCAACCGCTTCGAGTTTGTATTCAAGCCGGCGCGATCTCTCGGAATGAAACATTTCATTAATTAATGACAAGATGAGAGACAGTGTCGAGGTTGAAATATGTATCCCGAGACCAGCAATCCTTAAACGGGTCAGATTAGCGAGATGAGTCGATTATATACAGGTAGATTAATGCGAAATTGGAACGTAATTTTCTTGTAAGGGTTCAATATTTATGTGGACACAAATATATATATATATATATATATATATATATATATATATATATATATATATATATATATATATATATATATATATATATATATATATATATATATATATATATATATATATATATATATATATATATATATAGTATATATATAATTGATTTTTACTGTAAAAGGGTTTTTCTTTGTATAGTGAAACCAAATTATTATAAACCTTTTTTAAATATTTCAATTAAATGAAATATATAGTAAAACGAGTTACAGTGTGAATTAAATATTATTGCGAATTAAATATTCTATGCTTGTGGGTTTTTTTATTATAGACTAAATATATAAAGTGATATTAATTTTATATCATATTTTTTGTCTTGATTTTTTAAAAAAAATAAAATGAAAAATATAATTAATATTTAAAAATTTCACTTAATTTAATTTTAACAGTAAATTATTGTTTTCGTTACCAAAGTATTTAAAAATCATTTTATATGTATATATATATATATATATATATATATATATATATATATATATATATATGTATGGATATGTATATATTAGGTTGGCAAATATCTCCCTTCCGCCTTCTGGTCTTTTGAATTTCGCAGCTATGAACAAAAAAAAAAAAAAAGCGGAAGGGAGATACTTCCCAACCTAATATATATAATATATATAGGTGACTTAACAGGAGCGCAAATTTAAATAAAATGCATCTTATTTTGACTGAGTAATGATAAGCGTGTACTTCTGATGAGACACCCTATGTATATATATATATATATATATATATATATACGAGGGTTGTTTGATAAGTATGGTAAATTTGAAAATTTATGAAAAATTTATAAAATTTTTAAATTTTATGGTAATTTTTTTACCATACTTATCAAACGACTTTCGTTTATATATATATATATATATATATATATATATATATATATATATATATATATATATATATATATTATATGAAGTAGATGAATAAAAGATACAAACAAAACAAGAACTATACAAAATGATATAAATTGAGAAAAAAGTATGATTTGTGAAGTCAAGGAGGTTGTCTTGGCTGAGATATATAAAAAGAATAAATGAGATCTGAATGCCAAAAACGATGCTAAAAGAATGAAAAGAAATCGAAATCGTGGAAGTGCTGAAAAATATGATTACAAAATGTAGAGAAAGATTTAAGGGTTATGCAAGATGAAAGATGGTGAGAGAAAATATAGGATGTCTCAAATGAGATTGAAGGGTTGGGACATACATTTACTTGCTTATTATCATTTACTATTTTTTACTATTCTTCAGTCTCGTTTGGATCACCTTATAATAAGTAGAAAAGGATGAAAGAAAAAATTTAAAAGATCAAAGCCCACATAAGGAAGGGACTTCTCCTCCCCCATATATATATATATATATATATATATATATATATATATATATATATATATATATATGCGAAAAGAGAGGACAACATATGGACGAAGATTGTTACGGAATGGAGACCAAGAGATAAAAGGAGACCCAAAGGAAGACCACATCAAAGATGGAGAGATGAAATTGTGAAGTATTGTGGAGGCCAAGGTTGGATGAAATTGGCCAGCGACAGGAAAGATTGGAAGAGGCTCGGAAAACTCTTCTTTTTTAATTATGACATTCGACGAGGCTTTCGTCCAGCAGTGAGTTGATGTGGGCTGAAGATGATGATATATATATATATATATATATATATATATATATATATACGAGTGTCATTTGATAAGTATGGTAAAAAAGTAAGAAAAACTAAATTAAAAAAATTAATTAAACTAATTAATTAATTAAATTAAATAATAAATAATATTACCATATTTTTCTAATGACCCTCGTGTATATATATATATATATATATATATATATATATATATATATTCTTTATTTCCTTATTGTATAGTGTGTGTATGTATGCCTTTATATAAAATGTATTCCAATAATAATTTATTTTTTATGCACTTAACCTCGAAGTATAATGATATCGCAATTAATATACACACAACAAATTAAAATAAGAAAATATCACTTTTGGATATAATTTTTTTTAATTAAAAAATATATATGCCTCACGTAGATATTGAAGTAAATATATTCAAATAAAAATATGAAATGTAAATATTTTTTCAGTTATAATTTTTTAAAAAGAAAGAAATAAAATAAAAATTATTTTTAAATAAATTCTTTCATGAAGGTTAAGTAACTTTTTTGTGAAATTTAAAAAAAACTTCAATGAGATTTACTCAATAGAGATACAAATTTTCAAATTCAATGTTAAATTTATATAAATATAATGATTATATAATTATTTATATAACTACTTTACAAATTCTATAATTATTATACGTATTTTTTTTAAAAAATAATGAATATTAAGTTTTAAAATAATGACCATTTACTAATTAAAGAAATATTATTTAATAATTAATATAAATACATTATTTTCATTAGCAATATATTTTTAAAACATATTTTAAATAATAAAAAAATCTTCACGTATTTTATTAAGAACTCAATTTTTGAAAAATTAAATAAATCCTTTTTACATTACATAACATTTTTAATGTGAAGTAGAAAAGCACTTGAAATGATTATAAGCCTCTTTTTTGTTCATTATATAAAGAAGCAATTTGAAATTGTTTAAGGAATTTATAAAAAAACAACACGTAATTAAAAGCAGTATAAACAGTGAAAACATTTCATTTCAAAACCTAAATTTATATAAAAGGGATGTTCGCTACTGCTGTAAAGAGAGAACATACAAACATCGTATTCCGAAATGAAAGTGACATTCTATTTAACACGACATCGTGAGTTATGCGAAAACTTCACTCGAGACGTTTAAGTGGAAATGCAACGTTGAGTCTCACAATGAATTTCGTAGAACGCGACGCGCGTTTTTGCGCCGTGACAGCAGAGAAGAGTTGCAATTAGTTTTTCCACGCGCCCTTAGATCATAATTAGTACCTGCTCACCCGCCCATCCACCCACACATTCCAACCTACTTGAAATTTATTTTACGTTTTACTTTGAACAGATAAAACTGAAGAATGTGCTCGCTTTTCATTTCATATCAGACGAGTTTACAGTACGCTAAAAATTAATTAATGACAGTGATTTGATATTTAATAAACAAACGACCACTTTGAAGTCATTTTTTAAAGAGGTAGTTGTACAATTGTTCTACATTAAATAGAATATCAAGTTTATCTTTATTCTATACAGAAAAAGAGAAATATACTTAAGCATTAAAATTCATAGACAAAAAATACATTTAAGGATGAAATTACAGTTCGTATCGAATAAAATATGACCATTTTTTATTATATATATTTCATCATATACTTTTACGTTTATTTTTAAATAATACATTATAAAATTCTAGATGTTACAATGCAGTACTCTTACGATGATGACATGGCTATCGAAATGCATATCAACAAATAAAATGCACATTAAGTGATTATTAAATACTTTTATAAAATATTTTGGTACTTGAATAAATGATTCATTTGTGTTAAAGTGAATATGACACAAAATCAAAACAAATAGTGAACTAAACTAATAATTTTGATTATTTATTTACTGAAATATTTTATAGATACAGCATTATTTTACCCTATTTAGTAATAAAACGCTATATAAAATTATTTTTAAACATTTTTTATTTGACATTTGTTAATAAACACGAATAAGTAACGAAATTATTCTTTAGAACAATATAAAATTGTATAAACTGCATGTTTCAAGTAACATTAATGTAAAAAATGCAATTTTATGTTAAACATATATTTATTTGTTGAGGAACAGCAATAAAACAGTTTAAGGCAAGTTATTTGCAAAGTATGTAAATCTAACTTTACGACATCAACAAATTTATTATCGCTCAAACAAGAGTGAAATAAACTATGAAACTTGTAAATCCCACTGTCGATGATGAATTCGCTAAGTTTTCATTGCTTTAAACGTACGCGGATGACGAGCAATAATGAAAGATGAAGATAGTTACCAAGTACGTAAAATGTCTCGGAATCTACAGCAATTCTGTTTTATGGACACGAATTAAACTTTAGTAAAGTGTAGTTAAATGCAAAACTCGTTCATCATTGTGCGAGTGCCGAGAATTCATCTCGCATGCAGTGACGTTCCATCAATGAATCATGGACGACAACCTGTGCTTCACTACGAACTACCGCTCTGTGTGTACTGTCGATGCCGAGTAATTATTTAATGTAATTATCCGTGGTAATTTTCAATTATAGCGTACGAGAAAACTGAAATCTTAGGTTATTCCTTTCAGTAAATTGAAAATAAATTACTTAGTTACAGAAATAAACACAGACACATCTTTCAAAAATGAACATTATTCTTATTATCTGTATAATAAGTTATAAATATTTTCTGTAATATACAATCTGCTTTACAGTCAATTTTAATCTTACAATTATTGAAGATTTCGAAAAAAATATTCATGTCATCAAATAACTTTAAATACCATTTCTTTGGAATAACCACCTGCATTTACGAGAATCAACTATTTTTTTAAATTAATAACAGAAGTTAATATTAAATATCAAATTATATTTAATACATACGAACTATACGTACAAGAAATTATAATTCTATTCCATTACTGCATCAGAAGGCCACATACTGCATTATTATAAGACTCACTTTAAATGTGGTTTAAGTGTAAAATTGATTTAAATAATACAGTAGACACTATAGCCCTAAAGTGAACTTATTTTAAAAAATTAACATACGTGCTGTTAATAGCAATGTCATATATAATTTATTAACGTATTTAATAATCCAATGAAACGTGACAAATTAGTTAGTCTATTTATAATATATGTTTTCAATAATAATACAAATTTTTTGACGATTCGATTTCTTAAAACATTAACAAACTAAGTTTGTATTTAATTTATTTATATTTCTTTATAATTCAGTTTTTTAATTCACAAAAAATATCTTCCATATTAGTAAAAATTAAAATTTTTGATATTTTTTTGTTGATTAACCTTGGAAGCCCGTTGAAAAATATATTACTATTCGTTTTTCTCAGAATAAAAAAATCACTTATTACTTTTTTTAGTATCATTGTCTTTTATAAACCATTTAAAAATAAAATTATCTATAATTTTTTTCATTTTCATTCATCATGTTTAAGTAGAATGATATTTTTCTTAATGAAACACCAAACTATACATGTATAATTGTTATCTTTTTTTGACGTATTATTTAAATAAAAATGGTTAATTTAATGTTAAGAAAAATTAATATTAAATAATAATAATATATATGTTAAATTAATATTAAATGTTAATTTAATATTTATTTTTAATAGAAAATAACATAAAATACTTAGCATAATTTTTTAACTGAAATATTTAAGAAAAACAAATTGTAAACGTTAATTAAATATAAAAATTTTATTACAAAATAATGTTTTCTTACTTTTTTTATATAATTGAAAAAAATATAAATATTTCTGAGAAAACGTACTTTAAAACAGCTGTACTTAACTAACTACTTAAAGGGATGTATGTATGTATATAAAAAGTATGAAAGAATAAGTTGTTTTATTACCTGACAAATACTTGATTTAAGAGCATGTTTTGGCTTACCTGTAACAAAAAAGAAATATGACATTAATTACAGTTCATAAATTTTATTATAAATGTATATTTTAAAAAATATATTTTTAAAATAAAAATAAATTGACAAATCCATGATAAATAATATCTAAATATTTTAATGACTGAATAAATACATAATTTGATAGAAAATAGTTTTGATTAAAATTTATAATTTAAATTTGAATTGTAACTCAAATGTGTTTTCAACAGCAATATAATGAAGAATAAAACATAAGCTTGAAATGAAAAGCATATAACTAATATATACTACCTACTTGTACTTACAGATCAAAAACTTGGATGTTAAATGCAAAAATGAAATAAAAAAATTTGTCAATTTATCAAAGAATGGAAAAGATAATATTAGAAATTTCTAAACATGATAGGAAAAACTAATAAATAGATACAGAAAAATCAAGAGTAACTGATTTAACAAAACAAATAAAATTGATGAAATGGGCATTGGTAAGACATATAGCAAGAAAAGAAGAAAATAGATGGATAAAAATAATTATGGAACAAAAACTAAGGAATAAAAAGAGACCTAGGAAGAGATTTTATCAAAGAAGGATGGATGAAATTTTGAAGTACAGTGGAGATGAGGGTTAAATGAGATTTAGATGTGGACAAGAAACAATGTAAGAATCTTGGGAAAACATTTAAGAAGATCTAATGACATTCGAAGAGGTTTTTGTCGAGTAGTAGGATGATTTAAGCTTTTATGATTTTATATAAATATATATATAATATATATATATATAATTAAAAATCTAAAATTAATGGTTAATTAGAAAATAAAATATATATTATTATATATTTGTCTCGTGATAAAAATGATTGAAGTTAAATTGATTAAAAAAGTTAATAATTTTTAAAGAACGAAATGTTTTCACTCCCAATCCAATACAATATACATATACATACGAATGGTAAGCTCTTACATACGGCAAGAGGACTCGATGATCGAACCGGTAACGAAAGACGTTTTATGATCGCCGTAAACCGTCCCAAGAGAACCCATAAAACATCATCGACGCCGATCGACCGGATTCCCTTACGACTGAGTCCGGCGACGTAAACAGCCACTTTGTGAATTTATTTACGATCGTGGCAAGGATTCGCAAGTGAATTCTCGTCGGTTCGGTCTTCGACGCTTCTGGTTTGCACTGATTGATTTACCAAACATCTCCCTACTTGTAGCCATATTTCGTTTCGGCCACGTCTGTCCAGTGCTGTACTTTATGGACACGTGTCCGGTTATAAAAAGTTTATGTTCGTTTGATAAAAATTCGAACTGACATATTTTTCCGTTTGAATTTAGTTGAGATAGAGTTTCGAAAGTATTTACTTTATAAGTATATATATATATATATATAATCTGTAGTAACATATTTTTTTAACAATAAAAAATAACTACTTTTTTTAATATAGCTTAAAATATATTTATAAAATAAAAATAATGAAATTTTTTTTGAAATAAAAAAGTTTTCTTATAATATATTTTTTTATAATTATTGATTTTAATTGTTATATACATTTCAATTGCAAAATCATCATTATCAGAGCACATACAAAAAAAATATTATATATGTATTACATTTTGAAGATGACTACATTTTCTCTAAAATACATTAAAATATACAACAAAATATAATATTTATATAATAAAAATATGATGAACTTCTAATTTAAATAGTACGAAATATAATTATCTAGTCTCATTAACTTAAAATTTTATCTCAATTTTGATCAATTGTATGCATTAAATTCTCCTTTGTGTTATTTAAAAATGCCATTAAATTGGTATTAATTTTTTTACATATTTTCAATGGAACTCAATACAATTGAAGTATCTAGAAACATCAATCTAATACTAATGAACTACTATACTGTAATTTATTTGACAATATCTTAAAAAAAGGTAATCTAGATATATAAAACATAGAAATAGTATTTAAGTAATAACTAAATCAATTATAATTGACAAACAATTAGAATTCATGATCAAACTTGAACTGCAAAATAGTAGTTAAATATTTTATAATAATCACTGGATTTTTGTAAGATGTTTACGAAATTGTTTACTTCAATGCTCTTAAAATAATATAATAGCCATCATATTTTTTAAACTTTATTATTATTTTTGTTAGATTCTTTTTTTTAAATATATTTTTTTCATTCCAACTAATAGTATTTAAGAGGTTTGTAATTTCATGATATTTCTTACTAGAAGATAGAAAAATACTAATTTTATAAAATAGTAAATATATATATATATATTCTATGAAAATAGAAAATACAAGTTAAAGTAAGATAGAAAATTATGTTATTGAATAATAATAAAATTTATAAAAAATTCTAATAAACATTTTTTTAAATGAATAATAAAAAAAATATCTTGCTTATCAATATTCATTACATATTGTTATTGTTATTAATTATTTAATTTTCGTTTACATAAACATAAATGAATTTTATAAAAATATTCAGTAATCATTTCTAGTACTATTTTTTTACTAATGCACATTTTAATGGACTAACATTCATCACAATTATTGTACACTATATATATATATATATATATATATATATATATATATATATATATATATATATATATATATATAAATATATATGATCATCCAAATGTGACGCCTAGATTTGTGTTTTATTAAAAAAAACTATACACATGTTTCTTTTTAAAAAACAAAAATCTAGGCGTCACATTTGGATGACCCTATATATATATATATATATATATAACATACTATATTTGAAATTTAATAAACATTAAGAAAACTCTTTGTTTACATATCAAAGAAATTAATAAAATATAATATATTTGTTAATAATAAAAATTTGCTTTTGAATTTTAAATTTAACAATTATATTCATTTTTTTTTGTTCATAAATAATAGCAGAGTATATTGTAAAATATATTAAAAGAGATTAGTAAGTTTCAATTGAGCTGAAATTTGTTGTATATTTTTACTATATTATAATAAAAAATCGTTAAATGTAGGAGGTCAAATTATAACAAAAATGTATTTGATAAATCAAAGTAAAAATCATACACACACATACATATATATATATATATATATATATATATATATATATATATATATATATATATATATATATATATATATATATATATATATATATATATATATATATATATATATATATATATATATATATATCTATATATATATATATATTGAATTAATAATAAATTTACCATCCACCTAACTCTATATTAAATAAAACCACTACAGAGTGTATTGATAAGATCACACCATTTCCTTGCCACTCGGATGACCACCATCGCACGAGATGTACATCTTGTTAGTTTTCATTATCATCATCATCATCAACAGGGTACTGGTAGTATATCATGTTCGGTCAGGAAATTTGATTTTCGTACAAGTGACCGCTTGGAAAAGACATCCCTAACTAACTAAACAACATAGGGATACGTGCTGTGGTTCTTCAGTAAAGTCGCTATATAAAGATATGTGAACGCTCACGTGCGTGTGCAAATTAAATTCAGATAAGTGCGGTTGACCGGATCAGAACGAAACTTGCTATGTATTTTATACGAGGGATTACTTTGACGACAACTTCGATGTGGTTTCGTTTATTTGATGAACAAATTCAGTTTTGGAATAACTTATTTCCATTCGAAGCGGGTTAGCCTTTTGAATAGTAGTGATTATTTAAGGATTTGATTTATGTACTAACATTTACATGAAGCTCTCTATATAATAAAAACATATTTATACAGGGTAGGTCAAATAATACTGAAGGATGTAAACCGGAAATAAAGGGTATATCTTTCAGTCTCATTTAAGCCATTATATATATATATATATATATATATATATATATATATATATATATATATATATATATATATATATATATATATATATATATATATATAAATGAAATATCCTTGTATATAAGATATATATTTCGGTTGGTTAAGAAATTTCATTTTAAATGAAAATCCTTAGTTAAATGACCGATCGGTCGAGTAGTGGCATACATCACTGCCTGTCATGTATGAAACTGAGTTTGATATCCAGTTAGAAAATCTATCAAGTAGGGGGTTGAGTATGGGGTTGGAAACCTCATCACATAAAAAACAACTATCACTGAATTCTAATATTTTTAAAGAAACCTAGGTTCGACATAGACTGGAACACTTTGATCATTATTATTTAACTATTCATCTTTAGATCAAATACTATTTATTATAATTTATCAGTTAATTTTTCTTCAAAATACTGGAGTTAAAGCATAAAATCCTTTTACAAGTACTATTGAAAACTTGTACATATGTAGAGGAGTGGAAAGAGAGGTCATGAAAATAAATTAATCAGTCAGAAAGTCCAAAAATTTGATTTTTGGGTTTTAACATTTTCTATAAGTATAATATCTGGGAATATTCCCTGAACGTTTCAAATGAATCCTATTAAAACTGATGGAGATATAGTAAAACAAGTTTTTTTTACAAATATTTATGTAAACTAGGTTTGAAACTTTAAAAACTTTTTTCTGAAAATCGATGACCAAAAGATTTTGAAAATGACTGCATCAATTTATTTCAAATTTTTCTGACTTATTATGGATACAAACAACTAGTCCTTGAACAATGGATTTTTTCTGTTACTTAGTTTCTTTTTTATTGATTAAAAACGAGCGATTTTTTCATCGAAAATCGAAATTTTAAATTAGAATGTCCGCCATTTTGTTCCAAATTGATATATCGAAAAACTGATCGTCCAAATATTACATAATTTAATGTATAAAATATTTTTTTTTCATTTTTTAATTTCATACAATCCAAATTTAAGCAGTAGTAGTCACCATGTGAATGACCATATCTCTATTTTTTAAATGGTTTTTATTGAAAAAATTATGTGAACTTCTTTAAAAAAAATCACAAAAGTCACGTTTTTTCTACCTCCTGACTGAGCATAACCTCTTAAAGAATTAATTTTGTTTGTAAATTAAATATTTTATTTAAGATTTTCTGTTATTTCAGATGATTATCATCACTAAAAAGTTAATTATTGTTAATTTATTTTTCTTAGGTATTTTATTAAACTAATTTTGTATGGATATTCACATTTATGACAATAGACAAAGTGAATCATGAATATTTAAAAGAAAAATTATATATAGAATAAAATGTGTTAATTTTCAAAAATTTAATAAAGATATTTTACTAAAATAATCATTTTTTCTTATATATTTTTATAATAAAATATTCTCAAAATTTACTCTCTATATATATATACGCACACATAATTGTATCATTTCTTATATAGGGTGACCCAAATAAGTCTAAAGTATGATAAAAAAACCAGTAAATGATAATAAGCAAATAAATGTATATCTAGATCATTCAGTCTCATTTAGATTACTCTATTTAATATTTTCAAATAATTATTTTAATAATTCAGTGTGCAAAAAGTATTTCAATAAAAATTATATTATGTTTTAAAAATTTATCAACAAGTATATTTTTTATATAATAATTTATGTATGAAACATATTACATATTTATAATGAATTTTAAACCAAAAAAAAACATAATAAAACAAATTAGTATTACTCATTAAATAGATTAATATTAAAAAAGTATGAGAAAAACTATAAAGCAAGAATCAGCATTGAGAAATATGTGAATGAGAATGTTTATGGATAAGTGCATAGTAGATTTTAAATTATAGAGTTCTGAAGATAATGATATGTTTATCAAAATATGCATTATAGAATAAAATAGATAATAAATGATATTTGAACATTTTTATAAAATCTTATAAGTTGAATTAGTGATTTATTTGTGTTTAAATTTAATGTACAATTCATATCAAATATTAATTTTAATAACGTCGAGCTATAGTAAAAACTTCATATTTATTAAAATATATTTGTAAGAAAAGGAAGTGATTATTGAACACTTTTATAAAAATTTATTGAGTTGAAAAATGATTTTTTTTAAAATATGAATTATCAACAATAATAATAAAACTGCAAATAATTTAATGATTTTTAAATAAAACATCTTTTCTACATAATATTATTTCTGTATTCATTAATTGAAATTGTTTCGCACTTTAAATCTCTTTTCAATTTATTATATCGTTAATTTTACAACAGACTTTTTCAATTTTAAGACTCGTGGTATTTATTACTTAACCGTACATATTATACCACATTGATTAGGTATTATAAATAACATCGTCTTTATTTAAGATGCAAACTAATTAGAATTTTGATGTAGTTGAAAATATTATTCATTTATTTTTTACTTGGATCTATTTTTGTACCCATGAATGTAAGAGTAAAGAATAATTAATTTTTTTACTCGATAAAGAATGCTATAATTAATTGAGGAACGCAATACATGTACATCTATTACTTTTAGTCTACTCTCTTTTATGTGGTACGGTGACTCATCGCCAATTTGAATTAACATTTCGCAAAATAACGGAGCGTATGTAAGCGCGTGAGATCGTCGATCTGAGAAAGGGTGGGCGTACATAAAAGCTGGCACCCTGGTCGACTGTCGTCTGGGCGTCGTGCTTTATGCATTGGGGTTTTAGATTACAGCTATTGTCGAGAATGTATTATTAGATTTGAATTAATTGTGATTTATGGGCCATATGGATCGAATTTACGTTCGAATTGTGACTGAGATAGGGCCATTCCTTGCACTTCGGGTGCTGGATATTTTCAGATTAACTTTATTGAATTAGTTATATATGTATACATTTTACAATTTGGACACGTTTACTAGTGGTTTATTTAGATGTTTGTCTCTACAAACAGATTCAATAAGTTTAAATATTGATTTAATCAAATATAATAACAAAAACAAACGGATTTATTTCAAGAACTGTTACAATGACTATATTTTAAATAAAGTAATAATTTTTTGCCTTTAAAATATTATCGTATTATTGATAATAAAAAATAAAATAATATTTTCTCTTTATCTATCTAACATAAATATATATATATATATATATATATATATATATATATATAAGGTTTTCCAATAAGAATGTCAGAACTTTGACAGCTGGCGGCAGCCATGTTTGATTTTTTTAAGCTCATTTAGGCATTTTAACTCAGTATAGTTTGGAAAATTATCATGGAATGTTTAACACTTCAACAACACTTAGAAATGGTAAAAACTTCAATAGACTTATTGAAACAAAAGTTTAATGAGTCCATTATTTCACGAAATGGACCCATCAATTGACCACTAAGATCATGTGATTTAACTCCATTGGATTATTTTCTGTGGGGTTATGTAAAAGCATTGGTTTATGCTGATAATCCATAAATAACACAAATATTAAAAATAAACATTGAACGAGTAATTCATGAAATTGGACTATAATTATGTGAAAGAGTGATTAAAATGGGACTAAAGGAATCCACTATGTCAAGTGAAATCGTGGTGGTTATATGAGTGAAATTTTGATCTATCATCAATGCCATAAAATACGCTTAAAAATAAAAAATATAAATTAATAATTAATTAAATATTTTTTATTTTATTTCAACTTAAACTTCGGAAGTTCTTATTGGAAAACTCTATATATATAATTTACAGATATAAAGATATAAAAACAACGAGTAAGGACGTTTATATACATTGGATTGTACAGAATGAAAGAAAATGTACATAAACTTTAAAAATTAGCTTGATTATGAACAATTTAAATAATTCATAAATAGTTATTAAATAAAAAATGTAAGATAAGATATCAAAACGTATATATTTTTGATTTTCTATGTTTTTTTGATTAAAGAATTTTTTTATTGGAAATGAAAAGATGATGACATCGTTGTCGAAATGCACATTAGCCCATTATTGTTATAAACAACAAAGTAAACAATAAATGATTATTGAATACTTTATAATACATTGTGATGTTGAAGATGAAAATTAATTTGTGTTAAAATGAACAGATAGAGAAATGATTTGAATTTTTTAAAAGAAACAATAAAACTCATATATCTTTAAAATATTAAATGAAAAGAAAATTATTTTTTTTCTAAAGAGGACAGAATATTAAAATATTTTGGAAAAACTTCGTGTTTAGATTTGTATATTCACAAAAATAAATCTATTGAAATTTAATAGTGGAATCGAAAAGTAAATAACAAAAAGTAATTGAAATTTATAAGAAAATATAAAAAAAAATTGTTATATTTGTATCACAAAATACTTATTTTTCAAAACATTAATATTTTTTTTATACTTTAAATAAATATGATTATTATTTATGTTATTTTATAAAACATATAGTTAAAATTCATTTTTTTTATTAAAAAACTCATTATAATCGTACTGTTATATGTTAATAGTATTATTACATTTTCTTCAAATGATTGTTCACTTTTTTGTGAGTTTTAATATTCTAGATGTTAACAATAATAAATTATTCAATTTATAATTGAAAAATTATTTAATATTCATTTAAAATAATTAATATACATTACATATAATACCACTATGCTAATAAAACCTTAATAAACGATACATTCTAACATTTCATTGACATAAAAGTCATTTCCGCGCATCGACGCTCAGCATTAAGTTGAGACGTCGCACGCGTATAAAATCTATTCCCGTGTGTACACTTGGCCGCCACTAATTGGAGTGCAGTAATTATAATTTATATTTTAACTGTCTCTTAAACAGGATGGGAACAGATGCATAGGATTTAATTATCTCATCTATCGGATTGGATTTTCGCGGCTGCTGTAACGTTTACAATGAGTAAATCGGATTGAACAGTAAAAAATCCGTGCAGACAATTTAAATTAATAAAGTGGAAGAGAAAATTGAATAACTTTTGTGACATTTCAATTATATTAAATGTTTTTGAGATTATTATTGTGTAATATTATTTAGATTTTATTGATATGATTTATTTTTTAGAATATGTTAATTATAATTTTTTTATATGAATACAGATTAAATACAAATCTCTTATTAAAATAATATATAAAATGGTGAATAATTTTTATAATCACAGAAAGAGAGTATATTTTTTTTAAAGTTTTAGCCGCTTTTCTATTTATTTCATATCACTGTAGTGTTTAATAAATATTGTTATTTTAATGTGAAATACTGTGTCATATTTTTTAAAAATATATAAATACAAAACATATATAATAGCATTTCTTAGTTGATGATTAGTAATAAATCAACTAAGAGTCGATAATAGATAAATATGTACGTATTCGTTAAATGTAGGTGATATTTGTTTGAGACATTCTTGTTTGACGTGACAATTTTCTGAAATGTCTTGCATTCAACAAAGTATATCTGTATTTAGTATTCTATTATTTTCAAAAAAAATAATTTTAAAAATGTTCTTATTTTTTAAGTCACTTAATTTTATCATTTCATTAATACAATTACACCAATATTAATAATTAAAATTTTTCATCCAATTTTATAAAATATAGGGTTTTCCAACAAGCGCTTCAGAAGTTTAAATTGAAATAAAAAAAAAGTATTTAATTAATTAGTTATTTATTTCTTTATTTTTAAGTATATTATATGGCATTAATTATGGAACACAATTTCACTCATATGACCATATATTCGTTTAATCTAATTTTAGTCACTCTTTCACATAATTATGGTCCAATTTCATGAATTACATGTTCAATGTTAATTTTTAATGTTTCTGTTGTTTGTAGTTTATCAGCATAAACCAATGATTTCACATAACCCCACAAAAATAATCCAATGAAGTTAGATTACATGATCTTAGTGTCTAATTGATGGGTCAATTTCGTGAAATAATGGACTCATTAAACTTTTGTTTTAATAAGTCTATTGAAGTTTTTACAATTTCTAAGAGTTGTTGAAGTGTTAAACGTTCCATGATAATTTGCCAAACTATACTGAGTTAAAATGTCAAAATAAGTTTCAAAAAATCAAACATGACTGCCGCCAACTGTCTTATTGGAAAACCCTATATTATTATAATTCAAATTACTTAGCAATAATATATTGTTCAATTTTTACCGAAATTATTTTTTTAACAAAATTTTATTAAATTTTTTATTCTGAAAAAATGTTATTACTATAAACAATGATAAAAGTACGAGGGTGGTTAACAAAATTTTGGAAAAAAATATATTTATTTTTCAACAAATCTTTTCATATACACTTTTCCCAGCGATGTTCAATAAGTTCGATACCCTTTTTATAATAAGAACTGTCTTGTTTCTCAAAATACCCATTAACTGCCGACATCACTTCTTCATCGTTGGGAAATCTTTGACCACTGAGCCATTTTTCAAGTTTGGGAACAGAAAATAATCCGAGGGAGCTAATA
Source organism: Neoneuromus ignobilis (assembly GCA_029203775.1). Lineage (NCBI taxonomy): Eukaryota > Metazoa > Arthropoda > Insecta > Megaloptera > Corydalidae > Neoneuromus > Neoneuromus ignobilis. Next base: position 37,393,383 of record CP092089.1, on the reverse strand, counting down.
CTCGTCTTGGCAGCTCGTACGGCCTCGTTTAAACTCTGCTACCCAATTTTTCATTGTTTTAAACGAAGGAGCAGACTCGCCCATAGTAGAATACAGTTCAGCTTTTATATTGGTTGGGCTGAGGCTTTTCAAATAAAAGTATTGCATCACGTAACGATGACCAATTTTCTCCATTTTCACAAATTCACTGAAAACGTTCACTATTGATGGCTAAATACTAAACAATGTGGTGTCCTCAAATAGCTTTATAGATTGTAGCTCAAACAAACAAATATCATATACTCGTATTAAACAAATATCATATATTATTCATTCATCTCATTTTATCCACCCTATATATTATGTAGATTAATCAGATATAGCAATAATGTAGTTTTCTGATTTTCATCCTCTACACCATCTGAAACAGCAGTTCTTGATTATTTTTGTATTGTTTAATTTTCTCCAAGTCATGGATGGTAGATTTGTTGGTTTAGTAAATCCAGTTGTTTACCATTAAATCATCTGCCATTACCAATCGACGCAAACGACCAAATGATTCGATTAAAAAATATTTACAGTTCAAATCATTTCTCATACTACTGCAGTCTTTAATTCAAAATAAAAATGCTTGTTTTTATTTTTTTAACATTTAACATCGATATAACACAAACACACATTTTTAATATCAAATTAATTTAACTGTGAAACTGTTTAACAATAAACAGAACATAGGATGTATCAAAAACTGCTGACAGTTTAATCCCATTCCATTAATAAATAAACATTGAAAATTATACCAAAAAATTATCCAATGCACGTTTTTAATATTAAAAATAATTTAGTACGAAACTCAGAATCAGCATTCTCTACAACGTCAAAGATATGATCATGTAGTATCATTTCAACGCCGTACCATCAACAAATGTTTTCCACATCAGCACACAATAGTACCACGTTGTCTCATCTGACGTTGACAGATTAAAAACAACGCCGGGCGACTTTTTTTTCCTTCTCCATTCTCTTCGAGTCTATGTGTTCACAATGATGTTGAATGGAATTATCAAGTACGTACATTGTACGTTCGCGACGAACGAACGAAGAATGGATGAAAAGTGGAAGCGAATGCACTAGACGGTACTTGGTTGATGTCGGCCGTGTGGAAATGTCTCTTTGTTTAGTTACATGTGCATATACTATATATATATATATGTCGGCGTGCATACATAAGTACATGCATTTGAACGTGTATATAAATACCTACACAGATGTACATATACACGCGCAGATTATATATATATATATATATATATATATATATATATATATATATAATTATGGTTCTGTTTAGAAGTGGTGATAAATATACATGCAAATTTTAAAAAGGTGAACTGATAAAATGTGTTTATAACTCTCAAGAAATAAATATTAATGTTTAAAGTTTACAACAGCATGTTTTATCTAAATACAATTGTTATTCTTATTACTTATTTAGGTCAATAGTAAATGAATTATTATTATCAACTGCCTGCAACAATTTTAGAAATAAAATATAAAAAAAATTTGATGAAAAATCCAATGAATAGAATTATAAAAAAGTAAACGTTTTAATTTTGGTACTATTATTTTTTTTAAAAAAAATTCTATATAATAGAAATTTGTAAATAAAAAATATTTAATTTTCATGGTAATTATAAATATACATAATTCAATTTTTAATAGTTGTATATTATATATATATATATATATATATATATATATATATATATATATATATCATCATCATCATCATCATCATCTCCAGCCCACATCAGCCCACTGCTGGGCGAAAGCCTCGTCGAATGTCATAATTAAAAAAGAAGAGTTTTCCGAGCCTCTTCCATTCTTTCCTGTCGCTGGCCAATCTCATCCAACTTTGGTCTCCACAATACTTCACAATTTCATCTCTCCATCTTTGATGTAGTCTTCCTTTGGGTCTCCTTTTATCTCTTGGTCTCCATTCCGTAACAATCTTCGTCCATCTGCTGTCCTCTCTTCTCGCTACATGTCCTGCCCATGTCCATTTTAACGATTTAACTTGCTCTATTATATCCATTACTTTTGTTTGTTCCCATATCCATTTACTTGTTTTTCAGTCCAGTTTGGAAATTCCTAACATTATTCTTTCCATACTTCTCTGGGCAGTTAACAGTTTCTGTTTCATTCTTATGTTTAGAGTCCAAGTTTCTGCTCCATACGTACAGGCCAGTAGTACACATTGGTTATATGCCTTACTTTTTAAACTGATTGGTATATTGCTTTTCATTATACTATTTAATCTCCCAAATGTTGCCCATGTAGCTTTGATTCTCGTTTTGATTTCTGGCCATAAATCACCATCGTATCTTATAGTTTTCCCATATATATATATATATATATATATATATATATATATATATATATATATATAGAGAGAGAGAGAGAGAGAGAGAGAGAGAGAGAGAGTTAAATTGTGATAGAACTTTAAATTGAAAACCTATCGAAAATTCTATTTAACCTAAAAACAGTCTTCATATTTATATATATATATATATATATATATATATATATATATATATATATATATATATACATGCGTGTGTGTGTGTCTGAATGTACATATAAGGGTATGATAAAGATGTTTTTAGGATAGATAGAACTTTCGATAGGGATTCAGTTTAAAGTTTTATCACGCTTCAAAAAACATCTCTCTCTCTCTCTTTATATATATATATATATATATATAAATCATATATTTTGAAAGAATTTTCAACTAAATTTAGCGTAAATAAATTTTAAAAGATGTATGTTAATTTTTTTCATTCATATTTCTGAATTAATTAATATTTTTAAAGCTGTTAACTAATAATTCCTGCTTTTAGCAATTATTCTGATTTTTGACTATATCTTGTCTATTTATATTTGAAATATATTATTTTAATTCTTTGATTTGTTATTCCTAATTATTTTAGTAATAATAATCTCTATGGTTATTGAAATGCACATTAATGAATAAAGTGATCAATACATGATTACTGAACACTTTTTAAAATCTTGTAGTAATGATATTAAGGAATTTATTTGTATTAAAATAAATTTTCCAAAAAAATATTAACAAAAAATAATGTCAAATATATTTTTAAAAAATATAGTAAAGTCAGATTTAAACATAAATATTTCTAATTGTTACAAATAAATAAATAACAATTTTGTGTGATTTTAAAGATATAATAATATTTTTCACAATTTTATATACTAGGTTATGTAAATCGTTTTATTTTCTTTATTGGTAAATATACATAAAATATATTTATTTGAATATTACAGTTAAATGTTTATGTATGTATGTATGTATATATAATATATGTGATATGAAAAATATGATATTATTTTTTTACTTCGATTTATAAAAAAACTGTATTTTTTCACTCAACTGATTTAGTTTTTTTTGAACTATGTTTGGTTGGTTAGAAAAATGATTCTTTTTTCAATCAGTGACAATGTATAAACGACCGTCGCTAAAAACAAACATAAAGAGAAAACCCAAACCATTTGATTTGAAACTACAGCTTAAATCACCGCCTATATTCATTGAACCACTGAGCCGCCCACCCAGTAAGTTAAATGTATGTAGTATCTCGAAGCGTTTCGCATAAATCCGTCCAAGTGAAATTCAGTCAACGTATATTTTTCCTTCTGTGTGCAAGATATGAAATTCGAACGGCGCGCGCGTCCCACACCCATTTCGGATTTGGAAATCCGTCTCGCAATCTCGCAATCGTATCGCGTTTGTATAAACAACGCATTGTTCCGAAAAAATGGAACGGGACGACGACAACGGAAAAAACGATTCAATTTCAAACGTGATCAGTTTCAGAAATCGTACAGACTCGAATAGTCTTGATAATACGTACGTACATACGTACGCTCTGCGGTTTCGTTACCGAACCCTCTCGACGGGTAGTACTTTTCTGGATTTTTGATCACCGTTCGCGAGTTATCGAAATATGAAATCTCTTCCGGAATGTAACTCGTGCGAAATACAATTTTATATTTTTGATTTTCTTTTTTGTTTGTAATAACTGGGGGAAACGTAATCATCTCGTGGATACACAATGAAGCATTTTAACAGCTTCTGTTTACTACTACACTGAACTCATTCACGATTTTTTCTATGTGTGTAGAATATAAATATATACAAATAAAATGTTTATATATATATATATATATATATATATATATATATATATATATATATATATATATGAATATGTATACATATATTAAATTACATTTTCTTGAAGAGATTACAAAAATAAAAATATTTATTTATATAAAGAATAAAGAATAAAATAATTATAATAAAATAATTATAATAATATAATTATTATAATATAATAAAATAATTATTTTTATAAAGAATAAAAAATTGACTCCACTTTTAATAATACATATTTAAAATAAATATTTAAAAAAAAATCAGGCCAAGAAAGAAGATATAAAAATATCAACGAAGAAAATATTTTTTACATAAAACATAAAATCATCCCTTCATAAAATTATTTTATAGTTTTGTAAGTTAAATTATTTAATTTATTTGTTAAATTAAATCAAATTAAAACCTAATTTATTATTACAATTTGATAATATAACTAATTTGTAATTATTTTTTAGGCATATCAATTAGTATTGAGAAATAAAGTGAACTCATAATAACTGAACATTTTTTTACAAAATCTAGAAATATATATGAAATAAATAATTAATATTTTTCTTTATAAAATCTGTAAAATTTGTTGAATGAATAATTTATATAAAAATAAATAATCTATGATAACGAATTATGAATAAAGTTAATTTTAGGGAAATGAAAAATGAAAATGCAAGCATAAAACACATTTTCTTGGATATAACAAAACGAAATATTTATATTACGAGGGTAGTCCCATAAGTACCCGACCTGACCTAGAGATGGCGGTAGTTGTTTGAAAAATATCACTGTATTAGAAAGTACACAATCTATAAAGCATATGTTTCAAGTTTGAGGACGCCATGTTGTTTAGTATTTGTTTGGCAGCCATCAATAGTGAACGTTTTCAGTGAATTTGTGAAAATGGAGAAAATTGGTCATCGTTACGTGATACAATACTTTTATTTGAAAGGCCTCAGCCCAACCAATATAAAATCTGAACTGGATTCTACTCTGGGTGAGTCTGCTCCTTCGTTTACAACAGTGAAATATTGGGTAGCAGAGTTTAAACGAGGCCGTACGAGCTACCAAGACGAGCATCGCAGTGGTCGACCAAATGAGGTGACGACTCCAGAAATGGTGAAGGAAATCCACAAAGCGGTACTGGATGATCGTCGACTGAAAGTGCGCGAGCTAGCAGACATAGTAGGCATTTCAAAAAGTGCGGTACATCGCATATTATCTGAAAATTTGGACATGAAAAAGCTGTGTGCAAGATGGGTGCCGCGTTTGCTCACACTCGAGCAAAAACAGTGTCGTGAAGATGTTTCAATTGAGTGTTTAGCGAAGTTTCACAGCAACAAAGCAGAATTTTTGCGCCGTTTCATAACCATGGATGAAACATGGGTCCATCACTTCACACCCGAGACAAAAGAACAATCAAAACAATGGACTGAAAAGGGAGAACCGGCTCCAAAGAAGGCGAAGACCGTTTCATCTGCAGGCAAGGTCGTGGCGTCGGTTTTTTGGGATGCGCGTGGGATAATTTTCATTGACTATCTTGAAAAAGGAAAAACTATCAACGGCGAGTATTATGCGAACTTATTGCAATGTTTGAGCGAAGAAATCAAGCAAAAACGGTCGCATTTGGCTAAGAAGAAAGTGTTGTTTCATCAAGACAATGCACCAGCTCACAAATCCGTTATTGCAATGGCCAAAATTAATGAATTAAAGTTTGAATTGCTACCTCATGCACCCTATTCGCCAGATTTAGTCCTCTCGGATTATTTTCTGTTCCCAAACTTGAAAAAATGGCTCAGTGGTCAAAGATTTCCCAACGATGAAGAAGTGATGTCGGCAGTTAGTGGGTATTTTGAGGAACAAGACAGTTCTTATTATAAAAAGGGTATCGAACTTATTGAACATCGCTAGGAAAAGTGTATAGAGCTGAAAGGAAATTATGTTGAAAAATAAATATTTTTTTTCAAAATGTTTGTGTTTTCTTTGTTGGGTCGGGTACTTCTGGGACCACCCTCGTATATGCATATATATATATATATATATATATATATATATATATATATATATAAATTATCAGTAATAGTACCTGCCTCTCTATCTAGTGCTAAATGAAAGCTTCTCCCAAAATTTCCCAATTACAGAGACCCATGCATTGCCTATCTCTTCCATTCCACAGTGACATTTTAATTTTTCAAATTTATATATATATATATATATATATATATACAGATTGTATATAATAACAAAATATTTTAAAACAACAACAATAATTTGCTACCAATTTTTCAAAAATAAGTGTAAAAAAGAGAAGAAATAAATTCATGTACAAAAAAATAGAGTTAGATATAACGTAAACAGATAAACCTACTCAAATGTCTATATGCAGTTGAAAAAAAAACCTTTTTTTGACGTTACTTTGAAGTAACAAGTTTATATAGTTAGTTTTTATAATACTTTTTTCGAGCTGAAAGCCAAAGAAAAAAAACAGAAGCTCACGTTGACAGTGCACCCGTTGTATATTTCATTTGAAATTCCGAAACGTGCAGTGGAACTATTTTCAATTTCTGATCACGTACATACACAAAATATTCCAATTTACCGAAAGATGACTGCGCACGGACACATCTGAAGAGTCAACAAGAACGCCTGAACCTCTTCTTCACCACCAGCGCACAGAACACGAATGTAATTTGATATTTTATGTTGAATACATGGGCGGTGTCGCTCTTTTAACTTATTTGCGTACGTTCTAGTCGTGTGTTTCGTTCATTTATTTATTTATTTTTTTCTATCCGTCATTTCATCGGAATTGATGTTAAATACAAACGAGATGTGATGGATATTTCATATAACATGAAAAAGAACATTATCAGATCAAGTATCTGAATATTTTTTTAGAAAATTTTTTTAAACAAAATTGTATACAGTTTTTTATATTTTTAAACGAAGAAATGAAGAAGTGAAAGAAGATAAATTTATTAAATATGTAAATATTAGAAAAGTTATTTTATTTTTTTATAATTAACATAACTTTTTATTTAATTACTATAAAAATTATAGGACTTATTTTTAAATTTTTAAATATAACAATAATTCATATTTATTTATTTTAACATTGAAACGTAAGACATTGTTTTTATATAATTTAGTTAAAATAAAAATAAAATATAAGTATGAATTTAAATATTTTTTTACAAAAAGACCATTATTAGTATTATTAAATAAACAAATATATCAACATTCATTTAATACAAGTACCAGTGTTTTTGTGAAAACATAATATTTTTATTTTTTAAATTTTGTCAACTATTGATTATAATAATTTCTTTTGTAACCATAAATCACAAAAACTAAAATCTAAAGAATATTATTTACTTGAAAATTATTAGAGATTGAAATACTTAAAGAATTAGAATTAGAGGTTGAAATACTTAAAACAATAATAAAAAAAATATTATTCAAAAAATAATAAATAAAATAAAAAGGTAATTTTTTACATATTTGTAATTAATATTAGAAAAAATCAAAAACATTCTTTTAAAAGAAAATTTACAAGTAATATTTTCAAGTATCATTTCAGCTAACAAAAAATATTTTAAAATAATTTGTTAAATTAAAATTCCTTCAGAATAAAAATATTTAGAATTGAAAATTAGAATAAATCTATAAAGAATAAAAGTTAAACAAATTTTTAACAAATAAATCATTTCTTAAAAACACGAAATTTTATACTACTGTTTTGAAATTTTTGCAAATTTATTTTTAGATAAATGAACTATCTTCCCAACATTACAAAACATTATAAATATAACAATTAACAATTATTCTTTACTATTTTTATAAAGTTTTATTCCAGTGGCTCTACCATTATTTTTAGAGTGTGTTATTATTATATCTATATTGTAAAAATCTCTATTATTATCAAGTACGAGTATATTTAATAAAATTCGTTCAAAAACTTATTGATTTTTTTATGAAAACTCGTAGTATTCAGGTATAAAATATATGTGTAATAGTGAGTTAAATATAATATTAAACTAGTTATCAGTAAATATATTTATATTAAATATTAATTAGTGAAATAAATAAACACTTATAAAATCAAAAACTCTTTCAAATAATCCAACAAATATTTTGACTTTAATAATTTAATAACCTGCAATTTTTTTTAAATTACTATAAATATTAAAATATATAATACAACTCTATAAGAATAAAATACTTTAAAATAAACGAATAAAATGGTATCACAATATTATCCATGTTAATACTCACAATAACGCGATAAAATTGCAAGGATATAAAAATATTACTGTTTTGTATGTACCGCGATATCGAAAAAAGATAAAAACTCTTCATACGAAATTAGAATAGATGATGTTTTGGTCGTTTCTTTTCTTCATCTCATACGAAAATCATACGAGATTTAAGCGATATCAGATTTGCATTTAAATAGAATATGTAAGATGCGCGTGTATGTAACGTTCGACGAAACAGAACGTCGACATGAAATAATGTCAGCAAGTTCACATGAGGATTTCCAATGTCGGGCAAATGTCCTGGAAAATTGTGCAAGAGTATCTATACTATATGTTATTACGTTGCAATGTAACCATACGTGGATAAATTTTTAATTCCGTAATATTTTTTTCTATTGATTAATTTTAGATTTCATGAAAATCACAGTTCTTTTATATAACTATTTTTTCGGGCTTTTATAAAGTTAAAGTTTGAATTTTATTAATAACAAAAATATACTTATTATCTCTATTATACCAAAATATATATTAAATTATTCTTTTAGAAAATATGTAACAGTATATTTTTATATATTAATTTATTATATCACCCCTTTATAAAATTACCTAATATCTTTGTTTTGAAACTTTGGAAAATTCACTTTAACACAAATGAATTTTCACCACTAACACCACAATATGTTATAAAGTGTTCAATAATTAATTTCATTAATCAATAATCGGTTTAATATCATCAATCAGTTCAATAATCAACACATTTTATAAAAAAAGTCTCTGATGATGATGGAGTTGACATCGAAATGCGCATTAGCCTAATATTGTTATAAATAATAAAGTAAACTATAACTTATTATTGAACATTTTATAACATATTGTGGTGTTGGAGGAGAAAAATTAATTCGTGTTAAAATTACCTAATATATTAAATGCTATACTAAGACACTTTGAAGAAAAGTAGAATTTAAATACTTAAAATAAAAAAATATTATGAAACATTTATTTTTTAAATAGAAAAATTAAAAACGGTATAATTTGTTCCAATTAAAAAAAATCTAAACACGCACCTGTTTCTGGCAATTTTAATTACAGGCCTGTATGGAGTTTTCCATGTGCCTGGCGGAGGATCCATCGAAAAATCAATCATTCTAACCGGACCTGATGGCGGACTTCCATATTCAGCTGAAGTTCTCGAACTACTCGCTTCACCAAGTGACCAATCTTCTCTTGATGCTACTGCAGCGGTTATCGAATTACCTCCATCTGATGAAGTAACTGATATACGTGACACATCTGAAGTAGTTGATTTTGCTGTTGATGTACTTTTCGATATCATCAATCCAGGTTCTTCAGGTGGCGGTGGTGGAACAGTAAAATCAGCCTCGCCTCTATATCGTACAGTACCCACAAATGACTTATGTTTCATTCGTTCATCCATATAAGCATGTTCTTTAGATTCGGCATTTGTTCCACGTACATCCCGAAGACATTCTTTTCTTAATCTAGGAATATCCAACGTCATAGCGTTGACAAGTTCTGCGGAAGTTGTCGTCGCTTCGTCTTCTTCCGATGGGGATGGTGTTATAAAATCAACTTTACGACTACTATGTCCCAATTTCGATTTATTAGGTTTTATTCGTCGATGTACATCGACATCGAGAGAAGATCCGTGTTGTGATGATGAACTGGCTCGAAATCCACATAATCTAAGTCGATCTATTGACATCATTCTCGATGGACCGCTCGGTGCTGGCGGAGGCGGTGAAGGATGATCGAAATCGACGCTCCGTGAAGCATGAATTAAATTACGTGTCTTACGGAATGAATACGGCGATGACAGTGACGATGTGAAGCCAAGAGGTCGGGAATTCAGTGGCATGATGTTGAAATCGGAATAACGTGTTGTTGTGAATAAAGGCGACATGGGTGGCGGAGGTGGTATTGGTGATATTCCACGTGGACATGGCGGAGGCGGAGATGTTGGGGTACTTTGGTCGGATAGATCGGTACGAAATTCCGAATCGCGCATTTTGAAAAAGTATTTTATTGAAAGATCTTCACAATATCACATTTTTATTAATAATGTTCACTTTTTATCACTCTTGAGTTTACAAACGTTTGCTTTTTTAATATTTTTTTATTAAGTACTAACATTACTTTCATTTTATTTATTTATCACTTTTGTTAATTATAAATTTGATTTTAATAAAAATAGATTGTTAAAAACAATAGTTCTAAACAACAAGAATTTTACTGAAAATGGTTATTTAAATTATATTTTTAATTTATATATATATATATATATATATATATATATATATACACATGTGTGTGAATGTTCGTATATATTTTAGTTATAGTAATTTCATTTGATAATGTAAAAAGTATAAAATTAATTTTCACATATTTTCCTGTTTAACCATATTAACCATTACATCCTAATATAATGATTGATCATTTTCAAAATTTGTACTTTCATGTCAGTTAAACCGATCTGAATAATAAATACATTAAATTTAAAAAATATATCATTATTAAATAATATATCTTCTCAAGTTATTTTTCTGAATGAATTTATTTATTTTGTCTACATTTTTGTCTATATTTCTATACATTTCCTTCTATTCTATCTTTTTTATTTCACTAAAATGTAATGTTAATTTTTTTCAATTTTAATAATATTTTCCTTTCTTGCTAGAAAAACTTATATGTGTAATTCCTATTATTGTCTTCTATAAATTGATGTATTAAATAGGTCGAAACTTCATATATATTAAGGTGACCAACCATCATCGTTTAGAGAGGACAGTCCTCCTTTTGGAAGTTCTGTCCTCCCTTGAAAAGTGTCCTCCCAGATGTCCTCCTTTTCGATATGTAAAAGCTAATTTGTAAATCTCTAAATATTTAATAACAAAATGATGAAAAACCCATAATGATAAATATTCAACCATTTCAAAAATGCACATATACCATATGAAAATTTACTTCTTCTAGTCCAATTTACATTGTGCTGCCCTGGCACTAACGCAGCAGTTGAAGGGGTATTTTCAATTGCTAATGATTTTTGGACAACGGAAAAATCAAAACTGAATGTTGATTGTCTAGCTGCAGCAATTGCTGTGAAATTCAATATGAAAAATAGTTCTTGTACGAATATTTCTAATATTTTGTTAGAAAATGACACATTAACAAAAAATATTCATTCAATCGAAAAATATTCATATTTAAATAATAATTATTCATAATACACCTGCGTTATCTATTTACTACATTATAATGCTTTCTGTTTAGTTATTGTTGCAAAGAATTTTTTTTTTATTTGCAATATTTGTTTTTTTAATTTATTTATGTCCTCCTTTTTATTGGAAAAAAGTTGGTAACCTTATATATATATATAGTAATTACTGTCTTATATAATCAGAAAAATTCTTATTACTTATATCAAGCTATAGTCATTTAAACAGAAAACATAAATACAAGTATAAAAATAACAAGTTAAATTCCAACTTTTATAATTTTTATTATAGAAATCACATTTTAAGAACTTATGAAACATATATATAATTTTATAAATATTTTTGCAATATGAAAAGAAATAACATCTTTTATAAAAATTATATTTTTTTTGTAGTAGTTGTTATAAACTAATATGTTTGTTTTATGCTTTTAAAACAATAATACATATATATATATATATATATATTTATGGATGTATATATTGAAAATAAATTCAGGTATTTAATTCTATCGACGTTGTAACAGCGAATTTACTTTTAAATGTGTTTATAAGTCAGTAATAAATATTGGCACATAATATTTCATAGGATCTCCGTAAAGTGTACAGTTAATAGCATGCAAATATGAACCTATCGAAGATATTTATTGTTATATTGAGCACGCCTCTCCACTAAACATCTATTATTAAATTCGTATTAAGTGTTGTTGGTTCGTGAGATGTGGGTAGATTTTATTGTGTACTTTTAGATAGAAACATATGTCGTTTGCTCATTTGTGGCTCTCTAACATGCTCATTGTAAATCTTATGATCGTGATGATAAAAGCCATACTGAAAGCGAACATTCATTATTACAAAATTTTATTATTAGAAATATCATAAATTTGAAACATTATATATATATATTAGAAAATTATATTTTTCACTTCATATTTCATTTTGATTTACATTAATCTTTATGAAGTAATAGGTTAAGTTATATTGAAATATATTCATAGTCATGTTGATTCAAATAAAATATTTAAATATTTCATTTGTATAATGTAAAATAATTTTGATCTTTTTTTTATTTTATTAAACGTCTTACATTATTTAATATACACATAAAAATGACAACTTTAAATAGATGATAAAAAATAAAGATAAGTAAGAAAAAAAACTGTTAATCATAAAATTGTCTAATAATCTGAACTATAATGTGACTCAAATGAGATTGGAGGGCTTAGATACATATTTAATTGCATACTATTATTTACAATTTTTTATTATCCTTCAATCTCATTTAGGTCATCCTGTACTTTAACACTGCTCTTTCTAAATTTCGAATAGTTTAATTAATTACTCTCATACACTGTATATAAATCTACAAATTTTGTAGTCAGTTCTATTGCAGTAGTTGTGTTGTTCTGAGATTGAACAGAAAATGACATTCATATAAAAAAGTCAAGCGCAAATAAAAATTTATATTTATATAGTATTATTATTGTAAATATTAATTAAAATTTGTTAATGAATTAAAAAAATATATACAATTGTCTAAATTGTAGATATTTTTACTTTATTAATACATAAGAAAATTACTAATTCTAATAAATGTGTTTGTGGTTATTTTTATTTCGATATTAAAATGTTGATATTAAAATTATTATTATTTTAAAAATATTTTTTAGCATATTTATTAATGTATTTATATAAAATATAAAATAAATTATAATGCCTGCTAGAGTTTATTAAACACATGAACTAAAAAATATTTTAATCATGTTTAATTTAAATTTTGCATTTTCAAGATAATATTTCAATGTATCAAATTCTAATCTTTTTAAAATCACGAATTTTATATATATATACATATATAAATATATATATATATATATATATATATATATATATATATATATATATACCAATAAAAATTTAAATCAATATAAAACATTTTTTTATTTAAAGAAATTTTCTGATAAAAAAATAATCAATTTTATTTTAACATCTTTTAAGGCCTAACACCACTGTAGAAATTTCAAAAAATCATTTTTTTTTTATTGGCTTAAAATATACTTTGAACCTTTTAGAATATAATACAAAAGGTTTCATTCTGAAAAAAAATTTTCTTTTGAAATTTCGGGACTTATACCTGCCGTCTTCGGCCGCTCCGAAACGGCCGATCGAAACTTTAAATTGATTTTTCTCGAAATGACTTTTCTCAACGGGCACGCAGCATAACTTAAACAGTTTTTTTCCAATCAATTTGAAATTTTAATCATGATTTTATTATTATATTTCGCAGTGAATCACGTAGGGAATTTTTAATAAATTGATTTAAACAATTTTTATAAACAAAAACGTGCCTTTTTTATGAAAATTGAAATTTTTTTTTCAATTCGCTGCCAAATTTACAAAAATCAATATTTTCAAAATCCCCTACGTGATTCACTAGCTATTGACATCAAGAATAAGTGGAATTTTTTTTTTTTTGTTCCAAGTTCAAGTGTGCGACAATTATGCTGCGTGCCGCGGAGCGCTTCCGATGAAAGGAGCCTCGAATTATTGGCTCTAAATCAGCCATTTTGTATTTTTTTTACTTTATATTTTTAGTCAATATAGTATAATGTTAGATCAATAACGTATCAAAATATTTTTTCTTTCCAACTTTCCTTTCCATTCAAAAAAAATTCCCAAAAAAACGCTTTTTTTTCGCGATTACAGTGGTGTTAGGCCTTAAAAACAAATGTACTGCAATTATTCTTTAAAACAATATTGAAACTAATTTCAAAATATATATAATATCTAGAAAAACATCCATCGTAAATAACATTTTCAACTTTTACGAATTTATTAAAAAAATATTTTTGTATACTTTTTTTATATACAAATTTTTTATTTGCTAAAATAATATGTTTTAGCTTATAATAATTGTCCTAGTTTTTAATTTTACTTTAAATATTATATTTCATATATTCATATAACCTAATCAGTGACGTACTGGTATACATCAACGCTTGTCATACAAAAGATTGCTTTCGATCCTCGTTGGAGAATTCTTTAAATTAATGGAGGGTTGGGCATAGGACTGACAGCCTCATTTCGTAAAAATAAAACAACAGCCATGGAACTCTGACAAAAATCCCTACTGGGCTAACAGTGTCAGAGAGGTCAAGGCCCTATAAAGACTACAGCGTCGATGAATCATCAATCATATATTCATATATATATATATATATATATATATATATATGTATAACTACAATAATAATTCCAAAACTTTACTTTAAATTAATATAATATCAAGATGTATACTTAATTGCATTTTTCTTTCTTTATTATTCAGTAAACATGTTTTTTTTATTTTTTTATTCGAATAAACATATTAAACATTTTGTCAAGAACAAAAGGTTATTAAACACTAGTACCAATTTTAAACACAATCATAATTCATAAGATGAACATGAATAACCACTAGCTATGCTCTTAACTGCTTGTCTCAAGAGAGTCTTTTATTTAAAAATTAAGCCGCCTAATAATTATCTAATGATAAAACGGATGAATTGTTACATCTGAATAGAAAATATTAAAATAATTTCTTCAAACTCCTTTATGAATTACACTAGTATTAAAATTAAGGTGGACAGGTTAATCATTATTAAAGTTAATTGTACACAAGTGAATAATTAATGACAGGTATTTATATAAAATCAAATGTGTGAAATATAATGTGATTTTGTTAAGCAACAATTTAAAATATTTTTTTATTACTTTTATCTTATAAATCAATAACACGCGAACGAAATTCTAAATATATTTAAGAGCAAAATTTAAAAATACATTTCAATCAATAAAAAGATTATATTTCAAGTTTTTTACTTCTACTGGATTAAACGTTTATTAATTTATTAAGCATATATTAAGTAATTACTAATGAAAATATTATTTAATACTAAAACGTTAAATAAATTTTACAAGTTCAATTTTATCCGTTAATTCTAAGTATTTAAACTATAAAATCAACCTAAATGAGTAATTTGTGAAAATCTTATAACAATAAAAATTTAAAAATATCTTATTATTTTCCAATAAAGTTATTAAATATTACAGAATTATTCAAAACATATTTTAATATTTATCATAAACATCGTATAAAATAAAAATGAGTATTTAATTTCTTTATGTTGATTTTTGGCAATTATCACACTATTCTAAAAATACTTAAATGTTCTTCGTGTTTTTAACAAACATAATTCTATTTTTCAATTACTTAAAAAATAATTAAAATTTTAAATTACAAAGTTCGATTTTTTGCTCCAATTAAGTTTTTTTTATGAAATACAAATAAACATACTGTGCTTGTTTAATTTTATCATATTTTTTTAATGAAGTAAAAACACATAGCAATCTAATCTAAATTACAGTTTGACGTGCAGTAAAAAAATAATAAGACCTAAAATATGTATTAAAATAAATACGAGACAGTGTTTTCAAAACGTATTGTGCTAATTATGGGAACTATTTTCAAATTTATGGACATGATATAAGAGATAAGACCAAAAAAATAATAACGCGACTCTTATTTCTTAATGATACATTAATTAAATTACGTTTATTCTCATGACTAAGTATACGAAACATATAATTAATTACAAAATACATATTATATATATATATATATATATATATATATATATATATATATATAAATTTTTGAAACTTAATAAGGAATGAATATCAAGTAATGTTAAGATTTAATTCTTCATTATTATGAATACTCTTTTAATTTTATGATGTTTTAATGACTCAATGGTTATGAGATAAAATTTATGTGATACGTATAAGTATTCATAACGATGTTTATAAATTTGAACCTTTTAATCAAGTGTACTTTAATGCTTTACTGTAAATAATTATGAAAATTATTTTACAGAACTGAACATCTTTGATATATGCAGAAGTAAAGTTAATGATAATTTAAGATAATTTTATTACCCTTCATATGTATAAATTGAATAATGAATTATTTAGAAATAATGGAAAACATTAACTTCTAACCTCGTTGAAAACAATAATACTTCTACAATCTAAAATGCAATTAAAATTGCATACTTAATTTTAGATAATTTTATTCTTTTTTAAAAAATTTTCTATTTTTAATTTTTCTTATGTATGTCTTTAATTATATTCATGATTTTTTTACAAAAAAAATTCCCTAATTATCGATCGTACGTAAAATTATAGAATAAAAAATAATTTATTAATATAGAGTAGCCCAAACGAGACTGAAAGATAGTAAATAATAGTAAGTAAATGTATATGTAAACCCTTCAGTTTCATTTAGGCCAGTATATATATATATATATATATATATATATATATATATATATATATATATATGTCTATAGACTCTTATTCTGAAATATTATAATGTGTCGTAATAAAAAAAATTCTAAAAAAATTTTTTATTCAAAATGAAATTACGAAATTATATTATCTATTAATTAATTCAAACAACAGTCAGTTTTAAAAATAATTGCAATGTTTAAAAAAAAATTATCAAAATTAATATAATTTAAAAATTAATTGTTTAAAAATATAACATTTTAAAAATATTTAATAAATTTAAATTTAAATATAATTGCTTTTTGTAATCATTTAGATTTTCTTAACAGATGAATATACTAGATTTTTTTTCTGTAGACAACTTTTAAATTAACTAAAAACCAACTAAATTAACATATATACTTACGACTAAATTAACAAATATAATTTTGATATTTATTATTTTTTTTACTTTTCAAAATGTAAATTTATTAAAAATATATAATTTAAATCTAATATAACGCATAATCTAAAATCGAAAAAAAAATAAAATTAATTTTAGTTATATACATTAAACTATATTATGTTCAGAAGGGTAAAAAATAACAACTACAAAAAAATATTTTATTTTTTATAAAAGTGCGTTTGTTCATATCCAGGTAATTAAAAATGGCTTTAAAAGTTCTAAATCAGAAAAAAATATTTAAATAATGCTCCAAAATTTGTCAAACTCTTGTAGTCTTTAATGACAAAATTATGAATTAATTCAGAACAATTTATGTTATATTGCTGCTATACAGATTGTAAAAAAATTTCTATAAATTAATAATCACTTATTGAACATTTTGAAAAAGATAAATATGTGATTGTTTACATATAAAAATAATAGATTTTGTAAATGAAAATAATTTATTTTTAAGGTAATTAGCGGCCAATAGTGAACAGTAAATCACGTTTACATAAATTAATGACTCATTCCCTCACAAGTATTATAAAATTATTCACTATTTGTTGTTTTGGAACTGTGGCTGATTCACTTTACACAAATGAATTTTAACCCCAACACCACAATAGCTTAAAGTGTTCAATAATCACTTATTGTTCACTTATTATTTATAATTATATCGGTTAATGCATTTCGATGGCGACGCCATCATCACCAGAGCCTTTCTATTAAAATCTATCTATTGTTGTGTTGGGGTTAAAATTCATTTGTGTAATATTATTCACATTATTCTTAGTTCTATATTACCATGACTATACTTCATTATTATAAAACCTGAACGATCTAGAAATAAATTTTATAATTCCATATTCTGATAACAATGATGATATGGATATTAAAATACATATCAGTGAATAAAGTAAACAATAAATGATTATTAAAATTTTCTATAAAAGAACAGTGATATTAGAGCGAATATGTCTAAGTTCTTTCCTGAACTTCAGACAGAAATTATTAGAATTTTAATAAAACCTTGTGTATTATTACTTAGATAGGTTTTCAAAAAACCTTTTTGTATTTGTTATAATAATTTAAACAAAAGATAAATTTATTTTGCATTTACAATTACTTCTCAAATTGTCACTTAGATTGAACATTTTATCAATAATATTAACATACAAATCTTCATACATCCACCTACATATTTTTTCATAAATTAAAATAAATATATATTTCATATAACACACATTGTTGTTAACAGTTTATTATTTTTAGTGAAGGTGGATGTATATATTTTAAAAAAATGAAATCAATTTAAACAAAATAAATCATTTTAACGAAAACATAGATCAGATACTTCAAATATGTCATGATTTATAGACACTGTGACAAAATATAGGCGCACGTGTAAGAACACACGTGTTTTGAAATATAGGGGTAAACACCCTGTATTGAAGCAACATCCCTTGTTGAATGAGTCACTGTGTTTTACGACCGGTATAAAGATTTGCCGTAAAGACATGCGTACAGTACTTATATACATACATATCTGTGTGTATGAGAAAGATAGAGTACATAAAAGAGGAATTATTAGATATGAATAAGAACAATTTATATAATTTATATTCAAAAAGTAAACAATAACCGAAATCGAATGATTAATAAATTATTTTTTTGACTACAAAATTATATTATTGAATTCGATATAAATCATATGTTAATTATGTATAAAATAATACATTTTCGTAATGAAAATATTATCAAAAAATAAAATTATACAATGAAAAAGTTTCATGTTTAATTAAAAGACATTTTTTTTAGAAAAATAGTAAAATATACAAAATTAAAAAGCAATTTTTTGCAATTATTATATTTATTTAATAAATATTTTTTAATTTATATATATATATATATTGTATACAATTAATTAACTCAAAATTTATCAGTAAATAAAATAAATCCTACACTACCAAAGCTATATGAAGATTCTTATAAATTTGTATATATTTGATATAAAAATAATTGAATTTATATAATTCAGAAAAGAAATAGATGATAAATTTATAGTCTACCATCATTTCAAAAATGTATAAAATTATAGATATAGTGGAAAAAGTCAAAAAAGAGCAGTCAGATAATATTTACGAGGAAAATAATTAAAATTGTCGTTAAATATTTAAACCCCACATAAAAACAATGCATTTATCCTCAAATAACTTTCAAAAATCTTTTCAAAGTAAAAAATAAATATGCTTCAACATCAACCTTATTAACCTGACATAACATAGTATAGTTATTATTTATTGTCTGAAATCAAAATCTAAACAAAAGGAATCTATTTTTCAAAACTACTGAGCAAAACAGAAAAATAAAGTCCAGAAAAAAAGCATATTTATACAAAATGTTTTTCATAAAGATAGAATCTTATATATATATATATATATATATATATATATATATATATATATATATATATATATATATATATATATATATATATAGGTGGCCTATATGAGACTGAAGATCAGTAAAGGATAGTGAATGATAATAAAAAAGTAAATGTATGTCTAAACCCTTCAATCCCATTTGAACTACCTCTATAACTAATAGAAAATTATTTTAAAAATGGCGATTAATTTTTATCTTACAATAATACTATTTTAAATAATTTATCACAATCGTTATAAATATTTATAACGATTTGAATACAAATATGAATGAGATATAATAAGCAAATTAAAAAAAAATGTATTTATTTCATATGAACAATAAAGTTCTACCCCATATTTTATTTACTATTAATATTTTTCCTTCAATACTAAATATTTATGATACTTAAGTTACCAAACATAATATCAAATATGTCTAATTTTCAATACATGATTGTTATTTTTTCGTTGAGCTTAAAATGAATACTCTTACAAAAATTATTTAATAGACTATTTTTTTCATTAGCATAACAAACGTTCAGGGATATATATATATATATATATATATATATATATATATATATATATATAGAGAGAGAGAGAGAGAGAGAGAGAGAGAGAAAGTCGATATGAGACTGAAGGACTTAAACATATATTTACTTGCTTACTATCATTTACTATTGTTTATTATCTTTAATAGTCATTTGGGCTATATATATATATATATATATATATATATATATATATATATATATATATATATATATAATATATTTAATTCTAGAAGAAATATTAAAATTATACTTTTATTTAAGAATATAAATAATTTTTAAAAATAGGAAAAACTATTTTAATCATGGTCAATCTTTTTACTTGATTTATATACATCCATCCACATATATATATATATATATATATATATATATATATATATATATATATATATATATATATGATATATATATATATATATCATATATATATATATATATATATATATATATATATATATATATATATATATATATATATATATATATGACTATATTTATATGGCAAACACGTGTAACCATTTTAAGTAAAAATAAACCTTAAATATCCCACATAAGTTATTTAACAATCACTTCATGTTAAAAACGATATCACATAATTCACTAGTTTTGTAGTTCTCATAACTACATATGTTCTGAATGGAATAATTTAACTGTTTCACTACATTTCGATTTACATATTACATCACATACTACATATTACATCCAATTAACAATTCACTAGTATTCACTGATTTCATATTCATATGAATATTATTTCACATTGAATTATACAGTTGATTGTAAACACATAACTAAAATATTTAACAATAATTAACACAAATTATTTCTAAAAATTAACCGTACAGCATTAGTACTGAATAGCATTTTAAATTATTTCCGTTAGATACAAGTATTATAAACTATGAAGAGTTTAAATTAACTAAGAGATGAATTAATAACTGATTATTCAACAATATAAATAAACTAAATCTGTACAAATTGTACAGAAAATAGAATACACGACTAGCGGCAAAAACACAGACGCGAAATAAACTTAAAGTGTGTCGCCTGGTTCGCGACTAACTCGTTATCAAACACGAGCACATTCATGAACTATGTACATGTACGTCACGATCCACTCACACAATCGAACGCCGTTTAGTTTTACAGGAGAGGGTGGTTTTTAGTACAGAACACACGTTACACACACACATCTTCACGTACTAATAAATGTGTACAGGCCACGTTGTACACGGTGTTCACTAGACACTACGTTTATTTCTTACACAACAGCACACCGAATCTATATGAGTTTGTATATGTGTGTGTGTGTGTACAAAGCCACCCTCTTTATCAGGGCACATGAATGCACCCCTACATTGCGATCGCCTCAAACCCCCATAGTTGCATTACCCCCTAGACGTACGGGCACCGAGTCGAGGTGTAATGGACAGAGCTGGTCTAAAATGTAAACAGAACTTCTTATCGTACTAACTTTTCAATCCTAATTAGAATCATACATACATATATATATATATATATATATATATATATATATATATATAACATTTTTTTATTAAAAAAATAGTATATGCTAACAAGAGTCATATATACAAATAATTCTTTTTAGTAAAAATATTTTCAATGTACGATTTTTCGAAATGATTCTTAAAATTATTTATTTTATTTTATATAAATCGTTTTAAAATATTTTATATAGTCATCCAAATGTGACGCCTAGATTAGTGTTTTATTGAAAAGAAACAACAGAAACTATACACATGTTTCCCTATACACGTTTCTTTTTAATAAAACACAAATCTAGTTTTTACATTCAGATAACCTATATTAGTTAAATAAAACAAACATTTTCAATCAAATAATTATATTTTTAGTTATAATCGTTTTCTTTTATTTCTGTGTAGTTTCTACAAATTTAACTGTTTTATATAAAATATTTTCGTTATTAATTCTATTATAAAAACGTGTTTAGAACAGGTGTCTTAATTTGATAACAGCTACTCTTTTATAGAGTAAAAAATACACTAGTCTATGTATAAAAAAATCGTTTTAGATAAGTAAATATTTATCAATCTATTATATTTGAGGTTAGTACAATCATAAAAAGAGCACATATGCAATGACAGTAGACTAACAAAAAGGTAGAATTATATTTTTTTTACTCTACAACAACAAACTTAACTATTTAATCATTTTCTAAAATTTGTAAATTATGTCATATATTGGATCATACCATAGATAATCCAACTTTTTAAAGTTTTGGAATGAAATAAAAAATCGATACTTTAATTTCAATCGAAATTATGTTTTTCATTATTATTCACAACTTTTTTCTATTTTAATATTAAATTTTCAATACTCTATGTTATAAAACTCTTGGTTTTACGTCAAAGAACAAATAGAGCTCCCTTTGGACATAATTCTCTGTATTGTCTTCCACTAATGTTGTTTTGGAGACTTTGGAATAGATGATAATTTGATGATGTTAGGTTGGAAGAATACAGAATGTGTCATAATTTCCCATCAATCTGCCTCAAGTTTTGTAACATTTCTCATGTTGTGTTAAACCAGGCGTTGTTATGGTAAAAATTACACCTTTTCTGTTGGCTAGTGTTGGCCTTTTTTCGTCAATAGATTACTTTATTCTTTTTTTCACTTCGTTGTTTCAAATGAAGCTTCGATAAATCGTAAAAAACATTAACCCAGTTTAAAAACTTATTTAATTGTTTTCAAACGCCAATGGATAGTTAAATAGGTTATTTGTAACTATTTGGCTATTTCTTCTACCGTTAAACTAGGATTTTGCTCTAGAAGTATATATATGAAAATAATGCATTACTTATGAATTGACTCTGGCAAATTTAAATATGAATTTTAACCCCAACACTACAATAGTTTAAAATGTTCAATAATCAATTATTGTTCACTTATTATTTATAATTATATAGTCTATAATTATATTGGTTGATAAATTTCGATGGCGACGCCATCATCGTCAGAGCCTTTCTGTTAAATAGGAGCAAATAATAAGTGATTATTGAACACTTTAAACTATTGTGGTTTTGGGGTTAAAATTCATTTGTGTAAAGTGAATCAGCCATAGTTCCAAAACAACAAACTTAAATATTTTATTATTTTTGGTAATATATATATATATATATATATATATATATATATATATATATAAGGGTCATTTGATAAGTATGGTAAATTTATTTATTATTTAATTTAATTAATTAATTAATTTAATTACATTTTTCAATTTAGTTTTTTTTTTACTTTTTTCATACTTATTCAACGACCCTCATATATATGTATAATTAAATTATATTATTTTATTTTTTTTAACTGTGTAATTAAATATTAGGTTGGCAAATATCTCCCTTCCGCCTTCTGGTCTTTTGAATTTCGCAGCTATGTAAAAAAAAAAAAAAAAAAAGCGGAAGGGAGATACTTGCCAACCTAATATATTATTGAATAAAAATTTAATATTTTGGAAATATTTTTTTGCTTTTCTGTTAATCTGTATAGAATTTATTTATTACATGATTATCGCAATATTAATATTGCAAATATTTATCAAATGTAATTCCAGCCCTGTGAATTCACACTACACATATAATATGGTCGTCATCAGACGCTCAGGCACCGTGTGACGCAGATAGCCTGTGACGTAAACGACACAGTTCTTTATATTCACTGGCAATATCGACTATTTTATACAAAGTGTATTTTGTGTATACGTCAGTTTGGCAGCAGTGGTTACACAGAAGGGAGACGCACCAACGACCATGTGATGACTAACCACGTGTTGTATGGGGTATAAAAGGTCGTAAGTCGCTAGCACCGATTTATGTTTGCTCTTAGGTATATGTATGGACGAAACAGAATGCGTTGTTTTTAATGAAAATGAAAAGAGAGAATTGCAAAACCTATGCAAGTCACGTACGATGTGCATGTCAAGTGATACGGAAAATTTATGAATGGAATATAAACGTACATGGAATAGATCTAACGTTAATTGATTTTTAGAAATACTGGAAAGTACACTTTTTAATTTTAATCAATTTTTTATATAAGTGAATAGATAGTCAAAATAAGTGGATATTTTTTTAATTACTTTTTGTATAATTTTTATTGTCCATTATATAATAACTAACAATATGTAATAAATTGTTTACTGTGCATATTTTAATTTAATTATGCAGATTTTGGCATCGTTGTTAATAACTCCAGAGATCATTATCATGCATATATAAAAACATATTGAAAGTGAGTAATTGTTCTTAGAAATCTAATTTAATTTCATATTTATTTTTCAAAAATGTAAAAAAAATAAATGAAACTAATACACATAAAAATATAATTATTGATATTCTACGAGGGTCGTTTGATAAGTATGGTAAATTAATTAATTAACTTAATTAAATTTTGCAATTTAGTTTTTCTTACTTTCTTACCATACTTATCAAACGACCCTCGTATTTTTAATGTCTATCAATCCATTGTTGGATAAAAATCAATTTTTTCAGTTTAATCATCTATCATTCTCTCTCTCTCTCTCTCTATAAATTTATCATCATCAACAGGAGCCTCTTTCTATCCAATGCTGGATGATGGTATCTCTAAAAGATTTTCACTTCGAGAAATCCAATACTTTTCTTTTCTATTCTATTTCAAAGATTTTTTTTGTGACTCTGTCTCATATAATTTATGGTTTTTTTTCATAAGGCCTTGTATATCTCTTCAATGATTCTCAATTAATAATTTTACAATCAATAAGTTCTCAATCAATAACTTATCTTGTTATTGGTGGTTTTCTCATTTTAATATATGCTTTCTATAAAATTCCTACTGTAAGCCTTCAAAAATTTAAAAATTTACAGTAGAAATTATCATTTTTATTTCAAATTTTTTATGCTTAATATACGTATAAACGCACACACATACACACATGTACACAATAAAAGAAAAAAGTTAAAGTTTTATAGAATACAGCATTTTAAGGCGCATACGAGGGTCATTTGATAAGTATGGTAAATTTATTTACTGTTTAATTTAATTAAATTTTTCAATTTAGTTTTTCTTACTTTTTTACCATACTTATCAAACGACCCTCGTATATTACTATTTTTAAAATGCGCCTAAGTTAGAGACAAGGAAAATAGAACGTTTAAAATCCAAATGAGCTATAAATACAGCAAGGAGAGAAAAAATATTAATTAAGAAAAATGTTAAAAATCTAATAAATAAGGATCAGAAGGAGACTAATAAATATGTGATATAAATAGACCAGAACATATATATATATATATATATATATATATTAGGTTGTCAAATATCTCCCTTCCGCCTTTTTGTGTTTTGAATTTCGCGGCTCTGTAAAAAAAAAAAAAAAAAGCGGAAGGGAGATACTTGACAACATAATAAATATATATATATATATATATATATATAAAGAGAGAGAGAGAGAGAGAGAGAGAAAGAGAGAGAATGAGACAATTAATTATTAAATCAATGAAACTAGAATAAGTTTTTAATCAATAATAGTTCTTAGATGGTGTGTATATATATATATATATATATATATATATATATAAGCACATAACTCATACTTAAAAACGATACTAAAATCAACAACATATTATTAATGAGCTATTTTAATGAAATTTAGTTTACATCAAAACTTTTAACTATATATACATATATATATATATATATATATATACATATATATATATATATATATATATATATTAATTATCCATTTTTAAATAGTACATTTTGCGTGCAAAAAATGTTATAAAAAAGTGGTGTATCCGTCTCAAACTAATGAACGACAGAGCGTTGATTTCGATCTTATCTAATAATTAAATATTTCGAAAACGATACATATTTTCTTTGCCGTTTGTGTTCTTATTTTATGTTATAATGTTTAGTGTATAGTATTTTTTATCTTCTTTAATAATAAATTGGAGAATTTAAAATTCTAACTGATATAAAAACACGTTTTTTAAGTATTTTGAATTAAAATGAACTATATACTTTAATAGAAAACGATCATTTATAATTTTGATATTTCAATTTATTAGTTGTCATCATAGAAATATACTACTATAATTAGATTTTTCTTTTCCTGTTTCATATTTGTTGAATAAATATTTAAAATCATTATTTCATTTAAATGAATATATATATATATATATATATATATATATATTAAAATAAAATAAATATTATATTAAAATAAACATTTTCTTTCACTTCAAATAAAAACTCTTCAGACAAAATTATAAAATATATGTCATTACACAAACTCAACTATCCGTGCTAAGAACTAGTTGCAAGAAAGACAGGAAATGTGTTTCAAATCTAGAAGAGTCATCGAGCACAATTCACTTTATTAAGTGGACCATGTTTATGCAAAAAAGTTGCGTATATTTTATTTAGAGAAATACTTGAATATATAATTAAATTATTAATTTCATTAGCATAAACGTTTTTTACTAATGCATTCTATTTTTATAAAGTGGTATAAAATGGTAAACTTAAACAATTATTAATACTTTATTTTAATAAATCCATATATATATATATATATATATATATATATATATTTTTATATACAGAAATACCTCGTATAGTACTGATCCGATTAGAATCGTTTCACTATAGTACGGTTTGAAAATTCCAAAAAAATAATTATGGGCTTGCGCACATTATAGTCATTGCATGCGCAGTTCTAGTTTTGCGGTCTTTTTTCTTTTTCTATTAGTTCTCGATTCGTAACTCTAGAGTAAAGTCGATTTTTTGATAATTAAATTTTAATTGAAAATGAACTTGAAATGTATTTAAAATAAATATAAAAATCCCTGATTTTATTTTGTCGATATATACAAACATTTGAATATATTAACCTCGTTTTATTTACTGAAAAACTGGAAAAAAATTATTTGGAACCAATGAACGTTTTTTGTATTTAGTTAATGTTTCGATTAGTCCGGTTTCAAATAGTCCGGCAAATCAGTGGAATCGATTAGCCGTACTATGCGAGGTATTTCTGTATATATATATATATATATATATATATATATATATATATATATATATATATATATATAATTTTTGAAAAATTGCTATGTTTCAAAGTATATTATTATTTAATGTACTTTAATTCTTTACATTTTAAAGTTATCTGTTTCTTAACTTCATAATTATTTCGAAAATTTAGAAGTGTCTGTACGAAAAACTAGTAAAACCCTAATCTCTTCGGTCCAGTACCGAAAACATTACGTAAATCAAAAACTTTCTATCTAATCGGATTAGCTAATCCGAAGCGAATCAAAATAACAAAAACCACTTGAGTACTCGTGCGCGTAACTGTACAGCATGACCATTAAAATGACGTGCACTTCTCGAGGGGTCCAGATTTTAGATTTTAACCTCATCATATACATACAGTGACAAAGATGCAAGAACAATTGAGGAGAGTGCATACTCCTCCAATATATTTATAAATATACCGTACGGGAATACGAACTCTTCGTCGTGTTTTTATTTTCTTGTTATACGTCGAGTGTGGAAGGGATGATTTGATGGAATATGGTATGAGTTATATTGACTATTTGTACATCCCCTTGTGATAATTTTTTTTATTTCAATTTATGTATAATTTTCAACGCGTGTTCAGTTGCGATAGGGCATGATTGCGATTAGTGAAATTTATATTTTGAAAAGTGGTTCAAATTGAATATTTTGATGAATAATTCATAGTTAAGAAATCTTTCAATTACAATAATATTTAAATAACGTACGCTATATATATATATATATATAAATTTCCAACATTTTAAGACAATTTCTAAAAAAAAATAAATTTATTAACATTAATTAAATTAAAATTTATTAATAAAAAATAAATGTGAAAATTGGACAATTTTTTAATCATATAAAAAATATTCAACTTATTAGATAATCCGAAAAATATGACTAAAATATTTTGTACGATTTTTGAGATTCAGTAATTAATTAAAAATTATAAAAACCGATATTTCTTATGATACTATGAAAAAAATAGAATCAGACTTTCTATTAAATTATGAAACTGGTTAATTATTTTTTATTTAAATTATATTTTGAAAATCTTAACTTAAATCATTTACCTGTTTATATTTATTACAAAAAAAATAAATACACGGAGGTCTGTCTTTATAACCGTACGAATTGTAAAGTTACCGACATCAAAACATTTAATAATTAATTCCAAACGAACAATTTTACGCATTAGTATCTATTTCCTTGAAATTCGTTTAATGATAGTGAAATGATTATAAGTACGACTATTGACGCCTTTATAGTGTAACAAATACAAGACATAAATATATGTTTTTTAATATTAATTGATAACTGGTTTTGTCATTTCATCTATTTTTATGGAACCACACAGAAAGATTAAACACGTATTAAGTTAATAAAT
Organism: Neoneuromus ignobilis; assembly: GCA_029203775.1. Lineage (NCBI taxonomy): Eukaryota > Metazoa > Arthropoda > Insecta > Megaloptera > Corydalidae > Neoneuromus > Neoneuromus ignobilis. The sequence goes on along the minus strand of CP092089.1, from coordinate 37,364,474 downwards.
TTAGAATTTTTCTCTGGAATTTTTTTCATGTTGCCTTTCATAAATCGGCTTGTGAGGCCGTCGTTAAAATAAAAAAGAATACATGTTTAATGACTTGTATTTTATTTAATACGCTGAAAAGTATATTTTTATTGTCGACACGTTTAACTATTTTAAATCATATTTATTTCGAAATATAAAGAAACGACATATTTGACATTAAATTTTATTAGTTGAACCTTCACCTGTACTTTTTTTGAATTTTTAACATTTTTATGGGTTGTTAAATTCTGTCAGTACATTAGCAATTATTGTGATTTAAACAAATTCCGTTTAAAATCATGTTTATTACAATTTTTTTTAAAAAACAATAATATTTTAATTTAACATTTACAAACATGTTTTAAAAAACCATTTCCTTCATTAAAAAATAACCTCACTGCACCAAGTATACAAATATATTTCAAAAATAATAGTGACAAAAAATAGATCATTCAGATTATTTCACATTTTTATTAATAAGATGATTTTTTAATATTCTTACTTTTCTATACCATCGAATATGGAAATTAAAAAAGTTATTTAAATTGAAAGTAAATATTTTTTTGTAAAAATGTATTTTCTGAAAAATATATACATATTAACATTAAGTAAACTTTTTATTTATTTTTTCCAAAATGAACATTAAATTACAATTCGTTAATATTTTTCAATTTTGTCAAAAATATTTGTATTTTCTGATAATAATTTATTATTATTATTTACTTTTTCATTATTTTCTAACTCTTAAGAGTAATTTATACTGTTTTTCTTGCAATAAACACATCAGTTAAATCCAAATATCATATTTAGGATAGAAAAATTGATAATTTAACAAAATGTATAGAGGGAAAAAACAATACCATAGTATATTATATTTTTTAAAAAAATGCTGTAATTGTGTTCGATAAATTTATAAATAACTCTAAGGTTATTTGTATAAATTTCAACAGGATAAAACCCCTTGCAATACAACAAAAATATTACTATCTACAAGTACCATCCAATAAGTTAAGCTGTCAAGTTGTCAAACCTTGTTTATTCATTTCAAGTTAACAAGATTTGACAAGTTTGTTGACTTAATAGCATCAGGTTAGTTATTATTGTAAAATAATTGCAGTACTGAATTATATAAGAAATTAGAAAAAAATAAAATCTAAAAATATTACATTTTTATGTATTTTCATTAGAGTTACAATATTTAATGATAATTATTTTTTTATTATTTAAAAAAAAAACGTATTATTCATCATAATTTCATAAGAATTGTCCATCAATTGAACTATGTAATATACAATTATCATTTCAAAATACAAATGTAATTGTTTTCTTTTCTTTTTCTTATCAAATCGACCTCATTGTACTTGTCATTTTTAAGAAGATATCATTGTATCTTTATTATCTCTATTTATATATATTTATATATCTGTATGTAATTAACTTTGATTCATATTTTATATTTAATTACGAAACGTGAACATTTATTTACAAAAAATGAAATTCATTACGGCGTTTATATTACTGGTATTTGGATTAGTGTCTGTGTATAGTTTACCACATTCACGTGAGAATTTCATCGATTGCGATGATCCACAACCTGATGATGCTGTTCTACTTACTGAACATGCACAAGTGAGTATATTTTTCAATATCTGATTAATATTTTTAATAACTTAAATGAAGTTTCGAAAAATTAAGCACCATTTAAAAATTAAAAAATCAAATTTGTTTTGTATTGAATAATTTATTATAAAAAATTAACGAGTAAACATATAAATTATACTTAGTATATAATATATTGAATATATATTATCTTATTTATAAAAAGAGAAAATATATAACTGTTCACAGGTAGCATTTAAACTCAGTTAAGATATTATAATTTTTCTAGAAATAATATTACCATTTTAATATATATTTAATTTTAATAAAAAACTATTTAGGTGATCATTTTAATTAATAAATGGCATATCATAATCGAGTTCGATTTAAATTTATATATTTACAACATATAACAATTTTAATAATCAATAAATTAACATTTTAATTAATGTAATACGATTTACTTCCAGTAGATTTTTAATTAATATAGTTCAAATAATCTAAGTTAATAAATAATTATGTTTACTATTTTAGAGTTCAACGATTTAAAGTACGATATTTTCTTTATAATTTTATTGTTGTGTGATAAATTTAACAAACAATATGTAATTATGTACACACACACATACATCATACATACATACATACATACATATATATATATATATATATATATATATATATATATATATATATATATATATACACAAGATCATTTGCATATGTATGAAAATAATATTGGCAGTAAATCTTTTTTTAAAAATAATATAATAGTAATTTGTTCCGCATAATTAACTATATATATATATATATATATATATATATATATATATATATAAGTATGTGTATGTATGTATATAAGCCATGTGAGCAGTAATAATTCTCGAGCGTATCTTTTAAAAAATATATGTATAGATACAAATCCAATATCGTTAATTGGATAATTATAAAATGAATTTTAAATACTACATATATATATATATATATATATATATATATATATATATATATATATATATATATGAGTATGAATATAATTAGAAGCCTCATATGGAAATATATAAGAAGAAATATACTAAAGTAGCATCTTGATTTATGTTAAACATAGTATTTGCACTTCGTATGGAATGCAGTCTCGATTGTGCGAGAATCTATAAAGAATTTCGTTAATGAGCTAATGGAACGAGTTAATTTAAATCTTTAGTTTTAAAATATCTGTATTATAATTCAATATATATATATATATATATATATATATATATATATACACTTCACTTTATATACTTACACTTTGTATACTTTATGAGGAAAGTTTTATCATATAGCTATGTTTATATTTTTTACACCGTTTTCTATCACTTTCTATATACTTTATTATAGCCAAATAAAATTTTATCTGGAAATAATTTTTCAAGTGTGTATTATATAGATATTAGAAAAATATTTCTATACAAATAGACTATATATATATATATATATATATATATATATATATATATATATATATATATATATATATATTATCTGGAAATAATTTTTCAAGTGTGTATTTGATAGATAGTAGAAAAATATTTCTTTACAATAGAATATATATATATATATATATATATATATATATATATTCTATTTGTATAGAAATATTTTTCAAATACATACTTGAAAATATATCTATCTATCTATCTATCTATCTATCTATCTATCTATCTATCTATCTATATATATATATATATATATATATAAATTTTTCTTTTACACACATACTAAATATTCGAATAAAAACTACAAAAAAATTAATTATGTTGAAAAATTATTTCTTAAAAAATTATATTTTTTGTAATATAATTTTATGACAAAAAAATTATTAAACATTTTTCACTGAAAAAGATTAAATAAATATTTAATATATTCTGTAATAATTATTCTTTCTAACATTTTACAGAATATTAAATGAAAACAATTTCAAAATTTCTATTTACAAATCTAAATTTTCAGATCATTGCAAATGGTAGTTTCAGAATATTTATTTATCTTTTAAATTTACATTACATCGCCATTTAGAAGTAGTAACACATGATATATTAATGTATTTATCTTATAAATTATTTTCAATAAACAACTCCATTAATTTATACCATTATATCGGAGAAATAACTTAAAAATATCAAAGTATTAGATCGTGTAATATGAAATGTCCGATTTTTATATTATTTCCGATATAATAATCCAACATTTCATATAACTTGACATAATAATTTAAATACTTACAAATATTAATATATTCAGTTTTGTTGTAGAAATATCATAAAATTCTTAATCATGTTCATAATAATTTTATTTTTTATGAGTTTGGTTAAACAAAAAAAATATTGAATTAACAATTATATATTATATATATATATATATATATATATATATACATATATATCAAGGTAAAAACCAAATAAAATAAAAAGTGTTCATAACACATTAGTTTACATCTGATAAATGCATCGTAAATGCCTAAATTACAATATTGTCTATGATTGCAAACAGTATTAATTTTTTTGAAAAAAATGCAAAATCCAGTTTTCTAAATAAATAAATTTGATAATAAATATATTTTATTTACAATTAAAATAAACTTCTTAAGCAAACCTCTCTCAAATATACATTTACTAAATATGTTCGCCTATTAGTAATAACACGCACTTTGGGCATCGTAAAAAATTAAGTGTTAGTTTAAATAATTTCAATAAAATTTAATTACTAACGAGGATGACCTCTTGTAACATGTGTTAACCTATACATTCAACTAAACCGTTGATTACATTTGATGTAACAGCAATGCATTGTGTTCAAACAAGTCTGTATTAAATTACTTTAAGTTCTGAGAATAATGTAGTTATTTTCTGGCTTATTACACCATGATTAAAGTGAACAACGTGTTGACAATAAATTTTGAACAACGACAGCAATAAAACAGACTAAAACAGGTACACCATTTTTTATATAATAGAAAGAATACATCAACATCTAACGGGATTATCATTTGGAATCAATATTGAATAATGAATAATTTATTATTTTATAGTAATTTTAATTGGAGAAAGTTAAAGTATCAAAATTTATACTTGACTATAAATGATTTAACGAGAAATGAAAATGTAAGTTAAATTTATATGTACATATATGTATATATAAATATATAATTTACTTTATTTAGAGTTGATAATAAAATAGTGTGACAATCTAAACAGCATTCAGTCAATATTAAAATTATTTTTAATATCTACTGTTCATTCTATCAAGAAAAATGATGCAAATAAAAAATTATTTCTTCTAAAAATAGCTTAATCATATTAATGAGAATGAAAATTAATTAATAAAGTTTTATTAATTGCAAATAAAAAATGTTTTAGTTAAAAATTCTATATTTTGACTATACCAATTTACAGTAATACTAAATGGCAACAATTGCAAAATTTTCATTTTATATAGTGAAATAACTTATTCAATATTAAAAAAAATTATTCAAATGTTACGATTATTTATTAATTTTTTATTGGTGATGGCAATGGTAAAATTTTGAAACTCTAAGCTTATAAATCCAATATAGTTTGAAGTAAACATATTTTAGAAGAAGAATGTACTCTATTTCTATAAATATTTTAATTATAATAAAAGATAAAAATTTAAATTCACATATATACTAATATGGAATTATTCATTAAAAAAATATTTCATTTTCTAGGTAAAAGGCACAATCTTCCAAGTGAAAGTAAGAAAAATTATTTGGCCACTCGAAGGATTACATTTTGAACGTGTTACATGCATCAATGCTATCGATAACAAACCGAAAGAGAAAGCGAAATTTGAAATAGAAGCTGGTGGAGTTGGTTGTCATTATGTTATCATGAAAATTACATCGAGATCAGGCAAAGGTTTCAATTTTGATGTGACTGTTAAAGGTAGAAATGATACTTTACTACCAGAACCAACAGAAGAATCAACAATAGGAGAAATTTTGACAACTTCAATAGATAATGTTAACGATAAAAGAAATGAATTAGTTGAAATTCCATGGTTCAATGGATCGATATATGAAAGTAAACCTTGCATCGAGGATTTACAGAAATGGATTTCGAAAAATAAAAATATGTATATGTAACAACCCATTTAGTATTTTTGTATGTAGTAAAATATGTAAATAGAAATCCTGTTTAAGATACAATATAATATTTTTATATAAAAAAATAATTGTATATACTAATTAATCACTATATATATATATAATATATAATATATATATATATATATATAAATAATATGGTAAATTTTATTAAAATTATTTTTATTAAACTTGTTTTAAAAATTGCACAAATCAATTTATTTTTTAGCGATTTAAAATAATTTTAAAATATTTATCAAAATATCAAATATTTTTAATTTGTACAGATAAAATTTATTCTATATTATTAAAAATTATACTATATTTCAAGACATCAATTTCTGTAGCAGGAGTTACAATAAAGAATAAAATTTTGATTTTTATCGAATCTTTTTCTAATTAATAAAAGATTTTTCACAATATATAAGATCAATTTAATTAAAAAATGATTAGAAACAATGATAAAATATGCTATAACAACACAGTTTTAACATTTCTTTAAAAATATATCTATTTAATTTGATATAATAACAAATTTACTTTAACACAAATAAATAACTTATCTCCAAAATTATTACATTTTATAAAAATGTTCAATAATCACTTATTGTTCAATTTATTTGATACAACATTTCGATGGACATGTAATCATCTTCACAGCACTGCATTATAAAATTAAGAAAATATTATAAAAAATTAATTATAATTTAGCTCTCTAACGATGATAGCAGTCATTAAAATGTGCATTAGCAAGTAAAATGAATAATAAGTTATTATTGAACACATCTTTTTATGGTAATTGTGGTAAATGTTGATGGTTATAATAAATAAAAATATATATCTGGTATCCATAAAGTTACCATTTATTAACAATAATACTATTTAACAAAATATTAATATATCACTACTTGTTTTATTAAAAATATTGTTTTAAAAAATTGATTACAATTATCAAAATACGTATGTAAACTTAATAATCTGACTACTTTTTATAAAGCTTCTCAAATAGTAAAAAAATAATCTAGGATATAAAAAATTGTAATCATATATTAAATTGTATTCAGTGTACAAATATATGAAATTTAGGAATAAAATCTAATAAGTACAATTAATTGTATTAAATTTATACAGTTACACTAGTAATGATTTGTGTCCGATAAATACGCACCAGTATTCTTTATTTATTTTTTGTCTGTCTCACAAATGGGCCATGATTTATAAACATATTTAATTGAATACGATTCCGTTCGTTTAAGGTTTCTAACACCAACGCAAAACAGCAGGTATAATAAATAGTCTACGTTTGAGATTCTAAACGAGCGTTTTACAATTAGCTATGAAGTAGGTTGAATAAAACATTTATTATTAAGTGTGTAACTGTTTAATATATATATATATATATATATATATATATATATATATATATATATATATATATATAGAGAGAGACACATTTTTTTAATTCTTGTTATACTATTATCTATTTATTAAAATAAATATGTCGCACAAATTCACTGACATATATATTTTTTGATAGACTAATTTACTATTTTTATTGATTTTCATACAAATATAAACACACACATACACACACACACACTCATACATATATATATATATATATATATATATATATATATATATATATATATAATATGATCTAAATAATACTGAAGGGTTTAAACACACATTTACTTTCTTAATATCATTTATTATCTTTCAATTTTATTTTGAGACACCTTGAATATATATATATATATATATATATATATATATATATATATACATATCCTGCAGTATACAGAGACGCAATAGTCTGTTAATATCGCAAAGAATGTAGTCTGAAAGGAAGTGCGCTTAATCAAAGATCTAAAAATATTTACAATGAGTTAAAGATGCACGTGAGTGTATAAAACTGTTAGATATTACCCTTTGTGTTCGAAAAATTAGACGTTGATTTATTACAGACGTATTTTTTACTTAGGAGAAACGTAAAGAACAGTTATTAAGTACAAATTGGATTTTTTTTTATTATTTCTAATTTTTATTATGACTGACAACAATGTGTTAAACAATTCATAAAAAAATAAAAAATATGGAATTTCACTGTTATGTACTAGAATTATTTTATGCTCTAAGCCTTATTAATCTTTATTAGACATTCAACATACACACGCATATATATTTATATATATATATATATATATTCTTAGAAAACAATGTTATTAATAATGCTTTAAAATGAGGATTTCCTTAATTAAATAACAACAAACGATATTAAACATACGTGAAAGGTAAATGAATGGATGTAATTATTCTTTTTAATAAGCATACAATCTAATTTATTGCAATTTGAGTGTTTACTCTGTCAATAAATTCTAGAATTATTATAAGTAAAATGTAATATTAAAAATTATGAAGCAGTTATAAGAATATAAATTTAATTCAGAATTTAAACATCAAAATAACTTTCAAGCTGTAATAAACAAATAATAAAAAAATGATTTTAATAAATGTTCTGTAATTTTTTTTAAAAAATAGTTAGTTTTATAATTTAACTCGTTTTTTAATAAAACAGGAGTATTATTTTACAACAGGACAAAGTTATCGATTTATTATTTTAGGAAAATAAAAGTATATTTCAAAAAAGTTTTAGGAACTAAAGTTTTTGACTAGATATTCATTAACACATATTCGTCGGGTAACTTTTTGCACCGCCATTCACCAAATGCCGGCATTTTTTGACACTATCTGTAGAAATGATACAGTTTTACTTTGTTTTTGATTACATTTGCACCGTTATGCGATGCAACTGAAGCTAAAATCAGTTCTCTCGTGGCATTATCTCTGTTCGGTTAAAATTATAATTTAATATACTCAGAATTAAGAGAACAAAAATCAATTATTCTCTGTAATATACAAATGACGAATTTCGTCATTTGGCTGTGGGTGATTCTCTGAAAGATGACGAATTTTCGTCAAGCGGACGAATATGTGTTAAGGTTTAAAATAATACTCGTATATAAAATATTGAAACTTGTTTTTCATCGACTAGTTAAAACTCTTTTAATAACTTCAATTAAGAATTATAGATAAAAAGAAGGCAAAAATAATTTTTAAAAGATTATGATTTTAAAGATAACCTATTTTTGATCATCCGATTTTAATTTAATTCGATTTAATGGAATTACCACAAAGCAACGAAAATTTTTTACAATGATGAATATATTTTTTTAACAATAAGAAAATCTTCGCACATAAAAGTACATTAAACATTTTTTCTACAGTTTGTTTACTATGATTTTGAATGTAGTGTACCCATGGGTGTTTACTATGCATCTCGATGTTCAATCTATCTATTTTATCGCCTCTATTTTATCCAGATAACAGTACAGATCGATAAGAATATTTAAACACGAAGTCGTTTAATCTGAAGGTAATTTTTCTGTAGATATTGAATCTTCTGCAAATCAAAGCATCATAGTTTTAGTACTCTATTGTTTCCAATTCCTGGTAACAATCTCTACACAATATATCTTTCAGTTATATTTCCATCGTTTGTAGGTACTTGCAATGTCTTGTTAGAAATCCAATGATTGTGTTCAGTTGATGTATGTTCATTTTTAAAAATTCATTTACTTTTTTATGACAGTCTTTTAATAATTTTTTCATATCTATTTCTGATATAATCAACCAATGGTTTTTCTACTATATTATTTTTCTACTATACTATACTGTTGTTCTATCTAGTCGTCAAATATTTTTTTGTCAACATTAGTTGAAATACCTAGTACAGATTCTAGATAAAAGAACTGATTGACTGATCCTTGTTAGCAAACCCATTAATATATTCGTTACTAAGTATCACAAAATTCTCTGATGCCCAAATCAATAACTTTGTTTTTGGTTCTAAAATTTTTAAGTATTTCCAAGCATTCCTAAACTAGTCTGGATATAACTTTATGTAAGTCCAAAACTCAAAAATCAGCCTGGACATCTGATAAAATGAAGAACCGCTGATTAAAGTACGGTCTTCTTAAATTTTCAAGTACGTAAGATAATATGACACTGATTTCTGCTTGAACTACACTAGCTTACTCCATATATTTATGTTCTAGTACCTTGGACTTGTCTGTGAACCAGGTGAGACTCGTATAGATGAATGGAATAGTACTATCCTAAGAAACCTTAACTGGAATTAAAATAATAGAAAAATGTTTTATTTATTGAATTTTTCAATTAATACGCGATTATTATTAACTTGTATCAGTATACACAGATCGATTATGTAGTAAGTTATAAATGTAAACGAATTAAATCTCATGTAACTTAATCGTTTTTTTTTTATGATTACTTCATGTTTCGAGGAAGCAAATACTTATTTCAGTTATGAGTATGTTGTATTATTACTTTTACTTATCATAAATTAAAACGTGTGTACATTGACCAAGTAGGCACTTAAAAAATTACAATCGAATACAATTTATCTTTAAAATATAATATTATACGTGAACGATGAAACGAACGATCCGCAAGACAAAAATAGACATAGTAGTACATTATTTACATACTATAAATCTATTTCTGTTTTATGTACCTGTCGAAACAGGTGCGCCAGTCAAAGGTCAAATTATCTATACAATAAAGGATGACAAATACAATTACCAGTATTGCACATATTTTTATCTTGCTTGCTCATTGTTTGCAGAATAGCGACCGGACATCATTCCTTTAAAATTGATAAGCGTCAAATTAAAATTAATGATATATTTGTTAATATAGCTATTACGTGATGTAATGATTATTAAAATTAATGTTAACTAATTATTAGTTTTGCTTTTGAGCGAAGATATTCTTTTTTTAATGAAAATTGATATATAGGTGTACTTTGTTTACATATTTGTTCAGCTAGTGTATGTAAGACTTTCTAGTTATTTCTAACTGAAATCAAAATGTGATTAATTATAATTATAAGCAATAGATCAAAATACAAATAAGACAATTCTATCTCTTCAGGACATATGTTATGACGATTTAAATTGCTGTATTTAATTAGTATATAAATATTATAGTCGACTGTATAATTTTAATAAGATAGACAAACAGCTATTAATAATATAGATAATTTACAATATTTATTTTACATTTAGAAAATCTACAAAAAGTGTCCAACAAAAATATAGTACTTATAATTGTTTGTTTTAATATGAGGGTTATACAATTAGTAATAAATTATTAATTAATGAAGAATTAATCAGTTTTTTTATATTTCGATTATTTGAAAATCAATGTCTGTATACTTATTACAATTTCTTTGTATAGGGTGGACCAAATGAGACTGAATGGTTTAGATATATATTTACTTTCTTAATATTATTTACTATCCTCTTGTCTCATTTAAGCCACTCTATATAAATATCCAATGTAGAAAAATGTCTGCAATAAACATCACAAGCAATTAATTAATTTAAATTGAAAATATTTTAAAATGGAATAATTAAAAAAAAAATCAATATTTATTTCTATTGCTCATCATTTGATTATTAGTATTGTATTTTTGTATGACCTGTTTCAGCCCTAAACTATTTTCAAATAGATAAATAATAAACTTTGGAAAATTTTCTAAAATTGAATTTATGATTATTAATAAATTTAATTTTTATTTCCTATACAAGACGAAAAATCAATTTACTCTTTTATCGTTTCTTAAAATTATATTGTGTTAGTGTTATATTCCTATAAAAAATTATATTTGTATAAATTATAACAATAGTGTAGAATAATTATGTACAAAAGCGAAATAAATAATACCAATTTCATTTTTGAAAAATGTCATATATTGCAACTTAAAGAAAAATTAATAGAAATAATAGATTTTAATGCACATTAAATAATAAAAATAGATATAACAAATACATTAATTTTATTTACACAAATTTAGAAACTTACACAAGTTTCCATATTAAAATTTTAATAGTTTTAGTAGAACTTGTCTTCAGATTCTTTTACTGGTCTATACGAATATTTTCTAAATGTTCTGTTGATTTTGTACTTATTTATAACTTCATTGATATTCAAAGCATTTAGAATTAAACAAGTTTAAACTAAGAGAACTGATTAGTGTATATATACATATATATATATATATATATATATATATATATATAAATATTTTTTTCAAACAATTTACAATTTCCTCGGGCTATTGTCTAACAGTAGCAAAATTATTCATATAATATAAAACGATTTTTATGATTTATTTGATACTTTGTAATAACAAAAAACGTAAAACAGAAATACAGTAGATAAAATCAACTATTTTGCATCCTCGCTGAATAATTATAAAAAATGATTTAATTATGCTATACATATCATATATATATATATATATATATATATATATATATATATATATATATATATGCATACAATTTATTCATCTATTATCGTTCGTATCTGAACGATACATCTAAACGAAATGAACAAACGTACAGTAACAAAACTGAATAATGAATATGTTCAGAATTATAAATTATCATGGAAGAAAAACCCGTGTTTACACTTGTGGGCCAATTTTCAACATTCGTCTAGTTACGGCCGAAAGGCGGTAACTCAATTCACGTACGTACATAATTTTCATATGTGGACTAAACGAAACACATGGACGAGCGTTCGATAAAATCAGAATGTGTCAAATGAATTAATAATGCTAATTAAAAAATTATGAGCGTAAAACTTGAAACACGCATAGCAACGAAGAAAGAAATATCATATAGAAATGAGTGGTTTATTTATCAGTTGAAAATTAATGTTGCAGATATTTTATATTATTTATTTATAAACTGTCTGATGAGTTTTCATTTATAATCCAATGGATCTCATACTAGTATAGAGATCCATAAGAGATAAAATCTAATTGTGTTCATTTTATCCAGTATTATATCATTTTATAATAAAAAGTAAATTGTAATTAAAAATACATTTATTTTTCAAATTAAAAGAAAATATAGTAAAATAATGAAGCTTTACTTAATTTGTATATTTTCTGAAAAGTTTTTCAAAATATACTGTCTATTTTTTAATATAAATATGTGTTATTTTCAATCAATAATCAAAACAAATATTAATATTAATATAGTAATTAAATAAATTAAATACGTAAAACTTCTTGTATTTATATTATTATATTGTGTTATAATTCATAAAGAACGATTACTTACTTTATTTGTATTATTTCATTTAAAACTTTTATAATTGTTTACTAGTCTTTGTAGGCATCAGTAAAAACTAATCTTGTTAACCTATGATTTTTGTTAATATACTATCATTTATTGGATTTATTTTAATTTTATAAAAAGAACAATGAATGGAAGGTTGTTCATTTAGAGCTAAATAGATATTTCAGTAAGGGTTTTAGTAAAATAATAGATTAGCTCAGGTTGAGAATTTAAAAAAAAAATATGAAAAGTCACTATATTTATTTAAAAATTTTAAGGTTTTATAAGGTATTCGATCTGAAAGTATTTTAATTAACAATTAAATTCTACTTAATCATGAAAAAAAATATTACGTAGTAAAAGTTAATTTTCAAATTACAAAAAATAAGTTTGTAAGAAATCAAATTTTTCATAGAAGTACTTTTGCTAGGAATTATCTTCATTTCAATATTTTCCAATCACTTTCTTTCTCAGTAAAGGCTTTAAAAATCAGATTTAACTCTTATCGGACATTAGTATTTTGTACTTAACTTTCCGCTAGGTCGAAGATATATTTGAGTGCTTTTTGTAAGAGAAGAGTAACTAACGTTACTTGATATAAAAAAATAGTTTTGTACATAAAAATATTTATATTTACACTTTAAATGTTTACATTTTATTAAACGTGCAATCTTCAAGCTTAAATGTTATTTATATTTTTTCAATGTGTGGTATTTTTTGAAATATTTAACTACATGAAGGAATGGCTTTCTGTCACAAGTTTCGCAGAAGTATATAGTCGTCTTTCTTCTTCCAGGTAACTTCCGATTGGAACATACAATGCAGTCATTATGCTTCTCTTGGGAATGAGGTTACAAGATATGCAGCTTCATCACAAGAATTAAAATCACTTGGCGAATATTTAAAATTTTCACACATTTCACTACAACTATCACTGTTACTTTCCATATCACTATAGTTTTCTTTACTCATTTTTGGAGGAATAAAATATTATAATATAAGTAAAATAATTGCTGAAATATGACAGAATATTTTATCTGCTATCAAGTGAGAATTAAACTGTAAAAACATACAGTGTGCACATTCAGCAATGAGAACGTTGTTACTTGTTCAGTCTTGTCACCTCGTGCGTGACATACGACTAATAGAACAAAGTTGTAATGTCACATCAGAGGTGACATACGACCGATAAGGGTTAAAATGTAACATTTAACTAAGTAAGTTGTTCTAAAATTGAAGCTCTTATTACAAGACTTACAATTTCAAACAGGACTATTAATGTTATTATTATTAAATCATATTTTTAAAAATATTATAGGATAAAAACTCAATTAATGCCAACATAGCAAATATATAAAATTTTTGTTAGTAAATTTATTATATAATTGTTTTTGTTTATTATATTGAGAATTTTTTTATAAGTAAGTTATTTTGATTTCCTAACTAAGTAAATAATTGATCAGAAGTGACCAAATATTTTCTTTATTTTTTTTAATATAAACCATTTTTGTTAGTCATCTAATATCATTTATATTTTTAATACCTTATATATATATATATATATATATATATATATATATATATATATATATAAAATATTGGACCTCCTGTATTATTTTCATAATATTTTATCAAATTCTCATTTGATTTATTTTATTATTATATTAACATTTCTTAACGACTAATAAAGTAATTATAACTATCGATTAATTTAAAACTACTAAAATTTAAGTCATAAGTCGTCAAGCAAATAATTTTTGTCTCACTCTGATGACCATATGTAAATTAGAATATAAATGTGTGCAAAGAATTCAGACAGATTGACTATTTCTTTATTTATCAATATATAAGTACTTTTTCTGTTGTTCTCTCAAACAATTATTTTTTTTTATTATTATTTAAGTTTATAAAAAAAACTGTATTTCATCGAAAAATTACATTATATACTAGTTTTTGATTAGAAATTAATATATAACAACGGAATTGTGATTTAGTAATAGAACATAACGGAATATCTTTCGTACAGACAAATATTTCTTTCAACACACACACATACATATATATATATATATATATATATAGAGAGAGAGAGAGAGAGAGAGAGAGAGAGAGAGAGATAATAAGTGAAAATATAAATAAACATATTATTTATTAAAATCAAATCTGTATTTATTCTTTCAATAACCAGATACACAAAATAAAGATGAGTATTAATACTGAATGTTCTACAGTAAACTTTTTTCAGTTTAGTTTTAGTTGTTTACTTTATGCAGCATGTTTTTTTTCTTATCTAGACATATATCCGTCGTGTGTCAATATAAATCACATTAAAACATTCTACACTTACTAATGACTAAACTGGATGTGCAGTAGCTTTAAAAACGGAAATTGTGTTTAGAATTAGGATATGAATAATCATACTGATACATATGTAATTTTTCTAAGGCATATAATTGAGTTTCAAATACCGGATCCATATTTAAAAAAAGTAAATGTTGATGGTTTAAAAGTGTCAATATCTATATTTGTCTTCAAAATGATCATTTAAATAGAGATACATATCTAAATATTATAAGTATTTCTTTTCATTTTTTAAGGTTCACTCTTCAATTCTCCTCAGTGAGTATTTTATTATTTGTTATTTATTACAATATTATTTATTGAATTTATTTATTATACTTTTGTAAAATATCGAAGAAGATTTCATTTGTATTAAATAGTTAGTAGTTGGAGATGAGCTGAGGAAAGATAATTTGAAATGAGTATATAAATATATAAGGAAAATTTAATCAACAAAATCTATACAATGCACTATAATGATGATGAAATTAATATCAAAACATGTATAAGACAAAGAATGAAAAATAGATAAACACTATGCAATTTAATAAAAGTTTATTGTATCAAAATTATAATTTAATTATATAAATTAGATTTTATACATTCAAAATTTTTTATTAAAATTAAAAAATTTATAAATAAATTAGGATGTAAAAAAAAGTATAAATTTATGAGATTAAAGAGTATTTTTATAAGAGAGTGATTTATTTTTAAAATTGCATTTTATGACATTAACAAATTATAGTTATAATATAATGCACTATATTTCAATCGTTATTCCTTCTGATTAATAATTTGTAATTAGTAATGATTTATTAATTGATAATTGATTTTAAAAATGATTTGTTTTCATTATACACAATTCTGAAAATATGAAATAGCCATTAAAATAGCAAATAAAAAGAATAATAAATATTTTCCGAACACAATTATAAAATCTTGTTGAGACAAGTGATTCATTTGAGTAAAAGTGAATTTGTATTTATTGAGAAATTTAGATAAATTTTATAAAGAAAAGTTATTTACAATAAAATCTTTTATAAAACAAAAATATTATCATAAATGTAAAGAATTTATATAAATTATATCACACGAATTTATACAAACTGGCAAAAAACAGGGCAAATGTATTTTATTTCAGTTAATATTATTTCTCTCCCTCTCTCT
Organism: Neoneuromus ignobilis; assembly: GCA_029203775.1. Classification (NCBI taxonomy): domain Eukaryota; kingdom Metazoa; phylum Arthropoda; class Insecta; order Megaloptera; family Corydalidae; genus Neoneuromus; species Neoneuromus ignobilis. Next base: position 37,347,983 of record CP092089.1, on the reverse strand, counting down.
CTCTCTCTCTCTCTCTATATATATATATATATATATATATATATATATATATATATATATATATATATATATATATATATATATATATATATATATATATATACGTTTGAAAAATAATATCCAAAAACCATCTTTGACAAATAATTCGAGTCTTCTCAACCAAAACAGGTCCTCGTACATGAAACTGGCGCCGAAGTAAACCAAGTGTATGATAAATGTATCAGTAACGGACGTTAATGGCCAAACATTTCTCATCGGTTGGACGCCATGAGGTCTCGGGATCAACTCCAACGCAGCGACGAAATTGCCATCGTCGTACTACACAACAATCGCAATAACAGTTTCCAATAGTTACGGCGGCGTGCACGTAATGGGCCCGCATAAATCACACATTGTCCACATAATGTCCGACCATAAAACATATACAAGTGGTTGAATGGTCAGTGAGAAATATCGTAACTCTTACACTAAATAGCACTTCACGGAAATGAGGTTTAAAATAAACAAATATTAGGAAAGGACGTGTCTTTGTATTTTATATATATATATATATATATATATAAACAACAAATTAAATTTTATTGCTGCAAATTAGCACAGTACTGAATTAATGAAATAAAACTTTTATTTTGTTCTGAACTTATTATTAATTATAATTAAAAATATATAATTTTTGTTAAGTGTATCAATAGTACTATTTTTATTATTATTATTTAATTATTTTAAAATTAAATCCTCTAAAAATAATTGTACATAATTCAAACTGAAACAAACTGCTTTAAATATAAATGAACTATTCGCTTGAATCAGTGACTTAAAGACTACAAGATTTTATAAAAATGTTTAATAATTATTTATTTTACAGTTTATTCGTTAATGCACATTTTGATGACCATAACATCATCATTAAAGCGCTGTACTATTATAATAATAATACGTGTGGTTAGGACAGAAAATTTGGATAGGAGTACCAATTTTGAAATAATCCTTAAATAAATATATTTTAACCGTTTTAATATCATTCATAAAAATTTAAAATTTAACAATTATAGCACTACTACAATTATAAAATTTAGCAATATATATATATAAGTGATATGGTTATTGAAATGCAGATCTGTATATTAGTAATATTATGGAAATAAAGCGGACCATAAGTAATTATTGAAAAAAATCAAAATTTTTGAAATGTTGAGATAAATGATTCATTTGTATTGAAGTATTTTTTAATTTTTTCCCTGCAGTATTTAAAAAATAATTTTATTTGAATATTTTATATATAAAGGGAACTTTGGAAAATTTAATAAATATTCACATTATTCTCTAATGTATTTTTCAACGGTCATATCTTTATCACTAAACAGTTATATTAAAAAATAATTATAAAAATAAATTAGCCATAGTGCTAAATTAATAACGACAAGACATTGAATTTACCTTTAACAATTTAAAACTACTAATAAAAAATACAAATTTAAATCAAAAATATAAAGATATACGTCTAGATTTGTGTCTTATTAAAAAGAAACATGTATATAGGGAAGCATGTGTATAGTTTATTTTGTTTCTTTTTAATAAAACACAAATCTAGGCGTCACATTTGGATAGCCATATATTACATCCATTTTATTTATTATTGATTTTTTGTCAATAAATTATTTTTTATTTGTCTACATCAGTTTTTCAATAAAAAATAATATTTTAAAAAGAGGCAACTATAGTCGAAATATTAAGATAATTAAATATTCGTAAAATTGTAGTATTTTAAAAAAATATATATAATTATTAATAAGTAAAAAAATTGTTGATGTGAATAAACTTTGTTACAATTAAATCTATTTTGTCCTACTGAAAATGAAGGATTTTATTTATTATCTATAAAAATGATTAGTTATATATAATATATTTTTAATTTGTACAGAAATATTTTTATTTAAATGTCTCTAATATTAAAATAAAAACCAACATTTAAAATATTATAATTCTAGAATTTTAATATGAATTTTACAATAGCGTACATTTTTATTTTTGTAAATGAAGTACAGTTATTTTTTATACAATTTTAATAACAGGTAAATTTAAAAAAAAATTACAAGCTTGTTATACAAATATTTAATAACAGTAAATGGTTTTTAATCAGAATTTATTACCTGTTTTGTGTTTAAAAAATAATCCTGTAATAACATTTTTTATCAAAGCATTATCGAACATATTTACTTACCATTAAACAGATTTTATTTATTATCTATTGATTTTTTAGTAAAATAAATAGTAAGATAATTTCACATGTCTCATAATATTTCTTACTATTTTATTCATAATTTGATGTTAATTTTGAGATTATCTAAACATTTTTTTATTCGATATAAAAAACAATCAGTCTTTAAGGAAAACTTATATAATTTTTCAAAAAAAGACTAAATATTTTTCCAACTAATTTATAATACTTCAAATAATCGTTTAAATTATTATAGAATTTCAAATTAATTTCATCTATCCAACCAGTCAAACGCAAATGAAATTTTAAGCACATTAAATTACAAAAATAATATTTATTGTTTTAATGTTTCCAAAAACACATTTGATATTCAATATCTGTTTTTATTTTAAATGTAGGGGAAATTTTTGACTTAAATATTTATATACATTTACCCACTGTTACAGAAAACGAATGTCAATCGGATAAAATTCATCCATCATATAAATCATCTGATATAAACACACACGTACTTATTTCGTTCTTACATTGAGTCGCTACTGTTCTACAAGATTTGAACAGGTGAAATAGTACAACGACAGGGGTTCGGAATGACAGGACAAAAAAATTATGCACACGAACTCGGTTCTCGTGATAAAGAGAACCGGTTCTTGTGTATACGTGATTTCGCTTTTACGGACAGGCATTTACGGCCACAATACCTGTTCAGATTGTATCGCAACGACTCAGTAACTGTTGTTATATATATATATATATATATATATATATATATATGTACATAATGTCACTAGTAAACTGAAACTGACTTATCATTGATAAGATATAATGGAAAAGTGAGAAATTAATTACATTTCTGTTTAATTGTAAGCAAATATATTCGATAATATTTTGATAAAAAATGTTATTACAGGATTATTTTTTTAAACACAAAACAGATAATAAATTCTGATTAAAAACCATTTATTGTTATTAAATATTTGTATGACAACAAGCTTGTTAATTTTTTTAATTGAACTGTTATTAAAATTGTATAAAAATAACTGTACTTCATTTACAAAAATAAAAATGTACGTTTTTGTAAAATTCATATTAAAATTCTAGAATTATAACATTTTAAATTTTGGCTTTTATTTTAATATTAGAGATATTTAAATAAAAATATTTCTGTACAAATTAAAAATATATTATATATAAATAAAAAAAAAATAAATTAAAAATTTTAATATACTTAATAATAATTTTTAATTAAAATCAATTTATTAATATCTTTTATGTAAAGATTTTCAGTTTGTTGTAAAGTAGTTCATAATATTTCAATCGATAATGAAATTTTCATTAGATTGTTTAATAAAATAAATTTTATGTTGTGATAAAACTTTATTACCTCAATAAAAATTCTTGAAAAGTTAAATGTTTAATTATTAATGTATGTAAAGTATTTTATGATATAATTACTAAAAAAAAACCACGTGCATTTTAAATACGTGCAGTCTTTTCATTATTGTAGTAAAGTGTTTGTATAAAATAAAATTCTTATCTGTTTTTATTTGCTTAATAAAATTGACTTAATAATTTTAATATTTCAATTCAAATATCTAATGATTCTATTATAGACATACATTTAATTAAATTACTATTTAATTTTTTTAAATAATCATTATTTAGTATCGATTCATTTTCAAATGATAAATGAGTAAAAAATAAAATAAAAAAATATTTTACTTGCATTACAAATTTACACGATATAAAATTCACTCTATTCTAATAAAATAACTGAATTTATTTTCTCATAAAATGTTAATCTTTAATATCTCAATATTTGACTACAAAAATATATTATTTATAACGAAATTTAGTTTTGTTAAGGAAACGATGAAGTTTATTTAAACGTTTTTTGCCACGTGGGTTGTATATGTTTCACACTACACTTACTATTCAAGCAGGCCGTAACAGTTTCATAAAATATTGTACAAAATAATATACTGATGCCTAAATATTATGTGCAATGCAGTTATCACAACATGGATCACGATATGTTGATTGAGAATCATTTTTTAAACTTTTTATATTAAGATATTGTTATTCCGTTCTAAAAGAATTCGAGTTCTTTCATTGTGGTAATACAAAGCTAGAAAATTGTACAATAATATTTATTCATCCGATATAAAAAATCAATAATTATATTATTTAGATATACAGTTTTATGTTTGACATATTTTAATACAAACTATTTCAATATATTTTTATAAGTACAAATTTGTCATTCAAAACACAAAAAAATAATAATATTAAAAATATTAACAACATTTTCTTATTTTAATTTAATTAAATCATTTTCGTTTCTTTGACTTGACTGTATTATTGAAACAAAAATGTTTTCTTTGTTCTGTACCTCAATTTGAATATTATATCATTTTGTTAATAATAATGATTTTTGCAATTTTATAAATTTTCTAAGATATATGTTATAAAAAAGGTTATTAATCTCAATAACATTTCATGTATGTGATTTAAAGGACAGTTGCGAAAGACAGCAAATGAATCATTTTTTTCAAGGTTACTTAATGGTCAAAAATTGATTTTAAAAATCTACAATTTGTCAATCAACATATATAATTATTTGATGTTTTTGATGTGTATACAAATATTTATTTTAACTGTGAAGTAAAAAAGTTGCTATTTATAACAAACTTTTTATTTAAAAAGTAAAGCTTTTAGAACTTTTCAAAAAGACTATCAAATTTGGTTCATATAAATTACATACAAAATCCAATAAACGAAATTCAAAAGTTTTAAGCTAAGAATTTAAATATAATTATATATATTATATATATATATATATATATATAGAGAGAGAGAGAGAGAGAGAGAGAGAGAAATATTACAATAATTTTTTTTTACAAAGAATTCACATATTTATTATTATATTTACAAAAGTAGATGGAAAAAAAGTTTAAAAATGAAAAATTGTAATATTATATTATTTATATATATATATATATATATATATATATATATATATATATATATATATATTACAGGGGGTTCCACCCCCTACTGGCTTTACTCGTAGACCCACGAACTTGTTTCTTTTTATAAAAAGTAAAACATTCATAAAGCTATGTTAATGCTTCTGTGTAGAAGATGTTTATTATAGAATGGTGGTCTTTTGAGATTGCCAATCTAATGTCAATATAATTAAAATTTATTTTGTCCTAGAATTTAGCCAAAAAGTCTACCTGAAAATCTACCTTTATCAATATCTTGTTAATTTTATTATATCATAACATTTCTACTTCAGTAAATTCTCTGAAAATTTGAAAAACTTCAGAAACGAAATTTCTCTATCTCTTTTTTTATATAAAATATTTCCATCGCAAAATTAATGTCACTATTGCTCACACTACTTCGAATATAAACGATTTCACTAGGCCTTTCCACATGCATACAGTATTTCACACTAGCCAACATGCATACAGTATTCACGGCCCATTACCACTCGTCTTACACGCTTTTACCAGAAAAATATTTTTTTTAGACGGGGGAATTTGAGGATAAGAGGGTGTGAGACGAGCGGTAATGAGCGTGAATATTGTATGCATGGTGACTAGTGTGGAAAGGCCCATTAAGATTAACGATTACAATTACAGAGTGATGTGAAAATTTTAAGATACATCTTTACGCAATTTCCATCGTTAATCTTTGGAAGTAATCGTTCACAATCGGAATAGATTAATGACATTAATTTTACGATAGAATTATTATATATATATATATATATATATATATATATATATATATATATATATATATATATATATATATATATATATATATATATATATATATATATATATATATATATATATATATATATATATATATATATATATATAATGAATATAGATATATATGAGTTTCTATTTACATATAAACAATCCAACAAGTGACAATTTGTAATTGTAAATATATTTGTTAAATTAACACATATTCGTAATTGTTTAACATTTATATAGGGTCATCCAAATGTGACGCCTAGATTTGTGTTTTTTTTAAGAGGAAGCAAAAGAAACTATACACATATTTCCTTATACACCACCCTATACAAAGTTTTTTTTTTCAATAAAACACAAATGTAAGTGTCACATTTGGATGACCTTATATTTGTTAAATTATCACACATTCGTAATTGTTTAACATTTATATATACGACATTTCGCAGGTTCTCAATAAAAATACTCGAAATTAAATATTCCTCTTTAGTAAAGAAATGTATGATTGATAACAATCGCACATAATATTATAAATATACACCACCATTGTCGGTTTATCGCACATATATTTACACAATTGTGTACTGCAACGCATTCTCGTATCCATATGCGCGTTATTTTCCATAAGCCGGACGCGCGTTTATTATACAAAATTAAGTATACATAAATGCACCTGCGGAATGACTTTATATTTAGTAATAAGTTCAATGGCGTAACTATATTATTAAATATCATATACTGGGTATTGGTATTAATAAAATGAGATTTAACAATTTATATTTAACACAAATGAATCACTCAACCCAAAATTATTATACTTTTTATAGTATTTAATAATCACAAATTTATGTTCATTTTATTTGATAATACACATTTTGATCGCCAACATCACTATCAGAATATTGGATTATAAAATCTCTGCATTATATGAAATTCATACACTAACATAAAATAATATTAGCATATGAGTTATTTAATTATTTTACGATCTTTTTTATAATCAAAATATTATAAAACACATAACAAGAGAGTATTAATCACAAAATTTGGTTACATCGATCAATTTGTAAAAAGTACGAGGTTGTTTGATAAGTCCGTGTAAAAATAAAAACTGCTTCATTTTTTTGAATAAATCGTTTTTATTTTTCAACATAGTCTCCTTTTAGGCTTATACACTTCATCCAACGCTGCTCTAGTTTGTTGATCCCTTCCGAATAATAGGATTTGTCCAAGTCTGTAAAATAGTCATTCGTTCCTGCAATCACCTCCTCGTTCGAATAAAATCTTTTTCCCGCGAGCCATTTCTTCATATTAGGGAACAAATAATAGTCCGATGGAGTCAAGTCTGGAGAATAGGGGGGATGTGAAACGATTTGGAACCCTATTTCCATTAGTTTTGCGGCCACAACTGCTGAGGTGTGAGCTGGTGCGTTGTCGTGATGAAAGAGGACTTTTTTGTGGGCTAATCGGGGACGTTTTTCTTGCAACTCGGTTTTCAAACGATCCAATAACAATGAATAATATGCACCTGTAATGGTTTTACCCTTTTCCAAATAGTCGATAAGAATTATTCCTTGCGAATCCCAAAAGACAGTCGCCATACCTTCCCGGCCGAAGGAAATGTCTTCGCCTTTTTCGGAGCAGATTCCCCTTTGATAACCCATTGTTTAGACTGCTCTTTGGTCTCAGGAGTGTAGTGATGTATCCATGTTTCATCTACAGTGATGAAATGACGCTTAAAGTCCTGCGGATTTCACTGAAACAGCTGCAAACCGTTCTTGCAACACTTCACACGACCTCGTTTTTGGTCGATCGTGAGCAATCGCGGCACCCACCTGGCGGATAGCTTTTTCATGTCCAAATGTTGGTGCAAAATATTATGTACCCGTTCACACGAGATGCCTACAGCACTAGTAATCTCACGCACTTTCACTCTTCTGTCATCCATCACCATATCATGGATTTTATCAATGATTTCTGGAGTGGTGACCTCAACAGGGCGTCCAGAACGTTCAGCGTCTCTTGTGCTCATATGGCCACTCCGAAAATTTTGAAACCACTTATAAACCGCACTAATCGAAGGTGCAGAGTCACCATAATGTTTATCAAGCTTCTGATTAGTCTCCTGAGGCGTTTTGCCTTTAATGAAGTAGTGTTTAATCAACACGCGAAATTCTTTTTCGTCCATTATTTGACAATCACTCGATTTCCTTGATTCCGACGATTGTCAAACACAAAGGAATAGACCGATATGGCTGAAACTTGATGTGTGTTCTTCCAAGAGGTGCTACTAATTAAAAATAACCTCAATATGCACCAGTGGTGTCATCTTTCGGAATTTACACGGACTTATCAAACGATCTCGTATTAAAGTTATGCATATTTATTCAATTTTATTATCCTTGAAGTAATATTTATTAAAAAAATTAATGTTTAATCAAAACGTCATTCATATAGTTTTAATAATACACAATTTGAGTAAGAAGTGTTGATCAACCATCGAGCAAAAAAAATATTGTCTTAATTACAATAGTTAATTTTGACATTTCATTTTAATTAAAGTAAAACAAGTATACTAGTGACATGTACGCCACTGTTTATAAACCTACAATTTTATGAAGATCGTGTCGACTGGTCGTAAACCGACGTACGTCGAACAGCACTGTTATGGGCTTGGCCCGCGGGCCGCGATATAACAGTTTCGTGCGTGCATTGTAGCTATAATAGGGACCTGTGATTTACACCCTTCAAGCCACGCACAAATACGCATACTCATGCACGCATATTATGCACGTGCCGTTGCTGTCGATCTGAATTTTTTTCTAAAATGTATTCACACACACACATGTAGATATATATATAATTTGATGTGTGTATTGACAAGAAATAATTATAATTTTAAGACCTGATAAAATTCCAAATAAATAAATAAAAATAAAAGAGATGTTATTTTTTAAAAAAATATTTGAAATATGTTTTGTAGTCATTATTAAGATTATTCTCGAGAAAATAATGAACATATTCGAAAGTTACTATCTCAATTACTACTCATAAAATTAAAAATCAATTTAAATTATAAAATAAAGAAACTCATTTCATTTTAAATGAATACTAATTATAATAAGTATTTTTTTAATTAAACATTTTATTTAAATATATCATAATTATTTAAAATTTAAATCTACACAATTTTATATAAAATATCGCATAAAAAAATTTTTTATAGGTGGCATGTTTTTCGAAAAACATTCAATTATTTTTTAATTATGTAATTTATTTAAAAAATTATTGTAAAATTTTATATACTTGGTGAATATTTCATGTATTTTTTAAAAGTATAAAATCGATATAAAATTGATATAAAATGAAATTTTATGTGTTAAATGTATTTATCACGTTAATCCGTATGTACAGAATAATACCAAAATATTTTATTTTAACAATTTTAGTTAATGACAATCATTGTAATTTTAATTTTTAGATATTTTCATATGTCAATGTCAAGAAGTGAAAACAAATACCACAAAAAATGAAGAAACAAGTAAAAAACATCATGTTATAAAATATCCTAATGAGAAATTTGGATATCAGGTAAAAAGAATCAAGATATTTTAAATAAAAATTATTTCTTAATATCGGATTATCTAAAAGTCTATAGAGATTTAAAATCAAAAATATATCCTTTTAATATTTCATTTCAATCAATTACACAACTTACTTTTATTTTTCTGACAAAAAAAATGTTTGTTCGATAACTAAAGTTGATTTTGGAACCTATTTTTCGGAACATTTTTATGATTATTTTTATATAATTTTTTTAATGTTTAAATCTGATCTTGTGACCTTTTTTAATATATTTTTTTATTTTCAAACCCAATAAAACACATCCATAAAATTGAGAATCCAAAATATAGACAAATTTTATATTATGTATCTGTGATCTTATTGTATTTTCAACTCAAATAAATATAACTAAATAGTTTAAAATCAGATTCATTGTTTATTCTACTTAAGATAGAACGATATTAGGTTTCCAAACTTTCATTTCCAAACAAATAATGCTAAATTTTTACTTTAGTATTGTTTAATTTTTTATTTAAATTATTTAAATAGTATAAATATAATACTGAATGAACCTACATAGAAAAAAATCGTAAAACAATATTTTTTTGAATACACAAGATGATACATTTATACCTTAGTTCTAAGATAATTCGATTTTGAAATCATTTTTATCATCATTCAGTTTTTATCTCTTTTTATTTAAAATTAATATTTTTTTTTAAAAAAATGAAAACATTTTCAGATTGTCTTACATTCAATAAAATTACAAGAAAAAAATATTACTAAATGCAATGCTGTCGTTT
>CP092089.1:37177625-37332625 GCA_029203775.1 Neoneuromus ignobilis | reverse complement strand
AAACATTGATCTAATTGTATATTATATATTATATAATAATAATTAAAAAAATGTTTTTTACAGGCTTCAAGATGGCAAAGTCTAATGCGCAAAAATTTTACTTATCATAAACCAATTATATCGTTTATACCCACTCAATAACCACCAGAGAAAGCAATGGAAATCGAAGAAATTCCAAACGAAAACGAATACATTTTCATAATTCATAATTTTATATAAGTTTTAATTTGAAAATAAATATTAATCTTAATATGAAATAAGTGTAATAATGTAATTTATTTCAAAAATTGATCATTTTTCACTTACATTTTTATCCCGTGTACTTACTGCCTCTCTCCCTACTACATTTCTTCATTTTGTTACTTGCTTTATTCTGATGAATTTGTATATTTACGAGTTTTAGGCATGCGCTTGACCATATACCTTTTTATTATTTTACGGCAAAGAAGTTTCACTTCTGGCGTGTACATATAAGTACATATACTCTTTTTTATTTTGCAAATATTATAACTATATAATATTTATAAAAATACGTGATATCTTCACATTTCTATCAGTAATAAATAAGAATAAACATTCAAATAAATCAACGTATTAATTCAAATACAATGCATTATTATTATTACCATCATCAATACAAAACTCGTTTTTAACTTGTTAATTGGAAATCGAGCAAGATTTTCAATATATATTATTATATTCATCTAATTGGACAACATTATTATAAATAAATAAACAATCGTAATTGCAATTTAAAATGAATATTGACAGGAATTATTTAAATATAAAAATATTTTGTTCTTAATATATTTCTAATTGATAAGTAAAAACGAACGCTGATTTATTCAAAAATATTAATCGATTTTTGGGAAGGATTGAATATTTCGATAACTATATAATAATTCAATAACCAACATTTTTTTATTTCTATAATGAATGTTAATTGACAAAACTTGATTTTGACCTTTTTTATTGTACAGATTTTAATTTGTTAATTGACAATTATTCAAGTGAACTACATTAAAAAATCTTTCTTTGTATTTAACAACACTAATATTATTTAATGTAAAAAGTGAGAAGAAATTACTTTATGCTTTCATGAATCAAAAAGTGATTTTTCACAAATACTTATATACAAATATATATATGAAATTTAAATTCTATTTTTTCCAATTACTAGAATGAATAAAAAAATGATAGTAAATAAACATGTGAAAAAATTCAATTGCAATAAAGAAATTCAGAATTCAATCATACTTAGATATTAACTTATACGTTTAATTCGAAGAATGTACACTATATTTCTAATTACACATAATTATTTTTTTATAATTGTAAAAGATATCAAAACCCAATTCAAATTGAACATCCTTCGCATAAAATTATATCCTCCATAAAAATACATTCACGATTTTTAATGCGACTCAAAAGCGGCTTCTTTGTGTTCTTTATAATACGTTCCGAATGCATTATATTAAATAAAATTCTTAATGATAATTTAAACTGCATTTCTGTTGTCACATTAATGTAAATCAAAACTTTAAAAAGTGAAAATAAAATCATATACATATATATATATATATATATATATATATATATATATATATATATATATATAGCACTAAAGTGAATGAAAATATGTTTTAGACATTTTATTTTGTCATATAATAAACTAATAAATTGAGTATATAAAACTGTCACGTTTCATTTAAACAGATGCGACATCAAAAACTTTTAAATGCTTGTTTTTTCATTGAAAATAACACTAAGAATGTCTCATAACCTCATTTATATCTTCCTTTATTATATTATTTAGATATCGTTCAAAGTGTTACTTTTAAGTTACACTTATCCCTCTATTAAATTTATAAAAATAAAATATTTTTTTTCTATTATTGATATTTTATTAATCTATGACTCATTTTTTTACTTATTTTTAATATAATTGTAATTTATTTGAAATAATTCCTGCTATTATAAACAGAATACAATAAATATTAACACTATTCTAAAAAAAATAACACAATATTTATTAATTCTATTATTAGAGTCTAGAATTTATAGTTGTTGAAATAAGTAAAATTATTCACAAATAAAATTAAAATCTACGCATTAAATTCATTTGATGCATATTTAATCATCAATTATTTTGATATTGAATAAAAAATGGTTTAATTGTTTATTTACTAACAATTTATTGGATGGAATGTTTAAGCTGTCAATCTTTTAATATTTCAATGTTTATAAAAAATATTAAATTTATTTTCAAAATTTTATAAACTTACTAAAAAGAAAAATAGCAACTGAAAATAAATATTATACCATTTTCAATATATTTATAGATAACATCATATAATTTTATATATGAACGTAATTTTAAATCAATTGTGATATGTTTTCTACTTAAACTAATAATTTCATAACTTGTTTTCAACTCCATACAGCTTTTTGATATATATTTAAATTGTCTAAATTAGACTTTTACAGATTCTGCTATTTGATATAAACATGTAACTAATTGTTAGTAAGTTTCAGTAAATGTTATATGGGATTTCCCAATAAGAAAGTCAGAACTATGACAGCTGGTGGTAGCCATATTTGAAATTTTTTTAGCTTGTTTTCCCATTTCAACACAGTATAGGCAAATAATCTAAGAACTTTTAACACTTCAACAACGCTTAGAAATTGTGAAAACTTCAATAGACTTATTGAAACAAAAGTTTAATGAAACTATTATTTTACGAAATAGATCCATCAATTGGCCACCAAGATCGTGTAATCTAACTCCATTGGATTATTTTCTGTGAGGTTGTTTGAAATCATTGGTTTGTACTAATAAACCATAAATAACAGAAGCATTAAAAATAAACATATAAATCGACACTGGATCAGAATTATATGAACTGTTTTTTTTGAAAGTGGTATAAGTCCACTTTTTAAAAAAACTAAGTTAACGGTAATTTTGATGAGCTATAGACACCTTCTCTTTATAGTTACAATCACAATTTCAATAGATGAAGTCAGTTTTGCTGTACAATGCTATGCACAAATATTTCTTTTGAAAGTGGAATAAGTCCATTCCTATGATATTATCATAGCATACAGTGACATGTGTACCGGACAAAATCGCAATATTAAGCTCGCACTGATGTGGTTAAGGATTAATAATTAATAATAAATAAATAATTAATAATTAATAAATAAATTAATAATTAATAATAATTAATAATTAATAATAATTAATAATTAATAAATAATAAATAAATTAATAATTAATAAATAAATTAATAATTAATAAATTAATTAATAATTAATAAATAATAAATAAATTAATAATAAATAATTAATAATTAATTGTGGTTAAGGATGTGGTTAAGGTGCTGAAAAAAAAACAGCTTCATTTTGTATGAAATGAAAAGAGAAGACTTTGTCTCAACCAAATCTCTAGAAGAGGCAATATCAAACAGAAAAAAAATACGGACGGAGAAATTGTAAACTGGCTTAAAATATGTTGGATGAGGTTCAAAAGAATGAACCTCACAAAATGTTTTATATAATTAGTATGGAAGAAAATGCTCCATTTAAAACAATTTTTTTATTTGGAAAAAAGGGAAGACCAAAAAACCTCAGAAAAAATAATATGTTACCGCTTTATAAAACTTCAAGGAGCATAACAAGAGAGAAATATAACGATATGATTAAGTTTATTACCTTATATACCACCTATTCACCATAAATATTTCAATATGCTAAGTGTAAAAGAAAACTAAGTTTAAAATTGATCTTAAAGAAGTAATTTTCATTTTTATATTTTTAATATAACTGAAATAAACTCTTAATAAACTTAGTTATTCGTGTATTTAAATGTCTTCATTTTAACTATTACTTTTTTACATAAAAATCCATTTCAGTAAAGCTTATGTCTATAAAAATATGGACTTAAATTTGCTCTTGTTTTTACTTCTTGTAATATGTTATTTTTGAAAATAAGTCCATGTGGAGCTAAAAATCGTTTATTTTGTAAAATAATGTTAGTAATTATTATATATAAAAGGTGTATAGTGTAAAAACATCACTCGATTTGATTAAATGGCCAATATTTTTAAATTAATATATATATATACTTTCAAAAAAACCAGTTCATATGTGAGTGACTAAAAATTGGACTAAACGAATGCATTCTGTCATATGAAGTCGTGGTGATTTTATGAGTAAAATTATGTTTTATCATTAATGCTATAGACTATGCTTAAAAATAAAACAATAATTTAATACTATTTGTTTTATTTCCATTTAAACTTTTGAAACTCTTATTTGAAAACCCAATATTTATATACACAAAATGTATATATATATATATTACAATAAATATATTTTAGTCAAATTATTTCATATCAAGATATAAAAATTTGACATTTTGAAAAAATCGCCTACTTATTTACAAAAAAGATTTTATATAGTGACATTTAAAATTTGTTTTATATTTTGAAATAGACAAAAAAATTTCTGAAGAGAAAAGATTTTCTATAATTTGATTTTATTATGAAATTTTCTATACTCTACGCATTATTCATATTTACTGGTGAGATAAATATATTATTAACAACAAAAAAGTAAATTACTATCAAGTATTTAATATGTAAATATGTATTTTTGACATTGATAGTATTTGCAAGAGATTTAAATGAAACAGATAAAATTCAACAACAAGTTTTTGTTGGAGCTAAACCAGCATCAATAGAAAAATATGGATACCAGGTAATTGGAAATATTATGTACAATATGTGAAATTAGAACTAGTCTATTTAATTTTTTTAATTGTAATTTTTAATATCGACTTTTTTAAACAAAATTAAAATGATATAAATTTTTGCAAAAATACTACAGCAAATTATATTTAAAGTGCTTAGAAATTGTTTATCACTCAGTGTTAGTTTACTTATGTATATTTATATAGCCGAGCTATCATCTTCAAAATTTGAGTAGATATAACCTTGGAAAAAAATATTTACATCCAGATTATAAATGATAAATATAAAAATTAATCAAAATAAAATCTAATAAAAATTTCATGTTCCTATATCTTGAGAATAACAAACATTGTCACTCATATGAGAATAAAAAAATTAAAAGCAAACAATAAATAATTAATATATTGAACAATAATTAAATTAGAATTAAGGTAATCATTAATTATTCAAATGAATTTAGTCATAATTTCATGTAACTTATAAACATGGATTTATTTTTTGATTCACTCAGGTATACGAAATAACAATAACTTAAGATAATCATTAAGAATGATTTATGTCAAACAGAATAAGAAATATTTAAAAAATAGATTGTTGCATGATATCTTTCTCTAATAAAGAAATAAAGGTTTCGTAAATGAAAAGACTAAAAATATTATGTAAGATTTTTTTTAATTCACAATTTTGAATCATAATAAAAATAATGAAGTAATTTAGTAATTGGTAATTACTAAATTACTAAAGGATCAAATAAATTAGCAATATCATAAAGTAAAATTTTACTTATATTATATTAAAGTAAACAATCTATATTTATAAATTCTATCTATAAATTTTGTCTATATATATATATATATATATCAATTTTTTTTAATACTTCTAAATTGAAATTATAATGAAAAAAGTATAGAATAAATATTTTATAATAAAATTTTTATAATAAAGTGTAAAATAATAAAAAGTTTTTCAAATAAAAATAACATTATTTATTATTTATATAAAAATGTTAAATATATGTGAAAATGACATTTATTATAAAATGTTTGAATAAATTTCTAAGATTAAAAATAATTTATTAAATGTGTAATGTACACATTAAAACGTTAAATATTTTTTAATAAATTGTGACATTAATTAAACTTGGAAGAGAAATTGAAAAAAGATAAAATATTGCGTTATAAAAAAATTAAGTTTTGTATCTTATTGTACAAAAAAATTATTAAAAAAATCTGCTGTTATTAAGTAAAAATTATTTTTAATGAAATTTTAAATATAATCTTATTTTAATATTATTCGAATATAAGTGATTATTAAAAAATATTGTGTAAGTAATTTGTATATTTTTTACAATATTTTATTTTATAAAAACAAAAAAAATCTATTTTTAGGTGCTTTTATTATCACTATATGAAGAAAATACGATAAATCGATGCGGAGGAGTTATCATAAATAATTATTATGTGTTATCTCTTGCCCACTGTTTCTTAAAAAAACCAATACGAGCTGTCGTATACGCTGGACATTCTACATTTTGGAAAGCGCCGTATATTTCTAAAATAGCAGGATATAAAATACATGAAAACTATACCGAAGATTATAGGGAAAATGATATTGCTTTAATAAAGGTTTAAAAATTTTTTTACTAAAATATAAAAAAACGGATTTTTATATAATAAAAACGAATAATTAACTAATTTCATTAATTGAATAAAACAATTTATTCTTTATTTCTTTAATTATTCCTAATAAAAAAGTTTTTTGTTATAAAATCACAAGTAAATAAGATTTGCATATTTTTGATTTTCGTATTTCGATTTTTTTTGGTAATTAAAAATCAGATTTATTTTAATGTGACATATGTATAAATATATTTTTAACTAAAATTATGTAATTTCAAATCATATAACTTTTAAATATTTAAACAATTATAATATCTAGAAAATAAGTGACAAACTATAATTTTTATTCTTGTTTCCTAACTATTTACATTTCAATTAATAAAAAAATTAAAATTATTTCAAATAACTAATAATTTATATGTTTTAAATAATTTTTAATTTAATCGACAACATATATATATATATATATATATATATATATATATATATATATATATATATATATATACATATATATGAATTATGTATGATGTAAAAATACGTATCTGAGAACGTTGAGCAATTTTCCTAACTTTTCATATAGCGTTATTGCCATTTTTTATTTTTAAAGAAAAATTTTGTTTTCCACACTTTTTCTAACTTTTAGTGCATATGCATATATATATATATATATATATATATATATATATATATATATATTTATTGGGATGTCAAATAAGTAATGGCGGTTTTACTAATAGATGTATTTAGGTGTCATGGAATGTATATAATCTTATTCTAAATTATGAATTCATTATGAAATTTGACAAATGATAGTTGAAGCTTGTTAAAAAAAAACGTTCAGTGAAAAAATTCGTGAGTGCAGCCTAATAAACCAGCTAAAAGCATATCGAAAACAGTTATTAATTAAAAGAAGATTATGTTGTTAATTTGGTGGAATTACAAAGAAATTGTGTTTTTTAAACTGCTTTTAAAGAATTAAATGATCAAATCAGATATGTATTGTCGACACTTAAACAAATTGAATGATGCATTGCAACTGAAACGTTCAAAATTAGTGAATCATAAAGGTGTTATGTTCCACCATGAAAATACGAGACCATATACATCTTTGGTCATTAGTTAAAATTATTAAAGCTTGGTTGAGATATGATGCCACATCCGCCATACTCATCTGAACTTGTACCATCAGATTACCATTTATTTCGTTCCTTACAAAATTCTTTTAATGATAAAAGTTTCACTTCAGATCATGCTATCAAATTGTACTTGGATCAATTTTCGTCAAAGATATTTTTTTTTTAAACGGAATTATGAAAATGCCTGAAAGATGGCAAAAGGTAGTGGAATAAAGTGATCAATAAATTATTGAAAAAAAATATTTCATTCCATTAAATAATCGTTTTTCATTTACTTAAAAAACTGCAATTACTTATTTTTCAACTCAAAAAATTTACATGTATATTGTAAATCATAATTTATGCGACGGATCTTAGTAATTTTACAATTTGTTCTTTATAAAAATTTGAAGCATTAGAAGAAAAATATATTTGTCAAAATATGCTGTTTTAATATAGTTCTAATAGCTCTAATATCTGGCTAGTTATAAAATGATTGCCCATATAATTTCATTATGTACAGTTTTTAAGAACATTTCCATTGTTACTAAATTTTTTTGTTACTATTATTTGTTTAATTTTAAAATAAACTCATTTATATCAAATAGCATTTGTGAAAATTTGGTGGTTTGGTTTTTTTTATTTCAAACGCATACCTGAAATTAGTATTAAATTTAAAAAAATCCATATTTTCTTTAATAACCAATTTCATAATTATTCCAAATATATTTCTTTCTTTCTTTATTAATATTACTTTTTTTAATATATTTAGTTTCATAAAATTGAATAAAATACAATTACATTGTTCTACATGAAAAAATTTTAATTTTTTAGAAAATATTCTAGATTGAAAACAACACATTAGAATATATCCACAAATTTAAGAAACTATATAATTTCTTGTTCATTACTGTTTATATATATATATATATATATATATATATACATATATATAATTGCGTAAAAAGTAAATTTTCAGGTACTAAAGCGGATAGAATTTCATTTAAGTGTATACAGCATCGATATTATATCAACAAGACCAAAAAAACGTACATTATGTGTTGCTACTGGTTGGGGTATAATTAAATCGGTAAATTGAGTTATGTTATTTAATTCTGCACTTTTAAATAATCTAAATATAACCAGATTTATTTTTAAATTCTAATATACTACAAAATAATATTTAGAGTTGTCAATTATTTAATTACATTTATATGTACTTTACAATTAAATAACATCAATGTTTACAAAATAAAATAAATAGTTACTGATCATTTGAATAAAAAAAATATTTTCCTAATTTATTTATTAAATTAAAGTCAGTACCAAATTATAACAATAATATACTCAACAATATATATATATATATATATATATATATATATATATATATATATATTTGAATTCTTCTATGTTTATTCCAAAATCAAATTCTACTATTGATACTGGTTTTACAATTACTTAAATATATATTTTTTTAGATAGGGATAATATTTTTGTCCTATAGTTAAAATTTAATAAGAAAATTATAATATGAAAATTAAAATATTAGTTCTTTTGAAAAAAAATCATTTTATTACTTAAATATTATAATTTCAATATTTACTTGCATATTTCTGATTTCAGTTAAATAACTTATTTTAGGAGGGAGAAGCAAGTGATACAATGTTATATACAACTTTATCAATCATTACAAATATACAATGTTCTGTATTTTTTGGTCATATTGCTAAAGAACAAATATGTGCTTATGAAAAAGAATCTGATACATGTTTGGTAAAAATTCATTTCAATTAATATATTGTAGAAAATTTTATGTCAATATTTATTTCATAATATTTCAAATATACTTTTTTGTATTTAAATATTAACATCCTACACCTATACTAAATATTTTCTTTCTTTTATATTCTGAAATAAAAGGATGTAAACCTTTGACATTATTTCTTCATAATATATTTTCGTTTAAAGAAATTATATTTATTCGTATATTTATAGGGAGATTCTGGAGGCGCTTTAGCTTGTGATAACAAGTTAGCAGCGCTAACGAGTTATGGTAAAGTATGTGCAGATGGAGTTTATCCAGGTGTTTATACGGATGTTACACAATACGTTGATTGGATTGAAATGGCAAAAAATGAGATTGTGTACATGAAAGCAACGCCCATATATCCAAGTCGATTTATTATTATCATAATTTTAATACAAATTGTTATATCTGCGATGATACAGTTTAATATTAATTTATGTTTCAGTTAATTGTAATTTTTAATAAACACATACAATGTGTCAAAGTGAAACTCATACAAAATTATGTTTAATAAATTTTTGTATATAAATTTTTAAATAATAAAAATCCTTTTTGTATTCGACTTGAATAGTTTATTAACGATATTTTTATCATATAAAAATAAATAAATCATAAAATAATACTTAAAAACTAAAAAAAGTACGAATTCTGAAAAATCATTAAAAAACACATCAAAGTGAAACTCATACAACTAGCAAATTATTTATAAAATAAAAGTTTACAATGGATTGAATAATTTTAGTACTTTGTAGAGTAGCTTTTATTATTTTTTATTGCCTTTAAACGATTCGGGATAGATTTAACTAACTTTTCACAACAAGCTGAATCAATTTTTTCCATTTTTCTAATAACGCTTTTTTTAAATTATTTTTATTACTAATAGTGTGTGTCCTAATAGCAACTTCTAAGTGATTCGATATATTTCCAATCACATTTATATTAGGTGATCGTGGTGGTGTTTTCAGTACTTTGGGGTAGTTATATAACAACCAACTACGTGTTTTATAAGCATTGTGCTTGGGTCGTTGTCCTGATAAAAATTAAATGTTTATAAAATCACAACTTTTTGAGCAGCGACTTTAATTTTTTTCTTAATAGAACAATATAAACGTTTTGATTCATAATGCCATCTATAAAATGTAAATTTCAAACCTTTCTCACAGACATACTCCCCCATACAATAACATGACCACTTCCATGTTTGACCCTAGGACGTAAGTGTTTGACAGATATTTCTGTATTTGGTTTCTGCCATACATTAATTCTCTCATCGGATACAAATAAATTATATTTGCTATTGTCCGTAAACAAAACATCAATCCAATAATCAAAACTCTTATAAATATGTTCCTGAACGAAGCTTAAGCTTTTGTTGCAATTTGCTAGATTTATGAAAGGTTTCTTCCTGGCAATACGACCACGAAACCCACTTTTATTTGATGTATCGCGAATTGTTTAGAGGCTTGATTTTTTATTTAGATATTTGTAAACTTCTAAAGTCAATTTGGGGGTGCTAATTTTCGAATCTTCTTTAATTTTTCATAGAATCAGACGCTCGTCTTGGTCATTAAAAATCTTGCGGGGAATCATTTTGACTTTGTTGTCAACACTTTGGTCATTTTTAAATCTTTTTATTACGGAATGTACTGTAGCGTGGCTTCTATTAACTATTTTTCTAATTACCCGTAGATTTTTTCATTTTTGTAATTAAAAATCATTCGTTTTCGCTCGTCTGTCAATGATTGTCCTCGTTGTCTACTCAGTGAAAATCCAACTTATATTTTTACGAAATAATTACATGCGACTTAACAAGTTTTTTTGTAACCAAAGTGACCAAACACATATTTGAAGAGTATATTTTTTTAACACAATTAGTAAGCGAGAATAATTAGTTATGAGTTTCATTATAATGTATTTTTTGTTCATTTTTTAGAAATAGTTACTTATCCTGGAATAGAAGTATTAATTTACGATTAAAATTTTCAAATATAATAAAAATAACCTTAGTAAAGAACTTAAGCAAAAAAATAAAGAAAATTGTTATACTATTAAAAAATGAATAAAATTATTGAGAACATAAGTTTATATGAGTTTCATTTTGACTCACTGTATGAATATAACTAATTAAGTTCAAAGATAATATTGTATATGACTGTAAATATTGTCAACATTAACATTTAAGCAGAGAATAATTTATCAATAATAATATTATATACATATTTATATATATATATATATATATATATATACATATTTATATATATATATATATATATATTTATTACAATAAATATATTCTAGTCAAACTAATTATTTAGTGTTAAGATAGAAGGAATTAAAATTTTGAAAAAATCGCCTACTTACAAAAAATATTTTATATAGTGACATTTAAAATTTGTTTCATATTTTAAAATAGGCAAACATTTTCTGAAGAGAAAAGATTTTTTTTTAATTTGTTTTTATTATGAAAGTTTCAATACTCTGCACATTATTCATATTTACTGGTGAGATAAAATACATAATTAACAATAAAAAATTAATAACTATCAAGTATTTAGAATGTAAATATGTATTTTTGATATTGATAGTGTTTGCAAGAGATTTAAATGAAACAGATAAAATTCAACAACAAACTATTGTTGGAGGTCTACCAGCACCAGTAAGAAAATATGGATACCAGGTAATTGGAAATATTATATACAATTATAGTTGTTTAATATTTTACATACAGATTACATAAGATAAATATGAAAATTAATCAAAATAAAATCTAATAAAAATTTTATGTTCCTATATCTTGAGAATAACAAACATTGTCACTGATATTAGAATAAAAACATTAAAAGCAAACAACAAATAATTAATATATTGAACAATAATTAAATTGAAATTATACTGGAAAAAGTTTAGAATAAATATATTATAATAAATTTTTATAGTAAAATGTAAAATAATAAAAAGTTGTTTCATATAGAAATAACACTATTTATTATTTATATAAAAATGTTAAATGAATATAAATAAAAATCAACATTAATTATAAATTGTTTGAATAAATTTGTAACATTAAAAATAATTTATAAAATGTGTAATGTACAAATTATAACGTAAAATATTTATTATTAAAGTGTGACATTAATATAATGTGGAATAGAAATTGAAAAAAGGTAAAATAATACGTTATAAAAATTCAAGCTTTTGATATTATTGTACAAAAAAAAAATGATTAAAAAAAATTCTGCTTTTATCATGTAAAAATTATTTTTAATGAGATTCAAAATATAATCTTATTTTAATATTATTCGAATATAAGTGATTATTAAAACATATTTTGTAAATAATTTGTATATTTTTACCATATTTTTGTTTATAAAAACAAACAAAAATATTTTTAGGTACTTTTATTAAGATTATTTAAAAATAATATATTAAGACGATGTGGAGGAGTTATCATAAGTAATTATTATGTGTTATCTGTTGCCCATTGTTTCCGACAAAAACCAATACGAGTTTACGTATACGCTGGACATCCTGAATGGAAGAAAGCGCCGTATATTTCTCAAATAGCAGGATATAAAGTACACGAAAAATATAAATTTAATACAAATGAAGATGATATTGTTTTAATAAAGGTTTAAAAAATTTTACTGCAATATACATGTAAAAAATTTATATGTATATTGTAAAACATTATTATTTTATATAAAATTCATGTGATGGATCTTAGTAATTTCATAGTTTGTTCTTTATAAAAACTTTAAGCCTTAGATGAAAAATATATTTTTCAAAATATGCTGTTTTCATATAGTGCTAATAGCTCCGATATCTGGCTAGTTACAAAATTATTGCCCACACAATTTCATTATGTATAGTTTTTAAGAGCATTTCCATTGTACCTAATTTTTTTTGTTAATATATTTTTTTTCAATTTTAAAATAAATTCATTTATATTAAATAGCATTTGGTAAAATTTGGTGATTTGGATTTTTTTTATTTCAAACGCATACCTAAAATTAGTAATAAATTTAAAAAGATCTATATTTTTTCTAATAACCAATTTTATAAATATTCCAAATATATTTCCTTTTTTATTTATTAATATTACTTTTTTTATATATATTTAATTTCATAAAATTGAATGAAATGCAATTATATTGTTCTACATAAAAAAAGGTTTAATTTTTTAGAAAATATTCTAGATTAGAAACAACACTTTAAAATATATCCACAAATTTAAGAATCTATATATTTTTTCCCATTACTGTTTATATATATATATATATATATATATATATATATATATATATATATATATATATAATTGCTTAACAAGTAAATTTTCAGGTACTAAAGCCAATAACATTTAATATAAATGTATACAGAATCAATATTATATCAACAAGACCAGAAGAAGGTACATTATGTGTTGCTACTGGTTGGGGTAGAACTAAATGGGTAAACTGAGTAATGTTGCATAATTCTGTACTTTTAATTAATCATAATATAATCAGATTTATTTTTAAATTCTAATATATTACCAAATAATATTTATAGTTGACAATTATCTAATTATATTTATATGTACTGTAAAATTAAATATCAATATCTACAAAATAAAATAATTAGTAACTAAGTATTTTAATAAAAAAATATTTTCATATTTCATTTAATAAATCAAAGTCAGTACCAAATTATAACAATAAAATACTAGACAAAAAATATATATTTAATAATAAAAAATACAAAAAATATTTATCACAATTTGCAAAACAACTAATAAATGTAAAATATACCCTAGTTAACAAATAATATAACTTATAAAATATTATACAAATGATTGTTAAAACAAAATAGCGAAAAATATTTATACACAATAATAATAATAAACTTTTTAATTTTATACGGTGTAATAAATATCATATATATATTTGAATTCTTCTATGTTTATTCCAGAATCAAATTCTACTATTGATACTGATTTTACAATTACTTAAATATATATTTTTTAAATAGGGATAATATTTTTGTCCTATAGTTAAAATTTAATAAGACAATTATAATATGTAAATTAAAATGTTAGTTCTTTTGAAAAATAAATTTTTTTATTACTTAAATGTTATAATTTCAATATTTACTTGCATATTTCTGATTTTAGTTAAATAACTTATTTTAGGACGGAGAATTAAGTGATGTAATGTTATATACAACTTTAAAAATCATTACAAATGAATACTGTTCTAAATTTTATAATATTACTGGAAAACAAATATGTGCTTATGAACACGACTCTGATACATGTTCGGTAAACATTCATTTCAATTAATATATTGTAGAAAATTTTATGTCCACATTTATTTAAAAATGTTTCAAATATACTTTTTTGTATGTAAATAATAACAACCCACACCTATACTAAATATTTTCTTTCTTTTATATTTTGAAATAAAAGGATGTAAACCTCTGACATATTATTTTTCTTATTATATTTTCACTCAAAAAAATTACATTTATTTGTATATTTATAGGGAGATTCTGGAGGCGCATTAGCTTGTAATAACAAGTTAGCAGGACTAACGAGTTATGGTGAAGAATGTGCAAAGGGACTTTATCCAGGTGTTTATACGGATGTTACTCAATACGTTGATTGGATTGAAGTGGCAAAAAATGAGATTATGTATATGAAAGCAACGTCAATATATCCAAATCGATTTATATTTATCATAATTTTAATACAAATTATTATATCTGCGATGATACAGTTTAATATTAATTTATGTTTCAGTTAATTTTAATTTTTAATAAACATATAAGTAAATAACTACTCAAGTTCAAAGATAATTTTGTATATGACTGTAAATATCGTCAACATTAATATTTAAAAAGAGCATAATTTTTTAAAAATAATATTATATATATATATATATTACAATAAATATATTCTAGTCAAATTAATCATTTCGTTTTAAGATAAAAGGATTTGAAATTTTGAAAAAATCGCCTACTTATTTATAAAAAATATTTTATATAGTGACATTTAAAATTTGTTTCATATTTTAAAATAGACAAAAATTTTCTAAAGAGAAAAGATTTTTTTTAAATTTGTTTTTATTATGAAAGTTTCTATACTCTGCACATTATTCATATTTACTGGTGAGATGAAATATATTATTAACAACAAAAAAGTATATTACTATCAAGTATTTAATATGCAAATATGTATTTTTGACAGTAATAGTGTTTGCAAGAGATTTAAATGAAACAGATAAAATTCAACAACAAGTTATTGTTGGAGGTAAACCAGCACCAATAAGAAAATATGGATACCAGGTAATTGGAAATATTATGTACAATTATAGTTGTTCAATATGTCAAATTAGAAAAAGTCTACTTAATTTCTCTAATTGTTAGTTTGAATATCGATTTTTTTACACGAAATGAAAATAATTTAAATTTTCGCAAATATACAAATTATATAGATTTAAAGTGTTCAGAAATTGTTTAACACTAAGTGTTAGTTTATTTATGTACATTTATATTGCCAACTGTCATCTACAAAACTTAAGTAGATAAAATCTTGGCGAAAAAAATATTTTACATACAGATTACATAAGTTAAATATGAAAATTAATCAAAATAAAATCTAATAAAAATTTCATGTTCCTATATCTTGAGAATAACAAACATTGTCACTGATATTAGAATAAAAACATTAAAAGCAAACAACAAATAATTAATATATTGAACAATAATTAAATTGAAATTAGGATAATCATTAATTATTAAAATGAATTTAATTATAATTTCATGTAAATTATAAAAATGGATTTATTTTTTTATTCACTTAAGTATTCGAAGTAACAATGATTTAAGATTTTCATTAAGAATGAATTATATTAAACAGAAAAAGAAATATTTAAAAAATAGATTGTTGCATGATATATCTTTCTAATAAAAAAATAAGGGTTTCGTAAATAAAAAGACTAAAAATATTATTGTAAGATTTTTTAATTGCTAATTCCCAATTTTGTATCATAATTAAAATAATGAAGTAATTTAGTAATTAGTAATTACTAAATGATAAAATAATTTAGCAATCTCATAAAGTGAAATTTTATTTATATTACATTAAAGTAAACAACCTATATTGAACAAATTTATTTTGATAAATATTTGTAAATGAAAATATACTGAAAAAAGTATAGAATAAATATATATTATAATATTTTTTTTATAGTAAAGTGTAAAATAATAAAAAGTTGTTTCATATAGAAATAACATTATTTATTATTCATATAAACATGTTAAATAAATATAAATAAAAATCAACTTTAATTACAAATTGTTTGAATAAATTTGTAAGATTAAAAATAATTTATAAAATGTGTAATGTACAAATTACAACGTTAAATATTTATTAATAAAGTGTGACATTAATGTAATTTGGAATAGAAGTAAATAAAGATAAAATATTGCGTTATAAAAAATCAAGTTTTTGATCTTATTGTGCAAAAAAATTATAAAAAAATAAATTTCTGTTTTCATAATATAAAAAAATATTTTTAATGAGATCCAAAATAAAATTTAATTTTTATAATATTACCATATAAAGGATTATTAAAAAATATAATGTAAGTAATTTATATATTTTTTTACAATATTTTTTTTATAAAAACAAACAAACAATATTTTTAGGTGCTTTTATTAAGATTATTTACAAATAATATATTAAGACGATGTGGAGGAGTTATCATAAGTAATTATTATGTGTTATCTGTTGCCCACTGTTTTCTACTAAAACCAATACGAGTTTACGTATACGCTGGACATCCTGAATGGAAGAAAGCGCCGTATATTTCTCAAATAGCAGGATATAAAATACACGAAAAATTTATTACTCCTTTAAAAGACTACGATATTGCTTTAATAAAGGTTAATCAATTTTTTTGCAAAAATATTACGAAAATTGATTTTTATATACTGATTTTTATATTAACTGTGTATGTATATATATATATATATATATATATATATATATATATATATATATATATATATATATATATATATACGATGGTCGTTTGATGAGTATGGTAAATTTATTTATTGTTAAATTTAATTAATTTAATTAAAATTTTCAATTTAGTTTTTCTTACTTTTTTACCATACCTATCAAACGACCCTCGTGTATATATATATATATATATATATATATATATATATATATATATATATATATATATATATATATATACATAATTGCGTAAAAAGTAAATTTTCAGGTACTAAGGCCGATAAAATTTGATTTAAATGTATACAGCATCAATATTATGTCAACAAGACCAGAAGAAGGTATTTTATGTGTTGCTACTGGTTGGGGCAAAACTAAATGGGTAAACTGAGTTATGTTGAATAATTCTGTACTTTTAATTAATTAAAATATAAACCGATTTATTTATAAATTATAATATATTACTAAATAATATTTAGAATTGTCAATTATTTAATTATATTTATATGTACTGTACAATTAAATAACATCAATATGTCTACAAAATAAAATAATTAGTTAGTGAACATTTGAATAAAAAATATTTTCATATTTTATTTCTTAAATCAAAGTCAATATTAAATTATAGCCATAAAAAACTCGACAAAAAAGATATATTTGGTAATAAAAAATATATAATACAATTTGCAAAACAACTAATATAATATACTCAAGTTAACTTATAATGTAGCTTATAAAATATTATATAAATAACTCTTAAAACAAAATAGCGAATAATATTTTATACAAAATATAATAAAATGTTATAAGGTATATTATATATCATATTTTATATATATATATATATATATATATATATATATATATATATATATATATATGAATTCTTCTATGTTTATTCCAGAATCAAATTTTACTATTAATATTTTTTTTTCAATTATTTAAATGTATTTTTTAGATAGGGATAATATTTTCGTTTTTAGTTAGAATATAATAAGAAAATTATAATATGTAAATTAATATTAAAATGTTAGTTCTTTTGAAAAAAAGTTTCATTTTAATACATAAATATTATAATTTCAATATTTACTTGTATATTTCTGATTTCAGTTAAATAACTTATTTTAGGGGGGTGAAACAAGTGATGTGATGTTATATACAACTTTAAAAATAGTTACAAATGAATACTGTTCTAAATTTTATCATTATATTACTAAAAGAAAAATATGTGCTTATGAAAATAACTCTGATACATGTTCGGTAAAAGTTCTTTCAACTAATATATTATAAAAAAAATTATATCCACAATTATTTCATAATATTTCAAATATAATCATTTGTATTTAAATAATAACAACCTACACCTATACTAAATATTTTCTTCCTTTATATTCTTAACTAAAATAATGTAAACTTCCGACATATTATTTTTGCGTTTAAAAAAATGATATTTGTTCGTATATTTCTAGGGAGATTCTGGAGGCGCATTAGCTTGTCATAATAAATTAGCAGCCCTAACAAGTCATGGTGTAGAATGTGCAAAAGGACTTTATCCAGGTGTTTATACGGATGTTACTCAATATGTTGATTGGATTGAAAAAACCAAAAATAAATTTGTATATATGAAAGCAACGTCAATATATCCAAATCGATTTATTATTATTATAATTTTAATACAAACTATTATAATTGCAATGATAACGTTTAATATTAATTTATATTTTAGTTAATTTTAATTTTTAATAAACATATATGTAAATAACTACTCAAGTTCAAAGATAATCTTATATATGACTATAAATATCATCAACATTAACATTCAAGCAGAGAATAATTTAACAAAAATAATATTATATATATATATATATATATATATATAAAAGTGAGGATTTTAGTAATATAAAATTAAAACTTAAAGAAATATATATTTGCAACGTTACCAATATTTAATCAGCGTTCAGAGGACAGCTTGAAAACTAACCTGAAAAAAATAGTTTGATTATATTTTTAAAATAATAAAACAATTATGCGAAAAAATAATATATATAAACGATTCATATTTTCAAAATGAAATGTTCAGAATTATAAATTAACTTTTAAAGAATATGTTATAGTTTGAAGTTAGCAAAGATTAAAATTAAGCTTATTCCAATAAACAAATTATTCTATAACATAAATAATGACGGTTTTCCATTGAAGTGCGAATCAATGATTAGAATAAAAAATAAGTGATAGTAATCATATACCTAGATTCTTATAGAGTTAGACTGAATTATTCATTTGTGTTATAGTGAGTTTGGTTTATCGAAACAAATAATAAATTTATTATTATAAAAAAGTATGAATTTCAAAGTATAGACAGGTATTGAATTTTTTTCTAAAGAATTAGAAACTAACTTTCTACAATTGAAAACTATTATAAATAATTTCAAAAGGAAACATACAAATAAATATGAATAATAAGAGATAAAAACAAAACATAATAAGTAATTAAAATTATAGAACATAAAGGAATATTACAGATAATTGTAATTCTGATGAATAGTTATAATGTACCACGAGAAAAATGTGAACTTAGTTTAGAGTTAGATCGTACATCGCATAGAAATAAAGAAAATTAATCATAAAAAATTAATAATCTCAAATAACTTATAGACTTAGGGAATCAATTTAATAATAACAAATATTTTTAAAGATTATTTTCGAGTATTTTTCAAACTAAACGAATCTAATAAATCGCCTACTCGTTCTTTTAATTTTAAAAATGTATTTTTTTAAAAAAATCAGTTGTTTTCAATTAAGTTTCTACGATTTAGAAATATTACAACGTTGTCATAATGAGATTTTCTGTCATTTTTGTCATTCTATCAACTGTTGGTAAGTAGGATTTTTAGAAAATTTTATAAAGTAATTATTAATTCATTTTAAATTTAATTTCATGTTCTAAAATCAAAAGGTCATATAAAAAATAATAATGAAATGGATAGTAAACTATTTCCAGTGATAATCGGTGGAAAAACATCTAACACGGGCCAATTTTCATTTCAGGTTAGTAAGAACAATTTATATCGTATGCGAATAGAAATAATGTACATATAGAACATAAAACATTTATGTTTATATGTTATCTAAACAGTACAAAATAAATAGCAAAAACTAATATCTTTCTATTTAAAAAAGAATTGTGCCCCTCCACATTGATATGAATAGTTCGTTTCCGAATTTTCTCGAAGTTTTCCGAGAATTATCGAAGTACACATTTTATAAAATATTTAAATTAAAAAAAAGAGAAAAAATGATAATGTTTTAGGCAGACTTTTCGAACATATTTTCAGACAATTTTTTTAATTGTATAGTTGTTATATATATATATATATATATATATATATATATATATATATATATATATATATATATTATAAACATTACCTACACATACGAGTGTCGTTTGATAAGTATGGTAAATTTATTTATTGTTTAATTTAATTAATTAAATAATTTAATTAAATTTTTCAATTTAGATTTTCTTATTTTTTTACCATAGTTATCAAACGACCCTCGTAGGCATTAACATAGCTAAAGTTTTGTTTTTCATAACTTATTTCTATTGTTAAAAAGAAGTAAATTCCAGAGTCGATAATCGAAGAGAGTATGGAGAGAAGCTCTCTAGTATTATAAAAATATATAGAAATTTAAGAAAATAACTTACTAAACTAAAGAAATAAATTGTAGTTATAAACGGTTATATATTTTTTTTAATTAAAACATAACTATACATATATCAAACAAGGAAAATTTTCAAGAATTTCATATTTAATTACATAAAATAACTATAGTCTTAGCTCAAGGATAAACAATGCAAAAAAAAATTAAAAGGAAAAAAATCATTAAAATATACTAAAAATCTTTATAGTTTCCAAATTGATTTCAATGTTTAACAACATTTTCTAATAAATATTTAAGCTAATTTTAGGCAATGTTTCTATAACATAATATTAAATTTTTTATAAATTTTACAATTTCCATTTCTACATTTATTTCACTCAATAGTAATAAATAAAATATTAAATTTTATTAAAAATATTGATAAATTAAACAATACTCAGCGTTAATAACAATAATAGATAATTTTAATTATATAAAAAAATAAATAATGAACCATGGAGAAGCATAATATAAAAAAATATCCGAATTCAACATAAGACATATCTGAATATTTAAATAACCAAATAATACAACTCTCATTTTTAATGTCATTTTTTTATTATGTACATATGTAATTAAATTAAGGTGATAAAAAATAAAATAACTTAATTTAATCAAAAATGGCCTTATTGTGAATTAAATTCGAATATCGAAACTAGTAACAAACTTACAATAAAAAGACACTTAAAATAATAATGTTATATGTTTAATTAATAATTTTGAAATAATATTAAAGTAGCAGAAGATACATATATATACATATACCTATATTTTGTGTGTATATATATATATATATATATATATATATATATATATATATATATATACAATTATATGTAAAAATAGCACTGTATTTTTTGAAGAAAAAATATTTTTAAGAAAAATGGCGAAATATTTTGAGATTAGACAAAACCAAATTCTACTTTTTGATTCTAAAAGTCAGAAACAATTTGTAATAAAAGGCTTAAATAGTCAATACGATCTAAAGTACGTAGTTAAAACTACAAAACATGGTGAAACTAAAATCAATATTTGGGGTTGTTTTTCATATAATGGCACAGAGTCTATATTTTTCATCAAAGGTAACATGACGGCCATTTCGTATGAAAAAATATTAGAAAATCAATGCTCCCATACACCAAATAGAATATGCTATTTAAATGGGCATATTAACAGGGCAACGATTTTAAGCATACCTACAAATAAACTAGCAAAAGACTGGTTTATCCTTAATAACATTAATGTTTTAGATTAGGTAGTAAGAGTCTATTTCTGTTAAAAGATGCCTACAATTATTTAATTCAATGCCGCAATAATAGACTGCAGTATTCGTTAATGAAGAATATTGGACCAAATATTGGGTTCTAAGGCCTTAAATTAATTTTTATTAATTCGATACTATTTTCTGCAAGGTTAATATAATTATCTTTTGAAAAAAAATACAATTTTCTTTGTATTATAAGGAGATACATACATTTTATTATTATTATCTTAGAGTACATAAAAAGTTATTTAATTCATAGTTGTTGAAATAATTGGATATCTTTGTAGTAAAGAATAAAAAGAAATTATTCAATACTGCTATTTTTACAATAAGTGTACGAGGTTGTTTGATAAGTCCGTGTAAAAATAAAAACTGCTTCATTTTTTTGAATAAATCGTTTTTATTTTTCAACATAGTCTCCTTTTAGGCTTATACACTTCATCCAACGCTGCTCTAGTTTGTTGATCCCTTCCAAATAATAGGATTTGTCCAAGTCTGTAAAATAGTCATTCGTTCCTGCAATCACCTCCTCGTTCGAATAAAATCTTTTTTCCGCGAGCCATTTCTTCATATTAGGGAAAAATAATAGTCCGATGGAGCCAAATCTGGAGAATAGGGGGGATGTGAAACGATTTGGAACCATATTTCCATTAGTTTTACGGCCACAACTGCTGAGGTGTGAGCTGGTGCGTTGTCGTGATGAAAGGGACTTTTTTGTGGGCTAATCGGGGACGTTTTTCTTGCAACTCGGTTTTCAAACGATCCAATAACAATGAATAATATTGCACCTGTAATGGTTTTACCCTTTTCCAAATAGTCGATAAAGATTACTCCTTGCGAATCCCAAAAGACAGTCGCCATAACCTTCCCGGCCGAAGGAATTGTCTTCGCCTTTTTCGGAGCAGATTCCCCCTTGATAACCCATTGTTTAGACTGCTCTTTGGTCTCAGGAGTGTAGTGATGTATCCATGTTTCATCTACAGTGATGAAACGACGCTTAAAGTCCTGCGGATTTCGCTGAAACAGCTGCAAACCGTTCTTGCAACACTTCACACGACCTCGTTTTTGGTCGATCGTGAGCAATCGCGGCACCCACCTGGCGGATAGCTTTTTCATGTCCAAATGTTGGTGCAAAATATTATGTATCCGTTCACACGAGATGCCTACAGCACTAGTAATCTCCCGCACTTTCACTCTTCTGTCATCCATCACCATATCATGGATTTTATCAATGATTTCTGGAGTGGTGACCTCAACAGGGCGTCCAGAACGTTCAGCGTCTCTTGTGCTCATATGGCCACTTCGAAAATTTTGAAACCACTTATAAACCGCACTAATCGAAGGTGCAGAGTCACCATAATGTTTATCAAGCTTCTGTTTAGTCTCCTGAGGCGTTTTTCCTTTAATGAAGTAGTGTTTAATCAACACGTGCAATTCTTTTTCGTCCATTATTTGACAATCACTCGATTTCCTTGATTCCAACGATTGTCAAACACAAAGGAATAGACCGATATGGCTGAAACTTGATATGTGTTCTTCCAAGAGGTGCTACTAATTAAAAATAACCTCGATATGCACCAGTGGTGCCATCTTTCGGAATTTACACGGACTTATCAAACGACCTCGTATATATAAATACAAATTAATAAATTACAATATTACAGGTTTTTATATTGAAGATTACAAAAGACTACAGCAAAATAAGTTGTGGAGGAGTAATTATCAGCAGAGATTTTATTTTAACAGCCGCACATTGTCTTTATTATCATGACAATGATAACATTTTCTATGTATATGGTGGACATAACATATGGATTAGATCGCCATACTTTTCAAAAATTCAAGCGTTCAAAGTCCATAGTAAATTTAGTGATGAATCTTCTTCTAACGATATCGGTTTAATGAAGGTTTAATAAACATTTTTTTTAAATATATATACCTTATTATTGTGTAAAAAATCCAAATGTGAACCGTTATTAGGTTGCCGTTAGAATGAGTTTCAGTTCATATTTGCATAGTATTGAAATACTTAAAAACAGACCAAAAATTAATACGACTTGTATTGCGCTTGGTTGGGGTAAAATGGAATGGGTGAGTAATATCAAGAAATATTGGCAAAGGTTAATATGCACCTTTCATTTCTTTTCTTATTCGGTTATTATTGTAAAGTGTTTATATTGACATTTAATTTAATAACGTGTTATTAATTTTAAACAAAACATTTTATATAATAAAATTTATTAGATACTATAATAACCTTATTTACGTTGTAAATTATTTTATTAAACCCATTACTTTTTATATGTACTGTAAATATGTGCATAATTGAATTTAATGATCAGTTAATCAAAAAATGCTCTTAGTCAAAAAAGACTCTTATTTTTTAAATTCAAATTATTTTTATTTTATGGCTATTTTAATTATTTATTTTTTGAATTACTTTTATAGGCTGGAGAAACAAGTGCAATTTTAAAATATACTGCAGTAGAAATTGTAAGAAACAGTTACTGTAATCTATTTTATGGAGACATTATTGATAACAAGATATGCGCATTTCGAAAAGGACATGACACTTGTTTGGTAACTAACTAACTATCTCTCTCTCTCTCTCTCTCTCTCTCTCTATATATATATATATATATATATATATATATATATATATATATATATATATATATAGTGTCCAAATTTGAGGCTAGAGAGTAATTTATCAATAAAATACAGTTATTGAAAGAAAAATTCGTGTTTATTGGTATCAATGCAAAGTAGAAATATGGGAATTATGAATAGAATACAATATATCAGCCAAATAACCTCCTCTATCATGGCAGCAAACGTCCACTCTTTTGTCGAAATTTTGAAGCACACTTCACAATAAATGAGGTTGTATTTCAGTTATAGCTGCACGAATTTCATCCTTTAGTTCTTGAATCGTTGCTGGTTTGTTGACATAAACCTTGTCTTTTAAATAACCACATAATTGTGTCTTCACTTTGAATTCTTCAGTAAGGTGTTAACATATTAAATTCGAATTTGTTTCAACCATTATCTGTAATTCGTTAATATTTACATTCAATGGTCTGCCTGGTCTGGATTTTTTAAAATTTTTAAACCATTTCTCTACCGTCCTTATAGTAATTACTCCTTCTCTAAGTGGGAAACAAATTTTTCATACAATTTCATTAGTGCTAGAACTAAGTTTAAATTCATAAAGTAAACATCCACATATTACAATATTTTATATAAACGTTTTGAAGAATTAAAATTATATTTCAAATTAAATCGAAGACATCGAGATATATTCCTGCAATTTCCCTAAGCTTCTACATATTGATGCTTAAGACATTCTCATGTCTGAAAGTGTATTGAGAAATGAAGTATTTTTTTTGAAATTTTGGAATTTCGAGAAATTATGGAAATGATTAAAAATTAAATCTCGATTATAAAAATTATCTACTCTAATAATGAATATTATGTTTCCTTAATAGTATTTATTTTCTGCAAAAATAATCAAAATACAGTAAGATGTATTAATTTATTTTTATTAATTTTTCAATTTTCAATTTTCGAATCTCGAAAAACAATAAAATAGTGTTCTAAATTCCATAAAAAATCACAGGAAACACTAAATTATATAAATAAGTTGACATTTATTTAAGAGCTTTGATGATATTTGGAACATAAAAATAGTTTGAATAGTTGATATTTTTTTAAAAATTATAATTTAATTGAACAAAAAATTATACACATTATTGTTGAGTAAAGATACAAAACCTAAACAAGAATTTTACAATTAAATCTAATTTATTTCTCTAATTATTCTTAAGAGTTATAGATTTGCTATTACTTACATATGTTCTCATTAAATCATAGGGAGATTCCGGCGGTGGATTAATATGTAATAATATGTTAGCAGCATTGACAAGTAGAGGTTTAAAATGCGCTTTCGAAAAATATCCAGGAATTTATACAGATGTTACGAAATACCACGATTGGATAATAAAAGCACAAAATGAACTTCTTAATGAATCGTTAACATCGTCAGCAATAAGTCAATTCAGTCATTTAAATTTGTTATGTATTTGTTCATTATTCTTTTTTATAAGTTGTAAATTTTTCTTCAGTTTTGAAAATGAAATTCATGATTTCAATAATTACTTTCATAGAATTTAGAAATATAACTCAATAAAAATATTAAGAAATTAAATATAATAATATATTGTTTTAAATATGGAATAAAAAAATTTAATTTTAAAAATACTTTATAAAAATATAATATTTTAAAAATATAACTGTTTTTAATGCACGCTTATGATGTTAAGACCCATTTCATCATTTATTTTGATGTTGTGTCCAATTCACATAAATTAATCTCAATTACTTCCAATACTACAACATTTTATAAAAGTGATTAATAATTTCTAACTGAATCACTTCAATCATTTTCAATTAAGTCATTTAACTTAATTTAAGAATAATGGAAACTTCTACACCGTTCTAATGATGATGTTACCATATTAGCACATAAAATAAACAGTAAATAATTATTAAACCTTGTGGTATTGGAAATGAGTAATTCATTTATGTAAGGACTTTCATCATGCAAATATATTTTTTAAAAATATTTTTCTTCGTTTTATATAAATTTTATTATATAAAATAATTTTTTTTATAAAATAAACTGAATACTATTATCGATATTTCTTTCTAATTTTTCTTAGAACTATAAAAATATGTTTTATTTTATGAAAAAAATCATTTTTAATTTCAAAATGATTTTTTACAGTACTCGTTTTAAATTTTAACTTTTTATTGCTACACTAAATGTTACTATTTTTGTTCTAATCTAAATTAAACGTTTATTTGAACTTTTTCTATTAATAATTGGAATATGTACACAAATTTTCAAACATTTCGTCATACAGCGCAATAACGGAAAAGAATATTTACTTTAAAAATAAAAAATAATATTAAAATAACACAGAATTAGAAAATATAGTATATCTTAATTCAACTACTGGTAATATTTTTTATATAAACATATATTTTCTTTCAATTAAACAAACTATCGAATTTGAAAAAAAATTAAACAGTAAATTATTGGTTATTATATTTATATTACTATTTTTTTCGTGCATTTGATGATAGTTTTTTATTTCATATTATTTAAAAACAATTATAGGATAACCCCACTGAGACTGAAGGATAGTAAAGAGTAGTAAATGATAGTAAGTAAATGTATGTCTAAACTTTTCAGTTCATTTAAACCATCCTATATAAATATTATGGTTGAGAATATCATATAAAAAATCCCACTTCCAAACAATGTTATTTTTTATGTTAAATGGAGATAAAGATTGAATTTTGCACGTCAATACTAAATTTAATGTTATTAAAAAAATATTCTATCAAGTATTAATGACTTAACACTATGCATAGTGTACTTATCGTAATTTATATACATCGTACACGGTTAATGATATTTTTTGTCTTATGGAAACAAAAATATCAACAAATCTTAAAATTTCACATCTTAATTTTTACATTCATTTGTAGATACTTGTATATTTTATGGAAATATTCACAAATGTATATAAAATATATGGAGATGTAGTTATAATAAATTGTCTTAAGTACTTATTATTTGAGGTTATCAAACCTATTTGAAATCTATGTTTATGCAGTCAATGTTAACTGGACAAAATCAACATACATTTCTTTAGTAGAAAAATATAAATTGCAACGCGAGTTTAAAATAAATTATTTAGGATACGAAATTGCTATAATGGAAGTTAATTTTAAAGTATTCAATTAGTAAAAAATAATTTATAAAATCAGAAACTTTTATAAATATAATAATAAAATAATAATCGAAAATATAAACTTTTGTTGGTATTTTAACTTCGTGTCGAAAAGATTTTCGACTTTTCATTAATCTCATGCAGGTCGTATATCACCTATGTTATTTAATCTAATAATTTTTATAGTACGAGGGTGGTCCCAGAAGTACCCGACCCAACAAAGAAAACACAAAAATTTTGGAAAAAAATATATTTATTTTTCAACATAATCTCCTTTCAGCTCTATACACTTTTCCCAGCGATGTTCAATAAGTTCGAACCCTTTTTATAATAAGAACTGTCTTGCTTCTCAAAATACCCATTAACTGCCGACATCACTTCTTCATCGTTGGGAAATCTTTGACCACTGAGCCATTTTTTCAAGTTTGGGAATAGAAAATAATCCGAGTGGCTAAATCTAGCGAATAGAGTGCATGAGGTAGCAATTCAAACTTTAATTCTACAAACTTTAATACTACCCTCGTATATAATATTTAGAAATTAAAAGAGATTTAAGTTATCTGTAATATAAAATTACTTATAAAAAGTTTTTAAGAATGAAAACATTAATCTATTTTGAAATTAATTTATTTTAAAAATTATATGAGCAATATTGTACACACACACACACATATATATATATATATATATATATATATATATATATGCTTAAAGCAATTAAATTATATAAGTAAATATATTTTAATTCAACATAAATGAATAATTCTAACTATAAACTTTCATAAAAGTGTTCAATTATCACTCATTGTTCATTTTGTCCACTGATGCATAATTTGATGTTACATCTGTATTAGTTTATATAAAGGAAGATCTTGGAGGTCAATTTATATGTGATAGAGAGCTTGTAGACTTGGTTAGTAATGTGATAAATTGCGACTATAATGAAATACCAACAACTCATAGATCAATAAATATGAATATAACAGTACTCGAGCGAAAATAACCTCAGCAAAATCAGTATTTCAAAATAATTTATATATATTTATTGTATGTATATAGGCAGGCAATTTTCATTTGTATAAATTGAAATGTGTCATTAATAAATTTAATTTATTGTTCTTTTTTTAAAAAAATATTAAATAAAACCTACATTTAAAATGATTTGATTCTTTATTACACGAAATATCTTTTCAGAATATCAGACTTTTTAAACAACAATAGTACATGTAAATTTAATAAAAATCCAGAAACTATTGACATTTCATACGATTATTATTTGTTTAAATATTTTAAATTATTTTGTATAAATCATTCAAAGACATCATTTTAAACTAGAATAAACATGAAATTATGCGTATTAAATATTTTTTTTTATATTATTGGTAAGTATATACTATAATAAATTTAATAAAATATAAGGTTTATTATTTATATTTCTTAAATACTTTTTACAGGGTTTTCGAAATTAAAACAAGTCATATCAATTGATCTAGGACATAATTTAGATTTAGATGGAGGAACTGTTCCCCCAAGAGGAATACATGAGAGTCTGGTAATATCAAGATGACTATGTTCATACTTTTTTCTACCTATTAAATGGTGATTTTAATAAAAATTATAAGTTTCTAACACTATTAATAGATTCGGCTGAACTAAGGAATTAGACTCATAATTTATGCCTTACGAAAGACAAAAAAATAAATAAATATTGATATTCATTTAACAAGTTAGTTTTAGCTTTAACCTTTTTTCTCATATAGTTTTGAAAAGTTTAGTAGTTTGTTTCTACAAATGTTTCAATATTGTGGAAAATTAAATGGGGCATCTTATCCACAATAGGAACGAAACAAATATTAGCCGAATGGGTTTAATAAAATGTATTTTTTAATACTTTTATAAATTATTAAATATATTTATTTTTGGTACTAAGTTGAGATATAATTTTTTAATATCAAATATATTAGTTAGATTTATATTAAAATATTATTTACTGAAATAAGTTTTTTTTAATCATCCTTTGGTAATAAAAAAACCACATTACTATATATTTTTTCTATTTAATTTATAAAATTTTATTTGAATTTGCTAAATCCACAAATTTATTTATTAATTGTTCGAAATTCATTTATTTGTCCGCACGTATAAATATTCTTGATATTACTGATTGAGATGGCACTTATTAGAGATACCTGGGACTGGAATAGTCTGTGGAGCGGATGATTGTAATGATGATTATATATATATAATATATATATGATATATATATATATATATATATATATATATATATATAATATATAAACAAACTATAAAAATTAAAATAATTATAGAAGACAGAAAATAATAAGTAACATAATCATTCTTCGAAATGTACAAAAATATATATTCTATATAACATTTAAAATCAATCTTATTTGCCTGCTTAGTTTTTCAGATAAATGTATGTGAAATAAACTATAAAGATAAGTTTATAAATTTCTCTAAAAGTGTATCAGTTTGTTTGAAATTTCCTTTCGTTTATTGTATTCATGACTAAAAAATCCTACTACGTGTATATAATTACG
This sequence comes from Neoneuromus ignobilis, assembly GCA_029203775.1. Classification (NCBI taxonomy): domain Eukaryota; kingdom Metazoa; phylum Arthropoda; class Insecta; order Megaloptera; family Corydalidae; genus Neoneuromus; species Neoneuromus ignobilis. The sequence continues at coordinate 37,301,985 of CP092089.1, read as the reverse complement.
CTTTTAACTGATATGATTAATACTACAAGACGCTATTATGAAAATAGGAACCGTACGTGCATAACGGCTACGGAGGCAACACTAACCAATTAACGTCAATCATCTTTTATATATCTATTATTAACATTTGATGTCCGTCATCTGGTTGAGAGAGCTTATATTCAAGGAAGTACCTAGGGGTGTGTAACATACCCCGTCTTCCGCCATATGTCTTCATATGATTTGTTCTAGGACTTCATTTATTCTGTTCGGGCTTCCAAATTGTCATCTGGGAAAAATTCAAAAAACCTAGATATCTATGAAGTAGAGGTGAAAAGAAAATTAGACAAAGAAGAAAAATTTAGGGGAAAAATTCTCCTTCCCCTGGGCTGGTATTTACTCCTCGGCCCTCTCTCTCATTTTACCTTGATTGCTTTCCTTTAGCTGACCTTGTCATTTAGAGTTCTATATCTTTGCTGAAAATATACGGTTGCATAGAAACGTTTCTTCTGTGATGTTTGCCTACCCGGCTACAAGTGAGTATTATTTTACTCGCCCAAGGCTGTTTATAAGAGGGTTGTCATAAGAGTTCCTCTTGTAAAATCTCCATTCCATTATATTGATAAAGTCAGCAATCGTATCAATTTCAGCTTTTTCATGCAATCTAGAAATTTTAAAACTTTTTTCTTGATCTAGGGCCACCTTTAAAGTTTTATTCTGGGTTGTCTGTAGCGACTTAATATGCGAGACGTACGTATTTCTCCAAATCGGGGCTGCGTACGTCATAATCGGTCGTATCACTGCTTTGTATGAGCTTGTTCTCTTGACTAACTCTGCTCTTTCTAGCCATCAGACTGTAAATTTGTCGTAGTGCTCCGTTCGCCTTTTTATGCACACTTGTGATATGCCCCTTATCTATTAGTACACGCGTGTGCTGTTTTATTCTAAAAAAAATTTCTCCGTTTTCTCTTTTAAAATGAACGCATACATTTAAAATTCCCACACTTATGCATTACTTGAACGATTCAGATAAGATATTTTTGAGCTCCCCCATACAGTCCCAATCTTACCATTTTACCACTTGTTTCTGCACCTCAAGAGATTTTTGGACAATCAGTGTTTGAGAAGAATCAAGAAACAAAAAACACTGTGTAGGATTGGTTGAAATATTTAACAGTGATTTTCTTTAATCACGGAATATAAAAGTTAGTTTAATGATACAATAAGTATCTTAATTTCATGAAAATGAACAAAGTTAATAAATAAGAAAAATTAACATACAATATTCTGCAATAAACACATTTTCATATTTTTTCCATCCAAATAATTCATTCTTATGGACGCGACTCGTATACATTTTCATTTTGTATAGTGATATTGTTTTTTAAAAATAAAATCAAAGTAAAATATTTTACATACAATTTCTAATATTAATTACAATTTGGTTTATGTTTTTACATTTTAGGTATATATAGAATTTAAAAACAATGGAAAAACTATATATTGTGGAGGATCAATCATTCACAAATATTTTATTTTATTACCAGCACATTGTTTATATAGAATAGATTCATGGAATAGTATATATATAAACGGTGGAAATTTGGTTTTAGTTGTGTCAAATAACATTTTGATTGGAAAAAAATATTTAATTCATCATGGATATAAAAAAAATAAAAATGAAAACGACATTGCTCTACTACAAGTACACATTTATTATAATGTTAACACATTAAATAAGAATGTTTCTCTCATTTACTTACTTTTTATTTTCTATAAAAAAAAACAGACCAGCAGTCGGATTAATTACAATACAAAAATACATCATATAATGTTGGCTAGAAAAAAATTCAGAATCGGGAAAAAATGTATAGTTACTGGATGGAACTTTGTCAATGATGTAAGAAATGCAATTTCTTCCAAAATAAATAAATAATTTAATTTAAAAATTAGATGTAAAAATATTTTCTCTATAAAACAAACTTTATTATCTTTAAACTTAAATATTAGGCAAATAAGAACAATTGTATATAGAAAAATTGGGAAAAAATTATTAGAATTAAGTACGAAGAAACAAACACTATTAAACTATATCATAGCTTTTCAACAAAGATATTCTATTAGTATTTATAAAATGTTTACCAAATTATTTATTAAAATTATTGTTGTCTATAAACGGGATTCAATTTAAAACCATGCATGTTTTTTGTAAAAAGTTACAAAAAAAAAACTCGACTAGTTTTTTAACAGATCCTTTGAAAATACATTTATAACAAATCATTTAAAACAATGATTAAAAGAAATAAAATGAAATTTACGAATAATCAACTATTAAACTATATAATATGAATATATCACATTAACCATAATAACTTTTCATTAAAAATATTAAATATTTAATAAATTTAATGTAAAATATATCTGACAGAGTAAAGTATTCACTGGAATGAAGAAATATGCAAACGTAGAAATAATTGATAATAAAGTTTGCAAAAATCTTTACAAACACATTTCTACTAAAAATACAATATGTATATCTCCAAAGGATGACTCTGCTTGTTTGGTATGTTGTAATTTCTTTATCTAGTAGTGAATTAGAACAGGGTTTAAATTTAATATATGTATATATATATATATATATATTGAAAAAACTGATTTTTTCAATAATATACTACACTTTAATATATACTAAATATTTAACCCTACAGTACGCTAGAATTCATATATACATCATTGTTAATAACTTAGTATTAAACATTTTAAAGATACTAAATATGTGACGGTTCGTATATAAATTATTCATCTGATAAATATGATGCTACCTTTTATCAAAATTTACAAATATAGTAGTTTGCATCGACATTTTGTCACACGAGTGTTATAATAATTTCATCCTGTTTATTGTGGTATAATTTAAAAAAAATATATCAAATATGACTCTACTCCCTCAGTAAGATATGCGATTAAGTAATCAATACAAAATCCAATTTTAATTCCATTCGATTGAGATATAGAAATCTTAATTTCATAACCCAAGCATATGTAGTTTTTAAAAAATGCAACAGTATTGTGTTTTCTTTTCATGAAAAATTAATGAAAAACTGAAAAAATTGTTTCTATTTTTAAACTAGTATTTTGAATTACTCGTAATACACATATTTTATTTTTTTAAATAAAAAATTACGCATTGTAGGGTTAACCCTTTGATTGTCTTACAGTAAACGTTATGTACAGCTAAGCTACAGCATTGTATATAAAAATGTTAGTGTTAAACAGTCGTTTCTGTATTACTTAAATATTCTTTAAATCACTTAACTGTAACGGTATATTAAATAATATGTCTTTATAATATGTTAATAGAAAATAATCACACATTTCAATAATTAAAATTTTCATTTAAGCATTATAAGCAATTCACTGCCTGACATATTTTACATTGAATAATTTTGATAACTTACTCATAAATTTAAAATAAATAAAAATTAATTAACTATTTTTTATTTAAAATAAATATTGATAAATAAGAAAATCAATCATCTATCTAGAAAAAGAAATTGAAAAAAAATGATAATTTTTCATTAATATTTCAATTTTAGAATTGCTTATAATAAAATTGAGGTTCAAATTTTCTTTCATCCTTCTAAGTGTTCTTGAATTGTCTTTAGTAGTTTAGTACAAAAAATTTTGTTTTATTAATTTCTGGTTTTGCCAAAATATAATACTTAATTGTTTGTTATTTGTTATCTATAACCCTAAAATTATCCACAAAGCTCTTTTTTAATTTTCGATTCTTTGAAATCAAAAAGGAAATAATTAGCTTTGATTTCAATACATATATAATTTTACCTTATTCACTTTTTTGTCTATATCAACCTTTTTGCTGTTGAAATCTCAATTTTAACAACAAAAAGGCTCTAACGATAATGGTATCGCCATCAAAATGCATATCAGCTGACTATTGTTACAATATAAACAAAAAAGTGAACAATAAATTATTATTGAACACTTTATAACCTATTATGGTGTTGGGGGTAAAAATTCATTTGTGTTAAAGTGAATTCACCACACTTCCAAAACAAACAACAATTAGCTTAGATTTTATAAAAAATTAAATGTTTTTCTTTTCTCATAGTATACAACAAACGATTTAGTTGAGTATTTATAAGCGCGGTGACCGTATTCAAATAGTTGAAATTAGTTTTGAAAATAATATAAAAATAGTTATAAAAATCTAGACTTATACGTATATATATATATATATATATATATATATATATATATATACATATATATAAATTTTTACTTATAATGCTAACATTTAACATAGGGAGAAAATGGAGGACCACTTATATGTCGTAATCGATTAGTGGGAGTACCTGCTTTTTCGCCAAAATGTGAAATGAAAGATTATCCAAGTGTTTTTACTTTTGTAGGAAACTATTTAAAATGGATTGAAGATGAACAGAAATCCGCTTCTTTAATGTTCAAAAAAAATTCAGCAAATTATTTACAAATAAAACATGTATTCTTATTATTTTTACTTCAATTTCAATGTACTTGGAAATTTTTTACTGTTAATTAAAAAGAGATATTTTCTATAAAAAAAACAATCGTATATAATCATACGAGACACATATTTTTTATTCATATACTTCTATGTTAGAACAATTAATTTCAATCCTACGTAAAAAGCTAAATTGTCAAAATATAAGTTGAAATTATAATAGTACGAAACTAGTTAGTAAAATAATATTCTTGAAGTCATTATACTATTTTCTATTTTAAACAATCATTTATTTTATTAATAATTTTAAACATAAATTTTCGAAATATTTCACCGAAATAAGGTTTTATTTAACTATGATATTTACATTTTCTTGGATTTTATCAGTGCCTATATTTATACTTATAAAAATAGTACCAATTTTGAATTAATAATTTTTATGTCTCTCAACAACAAATTGTTATTTTGAAGTTAATAAAATGTCTTGTTTGCCTAATCTGAAATTAAAACGTATCAAAATTTATAGATGGAAATTATGCAAAAAAGAATTATTTTTTTATCGGATAAAAAAGATTGCAAATGAATATGATTAAAAAATGGAAAAAAATGATTGAAATTTATTTTAATTCATTTATAATGTATAAGTTTTTACTTCAAACGAAAACAAATAACATATTATATAAAATAGAGAAAATTGTAGTAGATTTATAAAATTATATTATATGCATTTATAAATTATATTAGATAAAATAATATTTTCAAGTAAAATAGAGAAACGAGTTTGAATCATTAATAAATACATTTTATTTATAATAAAAAGCAAATAATATACAATACGATAGCAGTGATAATTGTAGTCGTTTTACAAAAAACACATTACCATAAAAATTATATATAATTATTTATAATATCATAAATAATTTCACAATTTATTGAAATATCAAGAAACTATTGACATTTTAATTGATTATTATTTGTTTAAATATTTAAAATTATTTTGTATATATTTTTGAAAAACACAATTTTAGATTGGTATAAACATGAAATTATTCGTATTATATATTTTATTTTATATAATAGGTAAGTGTAGACTATAAAATACCTAATAAAAGTGTAGATTCATTATTTATATTTCTTAAATATTTTTAATAGGGGTTTTCAAATTAAAACAAGTTATATCAACTGATCTAGGACACAATTTAGAATTCACTGGAGGAGATATTCCCTGGACAGGAGTATATGAAAATCTGGTAATATTAAGATGACTATGTTCATACTTTTTTTCTGTCTCTTAAATGGAGAATTTAATAAAAATTACAAGTTTCTAACACTATTAATAGATTCGGCTGAACTAAGGAATTAGACTCATAATTCATGCCTTACGAAAGACAAAAAAATAAATTAATATTGATATTCATTTAACAAGTTAGTTTTAGCTTTAACCTTTTTTCTCAGTTTTGAAAAGTTTAGTAGTTTGTTTCTACAAATGTTTCAATATTGTGGAAAATTAAATGGGTCATCTTTCCACAGTAGACACGAAACAAATATTAGCCGAATAGGTGTAATAAAATTTAATTTTTAATACTTTTATAAATTACTAAAAATATTTATTTTTGGTACTAAGTTGAGATATAAATTTTTAATATCAAATATATTAGATTTATATTAAAATTTAAAATATTATTTACTGAAATAAGTTTTTTTAATCATTCTTTGGTAAAAAAATCACATTACTATATATTTTTTCTATTTAGTTTATAAAATTTTATTTGAATTTGCTAAATCCACAAATTTATTTATTAATTGTTTGAAATTCATTTATTTGCCCGCACGTATGAATATTCATGATATTACTGATTGAGATGGCACTTATTAGAGATGCCTAGGACTAGAATAGTTTTTGGAATTAATGATTATAATGATGATATATATATATATATATATATATATATATATATATATATATCAAACAAACTATATTATTACATATTAAAACTGAAATAATTATAGAAGACAGAAAAGAATAAATAACATAATCATTTTTTTAAAATGTACAAAAATATATATTTTATACAATATTTAAAAACAATCTCATTTGCTTTCTTAGTTTTTCAGTTAATTTTATGTGAAATAAACTATAAAGAACAGTTTATAAATTTCTTTAAAAATGTATTAGTGTGTTTTAAATTTTCTTTCGTATATTTTATGGAACGAAGGAATATAAAAGTTAGTTTAATGATACAATAAGTGTCTTAATTTCATTGCAACTACATGAAAAACAAAATGAACAAAGTTAATAAATAAGAAAAATTAACATACAATATTCTGTAATAAACACATTTTAATATATTCATATTTTTTCCATACAAATAATTCATTCCAATGGACGCGACTCGTATAAATGTTCATTTTGTATAGTAAAATTGTTTATTAAAAATAAAATCAAAGTCATATATTTTACATACAATTTCTAATATTAATTACAATTTGATTTATTATTTTATATTCTAGGTATATCTAGAATTTGAAAACAATGGAAAAAGTATATCTTGTGGAGGATCAATCATAAGCAAATATTTAATTTTACTACCAGCACATTGTTTTTATAGAATAGATACATGGAACGATATCTATATATACGGTGGAAATTTGAAATTAAAAAAGTCAACTTACTTTTCAACTGCAAAAAATTATTTAATTCATTATGAATATAAGAAAAATAACAATATAAACGACCTTGCTCTAATACAAGTACACATTTATTATAATGTTAAAACATTAAACAAGAATGTTTTTTTTATTTATTTTTTATTTTCCTTTTTTTAAAAAAAACAGGTCAATCGTCGATTTCTTTACAATACACAATTATATAATATAAGATTGGCTCCCGAAAAATTTAAATTCGGACCGAATTGTATAGTTACTGGATGGAACTTTATCGATGTAGGATATGCAATTTCTTCTAATATAAATAAATAATTTAATTTTATTATTATATGTTAAAATATTTTTTTTCTATAACAAATATTAATTAATATATAAAATTAATATCTAGCGTATGTAATACATTTATTATTTTTAACCTTAAATAGTAGACAAATGAAAACAATTGTATTTGGAAAAATTGGGAAAAAAATTATTATAATTAAGTACAAAGAAACAAACACTAATAACTATATCATAGTTATGAGTGTTTAGTAGTTAATAACTATTAAATTTATATATATATATATATATATATATATATATATATATATATAGTTTAATAGTTAATAACTATTAAACTATATCAAAGCTTTTCAATCGAGTTTCAACAAAGATATTATATTAGTATCTATAAAATGTACACTAATTTTTTATAAAAAATTATTGTTGTTCAGAAACCTAAATTGTGTGATTCAATTAAAAACCATTTTGTTTTTTGTAAAATGTTACAAAAAAAACTGGACTAGTTTTCAACAGTCCTCTAAAAATACATTTATAAAATAAATTACTTTGAACAATAAATAAAAAAAATAAAAATAGAATATACTAATAATTAAATACTAGATTATATAATATAAATATATCACATTAATCATAATAACTTTTCATTAAAAATATTAAATATTTAATAAATTTAATGTAAAATATATCTGACAGAATAAACGAGAGAGTGGATTGAAGAAATATGCAGACGTAGAGATAATTGATAATGAAGTTTGCAGAAATCTTTACAAAAACATTTCTACCAAAAATACAATATGTGTATTTCCAAAGGATGACTCTGCTTGTTTGGTATGTTGTAATTTCTTTATCTAGTAGTGAATTAGAGCAGGTTTTAAATTATGTATATATATATATATATATATGTGTGTGTGTGTGTGTGTATGTATATATATTGTAGTACAAATAAGTATTTTTTGAAAAAAAAACTATTTTTTTCAGTAATTTACTAAACTTGAATATATAGGAAAAATTCAACCTTACAGTGCACAGTGATTTATATATAAATCATTGATATTTTTTGTTAGTAATTTAGTATTAAACATTTTAAAGAGGCGAAAAAAAAATAATTTTTAAGATGCTAGATATTAATTGATAATTTTTTTTAAAATAAATAATAATTGAAACATTCATTAATTTTATATAAATAATAATAAATAAGAAAACCAAATATCTATCTAAGAAAAAAATTGAAAAAAAATGATAATTTGTCCATAATATATTAATTTATAAATTACTTACAATAAAACTGAGTTTCAAATTTTCTTTCATCCTTATAAATGTTCTTGAATTGTCTTTAATAATTAAATATAAAAAAAATTGTTTTATTAATTTCTGGTTCTGTCGAAATATAATACTTAATTATTTGTTATTTGTTGCCTATAACCCTAAAATTATCCACAAAGTATTTTTTTAATTTTTGATTCTTTGAAATATAAAAAGGAAATAATTAGCTTCGATTTTAACTCAAATGAACTTTTATTTTGTTCAATTTTGTGTTTATAACAACCTTTTTGCTGTTAAAATCCTGATTTTAATACCAAAAAGGCTCTAATGATAATGGCATCGCCATCAAAATGCGCATCAACTGACTACTGTTACAATTTAAACAAAAAAGTGAACAGTAAGTGATTATTGAACACTTTATAATCTATTATGGTGTTGGGAGTAAAAATCGATTTGTGTTAAAGTAAATTCGCCACAGTTCCAAAACAAACAATAATTAGCTTTGATTTTATAAAAAAATGAAGGTCTTTTCTTCCACTTATTTTTATAAAGTAAAATAATTTTATTAATCAAAGTAAAAATACAACCTAAATGGTTTCAATAATGCTAATTTTAATATTAATAAGCCTGCTTAGAAAAGCAAATCTGGTAATAAGATTTTCAATTTTAGAACATTTTTTTACATTAATACATTTTACCTCTCTTAATCTAATTTTTAAAAATAGTAATTAATGAAGGTGATTTATTAAAAATACTGGAATAAAAATCATTTTGTAAAACAGATCCAAACTCTAGCATCTTTTAAAAATTGAATTTTCTTCAACTTTTTTTTGTAATCGTAAAAACGTTATTTTTAACAAGTGATTATATTTTTGCTATTAAAAAAGGATTTTTTATTAAAATTCTCTTAGATCAGGTGTCCTATAAAAATGCAAATAAAATTTGTTAGCCTCTGTCTATTTATACTCTTTCATCAGAACTGATCAATCAATTCATTAGAACTATCTATCCTAAAGAATCTATTTAATAGGAAAGGAGCAGACTTTCTTTGAATTCTTTTTTTTGTTTCGCACTGTCATTACTGAGTGTAAATTCCATACATTCTTTCAATAATCAAATAAATATCTTACCTAATTTATTAAAATAACTTTAATGTTTTTATTTTGAATTAAAAACCGAGCATTTAAATCACTCATAGTACACAACAAATGTTTTTGTTAAGTATTTATAAGCGCAGTGACTGTATTCAAATGGTTAAAATTAGTTTTGAAAATAATATAAATAAAAATAACTATAATAATCTATACTTATATATATATATATATATATATATATATATATATATATAAATAAATTATTACTTATAATGTTAACATTTAATATTAGGGAGAAGATGGAGGACCACTTATATGTCATAATCGATTAGTGGGACTACCTACTTTTTCGCCAAAATGTGGAATGAAAGATTACCCAACGGTTTTTACTTTTGTAGGAAACTATTCAAAATGGATTGAAGATGAACAGAAATCTGTTTTTGAAATGTTAAGAGAACGTTCAAGAAATTATTTACAAACAATAAATGTAATCTTTTAATTTTTACTTTAATTTCAATGTATTAGATCGTTGAAAAAGTTTGTGTCCAATTCTGATAGATACAATTAAAAAAGCCTCAGGGCAGCGCTGTTGATTGTTATATATACATGTTACATTTTTTTTGGAATGGTGGAAATAACTGTCATTTTAGCAACAAACACATTTGTTTTGTGTGCGTGAGAATTTTTTTAAAATGGACATCGATAACGTACATGTTATACGAGTATCAGACTGTTGACGATGTTATGATACAATACTTTGAAATATTTCACTGCTTATTAAAAAAAGATATTTTCTATAAAAAAAGCAATCAATCATATAAGACACATTTTTTTTATTCATATAATTCTATGTTATTACAAATAATTTCAATACTATGCAAAAAGCTAAATTTTCAAAATATAACTTGAAATTATAATAATACAAAACTAGTTAATAAAATAATATTCTTGAAGTTCTTATACTATTTTCTATATTAAACAATTATTTATTTTATCAATAATTTTAAACATGACATTTTTATAATATTTCACCAAATGAAATTTTATTTAAATATGATATTTACATTTTCTTGGAATTTCTCAATGCCTATATTTATACTTATAAAAATAGTAAAAAAAAATATTTTATTATTTTTTTATGTCTCTCGACAACAAATTGTTATTTTAAAGTTATTAAAAGTTTTATGTTTTCCTGATTTGAAATTAAAACGTATCGAAAATTATAGATGGAAATTATGCAAAAATAGAATTATCATATTTTATTTATCAGATAAAAAGATTACAAATAAATATGATTGAAAAATATTTAAAAAGAAACAACGATTAAAATTTATCTTAATTCATTTAATATATAAGTTTTTTCTTGAAACGTCAGAGCTTTTCTGTTAAAATTAACAGAAAGGCTCTGATGATGATGACGTCGTCATCGAAATGTACATTAACCGACATATTTATAAACAATAAGTGATTATTGAACACTTTTTACCATTGTGGTGTTGAGGTTAAAATTCATTTGTGTTAAAATACAAATATTATTATTGATATATAAAAATGATTTTTTATTTTAAATTTTAGCAATAAAAAATACGAAAATGAACAAATATATTTAATATGACGGTGAAATAGCATCAGCATTGTAAATGTTAATTGCCAGTTATTGTGTAAATCTATATTAAAATCCATATAATATTGAAACATACGATGGTTGCACTAATTTAGAAAAAGTGTTGTTATTCGCAGTACATCTTTATTTTCGAAAAATTTTTTTGATAAATGATAGAGCTTTAATTAAAGTAAGTTACTTAAATAATCAATTTATTAAAACTATACCTTAATCACGAAAGTGAATATTTCATTTGTATTAAATAACTCTGCCACAATAACAAAACAAACTGTAAAGTCTTGTTATAATTTTTTTTATAAAAATAATTATATAGAAAAAAAATATTGCTTACATATTTGAACCAACCTTTCTATGAAAATTTTTTATATCTCGTAAACATGGGAGTGTGTAAATTTGCATTTAATATAAATATTTGTAATTCGAGTAAATCGGGAGGTGGTTTAAAATGTGATAAAAAACTGTCCAGGCTTGTCATAGGTCTAAAAACTATAATTACAGCTAATTTTCCAAAACGCCTCAAGATTACATAAATATTTCATAATACATTGATTAGACTGAGTATAACAAAATAGCATATAGTGAAAATCATTAAAATTTTGCACAAAATAAGATTTCCAGCTTTGTAAAATACATACTTTTCATATTATTCGTATTACTATTTTTTCATATCAGCTATTTTCAAAATAATTGAATGAATATATAAAAATCTGAGTTAAAAATAACATTAGTTTATTATATACTGCAAATAAATTCTTATTTACTGATTCGTTTTTTAATTTATATTTTTTCGATTTCATATTTACGCTGTTTCATTACTTATTGATATTAGTAAACATTTTAAACTAATTTACAAAAATATTGTGTGAATTTACTTAAGTTTATAATACCTATATATTTTAAATAGTTTAAATGATTTATTTTCACAGTTTTAGTTATTTAAATCATTTTAAAAGTGTATTCACTTTATTTGTATAGAAAAATAATGATTTCATTAATCATCGGACGAAATATTTCTAGACATCATACTATATTATTAATTTATTAATCCTTTTATGAGTTCTTTACAAACATACTACATGTTATTTACAAAATACAAACATATTACTTCTATTTTGTAACTAATATATTTCGTATCAACAGCTTTTATCTATCCAAAGCTGGATGAAGGCCTTTCGAAAAAATCCAATTTCAAGTATCAGTTTTTGTAAATAAAATAATTAAGTGATTTAATGTAAATATTTAGTAAAAAAAAAACAAGTAAAAAGAAGAAAAAATACGAAATGTCTACATAAATTAATATATGAGTACTACCTAAAATCTGTATTACCATTCCATGTATTAAAATATAAAGACAAATAAATACTAGATTTTTATTTAATCTTGTATTAAATTTCATTTACTATTCAGTAGAATTTTTATTCCAATATTACAAAAATTAAGTGTCGAAAGATTATTTATTATTCACTCATTGATATTTATGTAAATATAGATAGATATACTGTCATCTTCATATAAAATCTGTACGTAAGTTCCATTTAGGTATACAAAACTAATCTTTGAAAAGAATTACTCTTTGATTATAAAATGATTTCTACTCTCGTTTTACAAAAAATTCAACAATTTTTTTTATTTAGCATTTTCAAGGCAACTTTAACTTCTGAATTATTTTACATGCATATATTTTTGTCTTATATAGAAGCACAAAATTTCAATTTGTTTCTATAATTTTTTATTACATTAAAAATTATAAGACGGTATTTAATGTCACCAGCAATAGACAAATCTAACACGGAGTTTATACTGTCATGAAATCAAAATCGAAAACAGATGTGAACATGGCCAAGAAAAAAATCAGTATTTCTATAAAGCTCTCAGAAAATAACATCTTGCAATTATAACAAGGTGAGATCTGTCTGTGCAACATTAATACAGAAAATTGTAGGAATCGTGAATTACGTGCTGCAGCAACAAAACGATTGTTGTAACATTATCAATCGATAGTTTCGGACCAAAGAACGTTGTTGTAAATTTCAAAAATTTAAATTCTTATTCATAACTTATCGATACTAATTGTTCGTCTTCGCAGTGTGATGATCTCTCGTATAGCCCGAATGTACACACTGAAAAGCGAGAACGAAGCATGGTAAATAAATGTCTGAACACCAAAATTTCAAACTTGGTCATGACTTTTAATCACAATTCATTTTCACGATTAACTATTGGCTTAAATACTGAATTAGACGTTTTTTTTTGTAAAATGTAAAAAAGAAATTTCTTTATATGAAAAGCAACCTAATTTGACATATAAATTTTGAACTGATGAATATACTACAACATATAAAACACATTTTTCAATTGCCATATTTAGTCAAATATAAGAACTTAATTTACTTTTTCAAGCTCAAATCCCTTTTTCTTTCAAATCTCAATTTAAATTCATTATTTTCTGATTTCTCCGAATCGATGATTTCATAATAATTAATCCCGTTTCAAACAGTTTGGTCTTCCTTGAATTAATTATCAGACTGTATTACATTACATTTAAATAGAGATTTAATATATTACAAAACTTTTGCAAAAAATAAGTTTATATCCTCTTCCTTTTATTTCCCAAATTGATTAAAATCCACTTTAAATTTTCTAAAATTCATATTACGGAATTAATAACTTCTAAATGGTAATTTGGTAGAATCGTTAGTACACCACACTATTGTTTTTAAAATATTGGTTTAGTCTATGCAACGTTTATAAGAAAATTAAAGAATTACACGCTGAAAATATTAAACGAATAATATAAATAGTAACTAAACAAAAATTAAAATTCTTAAGGTCATTCAAATTCTATTATCTTTATGATAAAGTAATTTTACTGCTTTATTTACATTAATAAATAAAATGCGTTAATTTTTTGCAATATAAGTTGAAAATTAATATCATATTTAAATATTAGGTTACTAACTTGGTTGCTATATATATATATATATATATATATATATATATATATATATATATATATATATATATATATTAATTTGTAATTTAATGTCATTTGTTTATTATGACATATTAAAAATATTTTCTTTATATTTTATCAGCAAAATGAAATTACTTATAATCATTTATATTTTATTAAACTTTATCCGTACGTATTATTGATAGTTAAAAATTATTATTTATTTTCATTATTATTGCTTCCTTCACTCTCACTGACTATATAATAATTGTTTTAGTTCAAGTTATCGAAAATTCGAAATTTGTTGAATACAAAAATTCCGAGAAACGTCTTGGTGGACTTTATTCTAAAGAAAAATCTCTTCCTTACATGGTAACATATTAAATAGAAATAATTTAAGTTATAAGATAACGATTGAAACTTTTTTTAACTAATTTAATACGAACGTTTGTAAATGTTTCTAATAAAAATATAAAATGAAGAATAAACAGGATATTATCAATAAAATATGAAAGAAAAATCATTTTGAATTTAAAAGAATTATTGGTTAAGAAAATGTAAATAAGAGTTAAATGGGCAATAACAACAATCACAGATTATTTATATTCTTCAATTTTGCTAATATCTCACATTAGCTAGTAAATATTTTCATGGAAACCTTTATAATTATTTGAATTTATAAATGTATTGAACATTTTATGTATAACTAACTGAATTGTATTCCTTAATATATATATATATATATATATATATATATATATATATATATATATATATATATATATATAAAACATCATCATCATCATTGGCTTCACAAACTATTCCAGTCCCAGGCGTCTCTGACAAGTGCCAGCTCAATAGTCTTTCTTATCAAAGCTTTTCAATAGTTGTTTTTTTAAAAGATGAGTTGAGCATGAGGTTATCAGCCTAGTTCTTTTTTATATATAAATCCAAAAATAATAATATTAGTTAATAATGTTTATTGTAATTTTTATCCTAAATGACTAATTTTGGTATTTATAAATAATGATAAATTGTTTTAAAATTAAGGCTTTCTTCTTTTCATTCTAGGTTTTAATAAAAATATTCAGAGATAAAAATGAAACTAACTGTGGTGGTGTAATAGTTTCAAACGTACAAGTTGTATCTGCCGCCCACTGCTTCAGTCCAACTTACACGATCACTGCTATTAAGATATATGGCAAAGACACAAATTATAAATATACAAAGCTTTTGTCAGAATCAAAATCAATAAATGTGCATGATAAGTTTCTGCAAAATTCTAAGAAGAATGATATAGCTGTAATTACTGTAAGTTATTACAACCATTGATTTTGAAAAAATATATTCATAACATTTATTTAAGAAAAGTGTAACTTATCAGTTATCATTTTTTAAACAACATCATATTTTTAAAATATATCTACACAAATATTAAAATATTTTATTAAAGTGTTCAGTAATCGAATATTTACTTTTGGTAACTAATGTTTAATTCTAAGGTATTCTGTAAAAATGTAAATGAAAAACTGTCCATTACATTAATAGAGAATTAATAAGATATAAATCATAATATTTTAGTATGTCTAATCTCTGTAAAAAATATGCACTCATTAAAAGCTTTGCAACTGAAATTTCAACTACAATATATGGATTTTGTAACAACAATTTTTCTATCATTTCTTTTCTTAAATTATACCCATATATAAATTTATTTGTAATGAGAAACTATACTAGCGGTCGGCAACCTTTTTTGGCCGCGGGTCAAAATCAACCAAAATGTGAGTATTAAAGAGACGTTTGGGTCAGAGATATTTTCGTATTAAAACAGTCTTTTAGTAAATAATAAGATACATTTTATTAAGAAAATAATTACAAACATAGTTGAATGAACTTTATTTATAAACGTTCTCTTCGATATCAATGGCTCCCCTAATGTTGAACTTGTGACGTCAATTTAGTCAAGTCTGGTTTATAGTTAGTCGTTTTAAGATGAATACAAGCATCTGAATTTTCGGTAGTTAACCTGTTCCTGTTCTTACTTAATATAAATTTCATTTGTGAAAATATTTGCTCACATTTATAAGTTGAACCGAATGTGGACAAAATGGCAAAGCCAATTTTTTTCAAAGATGAAAACTTCGTAGGAAGTGATGCCCAACATGTTGATATCATGAGAAGATGATTATCTTCTGTTTTTTTACAAATCTTTTCGCAATTTCTTGAATTTATCCGTCCATAACGTTGAACTTTTAAAATCAATCATTTCTAAACTAAAATTGTCAATTTTTAGATATTGAAAATACTGCAAATTTAAAACATTTTCTTCTATTTCCTCGGGCTTTATTATAAATGTAAACATTTCTCCATGCTTCTTAAAACTTTGAAACCGAATTTCATATTCACTTTTAATGACGAAAATCCAACTTTCGAACATATTTAGATTGCTTTCATCGATATTTCCTTTTTCATGTTTCCTTTTTAACAAGGGAAAGAAATGAAATTTTTTAGTTTTTATGTCAGTTTCAAATAATATCAATTTTGAAGTAAAAATTTTGAAATAGTACTTTATTTTCGGAACTAAAGTGGGTCACTTGAAATTATCAAATGGGTCACTCGGTAACCCGCGGGTCATAGGTTGCCGACCACTGAACTATACGGTAATACAAAAATACTTAAATACAACACATTGCAATTTTTATTTTTAGTTAAAGACAACGTTAACTTTCAATGACTGGGTTAAAAAGTTAGAATTGAGCGAAAACCGTCCTAAACCTGATATAATATGTACGACGACAGGTTGGGAACGAACAGATGTAAGTGACATTAATGTTTGTAAATACACACTGATGCACATAAGTCATCGCTATATTGGTAACAACCAATTTATTGATATAATTCAATAAAATCGATAAATTAAAAAAAATATGATGAATATAATATTTATTATCAATTAAATATATTTTTTTAATTTAACGACTTTATTGAATTATATCAATAAATTGCTTATGTTACACATGTGGCGATGACTTATGAACGTCAGTACATACATACATACATACATACATACATACATACATACATATATATATATATATATATATATATATATATATATTAGTATATACACACACACACACACACACACATATATATATATATATATATATATATATATATATATATATATATGTATATAAATCTAAACTTTCTTATTTTTACAGAAGGGAGAAATGATTTTAAAATATGAGTTTGTTGAAATCAGTGATTATACAGATTGTTACAAATATAAAAATGTATCTGATGGTCAAATATGTGTAATAGAAGATGTTGAAGACTTCAATTTTGTACAGTATTTTATTTAATATTTTTTAATTTGATTTTTTTTTCATTTTTTCGGCGAAAAAATAAATACTCTATAATTATTATACAGTAATACCCCGACTTTCGCTACCCCAACTTACGCGAACTCGAAGTTACGCAGTTTTTGATTTTTCTCTTCCGCTTCGTCCCTCACCACACACGTATCTTTAGTGTTCCTTTTTTCTATGATACGGCTGGACGTGTTTCGCGCAAACTCTATATTCACGAACTCACTCTATGGTGACGAAGTTAAAATTATTTTGCTTTATGTTTTTTAAACCCTAAAAAAACTATATCGTCCAATCGAAGTATTTATATATTTATATAATCGAAGTATTTGTATATTTTTCTTTTCTTAATAGATACAGGAGAATCTGATTCTCCTGCATCTATCTTTAGTGTTTATCTGTGATACGACTGGACGTGTTTCGCGCAACTTTATGTTCACGAACTCACTCTAGTAAGAAAAAACAAATGTTATCAATAACATTACAAATGTTATCATTAACTGGAATTTAAACATAACATTATCAAGGATTTTGATAGCAGAATGAAAATTTGTGAATTGACAAAGAAGTTTGAGCTACCAGAATGCACAGTAAGAACAATAATAAGAGATAAAGAAACAATTCTCAAAGCTGTGAAAAATGCTCAATCCTTGATCTCAAGCATCATTTTTAAAAGTCATGGTATCATTACTAAGATGGAAACAACACCAGAAACTAATCACGTCGGTTATGTGATAGAAGAAGTTGTCAATCTTCCAGGCAATTAGATTTGGAAGTCGAGGGTGATGATGTCAATGAGCTGTTGGATTCACATAGTCAGGAGCTGACAATTAATGAACTCATAGAGATGCGTGAGCAAAACGTTACTGAAGAATTTGACACTTCAAACCCGGTTCCACCAGAAAAGCACATGACTATTACAAGCTTGACAGAAGCTCTAGGCTTAATTGAAAAAGGCTTACAAATATTAGAAAACAAACTATAACAAAGAACGCGTTATAGCTACAAAACAAGGAGTAAAGGAAATATTAGCTTGCTACGAAGAAATTCTACGTAAAAAAAGAAGACATTGTGTCGTCAGACGAGTTTGTGAGATTTTATGAAACCATCGACATCGAAAAAACTTCGTCTTGAGTAACTCATTTATTTTTTTAATATTTTGTATTAATATGTATAAAAAATTACAATTTTTATTAAATTTTTTTCTTCTAAACTAGTGTTTTTTGTTAGTCCTTGGTCCCAATTAAACAAAATTTAATGTATTTCTTTGCAAAGTTGTACCCCGACTTACGCAATTTTCGTCGGTCCCACCTATCGAGTAACTTTGGGGTATTACTGTACTGAATTTCAAAAGTGAGAATACGTTTATGTATCTTACGTACATATTAATTATTTTTGCTTTATTTCATATACGTTTTAATGATTATACCGTTTAATGATTTAACCGTTTTAATGATTATTATGTAGTGTTTTAAAAGCTGGAGGCAAAAAATAAAATATTTCGCTTATATAGATAAATTAATGATATACACTTTTTTACTTATTTAAGTATGTGTAATAGAAAATTAATGAAAATATTTGACAATACAATAATTATTTTTCATGAATCTATCGATAAAAATAAATAAATACAAGTTAAAACATGATTTCAATAAAAGAATTAATGAATTCAATATATAAATTATAGATAAATGAGTTGTATTGTAGACGTACATATGTATTATGCTAGGAAATTTACATTTAGAAACTGTATTTTATATAACAATTAATGATGGTAAGAGACTGAACGATTGTAAAATTGTGTCTTACTTTTTTACAAAAAAACTTACTTATTTTTTTTAAAAAAATAATTAGATACTTTTGCTATTATATTTTCTTAAAATTATTTTTACATTCATAATTTTTTACTTTAAAATCTGATAGATTACTAATAAAAACTAAATAAATGGTGAAAATATTATTATAAAATACTATAAGTTAGAAATATATTTAGCTAAGACATTTGACTTCTGAAGGAATTTTAACAAAGAAAAAATGTTAAAATTCATTCAGATAAATTTATAATCAATTATTGGATACTCATACAATTGTCTGTTCAGGAACTTTTTGTATAGATCTATATGAGTGAAAATTTATTGTATATACAATATATACCTCTGTATTTAATATAAATATTTTTTATTAGATTGATTCTGGATGTCCTTTAATATGTAACAATAAACTAAGTGGGATAGTTAGTTATGGTCCTACAAATTATGATGGAAAAAACAATTCTCAAATACCGAAGGTATATACAGACGTATCATATTATAATTGGTTCATTCAAGGTAACAGTAGGTTATTTAGAGAGCAAAAAAATTCAGCAGAAAATAAGAATTTCAATTTCAAAAAATATGTACATTGTATATTGTTTATAGTTTTATTTTTTTTTATTTGATGTATTTTCAGAATATGTAATGGATAAAAATAACTGAAATTATTTCTTTAAATAAATTATTTGTCGCAATATTTTCATTTAAACAAGTTTATTTTAAATCTGAGTAAGAAAACGTTACAATTCATATATATATATATATATATATATATATATATATATATATATATATATATATACGAGGTTCCGTTTGATAAGTATGGTGCGAAATTTACCAGAATATAAAATTTACAAGGTTGTTTGATAAGTATGGTAAAAAGTTACCATAAAATTTAATAAATTTTAAAATTTACCATACTTCTCGAACGACCCTCGTATATATATATTCGACCATCACAAATCTGGTATCGTTGAGATCTGTGGTGTGCCAAATCACCAGTGATTAGATTAGCACATTCAGTTTACTTAACATTAAACCAAAAAATTTCAAAAATAAATTACATATAATAAACTCAGACAACTGCCCAACGACATCGAATTTATTTAGCTTTTTACACTAATGAAAATAAGATTTTAAAACATACATTTATGAAACATGTGTATAACATTAGTAAATAGAGAAAGATTTATTAAAAATCAAAATATGCTAATCTAGCATAGGAAAAAGAAACACAAAAACGTATATATGTAGATATCGAATCATCTTAAAAAAGTGTCACAAGTTGTTCAAATTTTAAATACTTTTGATCGAAAAACACATAGTAATATATTAACGATACATCAGCTAATCACAATTATTGCCCACATAATTACTTAATACATCAGCACAGAATTACTGCAGGAATTACTTCTAGGACCACTCGTCTTTAACAATTACATTAACGACATACCTACACTGAAAGAGGCCGGTCTAGCTATATATACTGACAATACAACTATTTTAGCGTTTGACCGCTAGTTAGATTGTATCAACCAAAATCTCTATAAACGTAGAAAAAACTGAAATGTTTTTTTTCACAAATAAGTCGACCAACAATCCGGGCAAAATTAATCTATTTAACACCCAGATCGCTTAAAACAAGCCATTCAAGTACATTGAGGTCATATTAGACCACCGCATGATTTTTTCGGAGTATGTTAACCTCATTAGGAAAAATGCAAGTCAAACCACAAGAGTCATCTATTATCTGATAGCAGTCGATAACCGTATGAGTATGAAGAACAAACTCACACTGTATAAGATGGTAATCAGATTATCACTGATCTACATATGGCGACATATTTGTAAGTCAAACATAAATCACCTACAAATAATTCAAAACAAAATGATACAACTCGCCTTGAATAAGAGAGATAACTATCCGATATCAGACCTTTAGAAGGAGACAAGCATTGAGAGAATAAAATATTATATAGGTAATCAAACATAGACCCTATCGTATAAAATTAATATATATATATATATATATAATCATGAAATCCAATGAAAAAAGGGAAGAAGATGAAGCACATTCCACATAACATATTTTTAACTTAGATTATTAAACCACTAAAAGATAAATACCGGGTGAAGGTTTATGCGGAATCACGAAAATTAAAAAATCGCTGACAGAAAGATACGTCACATTATGACATGAGGGAAGTCGACATAAAAATCCTAATAAATCCAGAATTTTTAAAATTATTTTTATGTTACAGTCAGCAAAACTAAATAAAGGGAGGAACAATAAAAAAAGAAGAATCATGTGGTTTAAGAACACTACTCTAGATACTTTCAAATACTAAAAAACACGAAAAATATTTAAAAACAAAGTTCAGCTTAAAACATAAAAAATTGACTAAAATAAATAAATAAATCATTTGTTTCATATGACATTTGAAAAATATTTTCTTAATAGTTGTTCAGCAAAATGAAATTTCTAATAATTATTTATATTTTGTTAATCTTTGTCGGTACGTATTATTGATAATTAAGAAATGTTTACTGATTTTTATTATTATTACTTACTTCACTTTCACTAGATAAATATAATAATTATTTTAGTTCAAGTTATTGAAAATTTTAAGTTTGTCGGACAAGAAACTAAAGAAGGAAGGACTGGTGGACTTTATGATAAAAAAGACTCTTTTCCTTATCTGGTAAAATATCAAATAGAAAAAAATTAAAATTATAAAATAACGATTAAAATAAATATGAATTAGTCTAATACGAATATTCGTCAATACTTCTGATAAAAATATGAAATAAAGGATAAACAGGATATTATTAGTATAATATAATTATTCTATACAAGGTTACCCAAATGAAATCGAATGATTTAGATATATATTTACTTTCTTACAATCATTTATTATTCTTTACTGCATTTCAGTCACATCTAAACCAGTCTATATTTTCACAATAGCTATTATTTTATTTGTATTAATTTATAAATTAAATTGAATAAAGTAATTAACTAAAATATGGAAAAAAGTATGAATATACAATAAAAAGAACTCTTATTTATAGGATCATCCAAATATGACGCCTAGATTCGTGTTTTATTAAAAAGAATCATATGAATAGTTTATTTTTAATAAAACACAAATCTAGGCGTCACATTTTGATGACCCTATACAATGAATGAATAAAACGATACTGAAAAGAGTTTTTTTCATGTTTTCAAGTTAAGTGCAAATTGCATATCATAATACATGAACATAATAAATATTTTGTCACACTACAACAAATTCATCATAAATTAAAGCCTCTAAAGCGCTTTTTATTCCAGATAACAATGTCTAACTAATTAAATTATATTTAATTATATATATATATATATATATTATATCTATCTGTTAAAACACAAAAGTTTAACTAAACTTATAATAAATATTTATAAGAGATATTAAAAATTAGACACAGTATGAAAATGTCTAATGTTTAATATGTTCTTTTTTTATCTATAAATCTAATAATAATAGTATTAATTAATTAATTATAATTTTTCGTAGATGAAAAATTAATAATGGTATTGATAACAATAAGTTCAAATAAATGTTAGGATTTTTCATTTTAGGTTATAATAAGACTAAGAAATACAATAACAATTAAAGAACATCAGTGTTGTGGCGTAATAATCTCAGCATTACATGTTTTAACATCTGCTCACTGCCTGCATTCTTCTGACACTAAAAATCTTATTAATGTATATACCAAAAATGCTAAATATGAATACACAGTTCTTTTGTCGAAGGCAAAATCACATGAATATCATCCTGAATTTAGAATATATTCTACGGAGCACGATCTAGTTGTACTTAATGTAAGTTAGTAACATCGATTTTTTTTAATTATATTGTTTATAATGTATTGATAAACACGTTTAAATTCTAAAATAAATTTCATTTAAGAAGAGAAGTACTTACTTTAACACTAGATTTATGGATGTTGATTATAAACCTATTTTTACTAAAATGAGTCAATTTGACTCATACATCAAAATTAAATTTTTTTGAAAAAAACAATTTTAATTTAAATGATTCATTTATTAGGAAAAAACTTTATTGAAAACATTTTTTATATATAAACTCTGTTTTTGAGATACATTTTCCGCAGACATTTTTATTGTATTTAGCAAAAAGGTTCTTACATCTATTTCTATTGTATGATGCTTAAACTTCACATTTTTTCTGTACTTCATTATTTTGCATTTTCGACAATAGAATGGAAATGTTATTGATCTCATCTCTATAGTCACCTTTTAGTTCTTTAGCCAACTGGAAAATAAAGTTCTTTCTTGAAATTTTTACTCGAGTGGTTTTATAAGATCCAAGCATTGACAGCTACTAAATCTAAGATATTGTAGAAAACTTGAAGAGGCCATCTTCGAGAGCCTGCTTTAACACTATATTTTCGGGCCATTTGGTCAAGTACATCCACACCATACTTGGTACTATTATAAAATGTTATTATTTCTGGTACACGTTATTTTTTTTCAATTCTTACATTTTTATGGTTTGAGCTTAGTAGTAGAATTTTTTTATTGGGCTTGCTTTTATAAATACAGAGAATAATTCTCCGATTTATAATGTTTTTTTTAGAATACCGTGTCATTTTATCTCTCTTATCTTTCGCAATTTTAGGTAATTTTTAAAAATTGTTAATTAAATTAGGTTCTTCGAAATAAAAGTTAGAAATAAAGATGAACAATATAAGAATTTTGTAAAATTAAAATAAACAATACTTTATAATAGGAAAACATTAATTAATAATGCTCATAAACTTAACTTATTCTTAATATATATATATATATATATATATATATATATATATATATATATATATATATATATATATTAATTTAACTAAAACCAAATGTTAATAACCGAAAAATGTTCATTGCATGAATAATCAATAAGAAATAAATCATAATGCTTTGCCTATACAATCTCTACAAAGAAAATTATTCACTAATTAAAAGTTTTATAACTAAAATTTCAACTACATTCCAATCTGTAACAAAGTATTTTTAGTATTTATTTTCTTAAATAATATGCAAATATCAATTTGTTCATAATGAGTAAGTGTAGAATAATATATAAATTAATATTTTTCATTTGAAACAGCAATTTTTATTTTTAGCTAGACAAAGCGATAACTTTTAATGATAAGGTTAAGAGCATAGCAATAAACGCAGTACGTCCTGTTCCTAATACAATATGTACGACAACAGGTTGGGAAGTAATCAAACAAGTAAGTAATATTATTGTTTTTACATATATATATATATATATATATATATATATATATATATATATATATATATATATAATCTTCAAGATTTATCAATATACTGCTAGACAAAAGCTTATTATAATATAATATTATAGCAGTAAAAATTGTCTGTTATAATAGTTCTTATAACTATTTTACAAAAATCTTGATTTAGCTACTTTTTATCTATTTTCACACACACGCACATATATATATATATATATATATATATATATATATATATATATATATATATATAATCTTCAAGATTTATCTATATACTGCAAGACAAAAGCTTATTATAATATAATATTATAAAAGTAAAAATTGGTGTTATAATACTTCTTATAAAATTTTTTTACAAAAATCTTGATTTAGCTACTTTTTATCTATTTTCACACACACGCACATATATATATATATATATAAATATTATCATGAAAAACTTTTATTTTTACAGCAGTCGAAGTTATATATGTATTTAAAATATGAGTTTGTTGAAATCAGTAATAGAAAACGATGTGACATACATGATGGTCAAATATGTGTGTCTGAAGGCGTTGAACACATTAATTTCGTACAGTATTGTATTTAGTGTATATATATATATATATATATATATATATATATATATATATATATATATATATATATAAAATTATTATTTGTCTATAGAAAAAACAAATACTCTATAATTGATATACTGAATTCGAAAAATAAGAATATGTTTATGTAATTTATTTGTGACTATTTTTATTAATTTTTCTTATAATATATTAAATTACTTTGACATTTATTTCTGTACGTGAATATTAATTATTTTTGATTAAATATTTTAATAATTATACCAATGAACTATGTATGCATTTTAAAATCTGTCTGAAAACAATATAAAAAACTTCATTTATATAGATAAATTATGCACTTTTACTTATTTAAGTACATGCATTAGGAAATGAATTGAAATATATAATAATACAAATAATATTTTCGTGAAACTATTAATAAAAAATTAGATAAAATCTAATTTGACAAAAAGTATTAGCTCGTAAAAGAATTAAACATTTTTTACATAAATATAAGGTAGAACTTGATTTCAATAAACAAATTAATGAATTCAGTATATAAATTATAGATATATGAGTGTTATTATAGATAAATTAAAAAAATTGTGAACGTATGTATGTATTATTCCAAAAATTTTACATTGAGAAACTGTATTTTAAATATGGTATGAAATTGAACGATTGTGAAATCCTGTCTTACGTTTCTTAAAAAAAACTTATTAATTTTTTTAAAAAATAATTTTATCTACTTTTGCTACCATAACTTCCTTAAGTCATTTTTATACTAATAATTTTTACTCTAAAACCAGATAAACTACTAATAAAAACGAAATAAATAGTAAAAATATTAATATAAAATACTGTAAGTTAGAAATATATTTTGCTAAAACATTTGACTTCTGAGGGAATTTTAATGAAGAAAAAATGTTAAAATTCATCAAGATAAATTTATAATCATTTTGCATACTCGTACAATTGTCTGTTTAGGAACTTTTTGCACAAACCTCTATATATAAGAATATATATATATATATATATATATATATATATATATATATATAGCCGCGAAATTCAAAAGACCAGAAGGCGGAAGGGAGATATTTGCCAGCCTAATATATATATGAGCATGTGTATGTATGTGTACCTTTGTATTCAATATAAATATTTTTTATTAGATTGATTCTGGATGTCCTTTGATATGTAACAACCAACTAAGTGGAATCGTTAGTAATGGTTCTGAAACTTACGAACAAAAATATCCTCACATACCAAAAGTTTATACAGATATTGCGTATTATAGGGAGTTTATTCAAAACATCAAAACAGCATTTAGAGAAAAACAAAATATTTCATCAGGAAATGAGTATTTCGCTCCCAGAAAAAATATATATCATGTATTGTTTGTTGTGCTATATTTGTATTTGATGTATTTTCAAAATATGTAATGTATAAAAATAAGAATTTAAATTATTTCTATAAATAAATTATTAGTAAATACATTTTTATTTCAACTACTTTTTTTACAAATTTAAGAAAACATTATATGAGAGTCGTTTGGTAAGTATGGTAAATTTATTTATTATTTAATTTAGTTTTTTTTTTACTTTTTTATCATAATTATCAAACGACCCTCGTATATATATATATATATATATATATATATATATATATATATATATATATGTGTGTGTGTGTGTGTGTGTGTGTGTGTGTATATAGTCTTGTTATTGTTCAATAAGAAAAGATTAGAGGACAATTCAAATGCTCCGAGTAATTTTCCCGTTCATAAAATGAATAATTATTATTGAACTGTCAAATTATGTATCGTTTAATTAGGTTGCTAGTTTATATATATATATATATATATATATATATATATATATATATATATATATATATATTGTTTATTTATTTATGATTTGTTGCCAATTGTTTTTTATGACATTCAAAAAATATTTTCATATTTGTCAGCAAAATGAAATTTCTCCTAATTTTTTATATTTTGTTAAACTTTATTCGTAAGTATTGTTAATAGTTGACAATTTATTATAGACTTTCATTATTATTGCTTATTTCACTTTCATTTACTATATAATAATTATTTTAGTGCAAGTTATCGAAAATTCGAAGTTAGATGTATATCAAATTGACAAAAAATATACTGGTGGATATTTTGCGACAGAAAACTTATTTCCTTATATGGTAAAATATCAATAAGAAATAATTTAAAAATTATTAAATAACGATTAAACAACTTCGAATTAGTTTGATACGAATATTTTAAAAACATTTCTAATAAAAATATAAAACGATGAATAAAAAGGATATTGTAATATAATTACTTTATATAGCAGGGGCGGCCAAGACGTCGACCGCAAGGCCTCTGGAAGTCGCCCGCAAAGCTGACGTGAACATTGACAAATTATAGTGATAAATTCATATTTCAATGCATTTTTTGGTTCAATAAATTTGTGCGAATCAGTATTTTCCTGCATAAATGCGATAAAAACTAAACATAGGTCACAATTATAGGATCTACATTTGGTATCGTGTTTAAGAATTAGTTTAAGTTCATACGAACCAAATTTTGACAAACTTGCCGAAACTATACAATGCCAAGTGTCATCAAAATAAAATATTCTATTTTTTTTTATTCTTTTACTTTGTAATTTTTTTTTATAAATTTTGGATCTAAATTATTTTAATGCAATTCTAAAACAATAATTTTCTTTTTTTTCTCTATATTTTCTTGAATTTTTTTAAAAATTCAGTTCTAGATAATAATTATTTATAGGTTATTTAATAGTAGTCATTGTAAAATGTCTTCGTCAGTTCATGTCTTATAGAAAAAAGTCACCAATTCGTAAATACATTCTAAAAAAACGTAGTCATCCTCAGGTACATTTTCACCAAAAAAGTCGCCTCCAACGTCTACAGTTTGGCCGCCCCTGTTATATACAATGGCCCAAATGAAATTGAAGGATTTAGACATACATTTACTCATTTAATATTCTTTACTACTGTTCAGTAGCATTTGGGTCAACATATATTTTCACAATCACTGTTGTTTGATTTGTATTAATTAATAAATTAAATTGGATAAATAATTAATTATAATATGGACAAACGTTTAAATATACAAAATACCCTTCTCTGTAATGAAAAAAAATAAAAAGATTTTTTTCTTATTTTCAATTCAAGTGCATATTGCTTACTATAATATGAGCAGTTAAATTAGAAAGTGGAATAACTCCATGTATTCATACATTGAGACAAAGGTTTGCGTTTGAATTAAACGAAAAATTGACTTTGAAATATTTTTAGTTATATTATATAAAAATTTATAAATAAACAGTAATTGTTTATTTATAAATTTTCCCAAAAACTTTTTGAAGAAATTTTCCAAAAATTTTAAAAAAATATCAAAATTTCAAAATGAATTTTTTTAAATATTTTGATTTCATCTTTTTTTATTAGTTATAATCTAAATAAATATATTTAATAAAAAAAGATTAAATCAAAAAGGTTTAAAAATACCTTTTGAAATTATGATTTTTTTTTAAAATTTCTTGAAAGAGCTTTTTAAAAAATTTATAAATAAATTATTGTTTATTTATAATTTTTTATATAATATAATTAAAAATTTTTCAAAGTCGATTTTTCGTTTAATTCAAATGCAAACTTTAATCTTAATGTATGAATAAATAAACTTATTCTGCTAAAAAAAACAAACTGCTCAATTTGTTAAAAATGAAAGTGGAATAACAACATTTGTAGCTAAAAAAATCAGTTATTTTCCATAAAAATTTTATTAATTATTTTTACATAATAAAATTTAACAAGTTTATAGTTTTGAAAACCCGAATTTAATAACATTTGCCAATATTTTTTAATCTATTCAAACGCAAACCTTTAAATATCTCAATATATGAATAAATGGAGTTATTCCACTTTCAAATTTAACGATTCATATATTAACATAATATGTGCTTTGTCACACTGCAACAAGTTCATCCTAAATTAATGCTTTAAAAAACGCTTTTTATTCTGGATAAGAATCAGTAAAAGTATTTTACCTGAAAATATCTTCATGAAAATTTTTAATTTATTTAAATATATAAGTGTACTGAAAAAATTACGTCTAATTAAATTATATTTAATAAAAATTATGTATGTATATATTTATCCATCTATTAAAACATTAAAGTTTAATTGAAATTATAATGAATATTTAAAATATATATTACAAATAAGACACGATATGAAAATTTCTAATATATCATATGTACTTTTTTATATATAAATCCAAAAATAGCAGTATTATTTAATAATGACTACTATTATTTTTAACCTAGATAACAAATTAATATGCTATTTATAAATAATAATAAATTGCACTAATATAAGGTTTTCTTTTTTATTTCAGGTTTTAATAATAGTAAAAAATACAACCAAGGAAACTCCATGTTGTGGTGTAATAATCTCAATGTCAGAAGTTTTAACTGCCGCTCATTGCCTGGATCCAGTTGACAAAATACAATCTATTGATATATATAACAAAGGCAAATCCATCTCACTTTTATCAGTGGGAACTACATTTAGAGTGCATCCTTCTTATCAAAAAAAACCTTTAAGGCATGATATAGCTATAATTAAAGTAAGTTCTTAAAATAATTGGTTTTTTTAAAAAAAATCAAAACAATGTATAATGAACATCTTAAAAATTCTGAAATAATATTTATTTAAGAAGAGAGAAACTTACATAAAATAAGTATTACATTTCAAACAATCTTATTTAAAAAAAAAAAAACTACACAGATATTGATATAGTTTTTCAGTGTTCAGTAATTTACTTTTTACCTTTTGTAGTTAATGTTCATTTTGAAAATATAACATTAAAATATACGTTATAAACAAAGGTGAACAATATAAAATTATTTTTAATTTAAAAAATACAATAATAATTATATGACAACTCAATTCAAAATAAAATAGTTTCACACAAATGTCTGAGTAAACAACAATCCTCATAAACATATCTGTTTCTTAAATATAGGGTCATCCAAATGTGACGCTTAGATTTGTGTTTTATTAAAAACAAACTGCACACATGTTTCCTTATACAACACCCAATAGACATGTTTCTTTTTATTAAAACACACAATCTAGGCGTCACATTTAGATGACCTTATACATTAATTTAAAATAAACCAAATGTATAGGGAAAAATATATTTTAATCCATCAAATCTCTTGCAAGTAAAATCACTCACTTATTAAAAATTGTTGTAAATAAAATTTCAAACTAAATTAGGATCTGTTTTAAACATCTGTTTTTTTTAAATAACATACAAATAAGAATTTTGTTTGTAATGAGAAACTTCACGACAAAGATTAAATTAAATAATTTAATACAAAACATGATAATAATTATTTTTAGATGAAGTTGCCATTAATTATAACCGAAGGAATTAAAAGTATAGAATTAAACACAATGTTTGCTAAACATTATAACACATGTACAATTACAAGTTGGGAATTATCGAAGGTGAGTATAATGATTTTGTGTATATATATATATATATATATATATGATGTACTTAAGTATGTATGTATGTATATTATCCTGAAATAATTTTTTACAGGAAATTTGGTATTTGCATATAAAATATGAATACGTTAAAATTAGTAACTACAGAAACTGCTTCAAAATTGATACGATAGATAACGGTCAACTTTGTGTATCAGAAGGATACGAAGTCCTTTGTTCTGTACAGTATTGTATTTAATACATTTTTTTTAATATCTCTTTATCGAAAAACAAATACTCTATAATTACTATACTGAATTTCATAACTGATAATACGTTTATATGACTTATTTTTGAATATTTTTAGTAACTTTTCTCACTATATATTAAATTATTTTGACAATTATTTACGTGCGTGGATGCTAATTATTCTAGTTTTATTTTTTTTCATGATTACATCTATGAACTATATATGTGTTTTAAATTGGACAACAAAAGACATAAAAAACCTTCATAAATTAACAATATTTAAATATATGTAATGGAAAATAAATTAAAAATATTTGATAATACAATTATTATTTTTCATAAAGTTGTCGATAAAAAAAGTAAAATATATATTTGACAAAAATATCAACTTATAAAAGAAAAACATTTTTTTACATAAATACAATAGAAGACAACTTTCTTTCAATAAACGAATTAAAAAACTCAGTGGGTGATTATAGATGTATGAGTATTATTATAGATTAATTAACAATATATCAAAGTTTATATGTATAGAATAGAGCAAATGAGATTGGAGAATAGTAAAAAAATAGTAAATAATAATAAGCAAGTAACAGAACAAACCCTCTAGTCTCACTTGGGCCACCCTTGATTATACCAGAACATTTATATTTAGCAACTATATTTTACATAATAATTAATATTAGTATTAGATTGAATGATTATAAAATCTTGTCTTATTTATCGTACAAAGAAGTTACATATTTTTTAAAAAAATACTTGATCTAATTTTGCTACATTTTTTTAAAATTATTCTTGTATTTATATATTTTTTATTTTAAAATCTGATGAATTCTTAATACAAAACAAAAGTAAATGTTAAAGATATTAATATAAAATACTATTACTAAAAATATATTTAGCTAGAACATTTGACTTTGGAGGAATGGAAGGAATTTAACAAAAAAAAAATATGTTAAATTTATCCAGATAAATTTATAATCAATTTTTGCTTACTTGTACAATTGTCTGTTTAAAAACTTTTTGTACAGATCTTTATGTATGAAAAAGTATATATGTACCTTCGTATTTAATACAAATATTTTTATTAGGTTGATTCTGGATGTCCTTTAATATGCAACGATAAACTAGTTGGAATCCTTAGTTATGACCCTCCGAATTGCAAAAAACCTAATAATACTCCACAAGTTTATACAGACATTATGTTTTATAGTAATTTTATTATAGACAACGAAACTTCATATAGAGAAGTGAACAAAAATTCAGCAAAAAATAAGAATCTCACAGTTAAAAAATACTTATATTATGTATTGTTTGTAACACCAATTTTTTATTTGATGTATTTTCAAAGTATGTAATGTATAAAAAAAATAATTGAAATTATTTCTATAAATAAATTATTTGCCGACTGATCTTGATTTCAATTCATTTATTATCAATTTATATAAGAAAACGTTATATTTTATATATATATATATATATATATATATATATATACATATACACACACACACACACACACACACACTAACGCACATAAGTAATGACACATATGAGTAACATAAGCAATTTATTAATATAATTCAATGCAGTCATTCAATTAAAAGAAAATATTTAATTGGAAATGAATATAATGAATATTATATAATGACTAAATTTAATGAATATTATATTTATTTTCAATTAAATATTTTTTTTAATTTAACGACTTCATTGAATTATATTAATAAATTGCTTATGTTACCCATGTGTGCCATCAGTTATGTGCGTCAGTGTATATATATTTGAAATATGAAAACAATTCTACCGTTAACATTTATACAACATTAAGAGTTATGTAGATTAACATTTCATTTTTTTATTCGTTTGTAATACCAATGTTGATAAACCTGCACAAAAACGAACTTATTATTGATTATTACTGTTGATTAAATACAATCTTAATTAACTTCAAATTGGAAGTAAATAATGTACATTTTCACTATTACATGTTATGTTCATTTATTAGTGAAATATCGATATAGTAACCGAAAAAAATGTTTTTATGGTGATAACAATGCAGCTAAAAATTTAAATCACGAATGGTTTCGAAAATTTAAAAATAATAATTTCAACCTGAAAGATACAGAATATTATGGGCGGCTGCAAAATATGAAATAGTTTTTTTTTAGAAACGTTTTTGTCGAAATATTTGTCACAACTGAATATATAATCTGAAAAAGGTTTAATGACAATTAAAGAACAATGATTCGATATTTTCAATAAATGGAATATAATAAACAAAAAAGGAAAACAAGTTTCACATGATACCTAAGAAAGTAATCGGGGATGAAAAATGAAATTAGTATACAATAGAGTATATCATAGACTATTCATCTTTTCTACGAGACTTGATAATGAAATCCGTAATTAACAATTGTGTTCGGTTTTTGGTTAAATTATTATAGACCTCCTCATATTGAGTTAAGCATTTATTAATATCTCGCTAGAAGATATTAATAAATGCTTCTCTCGAAGAGCTTATTCAACATTCGAGTCATTTTGTAGAAAATGATTACCCAATTTTCGCCCAATTCAAATATGTGCGCCAGTATTACCAAGCGAATGGAATTTAAAAATGACTGCAGAAATTTGTATGCAGCCAAAATATTCATTTTTATCAGTTTTTTTTAAATCCGTTATTTTAAAAACTGTGTAAAAGCGAAATCGTGTAAAAAAAGTACCGTGTAAATATAAGGATGAGTGTATTTCTATTTTAATAAATTTATTGTAAATTTATGTAAGAATACATTATATATATATATATATATATATATATATATATATATATATATATATATATATATGGTCTTTTCTGAATTTGTTATCAGGCTTAATTATATTCACATATAGCTTTAATATATAACAAAACTTTTGCAATATCATTTTATCCTAATCTCTCAAACTGATTCTACTTTAAGCTTACTAAAATTAATGTAACGGAATTAGTAATTACAAACTGACAGTTTAGTTTATTGTTTGTTAAGGAACTTTTTATAGAGATCTTTATGTGTAAGAATTTATAAATATAACTTTGTATTTTGGATAAATATTCTTTATTAGGTTGATTCTAGATATTCTTTAATATGCAAAACTAAACTAATTAGTATCGTTAGTTATGGCTGTTGGAATTGACAACAAAATAATAATTTTTCACAAGTTTATACAAACATTAAGTATTTTATTAGGTTTATTCAAGACAATGAAAGTTCGTTTAAAGAAGTGAAAAAAAAAATCAGCAAAAAAATAAGAAATTCTCTCAAAAAATATGTACATTATATATTACTTATTTAGTGCTATTTGTTTAATTAATATATTTGTAGTGCTATTTGTTTAATTAATATATTTTCGAAATATATAATTGTTAAAAGTAAGAACTGAAATTATTTCCATAAATAAATTATTTTCCGACACATTTTTATTTCAATTTATTTATTATTAATGTATGTAAGAATACGTGATAGTTCATATATATATATATATGTATGTATGTATGTATGTATATATAAAGATCATAACACTAAATTATTAACCACTCTATGGTATTTTTCCATTAAAAATTGTTTTAAATTAGCTTTGAGTTCATAAATTGTTTATGGATTACTGGCATAAACCTGAAATTTTACAAAACCCACAGAATAAGTCACACAGTGTCAAATTGCACGACCTTGCTGACCAATTAATGTCGGAGTTTTGCAAGATGACACGGCCCGGAAATTATTGCTGCAACAAATCAATTCTTTCTCGCACAATGTGATAGGTCGCGCTATCCTACAAGAACCACATGTCATTATGACCCATACCGACCAAATGACTACATAAGAACTCTATTATCCATAGTACGATAACGAACGCTATTCACAGTTACTGCATTTCTGACGTCATTTTCGAAAAAATATAGACCAATCACTCCACCTGCCCAAAAACCACACCAAACTGTAGTTCGTTGAAGATGCATCGTCTCTCATAAGTCACTCGAGGATTCTCTAGGCCCCAAATCCGATAATATTGTTTTTTTCCGAAGCCATCCAGTTCAAAGTACGCCTCATCACTGAAGATGATTTTCTTCACAAAATTATCGTTCTCATCGTGGTTCTCCAGAATCCAACTAATGAACTGTTGGCGTTGAGAATAATTTCCTGACTTGAGTTCTTGCGTCAACTGAATTTTGTAAGAAATGCAGGTTTTTAGTTAAAATTCGCTGCAGAGAGCTTTCTCGAAATGTCCAGTTGTGCACGACGCCGAATCGATGTTCCCTGATTCTTAGCGATACTTTTATTCTATACGAGTAAAGTTCTCCATTGACCGGACAGAACGAACATGCACACAAATTCTTTGATCCATTCTTCAAACTGATCCAGTTTCTTCAAACTTTTTAATTAATCTTAAAATTATTTTCCGATTTGGTGCACTTCGTCGACCAAAAATTGCACGAACTTTGTGAACTGTTTCCGTCAAATTTTCACCATATTTATACATGCGTTTTCACACTAATAACGCGTTTTCCCTTCATATAGAATTTCACAATTTTCATAATAATCGCAACAACAGCAGATGACAATTATTATAGTTAGACGGCTACTGCCAACCTTACAAAAAAAAATTGATGTGACATCCTATATGATATATATATATATATATATATATATATATATATATATATATATATATATATATAATCTTACAAAATATGTTCATTTGTTTTATGTGACATTATTTTTTTAAAAAAACATATTTTAAAATTTATGATATGATGAAATTATTCGTAACTATTTTTTTGATTTTCAATTTAATTGGTATGTGTAATTAATAACTATAAAAAAGAAATCATTGTATTATATATTATTTGTATGTTTTTTTACACAGACGTTTAATGTATAGTATAAAATTTATTTTCAAGTTAATGATAATTGGAAGTGTGTTGAATCCAAGTTTAAAGTACAAGATAAACGGATTGTTGGTGGATTTTATGCTGGAGACAAAATGTTTCCTTATCAAGTAAAATTACATTTTTTATATTTTTTATTTGCTTATGAATATTATGGGTTTTTCGTATCATATGACTATTTTAAAATTTCAAATAGGACATCAATCTTAATTATTATTTACAGATATAAAATATTTAATTTTTTAGTAGAATAATTTCCAAGCATTTTTTATCTGATAGAATTTTAATAAATATAAAAAGTCAAACGGATTGAATGAAATATAAAATATATAAAAAATGATGCCATTTTAATGCGATAATCTAATGAAAATTCACTATCTCTCAAATATTTGATTATTTAACAGAATAAATAACAATAACGTAGAAAATAATTGGGAAGTAACAAATATATTTAACTAATTGATTATCTTATCAGTAAACTACAGTTATTATTAAGTGAATACATTTCAAATCATTAAAATTTATAATTTAAACTTTCAAAACTTCCAATTACATAAATATGCATATTTCATAAATTTATCATTAATATTATATAAAATCCATGATATACAACAAAAAAATAAAAATAAATGTATGACAATATCTGTAAAAACTCATGCGTCGTTTTTTAGGCTATGTTACAGATAAAAGATCAAAAAAATGAGCTCAGTCTACAATGCGGTTGTGTAATTATATCAACAATATTTGTTATAACTGCAGCTCATTGTTTTTGGGACTATACAGAACCACCAAGTGTTAAATTATATGCCGGTAATACTTATTGGAAGAAAGCATCTGTAAGAGTGGATGGATTATGGTACCTGATGCATCCAAATTTCAGCCGGGTCAATTTAGTTAACGATATAGCTCTAATTAAAGTAATTATTAATGTATATTGCTAAAAAATAAGTACCTTTGTTATCAATAATTTTGAATGTTTAAGTATTTTTAATTTTCATGTTTTCGTTACAAACGAACGTTGTGCTTCTAATTTATTTATTTTTTTGCTTATACTAATATAAAAACCAAAGAATTTGATTGTAATTACAATAAACTATATAATTTCGTAGTTTTATAACTTCATCAAGTATTTATGAACTGTTAATGGCTTTTTTATTTTTTTATGTTCACTTTTTATTTTGTATAAAAATATTTTTTAATTAATCGTTATATTTTTAAACTTCATGTTTCTTGATTGCATTGCTTTAAATTTCATTCCATTGTGATATTTTTTTATAGTCATGAACATCTCAGGATCATTCTTTATAAACGGTATCTCATTAGAAAGATATTAATATCATGAATCATCTTTAAATAAACGGTTAATACTTGACAGTATTAACCAGATATCTCAAGATGACACACATTATCGGAATTTTCATAGCAAAATACCAATTATAAAGAAGAATCTTAAGATTGTAATTATAACAAAAGAATTATCACATTATATTTTTGAATTGAATATAACACTTATCTAAAATTGAATAAAAACTACTATAAAAAGTAATACAACCACTTCAATATTCTTTTACTCTTCTTATGACAACTGAAACTTTGAGTTTCATTCAAATCCACATGTTTCTCTTATCTTTGTTCTTCTTCTTAATTTTGAGTGATTTCTAACACATATTTTTCTATAATTATCTGTGTTATCTAGAATCGATAAATTACTCTAGAATTTAATACTCTTGTTTCGCTACAATAAATTAAAACAGGCAGGAAATTTTAATCAAACACTTTTTCTCCAATCACAGACAAATATTTGACTTTACCATAAAAGAATTTCTTATGAATTTACGTTACTCCATTTTATTTCATCTAAAACTTTATCTTTGGTGCTAATGAACTATTATATATATATATATATATATATATATATATATATATATATATATATATATATATATTTACATATATGTATGCATAGTTTTCAACTTTTTCTATTTTTACTCCTTTTAATTCAACTTTCTTCAGATCTACAAATTTATTATAAATTATTTTTATCCTTCCAATGAAACCAATTTTTCGGTTGCTTTGTCTAATTCTTCTACCATTTTTTCGAATCTATTTCGTATTGTTAAGAAATTAAATCGTCAGCAAATTAAATGTAATATATATGAACATATATATATATATATATATTGAAGACACCATACAAACACTAACATTTAGCGAATAAAGGATCAACTTCAACATGTGTTTCGGCGCTTCTTCTGCATCGAATCACTGTGCAGAACATCGCCGGTTGTTCCATAAAAACCATTTTTCTTCGCAAGTTACAATACTATGCAATATACCTTTGTTTTTGTTTCGGAGAATTAAAGAATAGTAGACCTACAAACAACGCACCTTTTGTCTTTCTCGCTGAATTCGTGTGATACCCATTTGTCGAGCTTCTTGAGTTTCCTCAAAACATTCAAGTATCTGTAAACGATTAACTTATGAACATTCAATTTTTGCACTATTTCTCGAACAACTAGACACGATTCTGTTAAACCATATTTTTAATATATCATCGTTGATAATAGACGCATGTCCGTGAGGTAAATTATTGAGATTTGTATCACCAGAATGAAATTTTTAAAATCAACGATTCACAGAATCCCCATCAAAAACCATACACCATGTTCCGTGTTACCTCGGTCGCATTATGCTCGAATTTGAACTCGTGCAAAAAATTCCTATTTTCCCTCGTTTCCATGATGCCAGAAAAAAAAGTAATCACGTGGAACTCGTGATATAAATGAGATTATATTCCTATATTCACATGTGATAAGAATACTATTCAAATTGAACATATATAACACTATCTACATGAAAAAGAATTGAACTACAAGAGCAGGAAGTTTAAATTTTGAAAAACGATAATTTAATTCGTAACGACCTAAATGTATATGTTTATATATATATATATATATATATATATATATATATATATATTAATATATAAATTTAAAAAAAAATTTTTTTTCCGTGTTCAAAATATATTTCTATTTTTATTAATATTTAATTATGAAACAAAATGATATTTTATTAAAATTAATATATTTTAGTTGAGAAGCAATTTAGAATTTAATTCAAAAATAAGAAGCATAAATCTAAATACTAAAGAATTAAAATCAAAGTCAAAATGTTTGACAGCGGGCTGGGGAAGAACGCATAAAGTGAGAAAAATTCGCTTAATATGATTTAAAAAGAATATAAACAACAAATAATTTCAAATGAAAATTGAGAGTAACTTCACATCGATAAAAATTAAAAGTAAACATTTTTTTTAAAATAATCAGTACTAATAATTTTAATTTTTACAGAATCAATATGCAAGTGAAAGACTGAAATTTGCAAAAGTATATATTATTGAATATATGGAATGTCTTCAGTATTATTATGATTTATATAATAGTCAACTGTGTGCATTTGGAGAAAAACAAGGTCCATGCATGGTAGAGTATTTTATTTTAAAAAATTCTTGTTTTATTTTTGTATGTAATATATTAAGTTGGCAAATATCTCCCTTCCGCCTTCTGGTCTTTTGAATTTCGCAGCTATGTACAAAAAAAAAAGCGGAAGGGAGATACTTGCCAACCTAATATTTTATTGAAACATTTTAATGTTAATTAATTTTTATTATGATAAATTCCTTAGAACATATTCTCATTAATTAATTATCTCTTAATCACCATGTAAATTAAATTTAAGAATGTCCTCAATCATTTATAAAAAATGAAATCAATTTTTAAGTTATTAATTTTCACACATAATACTGCACTTAAATCTTCTGTTTTTTTACTTAATATTACAATAAGAACATATTTTCTTCTATAAATAAATTTCCGAAATATGAAATTAATTATAAATTTCTGTATAACATTTATAAAATTTTGAATTATTTTTATATATTCGAAAATGAAATCACATCTTTAAAAATATATTTTAATAACTATCATCATTTTTTTTAACATTTAAAACAGACCTATAGGCACCTATTAGGCAGTATGTTTAAAACTCAAATAACCAATATACTTCTTGTTATAAAAATATATCGAACTTTTTATATTGCATTCAAATAAGAACGATTTTAAATATAGGATCATCCAAATGTGACGCCTAGATTTGCGTTTTATTACAAAAAAAAACTATACACATGTTTCACTCTATACATCACCCTATACACTTGTTTCTTTTTAATAAAACACAAATCTAGGCGTCACATTTGGATGATCCTATATGTACGTTTATTATTAGGGCGATTCTGGAGGTGCTTTAGTATGTAATGGGAAACTGGCAGGTATCACAAGTTTTGGTAAACAGAATTGTATATATGAACAATATTTTCCAGCACCAGTCGTTTATACAAACATTTCAGCTTATGCTAACTGGATAAAGGACAGAATGGATATTAACGATAAAAGTAAACACATATATACTCCAATTAGTTCAAATTCAAGTTTTTTTTCGATTAATTTTATCTGCATATATCTTTGTTTACTTTATATATTTATACACTAAATTGTATATAATAAATATTTCAATTAAGATCTATTCACTATTTTATACATTGTTAATCGCAATTTATGACAATACCAATTAAATGCAAGTATTATTTAAGTAACAAATTTTTTTTAGTAAAATATATTTTTTTAATATTATAGAATATCTATTAAAATGTTTGTTCATTTTCCTTAAAGACGTAAATGTAATTCATAC
This sequence comes from Neoneuromus ignobilis, assembly GCA_029203775.1. Taxonomy (NCBI): domain Eukaryota; kingdom Metazoa; phylum Arthropoda; class Insecta; order Megaloptera; family Corydalidae; genus Neoneuromus; species Neoneuromus ignobilis. Next base: position 37,261,101 of record CP092089.1, on the reverse strand, counting down.
TAAACTACATTATACATATTGTTTATACACACACACACACACACACACACACATATATATATATATATATATATATATATATATATATATATATATATATATACTTATGATTGCAATTTGCTATCCGGGGCTTTAATTTTTAACAATCTGTACATTATTACATTTATTCTTCTTAATTTCATTTTTATTCTTTTAGAATCTGATACACATTTCAATTACCATGTCAGTGAAATAAACTTTTTAAAAAAACACTAAAATCTTTTTAAACAGTCATTATAATCACTTTATAAAATTACACTTAAATGTTAATTAACTAATTAATAATTAACTAATTACGTGTATTCAAAAATATCATATACATAAAAAGATTGTTTGAATTTTTAAATTTTATGATGTAGCGCTCTGACAATGACACAAGGCCAACGATATGTGAATCAGTTCCTTAAAGAATAAAGTGTACAATAATTGGTGATTTGGTACATAAAACTTTGTAGCTTTGGGATAAATGGTTCATTTATGTTAAAGTGAATTTGTCACAGTATGAAAAGAAATATTAACAAAGGTATTAAAAAAAATCGGTAAGTAATATTCAAAAGTTTTTAGTCAAATTCAGTTTTAAAATAATATAGTAATCGCAAAAAATATTATTTATTGTACATTACAAAATTACACAATTTTTTTCTGCATTCAATAGAAAATGTTGAAAATAAATTATTTCGTAATTATACAACTGTTATTATAGCACTTTTTTAAATCACTAATTTCATATCTGTTATTTTTACTATATTATTTTAAAAATAATATAGTAAAAATAACACATAATAAAAATCACTCATAATAAATCTCACTTTTTTTAGAATTTTTATTTTATTTACTTCATAAAATTATTCATATATGTATGTATGTATATATATATATATATATATATATATATATATATATATATATGTATATATAAAATATAAATATTTTCTATAAAATATTTAAACAAACACATATAATAACTCTAAATATCATTGCATAAAATATCATTATATATATATATATATATATATATATATATATATATATATATATATATATATATACATCAAAATGGTCATTAGGAAATAAAGTAAACAAATATTGAACACTTATTAAAAAAAAATTACGTTTTTCATTAAGAAGATTAGAGTGGTCTTTTAGTTTGTGATGGAAAAATGTTAGGCATTATAAATGTAGGAAAAATGTGTCTACTTTAAGTATCCAAGCATATATATACATGTAACGAATTAAATTGACTAGATCGAAAAACAGAAGACACTTTTTTTAAGCTAACATAAATATTCATCAAAAATAAATGTTTCATACCATGTGACCATGGAATTCAACTTATTTTATTTTTATAATAAAATGATTTTTAATATAATTCATTAGTGAAATTTATTTATATTGATATTAACTGTAGTTTTCACAAAATTGCACATTTTAATAGAAATAATAAAAATGATTATATATTTGTATTCTTATTTTTAATCCTTCTGATAGATAAACAGTTAGTTTCACTATTTCTAATTTTATAGAATCTTACTTAAAACCAATTAACAAATATTATTTCATTTATTATATCTCTTCTCAATTTTAACATGAGGATAAAAAAATTTTCTTTTTTTCAAATTTATAATTTAAAAAATTACTTATCTATACCAATAAATCGATTTTTCATTCGAATTCTAATTAAAAAATAACTTCATTTCGAAAATGAAATGAACATAATTTTTTCTTGTGTAGATATTTTTTTAAAAAGTATAAATTTATACTAAAGATACCCTCCGATATTTTTCTGGTTTGTTTATATTTCCAAAACGTATTTTTATTATAATTTTAATTTATGAAAATTAAAAGATATTAATATTTTAATTATTAAAAAAATATACACGGAAAATCATTAATAATTATATTATTTTTGTTCAAAATTTACGAATATTCTATACATCAACATAAAATAATAATTAATCGTAATTTATTAAATGACAAATAAAACTATTGATTTACATTTATCAGTTAGATTTTAATTTACTGGTATTATATATATATATATATATATATATATATATATATATATATATATAATCGTTCAGTAAAAATGATCATTTAAACTGTAATAAAAAGATTTCGTCAGCAAGAATAAAAAATTTTAAAGAGTATAACCTAGGAACAGCTATTAATATTTATAAACTGTTGTTTATTTATGGAAATTACAATAATTTGTGACATTTAAAAAAACTGACAGTAAGATCAGCATGAACTCTTTTATTATTAATGCCATTATGACTTTTATAGATAAGTTTAATTTCATTCTATAATACAATATAATAAAAAATATATTTTTTATACGTTACTTCCTAAGATTTTATTTTATTACCTAAATTATAAAAAATTAAACTATTCGATTAAATAACATATTGCTGTGAATTTTATATCAAATGTATTATTAAGATAAATCTATTTTGACTTATTGATAGGAAAATATCGAATATGTTTATGTCATTTTGTCATTCCTTACCTATTTTCTTTTAAATTATTATCAGGTAATTACATCTTTGTCTATAAAATAATTATTGCTAAAGTTAATAATTTATAATTTTACTCCTTTGATCATGTTTTCTAATAATACTATTTTCTTAAACTTTAGGTTAATTTTTCATTTGTGGTATTAGTCATAGAAAGATAATATAAAAGAAGAATGGTGCTAAGATGTCAACAAATAAATAATTATTACTGAATTCTTTTAATTGATATTTATAAAAATATTTTATTGTTTTTTTAAACATTTTTTTTTATTTTAATATCTATAGAAAAATTATTTAATTTAATAACTACATATACCGTTCAAAAAATAATTCATTAATTTTTAAAGAAAATTTGGAGCCAATGTTATTATTTAATGATAAAACTTTATTCATAAAATAAACATTATATATATATATATATATATATATATATATATATATATATAATTACATATGTTTTAATTTGCCTGTCGTTTTTATTGAAATCAAATCACAAACATTTAATATGAAATTATTCGTTTGTGGGAGATGATTCGTGTATAAAACACGTCGCCGTCTGTTATATAAAATTTAATTTCCCCGTCATCGAATGCAGCAGCTGCAACGGTGGCTCCGGAATGTTATCCGTCCGCTGGCATTCGGTATTAAATTTAAATTTATAATCCTATACTGTCCGATAGATAAACTAGACGACGTATTTATCAGGGAACGCGTGTTCGAGAGACCGGTCAACAGTTCCGTATAGATAATACAACACTGACTGGTCAATAACGGAAAATCCGGAAGCCACATGGATTTGAGTATGGAAAATTTATGTACGTGTTGTTAAATCTCACGAGAATGGTGGAAAACTTTAATACGATTTAAATTCATTTTCGCACTCATTTTAATGACTGAAAATACGATTATCAAAATAATAATACGATTTTATCAAGCTGTCTCGTTATATTTTTAAGTATATTTTATCTCGAACATTAGTACTTACTGTTTAAATTATATTTTGTAGAAATATGTTATTTTTATTTAATATTAAATCATAGAATTGACAATGATTAAAATTTAAATTTTACATTGGTATAAATTTATACACAAACATTCTCTCTCCTTTCTCTCTTCCTCTCTATTTCTCTCTCTCTCTCTCTCTCTCTCTCTATATATATATATATATATATATATATATATATATATATATATATATATATATACATTATACACTATTCTATATCAATTAATATTGTAATAATTTTTTATACTAATTTTACTTTTATTTACTACATACAAATAAAATAGTAATTAAAAAATACTGAATCTTATATAATATATTTTTATATAAATATATTTTATCCCTTTTAATATGAATAATAAATAACAAAAAAATGAGCTTACCATCTTCGTAAGTTTTAAAAGAATATGAAATGTTACCTGAAACAGAAAAAAATATATTATTGTAATTAAAAATGTCTATGGAAAAAATATTTGTTCAATTCTATTCAATAACTTAAGACTAAACATTTGTATATTAAGTAAATATGTGTAAGAAGAGTACTTTAATTAGATGAGAAATAACTGCATAACCTTATTACTTTATATTAGATTAAAATTCCTATCTTCAAAAAATACAGCTTATAATGTTCACTTGTGCTTCAAAACTTTTAGCTAATTATTTATAATAAAACTAGAAATATTATTATGTACATTAGTATGAGATTCATACCAAGACTCTAAATTAAAAAAAAAAAATTCATTATAATTACATCTCGTAATTCTAAACAGACGTTCATTGGCATTTTTCCAAAAAAATGTTTTATTGATTTTTAATATTTAATTTCATAGTCAATACACGTGCACAAATAACATACTGTATATATATATATATATATATATATATATATATATAATTACTAAATAATGCAAACAAAAGATTGTAATCATTCCATTTAAGTTTATGTAATGAAATATTTAATTTTTGTAACAGTCTGTTATTAGAAAATCTTATCCTAGAATACACGAATACAATTTTATGTATTTCACAGTACAGAATCCTATTCTGCTGGTTAGTTAATCCTTAAAACAACTACAAACAATGTGTAGTGGGTACACAATTAGCTTGCCAAGAGGTGGATGAATGTGCTTTTAAGTTTGGGTTGTTAGATGCACTTCATACAATCGTTTAATGCGATAAAATACAGTTCCGTATTTTACTAACAACACACATATAATTAAGATTATTAAGGAATTTTGAGTATGTGTGTATGAATGTATATATATATATATATATATATATATATATATATATATATATATATATATATATATACATATATTTATCAATATCATCATCATTATAAAAACCTATATCTATCGAATGCTGGGCGAAAGCCCCATCGAATGTCATTAGCTACTGTTAAATATTTATATTTATATATATATACATATGTGTGTGTGTGTGTGTGTATGTATGTGTACACAATTGTGTATAAAGAATCTATGTTCTCCACTTACTTTTATTAATTAGAATTTACACATATGTAATTTTTTTTAAAAAAAAACATTTATATATGTAATTTATTCAATTATCTAAAAAAATTAGATTAAGAAATAGAATATCTAAAGAAATGAAATTTTTTTAAATATACCATGATTCTTATTTCAGAATATCTAAATAAAAAAGGAATCAATAATCAAAAATTAAGAAAATGTATTAAATTCTAATAGAAAGTAATTGTAAAAAATCATTACAGATTCGTTGCTATAATTGTTATTATATATCACAGTAGAATAGAAATCTAGTATTTTAAAAAAGCACATTATTAATTCTAACTCTTTAAAAAATTATTTTTGTTTTGAAAATCAGGACATAAGATTAATTATTATCTTTTAAAATAAATCTATTATCTATAAACCTGCAATTAGATTATATATAGTTCTCAAAACTGTCTGTATATTATATTTATTTAGTTAATTTACAATATATTTTTTTATTTTATTATCCAATATAATTTAACAATATTTTAACTGAACAAATTTTCTCATAAAAAAAATCTCTGAAACTAAAAACTAAAACTCTGAAATTTCAAAGTGAATTTTAAAAAATAGAATAATTTAATTTCACTAATTTAATAATTATAATAACTTAATTTCACTAAAATCTCTTTTTACATAATAACATAAGAAACAAATCTCAAATACATAAAAATAACTCAGAATTTCTTAAACAATTTTTGATGGTATTTAACAAGGTATTTTTTGAGCTTTACATTAATAAATTCAACATGATTTTTTAGCAAATTTTTAATCTATATTCTTTTTTAATATTAGAATATGGCAACCATCTTTACAATCGCTCTTTTTAAGTCATCTATGAAAAAAGTTTCCCAGTACTATTGAAAAATATAATGAACTGATTTATTATCTAAATTTTTTCTTTATATATTTAAAACGTAATATTTTTTAATTTACTAAAATGGCAATAGAATCAAATTTATTAACTTTTATCTTATTCTATTATTATATTTTAACGGATTTTTTAAGAAAACAATTTTTCAACTTGTAATGAAAATTGTGCTTTAATAAGTCTTTTTTATATTTTTGTATAATTGTAAATTCTCTTAAAGTTTTTAACCTAAGACTGCATTAAATTTAAAATTATTTTAATATAAATTCAAAGAATTTCGTTCACATAACTGTGTGTTTCAACACTTAATGTTTGGTTCATTCAAAATTGTAATTAACAATGAAAAAAATTTACTGGATTTAATTAAAAATCTAAAAGTATGGTTTAATATTTTAAAGGGCAATGATATATATATATATATATATATATATATATATATATATATATATATATAAAATATGAATGCCTAGATTAAATACAAAAATAAAAATATTAGAATACATCAAATTAAACATAAGTATTATTTTTTTATTAAAAATAAAAACTGCATAATATTTTTATTAACATCAATAAATTAAGTTATATATTAAAAAAATAAAATATTTTATTGGCAAGATTTTTTTAAATCAGAATAGAATTACTTTATCTGTCTGAAAGTAATTTATTCATACACAAAACTTTTATAGAAAAATATTACATATCAAATTTGCAGACTGACTGTTATAATTGTATTAGATTACTGTTGAAATGGAATATATCGGATGTGTCGCCACTTAAGATCCAAACCGCAGATAAATACGTTTGCGTGTTTTTTTACAATCCGATGTGGAATACGTAATACGAAAAAAACCGAAACGCATGCAACGTTTAACAGTTTTATAATATAATGAAACCATAAACCAGACAAACTTGTCAACATGCGTTACGAAAAACCCGAATTGTGTAAAACAAGAAGTATTAAATTACAGTATGGCTAAACTGCTATTTAGCAACGGATTCAATGTGACAAGTGTCGTCAAAATATTCATAAATAAGTAAACTCGTACGGGTTGATAATCTTCTTTTTTTTCCGGATTCCTTCATACGAATTAGCACCGTGGCAAAGATTTATGACCAGCTACTTGGATTGGTCAGTCACTTAATGTCATCTACTACATTTTATTTATTACAAATGTGAAATGAATGTTTGCTAAATTAAAGTGGAAATTTATTTTTAATTTGCGCGACCAACATGGAAACAAGTTAAAGAAGCGACGGGATATTTAAAATGAATTAAATCAAGGTCTTTAATCACGATTTTATACATATACACACACACACACACACACACACACACACACACACACACATATATATATATATATATATATATATATATATATATATATATATATATATATATATGTTTATAGCAAAATACACTTATATATGTGTACCTTAAATTTAAATATTAAAAAAATTCAACTTATTCTAAATGTAATTAACATTTTTATTGACAATGTCGCACATATTAGAGTATGACTAGTTTATCTCACTAATGTTTTATTTATTATAATTTTTGATAAATTATTACACACTTATTTTTTTTAAAATTTATATACACACGCACATATACATACATATAAGAGTGTCGTTTGATAAGTATGGTAAAAAGTAAGAAAAACTAAATTGAAAAAGTTAATTAAGTTAATTAATTAATTAAATTAAATAATAAATAAATTTACCATACTTATCAAACAACCCTCGTATGTATATATATATATATATATATATATATATAACATTTATCACTTACTACTCTAATTTTATTAGTTATTAAAAATTATGTGTGGCCTAAAATATATTATTATGAAAAACTGTTTTTTTCTAAAAAAAATAAAAAGATTATTTTCACTTAATATTATTCTTAACTGATGATATTAACAACCAAATTTAGTGGACTTTTATTAAGTAGCTGACTTAATTGTGTTCTTGAAAATAATTACATATTCTTAAAAATAATTTTTAATTGCTATAAGAAAATATAAAATTTAAAAACAATTATACATAAATTTTTAGGAAATTTGGATAAAAATCAAATATACACATTGGTTCTTTTCAAATAATTTTACCAATACAAATATTTAATATATTACTCAAAATTTTTAGCACTGTGTTATTTATAAACTATTTTTAATTTATGTAATCATTTATTTATCTTTATTTTATCAAAATATATTCAGAATTACATTTTTGAAATTAATGAACCTCTTATTTTACAATTAATCTAAAATTTAAGTTAATTTAATTTTTAATAAAAATGTTATCCATTTTTCTTTTCACTGAATTTTTTTTTAATAAATCCTATTTTCTTATCAAAAACATACAAAAATCAATATACACATTTTGCTATAAATTAAAAATGTTTTTTTTTTAATTTTGTTACAATTAATTTATTAATTCGCAATTCGATTGATTTTTTTATAGCAAGTCATATTAAAAAAAGCTTTATTTTTCACAAATAAAGCAATTCTTAATACCAAATGATTCCATATGTGTTTCATAACCCCAATTTTTTTCGCATATATATATATATATATATATATATATATATATCTAAATGACCATGTAAACTTTAAAGTACAGCGTTATAAAATTATTAAATAAAAATACGGTATTATCTACTTTATTTTCACTGATTTTTTTGAACGAATTCTAATTTCTTGTTAAAAGCATACAAAAATTCATATATGTCTTTTGTTATAAATTAATAATCTCTTTTCTCTAATTTTGCTACAATTAAGTACATTAATTTAATAAACATTTAATAAACTACATTTAAGTGCAATAATTAATTAAGTAATTCGTATTATTTTTTCATAGCATATCATACTTAAAAAAATCTTTATTATTTTTCAAATAAAACAGTCCCTAATATCAAAAGATTTAATAAGTGTTTTATAACTACTATTTTTGTTTTTTTTTCTTATATATATATAAATATATATATATATATATATATATATATATATATATATATATATATATATAGAGTAATATTATCTTTAAAATTCATCCTTAAATTATTTTTAGATTTAATAATTTTGGGCACAGGATTAAGATATCACTATAAAAAACAAAAGAAGGTACATTGGACACATTTAAATAAGGAAATAATTTATTTGTAAAATAATAAAAAATATTTAAGCAAAGAAATGAAAAATTCATTTAGAAATTAAGAGTAAAAAAAATCAAAATTCAAGGAAATACCAATAATCGAGAATGAGCAATAATTTAATTGTTGATATGACTGCGATTCAGGTACAACCTACATAAAAGAGTTGCAAGAGTAATACTATTAAATTATAATTTCAGAATAAAAGATAAAAAAATTGCCGTAAAGTAAGTGATATCATACATTAAAGATCTATGTTTTTATTAATAACTTACAGGATCATTGAATATGATGAGCTTGATTTTTTTACATACTAAATATCAAACAATTAAATATAAAAAAAAGTTATAAAGACACTAACTAGTAACTGTTGTACAACATTAATTCACAAACACTGTAAACATTTGCTTACAACATCTGCAAAAACAACGTACAAGAAAACATACCGGTACAGAAAAAGCGAACGCAGCCGCAAGTGTAACCTTGTCCTCGGGTCAAATTGAAATACATTACGTAGAATTATAACAGAGGCTTAGCGGTAGACGTGCTGCGTGCTAGTCGCCCTACAAGAGATTTGGCGAAAAATTCACCGGATTATGTGGCCGTTTAATGTGGAAGACGACGATGGTAATAAACATAAATACACTCGTTTAGAATCCGGAATACCTGTTTTGCTTTTAACCGGAAATGGTCGGTTATTACCGTTAACGGAGCGCTTTAAAAACCATAATGAAAATCTATTACAATTAGATTCTAGTATTATCATTGGATTCTTCCACTGTATGTGTACGTGGGTATACAAAAGAAAACGTCCATACACTCATATGTGTGTAAATGCATCTATGTGTATTTTTATGTATGTGTAAATGTACATACACACGTACATGTGTAAAAATGTGTATAAGTATAAACGATTCATTTATTCTTTTACATATTTCATAAACATTTTAAACGCTTTCTTCTCCAGTACTCACAATTTTATATCGCGTGTTATTACTATAATAAAATTAAAGGTTATTGTGTTTTTAATACTCTTGTTTTAAATAGGATGAAATTCTTTTCATGACATTTATCGTAAACGTTTATTAAACATTATTCATTAATATGTTTTTTTTTGCAGAAAATTATATTTAAGCCCTTGGATTCACAGCTGATTAATTTAATGACTTGTTTGACATTTTTAAAATTATAAACTACTCGTAATTATGTCAAAGAATATAAAAAAAACGTTGTCAATCAAAATACATATATATATATATATATATATATATATATATATATATATATATATATATATATATATATATATAAACTTTGTGACTTAGTTTATGTGAGAAAATTTAAAATTCTCAATTTTGAAAAGTATTTATTAAATTAAATTTTATTTTATCTATGTACATATGACCATACAGTTGTCTTATGGTTTTAATACTGAATTATTATTAATTTACTTTTTTTCAGTAGATTTCGATTTTTTACACATTTATATACCCAGATAATAATTGTTGAAATATTTTGTGATATTAAATATAATTTTTCAAAAATTACAGTTATATAATTTTAATTATTAACCCTTATCGGTCGTATGTCACCTCTGACGTGACATTACAACTTTGCTCTATCAGTCGTATGTCACGTGCGAGGTGACAAGACTGAACAAGTAACAACGTCCTCAATGCTGAATATGCACACTATATGTTTTTACAGTTTAATTCTTACTCGATAGTAGACAACACGTTCTGTTATATTTCAACAATTATTTTACTTATATTTTAATATTTTATTCCTCCAAAAATGAATAAAGAAAACTATAGCAATATGGAAAGTAACAGTGATAGTTGTAGTGAAATATGTGAAAATTTTGAATATTCGGCAAGTGATTTTAATTCTTGTGATGAAAGAGACAGTGATACAAGTGTTATATTTCAGTCAAAGAAAAAAATTGATCCCTATTTAATATTCAAGTAAAGAGGAAAGCGAAGTGGAAAGAGAAATTGTTCCTGATTGTGATGAAGATTGGATTGAAATCGACAGTGATGACAAAGGCATTTAAAGTGTAAACATTTAAAATGTAACTATATTTTTTTTATACACAAAACTATATTTTTATATTAAGTAACCTTAATTATTCTTCTCTTACAATAAGCACTCAAATATATCTCCGACCTAGCGGAAAGTTAAGTATAAAACGTCTGATTAGGGTTAAAATTATATTTCATTCTTCAATGAAAAATCATAAACGTTTCCAAAATCAGCATTAAGCTATTTAGTAACAGTAGATATCTTGCAACAGCTATTAAGAAAATTTATTAACTATTATCTAGTAGTAAACACTAATAAATAATATTTAATGAAATATCTAAAAAAAAAATGAAATAAAATATAAAACATAATAGAAAATATCCATAATTGAATGACAATTTCGAAATATAATTAAAAGCATCAACACTACTACTCTTCTGTAGAGCTTTTCTTATTTTTAATTTCTGTGACTGTTACTTTTTTACAAAATGAGATTAACTGCTCCATGCTTAATTCTCAATCTAAGATTGTACTTTGATAGAAATCGGATGCATAATTCCACACGACAGACGATAATGCATGTCATTATATTAACGATCAAACTACCAATATTATAATGAAAATAAAATTGAATTATTGCTTTGATAAAAATAAAAATATTACTAAAAATAAAATTATATAAGAGTATTACAATTAGTTAATAAAAATTAAATACAAAACGTAATTCAATAATTTTACAAACATTATATAAAACACAATAAATAAATATTTATTATAATGAATAATATTAAAAATCGAACTTCATATATCATATAAATCCATCTATTCATTTTTGACATTTTTTATTTATCTGAAAAGATAACATAATTTACACTAAATATAATACATATGACATTGAAATACAATATATAAAAAATTTGTCATACCAATAATACCTTGTTTTAGGATCCGCATAGAAACATGTATGAAAATCAAATTTCGAAATTTATTTAATTTATTTTTAAATTATAACTTATATAAAAATGCATAACATGTCAAATATGTTATAAGTGTGAGTAATATATTGAAATAAATATTTTATGATCATAAACAATTTTAGTAACTGTAATAAACTATTATAAATAAATTTATAAAGAAAAAAATACAAATATTACAATTATTCCATCGTGAATGTTTTTCATGTCGCATGATATTTGCGCCATATACCAACGAAAAAATTTAATTTAAGTATATTTTAAAAAATCCTACACTTTTTAATAAAAAAAATTATATAATAATAAACTTAAATAGTGATTATGAACTTTTTTTCGTTTAAATTGAAAAAAGTTAAATATTAAGATAACATCAATAAATATAACGTTAGCAAATATAACATGTTTTTTTTTTCAAAATGAATAAAAAAAAGTAGTTAAAGGCAAATAAAAACGTTGCCAATTAAAAATATCAGAATTTAATAGTTTATTTCATTTCAAATTAACATAAACAACAAATGTGTATGCATATATATATATATATATATATATATATATATATAAAAAAAAGATATATAATTTTTTCATATATTAAAAGTACATAAATAAAACTTTGTTCAGCTTTGGTAAAGTCATTAAAGTTTCTAACGGCACGATTTTTAAAACATTTTTTTAATGTTTATTTATCTACATGTCTTAAAGTATGTGTGTATATATATATATATATATATATATATATATATATATATATATATATATAAATGTGTTTATATACATTTTTGTATATCATATTACTTCTGGAAAAAATATTAAATAATATTCCAAAAAATTAACATTGAAATGAAATAAAAAGTTCTAACATTTTTATTTGTCAAAAAGTAACAATTTGTTTAAAAAAATATAATGAGTAAATTATAAACAGTATTTTAAAATATTATATTTCAGATAAAGATGAAATTTAAATAACGCATTTCTTTATTTATAAATGGAGTTTAAAAAGCACATTTGTCTATGTAAAAAATATGTATGTATATCAATACCTAACATAGAAAACTTAATTACAAAAACTAATAATAAATATATTTATATAGACTTGAATAGATATAGAAGACGGTAACTTTATAAATTACCAATAGAACTAATTTTTCTTTATAAATTACGAATATAATATTTTAAAATAACCTAACATTTTTATACGAATCATTCGTATAACTTCAAATTCGACTTTCGAATATTATTCATCGATACGCATAAAAGAGTCATTAAACTTCTCGGTCAACGAATCGGCAATTCAAATTATTTTAGTACTTATTCGATGAACGTTCGAATTCGTAATCCGATTCTTCGAGAACCAATACTTGTACGTGTTCAATATTGAATTCCGTACATATTGACAGAATACGAAATATTGAACAATGGGCGTACAATGAACAATGTAGAATAAAAACGAGAATATTAAGAGAAATTAATATTAATATGTTAAACGTATAATATCTTTTATATTATTATTAACAGTTTTATAAGAACTGAGTGAAATTTAGTATGTTCCGCATATTAAATATTGATTTTAAAACAGCTTCGAAAGAAGTACAATAGAAGCGCGTTGAACTAACGACGATAAAGAAAATGGTAAAACTTACTTTCACCAGAAATTTTTTGAATAAATTTTTGATAATAATATCTTTAATAATAGTATACATACCAAATTCATTTTTTATATCTACAAAAAGTGAATTACAAAAGTGTATATCATATTTCTTCTTTTAAAACGATTTTTAAAAAACATTTTTAAAAATATTTTAAAAACATATCATAACTCTCATTAGTAAAAATAGAGACTACTATTCACTTGAAATTATTCAAAAATATGATACTATTTTCAATAATGGATCATTGTGAAGAAATTATCCATAAATAAAAATATATAAATGTTACTTTATTGACAACTAAATAGTAACAATTAAAAGTTTCGAATCCATAAACTAACAAAAAAATATACTTTTATTCACCACGTTAAACAGAATCTCAAATTTTTTAAAAATCATTTCGACATAGAAAACCCTCTGAGTTCAAAAAAATGAAATTTTTCCACAAAAATTAAAATTTTCCAATTTTATTTATTAAAATCAATAGATAAACAAATTATTTTTAAATGCAGCATTTATTTCATTTTATATCAAAAAAATATATTAGCAATTCTATTTCAAAAAAATTAATTGGAAAATATTATATATATATATATATATATATATATATATATATATATATATATATATATATATATATATATATATATAATAGAAATAGAAACAGTTTAACTATGTACATTTTAAATTATTCGTTAACACAAAAATAATATTTATAGATGAAATGAATAAATAATTAAAAATATAAAAATATTAATTTAGAAGAAATTCTTATACATATTATGAAGCCAAAAATTCCTCAATATATGAAGAAAAATTTTTAATAAATGTATTCTAATCATTTATGGTAGTAAAACATGGGTCTTAAATGTTAAAAAAATTCAACAACTCTAGACAACATAGAAAAGCATGAAAAAATCCATTTTATGAATCATAAGTACAAATACAGAAAAAAAACGAATTCAAAAGAAGAGCAAAATTACGAATGATATAACAAGAGTGAAAAATTTAAAATGGAAACGGACTAGTCATATAGCAAAAAAATGAGACTAATATAAATATTACTGAATGGAAACCTAGAAATTGAAAAAATTCACAAAGGAACTGAACAGATGAAATAGAGGTATGAGAAAAATCGTCGATGACAAATAAAAAAGAAAAATATTGAATCGTTGGAAGTGAAATGTTTTGAGAGGGACTTTCATCCAACAGTGAACAGAAATATGTTTTTTGTGATATATATATATATATATATATATATATATATATATATATATAAACACACACACAAACTGTTAAAATAATAGTATGCATCAACACCACTTGTCATGCTAGAGATTGCGTTCGATCATAACCAAAGAATCTCCCAAATTGAGGGTTTGGGTATGGAGCTGACAACCTCATCTTGTAAAAAAAACATAAGTCAATTAGCTTCGATATCATTAGAGAATCCTAGATTCTATTTAATTTAACTATTAACAAATATTGAAATTAAATACATACATTTATATATATATATATATATATATATATATATATATATATATATATATATATATATATATATATATATATATATATGTATATAAGTTTAATACTTATTAATAACCTTTATAGAAAAAGAATTCTAATTATATTACCAGTAATAAAATATCAAAATAATAATTCAAAACTATTTAGAATTTATTTAAACCAGTTTCAAATTCTTCATAAAACAAATATAGAAAACAATCTTTTCAAATATTATACATGTAATATAACAAAATAATAATAAAGAAATATATCTAATATGGTAATTAAAATCTCATTAGAACATTTTCGGACGGATGCAAATATATTGGCTTAATTGAAGTTAGGTTGCATCTTAGTCTAATCAAAAATTACTTTCATACCTACATACACACGCGTAAATTTATATATATATATATATATATATATATATATATATATATACACTTATGTATGTGTTAAGTATTTTTATAAGTTTATGTACAATAAAAAATAACAGCAGGTGTTATTACCTCAATACATTTACACATACATAATCTACAACATGTTTTTTTAAAAATAAAAATATATAACTATTCTATTATACTAACTAAAACTGATATAATAGGCACAGAGAAAATATTTGTTCAAAGATAAATAATGATTCTTAAATAAATCTACTTTACTATGATGTATCATCTCTATATTCTGTGTTATTTCTCTTTTTATACATACATTTCTCTATGCGCATATATATATATATATATATATATATATTCAGGTACTTATGTATACACATGTTTAAATGTATAACAAATCTAGCACACAAAAATGAACTCGATGACGAAGTAAAGAAAACTTTCTAAAAATTCTCTGATCGTATTAAATTAAACAGATACACTATTGTATTTTTTACAGTTCTCATCTCCTAATTTTACACGAAACATTGTTCTGTTCTAATTAAACAATTATAATATCTAACTACATAAATCGTATTTTAAAAACATGTTTTAAATATGTTCTAGTTTAAATAAGATTCTTTTCATTTATATTTAAATATATGTATTTATATATATATATATATATATATATTTATTTATATATATATATATATATGTATGTATATAACACTTGAGCACATATAACCTTTTTTAAATTAAGATGAAAATTAATTAATTTTAGTATGAGTGACATAATAGAAAATTCGTGAACTTTATTCTGTAATTATCTTGTTTACTTTGTAATCAAAATATTATATGAAATGAAATTGTTTAACATATTTAGTGAAACGGTACTTGTTCTAATTAAAATTCACTTAGATATTTATTTATACATAAAATTAAAATAATATATAACAATATATGAAATATTTCTCATTTGTAATTTATTTTAAGTGTGCAAAAAATACTTTCAGTTTTTCATATAAAATACAAAACACATAATACACTTTTTTATTTAATCTCAAATCTTCATTGTGTTTTAAAATACAACGATTTCTTTTTATATTTTTCACAAATATCATTTACATAAAATTTCACTAACTCCAATTCACAAATTATAAATATAGGTTATCAAAAAATAAATGTATACAATGTTGTTCTATAGATAATAACATAAATAAAAGTCATTTGTTAAATAATGAAATCAAAACAGAAAATATCATTTCACTTGTACCAGTTCTAAAATTAAAATTTTTTCATTGAAAAATTTTATTCTCCATTTGTAAATATTTCCTGAATTTAGATAATATATGAAATTAATTATTTTATTATGTATTAACATTTAATAATATACACATCTAATATGAATATAAATTAAAATTTAATAATATGCAACCAATTTTATGCCTAATTCATACCTATATCAGTTTGATCACTGATAACTTATCATTAATAACAGATTTACTTTTTTTTAATTTTCTCTATTAAAAAATAACCCATATATTATTACATATATTTTATATTATCAGCTTATGGAATGTAATTTAAATAATTTTAATTTTTATTAAATGACCAAACTACCTATATGATTGACATTTAATCTTCTCTGTGTTTTTTAAGAATAAAAGTTTGATTATTATTTTAATACTTATAATCAATTCATATACATTACATATCAATGTCGATCACATCAATACACATACATATCAATGTCAATTATATTATCTTCCAAATTAAATATAAACTACTATAAAATAAAATCATACTAAAGATTACAAATATGGTAAACAATTAATAATAAGTACATTGATATAACAGGATAATTCAATTAAAAAAATATGTACTTTACTCTGAATATAATAACTTCTCGATCGAAATATCCATAAGTTAGTTATTACTGAAGTTAATTATTAAGTGAATAACAAGTAATTATATTTACTAAAATGAAATCTTCGATGGTAAGGTAACAAAGATTCCTTTATAAAAAATGAATTAATCACTATGATACAATACAATACAATATCTCATATCAAGCACAATTAATTATAAATATTCATCTTAATTTTGTTTATAAAATCTTCCAAAAAAACAACTATATTAAAACCGGTTCAGATATTTGGAATCAAGAAATAATAAAGACGATAAGTAATACGGATAAATGAAAAACTGTTATTCGATTCTATCTCATCTTGTCACGTAGTTATTGAGGTAAAGTTAGTTCAGTTATAAAAATAGAAATAAAATATTGATTTTATATATACTGAAATATATTATAAAAAGGTTCAAAATTTTCTGTCGATTAGTATTTATCATTGAAATGTATTTTGTAATCAACTTAACTGTACGTTACTTTAAACATTATCTCATAATTATATATATATATATATATATATATATATATATATATATATATATATATATAAGGTAGCCCCAATGAAAATGAAAGATAGTAAAGAATAATAAATGATAATAAGCAAGCAAATGTATATCTAAACCCTTCAGTCTCATTTAGACCACCCCATATATACATATAGAATTAATTTCATTATCTTCTCTCTATTCATTGCCAGAAGAAACTCGCAAAACTACAATTCCAATGATTAAACGCTTTTCTAGTGTCGTATATATTTCTATTATATATACTCTATATAACAAATTTTCTAGTGTATATATATATATATATATATATATATATATATATATATATATATATATATATATATATATATGTATATGTAAATGTATATTTATATAAAATTGACATGGGAAAGACACACAGCAAGAAGAGAAGGCAATAAATGGAAAAAAATAATTAAAGAATGCCGACCAAGAGACAAAAAGAGGCTAACTAAAGATCCTATCAAAGGTGAAGAAATGAAATTGTAAAATATTGTGGAAATAAGGGTTTGGTGGCATTAGATACGGTCAAAAAAAATTCTTGGGAAAATATTTAGGTAGAACTAGTGATATAAGATAAAACTTTTGCCCAGCAATGGGCTAATAAAAGTTGTTGTAATGCTAGTAAAGATATAATACATTATATATAATATATATAGGGCTTTCTAATAAGGGCTTTAGATGTTTCAATGAAAATAAAACAAAGTAGTTAATTAATTACTTTATTATTTTTTTATTTTCAACCATATTCTATAACAGGCGTCAGCAACCTATGACCCACGGATTACCAAGTGACCCATTTGATAATTTCAAGTAACCCACTTCAAAGACATTGCGACATTCAAAGACATTTCATTCAAGGCATTGCGGAAAGATTTAGAAAAAACGGTAGATAATCATCTTCTCATGATATCAACGTGTTGAGCAACACTTCCTATAGTTTTCATTTTTGGAAAAGTTAATTTTGCCATTTTGTCTGCGTTCGATTCTAATTATAAATGTGAGCAAATATTTTCACACATGAAATTTATTTTAAGTAAGAACAAGAGCAGCTTAACTACCGAAAATTCAGACGCTTTTATTTGTCTTAAGGTGACTAATTATAAACCAGACTTGAATTAATTGACATCATAAATTCAACATCAGGAGAGCCATTGAAAACGAAGAGAACGCTTATAAATAAAGTTCATAAATTAATGAACTAAAACTTGACAATTATGTTTGTTTTTATAGTAATCACAATTATAATTTTGAATTTTTATGTTTTAAAAACATCTTGTAATTATTTTCTCAAAATTTATCTTATTATTAACTGTTTTAAAATGAAAATACCACTGACCCAAAACGTCTTAATAATCACATTTTCGCTGATTTTGACCCGCAGCCAAGAAAGGTTGCCGATGCCTGTTCTATAGCATTAATAATGGAATACAATTTCTCTCATATGACAACCACCACTTCGCTTGACACAGTGCATTCGTTTAGTCCAATTTTAGTCATTGTTTCAGATAATTGTGGTCCAATTTCATGAATTACACATCCAATGTTTACTTTTAATGCTTCTGCTGTTTGTGGTTTATCAGCATAAACAAATAATTTCACATAACCACACAGAAAATAATCAAATGGATTTACATCAAATAATCTTGGTGGCCAATTGATGGGTCCATTTCGTAAAATAATGGAGTCATTAAACTTTTGTTTCAATCAGTCTAATAAAGTTTTTACAATTTTTAAACGTTGTTGAAATGTTAAACATTCCAAGATAATTTACCAACATATACTGAATTGAAATGTCAAAATGAGTTTAAAAAAAATTAAAACATGACTGCCATCAGCTGTTAAAGTTCTGACATTCTTATTGGAAAACCCTATATATATATATATATATATATATATATATATATATATATATATATATATATATATATATCTGTATGTGTGTGTTTTAATAACATTTCCATTAATTTTATGATGTTTTTAAGTATATATTATCTTAATAATTGTAAAAAAATAAGACGTAAATTAATTAAAATTATTTACACAATATAAATTGACGCCATTCTGTCCAAGAAATATATATATATATATATATATATATATATAAAATACTTGTTTATTTTTTTCATTAATGCTTCAGTTAGTAACAAAAATAAAATAAATAATATTTATGAGGTATAAATATTAAAGTCAGGTGCACATAAATGTTGCTCATATATACAGCGCATATTTAATGTAATTAGTTTGCATTGATTATAATTGTTACAAAAATTGAAGAACTGTATTTATTTGTTTTCGATATATCTGAATAAAAAATAACACAGATTCAAAATATTTGCTACACTATTTTTTATAGTTAATGGTATACATGTTTAAAATAAATTATATACGGTGGCTCAAATAAAACTAAAGGATTTAGACATACATTTATTTAATTTATTACAATCTACCATCCTTTACTATCCTTTAGTTTCATTTGGGCCATAGTATATAAATAAATAAGATTTTAAATAAATATATTATTTCATTACAAAAAATGGAAATGAACTTAAGATTAAATTTTTACAAGCAATTTAATATTTTATTTTTTCGATTTCGGGGATGTGAATAATAAATTAAATACTAATGACTTTTATGTTAATAACTTTATATATTTTTTATATTGAAACTATATCAACCTTGTTTTCAATAAATTTGTATCACATATATATATATATATATATATATATATATATATATATATATATATATATATTTTGAATCAGTGTTAAAATTAATATAAAAGTCAGTATTAAAATTGATGTTCATACAACAACTTTAAAATAATTTTATTTGTTTATAATTGTTTTATAAATATTATTAATTAACATTGTTTTATTGTTTTGATCTGTTTAAGCAATATTAAAATATATAAAATAATGTTTATTCAAATTTAATAATTTTAATAAAATATTGAAGAATACTATCACATATAAATCCCAGTTTCAGATAAAAATTATAGCCAAAATTTTCTAATCTTTTTATATATAACTGTTGTTACTTTAAATAGCAAAGTTTTGTAAATAAAAAATTCTTGAAAATATTATAGGTATGTAATTTGTTTTGGTTCTATGACAAATTTATTTTCACATAAATACATCACTTACTCCAATATTATAAGATTTTATAAGCGTTCAATAATCATTTATTATTGACTATATTCACTGATGTTCATTTAAATTGCTACACTATCATCATCGTAGTGCTACATTTTAAAATCTAGATTGTATTATATAGATTATGTAAAATTATAAACGAGATTTATAAAGTAAATTTTTGTAATTTTTACTCTGAACAAAGTTGTAAATACACGGAAAATAAAATATTGATTACAGCATAATATATTGATTAAGTAAAATAACTAATAAAATTCAATAAATAGAAATATTTAATAATAATTTAAACTAAGTAATAATGTTCACTAAAATTAGTAAAAATTCTGTTTAAAAAAACGACGTAATTAATTTTATCTAATTTACCTGTAATATCTATTAATTTATATAATAAAATAGTTTATTTTTTAAAAAAGTTAATACTCGCCCATATGCTCATTTTTTAATTATACTTCAAAGTAATGAATAAGTTTAGGTTTAAGAAAAAATCAATTAAACGTAATTAAAAATATTAAAAAGTTAGTTTCATTTTTAAAAAAATCCAAAAAAGTTTTCTACAAAACCTCTAAACAGAGAAATGAACCAGATGTAACTAAAAACAATGTAAAAAAACTATAATTAAACTCTGTTCCATCAAACGATTCATTTAAATATTCTATAGTCAAATTTAAATACTTCGTTGTTGGAGAACACATACAATTTTTTGTACATGTTATTACTGAATGCGTAATTATAAAATTACTGACATTTTACAACATTAATTATAAAAATTAAGAATAATTATTGTAATTAGACAACATTCAAGTTAGTATTTAAATGAATTTAATTATTTCGACCATACTTATTATTTTTTTTAAAGATATCTTTGTGTAAGTATTATTTTAACAGATTATCGTTAAACTTTTAACAAACTGCCAAAATAAGTCTCATCTTTAATGTATATTATTAAAAATAAATAACAACTTCTCATTATGATACCTTTAAAAACTGCTGTGTATCATTTCAAACGTCGATCCATAACTCCAAAACCAAAAAGTACAGTAGATCTGACGCAACTTGTTTAACTCACACACAAATTCACTAAATAACGAGAAATAAACACTTTATACAACATAAATATATAAACAAACCAAACAACTTAAAATTAACACAAAATAAAACAACGGTGTGAAATAAGAACAAATATCCACTTGGATGAACAGAAAATCTATTATTCGGTTTCAAATCGATAACTCAATCAAGTTGTATTCTAACGTTATCGGTTACTTCGTAGTTGTTTTCTTATATAACACGAACAAGTATTGAAATGAAATTTAGATAAATGTATTGTGTAAGGAAGTTATATAATTTGTGTTCGTTTAAAATTGTAACTTAAATGAATTTGAAATTCACGTTGGATTATAAATTCTTTTTTACACACGCGCAAACACACACAACATTCAAAAATATAAAACGCAAATAAACAAGCGATATCCAATTAACGTTTCATAAATTATTCAGAAAGCAAACAAAAAGCGATACAAAGAATTATAACACACTTGCATTTTATGTACAACTAAAATGGTTCTAGCACCACGTTTTATTTTTATCTGGCGATCTTTAATTATGATTAGTAGACACTATTCATGTTCCTATTTGATACAAAATTCAATTATCTACATATCCATATTTTTGTATAAGACTTCGAAGCAGACTTTCTGAGTACACACTTACAGATATTTTTCATGAATTATTTTTCGATGTATTTTCTTGACTGAGTTTATTTAAATAAATATGTATGCACAGAGCGAGATGAGTATATGTGGAGTGTCTACGTCGAGAACTATAGTCAGCGTTGTTGTTGTTGTTGATGGAATTGTCGACGTGTTTTTCGTCGAAATACCAACACAGACCTCGCGCGTTTAAGAACCGAACGCAACTAACCGGTCCATGGGCCGACTTCAACGCTCGCGGAGTCACTCCACGTGCTCGACGAGTACAATACGCACGCGCATTGCACACAGATTCCGTCACATCGGCGACGTTGTCGGCCGATCGAACGAAGAACACGAACGCGCGCACACAGAGACCAGCCAACCGGCTAAAAAACTCTTCCAACTTGAAATTCTTTTCTTCTTTTTTCTTTTACAGCCGTCGTCCGTTCTTTCTCAAACAGTACAGACGTTAGGATGGATAGGACGGATTCCTATGGTCATTGCTACTATGTGTCGTCGTTCGTTACTCACTTATCACTCTCTCTTACTCACGCACATACATACTCACACACACACACCCTCGCTCATATTGTATCAATACACAGGTGTGTCCGAGAACTAATATACCAAATATGATGTTAAGTAATTTTTTGTTACACGAAATAATTAAATGTATGCACGTAAGATAAATTTTAATTTATTATTAAATTCTAAACATTTTTTTTTCAAATACTACTTTACTTAGTTTTTGAGCAAAATAATCATATAAAGCAAGGCTGTCCAAACTCTAGGAATCCAAGGGCCACAATACGAAAATAAAAATTATCCGCAGCCCGCACCCAAAATAAAAAAAACATTTATTACTGTTTAACTATGTTTTATTGAAATATTAGACAATATTAACAAAATTGTGTATTTCAATGAGAATTTTGCGGTAACTCTGATTCCTTTACTAATGTAGCTATATCAATTTCAATGTTTGTAGCAGCCAAACGCAGTAAATTTGATTACGATTTGTCCGTCAAGGAACTTCTATATTTAGATTTTATAAATTTCATTGTTGAAAAGGTACTTTCACAAAGATAAGTACTGCCGAGCATTGACCCCATTCTAAGACCAAAGTCTCGCAATTTAGGATACTTTCCTTCTGGTAATAATTTAAAAAAATCTCCTCCTGTTTCACATTTGTTACTAAACAAGGGATCTGTTTGTAAATCACACAACTCTAACTGCAAATCGGATTTTACGTTTGTAATATTAATAGTTAAAGGTTGACTAAAAAGTAAAATATCTTGTTCAAAATTTCCAAAATCGAAATATCGTTCTTCAAATTCTTTGATTATATCTTCAATATATTCTACATGAGATGAAAATGATGTTCCCTCAAAATTCTTCATTTCTTCGAAATGTTCCTTGCAACTAGGGAAAAAAGTAAAATCGCTATTGATAAATGTTGATTTGAATAGCTGCAACT
The DNA here is from genome assembly GCA_029203775.1 of Neoneuromus ignobilis. Lineage (NCBI taxonomy): Eukaryota > Metazoa > Arthropoda > Insecta > Megaloptera > Corydalidae > Neoneuromus > Neoneuromus ignobilis. The sequence goes on along the minus strand of CP092089.1, from coordinate 37,236,717 downwards.
TTCTTTTAAAACCTTTGCAATGACCATATAAAAAAATGTTTTTCTTAGTTAAAAGTGCAAGCAGTATATTATTTTTTATTTTATTTCTTACTATACAAATATTAAGAAAATTACAAATACTTGAATTGAATTTACATTTACACAATGAAAAAACACAATTATAATTGACAACTGGAATTAAATATATGTATTAAGGAAAAATGCTTCGTAGGCCGCATAAAGCCCCTTCGCGGGCCATATGCGGCCCGCGGGCCGCGGTTTGGACAGCTCTGATATAAAGTATAGATCATCCAAATGTGACCCATAGATTTATGTTTGATTAAAAAGTAACTATACACATGTTTCTTTTTAATAAAACACAAATCTAAACATCACATTTAGATGACCTATACAATGGTACAAAGGTGAGTTTCTATAAAACAACAAAATGAATTTATTTTATAAAATACAAAAAAAAAACTAATATAAAACTAAATAATAAGCACACACACACACACACACATACATAAATATATATATGTGTGTGTATGTATTTGTGATTATGTATATATAGAGTGGTCCAAATGAGATTAAAGAGTTTAAACATACATTTAATATGCTTTATTATCCTTTACTCTCATTTAAGCCATCCTATATATGATCAGCAGAAGTAACCTGTTTCTAGAGAAAAGCTCTAACGATGATGGCGTCGCCATCGAAATGCATCAGCCGATATAATTATAGATTATTTAATTATAAATAATAAGTGAACAATAAATGATTATTGAACACTTTAAATTATTGTGGTGTTGGGGTTAAAATTCATTTGTGTAAAGTGAATCAGCCACAGTTCCAAAACAACAAATAACCTGTTTCTATTCATTGTTTGATAAAAGCCTCTTCTAAAACTTTCCACTTCCAACAATCAATCTTTCTTTTCCATTCCACATCATCAAATTTGCTCATATTTTTGTCTCATCTATCCATATCTCTTTTCTTAAGCGTTTTTTATTTCTGTGTTCTCAATCAATAATTTCTGTTGTATATCGGTCTTCTCTTCTTAGTATAAAACCGACACATTTCCTTTTTAATTTGTTTACTCTTATTATAATGCCTGTGACTTATTTTTTCCAAATTCATAAGCATATGTACAATACATGCATTAATAAATATATACTTTCATATATAAAATTAAAATATCAGATTTTTAGTGGCTGAATGTCTCTTTTCCTATTAAGTTAATTTTTTTTAGAAAATATAATTTCTAAAATTTATTAAAAACTATATTATTTAAAATCATATCATTTCTCAATTTTTAATAATATTTATTTAAATAATATTTTCATATCACCTAATATTTATAATAAGACAATAAAGAAAGAAACTTTGCAAATCTGTTAAATCAAATAAAACGAAAATATGTTTAAATAAAACACCACTTTAGATTTAAAATAACAGAATTAAAAGGATTTACAAAAATTTTTATTCTAGATCATTACATAGTTCCTCAAATTAAATTATTTTATATAATCAGCGAAGTCAAAATACATTAATTAACCATATACTCGTATATATAAGATATAGATAAAGATATATAAATATAATTCAAACTATATAATTATTCTTTAAGTCCAATGTTCATTAATAAATATATGTTTAATAGAGAACATAGCAAATAAAATTAACACTTGAAGATAATTTCAATTACAAATCTGTCTGAATATAACATTTGTTTTGAATTAATCATGTTTTCTTTAAATCCTGTTCTTTATATTCAGTATATTTGTTTTACGTCAACTGTACGTTGCACTGTTATTATGCAGACAGGTGAATTCGTTATCGAAGGTGAAGAATACATCAACGTGTATTCACTATAAACAGTCGTATTAAATATAAATTTAATTGTACTCGTATGCTATTTCACAGGCTCGGTAGCATTTTGATGTCATTTTGTGTACGATGTAAATGTTTTATTAAAAGTTTATGTAGTTTAAAAAAGCATTTTTAAAGAATTTTATAAAAGATTTTATAGAAGTAACGATATTTTTACTATTAAAACCTTTAATGTATTTCATTTTTCAATCATCATTCTCTTCAATAATCAATTTCTTTCTATCTACTGCTTGATAGAGACTCTCCCGAAATTTTCTTCGTCAGCCAATTCTCTAAGTACATTATTTTTCTCTTTCAGTTAATTTCAAAGGATTTTCTTATATTTTTCCCCATCTATCCATGGATCTCTTCCTGCGTCTTCTTATATATCTAGATTTCCAATCAAAAACTTCCCGTGTCCATCGGTGGTCCTCTTTTCTAACTATATGACGGGCATATATCCATTTCATTATATATTTGTATGTATATATGTATATCATTATATAGAATCATCCAAATGTGACGCCTAGATTTGTGTTTTATTAAAAAGAAACATATGTATAGGGTGATGTATAGAGAAACATGTGTATAATTTCTTTTATGTTTTTTAATTAAACACAAATCTAGGCGTCACTATAAAAGCTTATACCAGCCCAGTATTAAAGGAAATCCTTGTCAAATGTCATTAACACTTCTTAAATGTTTTTCTGAAATTATTCCATTGTATATATATATATATATATATATATATATATATATATATATATATATATATATATCAGTTGAATTCTAAAAATACTTGCACATTCCAATAATAAAATAAATTCTAAACCAATTTTAATAATTTTTAGAAATTTTGTACTATTCAATTTAAATAAATAATTAAAAAGTTTACTTCACAAACTAATTTATTATATATAAATTAGAAATCATTAATCAAACTAATGTTTGTTTAAAGGTTAAATTTTAATATCTAAAAAATCACACTACATTAGAAAAATATTCTAAATTAATAATTTGCAACAGAACTTTTATTGTGTAAAACTTTGTCTCTTTATGCATTTCAAATATGAAAAACTAAATTTAAATTTATTTCATTTAATTTTTTTTTCATTTAACAATATGAATATTGTGATATTTTAAGTACTAATATATATATATATATATATATATATATATATATATATATATATATATATATATAATGTAAAAAAAGAAATATAAATGCAAATGCATATAATTTATTTAACTATAAACATATGCAGATATATACACACATTTTCAAACACTGTTAATTAAAATACTGTTTATCTTACAATGTCTTCAGTGACCACATTATAATTTATTAAATTGATCAATTAGTAACCGTTCATTAGCTGAAGAATCCGAAAACGCACGTAGGTGTTTTGCCGTGCACAAACATATTTCGTTTAAATCATACCTCTTTCAATATGTCAATATATATATTTATATATATATATATATATATATATATATATATATATATATATATATATATATATATAGTAACAATTACAGAGAAATAGACATACTTGAACTTGTACATAATAATTTGCTAAAATTTGTAATTCCCAATTCTTATTTCAAACACTCACCTGTGCATAAAATAGTTAACAAGAATCTTAATAATAATTGATAGACGTAAAGTAGTTATTACTTCACTACAGGTAAAATGTGCAAATTTTGAATTGTAAAAAAGGTAATATGACACTTTTTACTGTCACTAAGTAATAACTTATTATTAAATTACAATATAAATGACATTTTCTGAATATTTTTGTCATAGTTCTTATTTTACACTTAAACTAATCATATAGCAAAACTAAAAAACTAGCTATGGACAAGAAAAATTATTAATTAGATCCAAAAACGTAAGAAGGTCTAAAAAGATACTATTAGAGATAAAAAAAATTCGTTAATATAGAATACAAGAAATAAGTATTGGATCAATGGAAAAAAAATGAGAGAGGCTATCATTCAACAGTGGATTGAAAGACAAACTTAAATCAAGTACGAGATTTTTATCATCAAAGAAATAATATGTTTTATAATTAGGTTTGTACTTGTAGATGACATCTATTTTTAAACACAATATTAATAATTGCACGAACCGTGTAATTTTTCAGCAAAAACTTATTTTACTCTAATATATAAAAAGATTTATCAAAATAATTATACATTTTTAATTGTTAAAGGATTTTTTTATTAAAAGAGTTTAATTATGGGAATAAAAAATATAAATATATTTTTTGTTTAGATATAATAAAATATGTTTACATTCTCTAAACTAAATAATAATTTTACTAACTGTAATTAGATAATTAGTGGTATTGATAAATATAATTTATATTTTTCTAATGAAATAATATTTTTATCAACAAAAATATTATAATGTCTATTAATAAAATATATTTTATAGAATTTAAAAAAATATAAATATATTATTATTATCAGATTTCAAAAATTAATATCCCGTATTAGACTTCTATAAATATGACTATTTTTATTTTACACTGAAATTCGAAAACAATTTTAAATTTATAAATATACTATTCACTTTTATTTCATTATTTAAACAAATAACTTATTTCTGAAGTACATAAAAGTATTATACAAAACAGTTAATGAAATAAATTAATTTCTTTTCTCCAAATGTATAAAGTACAATTAGAATTAATATCTTCTCTTATTAATTCTGTGTACATAAACTTTCGCGGATGATTCATTTTATGATGTTTGTCACATTTAACGATATTGACAGATAGAACCGATCCTATAGTCGATTCGACTGTGGTCAATATAAAATTCGATCTATTTTACTGTTAGACATACAATCGTAAAATGTCGATAGACATGTGCAAATAGTTGAATTAAACATGGAGTTTTGTTATCGGTCGGTGCAATTACAGCGTGTACATTTTTCACAATATTCAATAGACTATGCATTATTGCATTTCTGAGAAGATATATTTTATCTTTTATATATATTCACACTCGTTATTAAAATACGAAAAAAATATTGTATATATGCGTAAATAAAACTGTATGGTTATAAAAATTCTAATTTTCTGAAATAGTTTTGATACAATTTTGTAAAAAATATTTAAATCAATCAACATTTTAAAATTTAATCTTCTCTGCTGTTATATATCGAAGCATGTAATATTGTTACTTTTAAATGTATATTCATACTTTTTTTACATTTTGAATTCTTTAAAACTCTGTTGATTTTTTTTTCACTTTCTCAATATTTTCATAATATTTATTTTAAAAAATATTTTTTTTATTTCAGAAATGACAGAATACGATTTATTTTTTTAAAAAAATATTAACTATTTTAAAAGATTTTTTTAAAAATACTTATTCCAAACTTCATACAAATATCCAGATTGCTAATTTAGAATTTGCAATATGTGTACATAAAAATACAAAACGAGAAAATTATATATATATATATATATATATATATATATATATATGAATTTAAATAGTATAATTATAAGATTTATTCAAAAAGCTAATTACCCACCACATAAAATACGGTTATGATACGAAGCTTTTAACAAATTGCATCCATTTCACTACTTTCATTGTTCACTTTGTGAAAAGCGTCTGGTTTTGTGAACGCATAGAAGCTGACAGGTTGATTCTGAGGAACTGACGCATTTGTGTACGAGTGAAAGTAGGGACTTTTGTCCAAGGGCAGTGAGTGGCTCTGACGATGCAATGTCGAGTGGCCATACCACCAAGGGATTGTTTGTACCCTCGGCCGATATATTTTACGCACGGATTGTACTTAATTGCATCGGGTGGTAAATAAAAGATCTCTCCTCATTGAAATTGTATTCTGTTTACAACACTAAAATCCTCAATACAAACATGAAATATGAATGTTCGCGATTGTTATTTAACGCATACATATGATTTCTGTATAAAATAATATTTTTATGTAATAACAAAATATTTTTTTAATATTTGTAATATTATTTTAATATCAACACAATAATTCATTACTTTGCATAGTAATTATTTAGCAAATAAAAACGTTATTTGGAAAATACTCTATTATTATTTTTTTAGAGACTTAAGTAAACATTCGTTTATAATAATTTACAGAAACATATTAATTCATAAATTTATATAATAATATAATTCTATGTACAAATAGCATATTTCGAATTTGAATCTTAATCAACTCTGAATTGTGTATTATCAATGAATAGTTAGATTGTATTATATTTGCAAAGACTGTAATACTATCAAAATTTACTAATCTTCAAAAAATTTTTTATATATATATATATATATATATATATATATATATGTATTTGTGAGTGTGTGAATATAGTGTCATCAATTTATATTATGTAGTTACATAATAAAAGTTATATTTCGGAATCGGAGCTCTGCATATTCGAATTTCTTTCAATCTATAGAAAATTCATAAATTTCGAAATAAATAATTATCCAGAAAAACCTTATACAAATTATAAATGTTGAAAAGAAAAATAATATTAATAATTTATTACATTTACTTTATTCTCTTAGTCAACTATATTACATAGGATTCTATTTAATATTTTTATAGTAAAAATTTGTTCAATCGATCAAAAAAGATTTTTTCGTAATACTTCTTTTACGAAAAAAGTGAAAATTTTTACCTTATATACTAAGATAACGATAGATTATATAATAAAATTACACATTTTTAATATTTTAAAGCTTCAACTAGTTTCAGTGAATTTGAATATCGAATAAAAAATTTTTTATATTCATTTTCTAGTAAAATAAATATGAATTATTTTCAATCTTCATAATAAAAACAAATTTTAAAATGATCTTTCATGAATTTCTGTTCGAAATTTCCTTGAATATATTTTTTAAAAAAATGAAACAAGATTTCTAAGTCCCATATTTTAATCAAATAATATAGATACATTATTTTCTATACTCCAGTATTTTACTAATTTTTTAAACCACAAGATACAATATCTGTATTGGTTGTATAGTCAAAAGAAATCGTAATTATATATTGAAAAAAGATTAGTAATTGTCAGTTCTACCTCATACAAACATCAATACAACTTTTTACACACAAACATATATATATATATATATATATATATATATATATATATATATATATATATATCCGTGTAAATGTGTTGGTACTAGAAAACATATCGTCTTTTAAAATTACCGTAAATTGTCGGTATGGATCGTGATTTCATTTCGAACGCACTCTACTCAACCACAGAATGAAGATTGAAATTGATGAAATCATCACCGTTGAGACCACATTGGAACGTGTGTTATTTATTAGAACGTCCGATTTACTATACATAGGCGTCCATATTTGAAAATTATTATCTACTGATTGATTTTTAATTCCACGTAGTGTGTATGTAAACGAATTAAATATACTACAATAATTAATAAAAGTAATTTATATTTTCTTTATTCCATTTCGTGGATATTAATAGAAATAATAATATATGTCAATACTTTTATTTGTTTGTAATATCACATATAACCCTTGAAATTATTTTTTTCAAAAAAAAAACGCTGCTTCGCCTTCACCTCTATGAAGAAGTGAAAATTTCGTTTACGAACTTTCTGAAAGTTTTCCGAGAATTACCGAAATAGAAATTTTATGAAATATTGAAATTAACAAAAAATGGAAAAAGATAGATTTTCAGGCAGACTTTTCGTACAAAATAAATTTTAATTATACTGCTATTATATATATATATATATATATATATATATATATATATATATATATAATATTGACTACACAAAAGCATTAACATAATTTTCAAAATATTTTATTTTTCATAATTTATATTTACTTTGTTAAACAGAAGCAAATTTTGGGATGGTTAAAATAATATATATATATATTTCTTACTCTGATTATTATAATAAATTTAAATATTCAAAGTATTAAAAACATAATAAAAAACATTATTTTAATTTATTTATTTTAAAAAAAATTAGATAATTTTTATACGATACAAATTTCTCATGGGAACTTTCTAAATACTGTTTTATAATAAATTCATTGAACTTTTAAATATATTAAAAATTAAAATTTGTCAATTTATTTTCAATAACATTTATATATATATATATATATATATATATATATATATATATATATAAATGTAAATGTAAATGCAGATAACATATAATAAAATAAATCAAAGAGATAACTTAAAACCAAATATTAATTAATACAGTGATACAAAATTCTTGATCAAGATATAACATAAATGGACAACACATTTGCAAATAGTAAAAGTCGATTCATAAATCTCTTAATTAAGACAAAACGGTATTTTAAACCAGAATATAATAAAAATATACACGCACACACATTCATATTCACCGTTAAACGCCGAATAAAAGTCTGAAAAAGTCATATTCAACTGTGTGTCATTTAAATTCCTTTATATGTATATACAATATGGGGGTCGTTTGATAAGTATGGTAAAAAAGTAAGAAAAACTAAATTGAAAAATTTAGTTAAATTAATTAATTAATTAAATTAAACAATAAATAAATTTACCATACTTATCAAACGACCATCGTATATTTACTGTAATCATATCTTCCATATTAAATTATAATTATTATGCTTTTCTAAAATATTTTTCATTTAATTCTTAAATATGAATTATTAACTCAATAAAACTGCGAAAAGTTTCAATTAAATCACAATTTTATATTTTATTCTTTAAACAATAATAATATATGTTCTTAGTACAACAAATTCAATAATTAAATTTTTTTTTAAGAAAGAATATTATTTTTTACTGATTCAGATTTTTAATCTGCACTTAAAAGCTTTCACTTAAGAAGACAATCATTTGAATATGGTGAAATAAAACATATATCAAGTTTAAATACCTTCCTCAAAAGGAAGAAACTGAGATATAATCAATATATATTTTGGAACTGTGTCGAATTAACTTTCGTATAAATGAATTATCACTCCAACATCACATATATTAAAAAGTATTTAATAATTACTTATTATTCACTTTTATAATAAAAATTAGCTAATGTGCACATTTCAAAGTGAGCAATAAGTAATTATTAAATATTTTTTAATACAATGTGGTATTGATGTAATAATTCATTTGTGTGAAGTTGAACTATAATCAGATTTTTTATTTATAATTTATTTTTTAAATTTTCATGCATGACTACTTTTTCTATATGAAGAAACACTAATGTTTGATTAAATTACTTCCATATTGGATACTTCATAACTTCTTTAAATTATAAAATGGATTAAAACATTTTCATTTTTTTGTAAAATTGTCTTACCAGAATTATTGTATCATTTTATTTAAACTATTTAAATTGAATTAAATTCACAACTACTACATGTAATGTAATTGTAAATTATCCAATTCATGTTAATTGAATGGATGTATTTTAAAATTTTCTATCTCCATATTCTTTTTAACTGAATTTTTCATCAAAATTAATAAGTCAATTAGACTATACGAACAATTTTTCCCAAAATTTTTATTGGATTAATTCCACTGAATTATTATACTCTATCGATCAAAATATTGACAATAATATGAGAATATATTAGAGTAATTTAAAAAAAAATCTCTTCATAGAACTATTTCATTTATTTATCAAATATAATCCAATCTCTTTCCTAAACTAGATAAACAAAACGTATTAAATGCAAATATTTGACATTAAAGATAAATTCAGAAACAGTTTTGATCTATTTTAATGTCAATTTAAAGATTTATTCTTCAATAAAGTATAGTAATCCTAAATATCTTCCTGAAAAATATGTTGATCTCCATGAAAATTATTGAGAAATAAATCAATAAATGCTGTGTATTTTAGTTTATATATATATATATATATATATATATATATATATATATGTGTGTGTGTGTGTGTGTGTGTGTGTGTTTATGCATATTAATATTATTGATAATAATTTGATTTATTAATAACAAGATATTAATTAGATTATGAGCTACAACATGACTCTAAGAAGAAATATGTCTGACAAATATTATACCATCAAGATTTTATTATCTTATTTACATATAAATAAATATAATAATTAAAATTACTAACTAGATACGTATAAAAAGTATCTAATATAAATACAGCATCAAGTAATTTAATAAGAATATATTATTAGAGACATTCTCTCTGCTTGATTCGTACAGTTAGATATATTATCTAATTTTTATTCATAATTAATATCATGTAATTGACATCCAGATCAATTATATCAATAACACAATTAAATATAAAAAATTAAATGTCAATAAACATCTATCAAATAATTTAAATGATGCAAAATATAAATTTAAAGTGACAAGAGAGAGAAAAGTACAATTTTGATATTATTTTTAATATGTAATAAATATGTGATGTTTTAAAGAGTTGTGAATGTGTTTAAAAAAGAATGATTGATTGACAAATAAATATATTTATAATAACATATGTTTTATTTGCTTGCAATCTTTAATTAATAATAAATATTCAATGAGACTAGATTAGTTTTATTATAAACTGATTATTGAATATGTTCGCATAGAGATTGTGCGTACTGTATTTTTCTTCTTATTACCAACAATACATTTTCTGTCATATTTAAATGATAATATATGGGGGTTATTTTAATATTTACAAATGTATGTATCAACATATAAATATAAAAATGAAAGAATTCATAATAAACTGTAGCTATATTGGTAATTGAATAATACCTTTTAAAACATTTTTTACCTTTTTTCTTGTAACAAATTACATACCACCAATCTTAATTACAATATAATTATTTATCCCTCAATCTCGTATAAAATGACTCCTATGAAATTTCATTAAAATCTATTAATTACCAATTATACACATTACTAAATAATTATATAAATAAAATTCTTGAAATTAATACGTTATGTTTGAAGAACTAAAAACATTTTTATTAATTACAAATAACGTTTTGATGTAGAATAATAATATAAATTATCATCAGACAATTTAATTAAAAATATTCAAAATTAAGACAGAAAATAGAAATTGATATTAAGATATAATCGATCATTTTTGTGCTTCGAATAAGAACAGAAGATAAAAATATGTGAAACTATAAGATAGTAACATTTTACATAAATCAATGTTTTTAAAATATTTTTTATAAAAATATTGGAATTGAATGGAAAAGAAATTGGATCGGTAGAAGTGAAAAATTTAGGGAGGTTTTTAATCAGCAATGATTACAAAGAGATTAATGATGATAATAATGATATATATATATATATATATATATATATGTATGTATATAAAAAAATTTCAATAAAACTAGTTAATTAATATTTTTTCATCTGGATATCGTGGCTCAAACTACAAATGATATTTTTTTAAAAAAAATAATTTATGTAAAGATACCTTAAATTTAATTTTCCTTAAAAAAGAATTAAGTTTAATTTAAACAAATTTAAATTAAAATTCCGAAAATGTTATTCAGAATAAGTTTAAAAAGAATGAAAATTTGGAAACAGAAAAACTAGTAATTATATAATACTTTTACTTTATAAGTTGCAAACGAGTCAAAAAATAAATTATTCAATTTCCATTTTATATATAATTATAAAATATTATAATACATTTATATATATATATATATATATATATATATATATATATATATATATATATATATATATATATATATATATAAATAAATATTAAAAACAAGTAGTCATGTACAAATTATTAAATTAAATTCATTAAGGAAAAAATATTTAAAATTAAATTAATTTTATATAAAAGTTATATATATATATATATATATATATATATATATATGTGTGTGTGTGTGTGTGTGTGTGTGTGTGTGTGTGTATGTGCATTATATAATAGAATATTGAACAGTTTATAATCGGCTTGCTCTAATGTAGGGGGTCCTAACCTCATTAGCAGTAACTTCAGATCAAGAAGGGTCTATTCTGAGAAAGTAACTTTTAATTATATTCCATATAACCAAAAAAATAAGATTGTAACAACTTACTTTACTCAAGGGATTTTTAATTGGATTTTTTTGATTTTAAATCTAATATTCAATACATTTTAAAAGTAAGTTTTATATATATATATATATATATATATATATATATATATATATATATCTATATATATATATATGTCTTTTTGATAACTCAAATATCATTAATCAAAATATTTACATTACCTTACATAAATCTTTCCCAAATTTATGTTAAAGAAAATATTAAATATTAATTAAATTTTACAACTTTTCAATTATAAAATACTTAAGTAAAGTTCACTATTTTCATTTCAAAAACATTTACTAAACCACATCTTTATTTTTTTATCTCAAATTGAAAATCAGCCTTAAACAAAACAAATTAATGACTAAAATTACATGTTAGAACAAAAAACGAATTATATTTACAGGTTTAGTTTAGATAAATAATAAATACCTCGAGCCAAAATAACCTTTTTAATTTTCGAGCTGGTATATTGAAACATATTTGAATTTTACATCGAAATTTATTTATATGCCGTAAAATTCATATCTATGTTACTTTTACTAATCCAATATTTTATAACTATTCAACATAGAATACAATCAATAAATAAACATTTTTGTTAATAAATATTGAGAATTCAATTATAAATTCACAAAAAAATAGTTATTCATGTTGTTTGTAAGAATATGATGTACGAAACAATTTATATACCTCTCTCTCTCTCTCTCTCTATATATATATATATATATATATATATATTCTCTATATATATATATATATATATATATAAAACGAAACTGTATATGTACAACATTTGAGAACAGTACGTGATACACATCGTCAATGAGTACTTAAAACCATGTCTGTTGCAGCAGTTTTTTCCTTAAAAAGCAATGTACATATATCAACCCCAACTGCAACTTCAGTTTAGTGATTGATGACCCTTAGATTGTTTAGTGGAAGAACGGAGGGAAACATCCTATCAGGAATCAATTTAACTTTGTAATTGTTCAATGTAATCATATATGATAAACGTTCATAAATAAAAATTAGTTTTTGGTATCAGTCATTTATAATGTGTTAGAAAATATAGTATCTATGATACTAAAGAAAAATATTTTTGGTCATCGTTAATGTATTGAGTTCTTGATAATTGAAGATAATTGACATAGTTATAATTCAAGTTCAAAATTTATGAATTAATTTTTTTATTTTTTTTATATCCTAACAATATCACATAGTAGTCTATAATAAAATATAAGAACACGGGTTAAATTTATGTCATATAAACCATGAATAAATACTAAATAATTAATACAAAATTATATTGTAAAAAAGACTGCTCTGACAAGTTAATACCTATTTTTTAAATTGTAAAAAACAGGTTTCAGTGTTTTTAGTAATCAAACAATTAATATTTTTTTGTGAAAAAAACATTTTGGTTGGAATTATCTAAATCTCAATCTAATTAAGATCATTAAAAAATATTGAAGGAGAAATCTGCAAAATTTATAATTAAAACAAAAAATCTTAATAGAAAGATTAATTAATATCTAGCACCATGAATCAGACATAAAAAATAGACCTATTAATTATAAAGAACTCTCTTCGTTATTAGAAAGCATAATAGACTTTTTTATAATTAATAATCATTCTGATAAATTAAGTAAAAGTCGTTATAACTTACCAAAATATATGCTTATCTCAAAATATATATATATATATAATAGTTATGCTAATCAATGAAAATGTTTAAAATAAAATATTAATATTATTTATAATCATATGAACCAGTGCTATACATACCAATAAATTCTATTTTTTTAATTTTGAAGTTGAAGGATTTAAATTAAAATAATCTTTTTTCCATTCAGTCGGTTTTATTAAAAATCAATTTTGTTCATAAAACAGAGAAAAATCACTTTCATTAGTTAAAAAAAATGACGTAAAATATAATAGCAGCCTTAACTTGTGACAGATTGTATGGCACGTTAGTCAGATAGGACAGCTCGTATAAATTAATTATAGAGAGGAGATATTCATAGAACGTCCTTAGTAATTTACTCATTTATTAACGTTTAGGAAATTTTAATTGTCCACCCAAGACAATGTTAATACATGTTCGTTTTGGCAGTTGATTAATATTGAGAAAACAACTTGTTATCGATCCGAAGAGAACAAAGTTATTCTGAATCCATAACGAACGTGTAAAGTTATAGGAGTGGAGCAGAAACGTGTCTATTGTAAAGGACGTAACCGCGAACCGAGTCGATTGTTTCGAGATTAATTTTGTATTTTCAACACATTGTCCGTTCTGTCGACGCGGTAAACATTACCGGAGATCGCTGTAAAGTATTAAACTAGTGGCAGTAGTCGGCAAATAGGTAGTAGTGTTGCGGAGAATAGTGGTGGTAGTAGCTCCACAAAGGCACGCGTAATAATACTTAAAGATTTTATAAACGAGCAAAGGCGTACAATCAATTTATTACGTCTGCATGATGGGCAGGTCGCTGTTATGGTATGGAACATTAATTGCGCGGTTAACCTTGAAAATGTAGCTGCAACTCACACAGTACGGACAGTACATCCACCTATGCGATGGGAATTGTGTATTCGCCAACTGATACTTCATGTGACTGCTGACGACGAATCAGCTAACCGCATCGAAACGACCGACCGACCGATCTATACGAGCAGAAATATGCACTATCTAATATTATTATCGTAATGATCGGTTTCATCGACTTTGTCGTTCTACAAAGAATTTAAATTTCTTAGAAAAAAAATTACATTATGAATTATTCGACTTAACAGCTAATAATAAAAATTCTTATTAAAAAAATTAAAATGTTTCATTTTTCTAGACGTATAATTGAAGCTGTTTAAGTACTTTTTTATTTTTCATACAAATAAATCACTCATTCTAAATGCATATGATTTTATAAAATTTGGTAATGGAATTGGTCCTCTTCGGTTTGTCATTTTTATAAATAATATTTTATATGGAATTACAAATTAAAAATTAGACTCTTTGCCAATGACTACGTTATTTATAAGAAAACTGTGCGAGTCCAATGATCAAAATTTATAAACTGATATAAACAAGACTATTAAAAGAGCAAAATGTTGTGGTTATGGAATTGAATCACTTGAAAAATACCTTTGTTCGATTTTATAGTAAGAACAATTTTATCTATTCATCATACTCTGTCGATAAAATAGAAATTATAACATATGATGTATATAAATATCTCAAAATCACATCACAGTAATCTTTATTATTGAATGAACATATTTTAACCCGTTCCAGCGTCACATATATGTGTCGACCCGGTTTTTTACCCTGAGCCTGGCGTCACAAATATGTGACGAGTGTTCATTATCAGTTTATGATAATTGTTTGTACCAAATCGTACCGTAAATAGATGGGTTATGTTAAAAAACAATACAATAGATACAGTATGTTATTGGTCTGCCAATAATTACATTTTTAATTATTTAAAATGTTTTAAATATATAGCAAAAAAATAATGAAAATTTGGTATCATATTTAAATAATAAAACGTCTGAGCTGTGGTGGCGATTTTTCTCCTGACACTCTGGTAGCGAACGGGTTAACCCGTTCGCTACCAGGCAATGTAAGAAAAGTTCATAATACCTCAATTTTATAAAAAGTTCCATTAAAGCATGTAATACAGTTTGAAAAAAGTATCTTAGTGAAATGATTGAGCAACTCGATAGAAAAGATTTTAATAGACGGAGGATTCAACTTTAGTTCAATTGTTTAAACTTTTATGAAGCTTCTGAGCTATGAAAATCTTAAAGAACAGCTTCTTTTTCTTTCTGTCTCTGATACTCACTAACAATTAACTAGATAAATTGCAAAAAAAGAGAAAGTACAATTTTTCATAAAGATGTTTGAGATTGAATATTCTTTTCTTAGTATTTTCAAAATACCTCCTTTCCCAGTAAATAATTTTTAAAAATCAGATTAAGAGAGATAAAATACATTAATGTAAAGATTATTACAAGATTGTAATTATTACCACAAAATTGCTATTCTAAACAGATATTAATATTTTTTATTCACTTTATTCACTAATGTTATGATTTCTATGACTATACTGCCAACATCAGAGCAGGAAATTATATTTTTTTAGAATATTTATAACGCTATTCTTCGATGATGATGATGATAGAGTCATCGACAGTTGAATTATTAGAAAAGTAAATAAGTGATCTGTAAAAATTTATATAAATTATATAGTACAAAAGTAAATGATTCTTTTATGCAAAAATTAACTAATTACAACAATAAGATAGTAAGTAAATTGCTTATTATAGTAATAACAGTTAATAAAGAGTATTTTTTCAATTATCTTTTAATGCAAAATTAAAACTACTTTTTTCTTTTTAGAACTCTATACGAAGATGTATTTTGTGAATAAACTCAGTGCAGTTCTCTTGTATGATTTTAATCTGTGATTCAATATTCTCAGTAAATAAAATAGTAATTTAAATTACTATAATTGAATCACTTACTCCCAGAATAATATTTATTTCCATAAAAATGTTAAATAATCATTTATTGTATAGTTTATTCACTAATAAAACAAATAAAATGGAAAATAAATAATTATTAAACAGATAAAATCTATGGTGTTGAGGATAAGAGATTTATTTGTATTAAAGTGAATTTACTACAGTACAAGAATAAACAATATAAATTTAATTTCAAACGAAAAAAATACTATCCAAATTGTTCTTAGAAAATGGATTAGGGAATTTTGATCTACAGATATGAATTTTACAATTGAACCTCAACAATGACCCAAAATTTATGAATTACAATGAAAAATAATGCATGAACAACAATTTAAATGTTTGTAATTAATATAAAACTTATTATTTGATTTATTCATTACCAACTGAAAAAGAAAAAAGCGATGTTTTATGAATTGAGACTAAATCTGGAAGCAATTGAGATTCTTTGAAATATATTCATTTTATAAATTAGAAACGGTAGAGAACTATTTTTAGAGATTTTTCAAAAAATCTAACATATTTTGTATTTTAAAATGAAATTTTTGAAAAAACTTTGTATACTTATATAATTTTTGAATTTTGAACAAAAATTCTAATATAAAAATTAATGAAATTTCATCGAAACACACACACATACATATTTATATTCATTACCTTAATTTATGCTCAACTTGATTTTTCATTAGTTAGAAATTAAATGAATATGTAAATAAATGGAGTTACCTTAAATATGTATCCGCGGGCAGAAAACATCGTCCACGCATTTAAACCGAGAATAGATAAATGTATAACATATATACATACACATGTGCGTTTAAAAGACGTGTATATATTTATATGATTTTATCTTTAGATTAAGTTGTAACCACATTAAAAAATCTAATTAACGTTAAATATTTTTTTAAAAACTTTTCTTTGATTAATGCACGGTAATCGTTTGACAAATAAGAATTCTATTTAAATATTATTGAAATCACTTTGAAATAAATTAGGTATTCGATGAAATAAATTGATATGTACGCTGTTTACCGTACGGTATTCTATAAAATTTCCAAGCTTTAGTTGAAGAAAAATTCTTATAAAATAATTTAAATATTTACTAAACACAAATTAACATAACTTGTACATGATTATTATTATTATATATTTTAAATATATATATTTTTTTGTTGATATGTAAAATTATTTTCTAATATAATATTTATCAGCATAAAGTCAATCAAATATTTATTACTTATAAAAATATATAAAGTTATATGAAGCACAGCCATGAAATCAAAAATTAGTTTTTTTTTTAAATTGATGTCATTGTTCTTTTATTACAATATTTAATAACGTAATATCGATAAAATAAAAATATTTATTTTTTAAAAAAATGATATATTAAGAAGAGTTTTGATAACAGAAAATTTAATCAAATTTTAACCCTTATTACCCGGGTTCGTCACAAATATTTAAAAATTTATTTCTGGACTTTCAGATCCTCGCGATTTAACTCTTTACAAATATTTCAATATTTAGATGTATAAAAATTTTTTTTTATTATAAAAAATAGGTTTGAAATGGCGCACCCGGGTACCCGGGTACCCACTACATGAGATATAATTCAATTCACTAAAAACAAGTTTTATTGTTGATGAATGTTCTTTTATTGTTAATAAATGATACAATGGCATAAAGAAGGATTGTGAATAAACAAATTACATTATTTTGAAGTTATATTGAACAAAATGGCGCTGTTTATACATTCGCTGCATGTTACATTTGTGACAAGTGTTCATCGCATACAGGTTGCTTGCAAATCTTTTAAAAATACATGACAAGAGCCAGTTACTTTTTTCTACCAGAGCTATCTCGAGGCCCATTTCGCAGCAGGATCAAATTGATTGCGGTCTTTGCAGAGTGATTTCGCATCATTAAATTGCCTCAAAAATATACGTCTTTGATTAGTTTTCTTTTGAATCATATTATTATTTTCATAATAGATTACATAAGCTGCAAGAGCAGCAAATATAGTGTATCGACTCACCATTTGATCCATTGTATCGACACCAGTTTTATATTTATTGTAGTCGCAAATTATGAGGTTTTTTCTCATCGTCATTTACGGCGTCATCATTATACATAAGCATAATTACAATTTTTCTTTGGCACGTAAGAACAAATTGTGATTTTATTTTCATTTACTCTGCTCTTTGTGGTATATAAATGATATATTAGAAGAAGCCTCGGAAATGGCTTAAATACTTTTTATTTATGTTTATTCAATAAAATTTAATCAAATTTTAAATAAAAAGAAAAACTATTTTCATAATTTTTTGAATTTCTATAAAATGGTATTTATTCTAACTTAATATAATTGTCTCGTATTGATAATTAGGATTATAATATTAATCTACTGTAAATATTACAGAATAAAAACATTATTTTTAGTCAAAGTAACCATTAAGTTTTTTTTTACAAAATAAATTCATATACTTTAACTATTACTTTTATAAAGTACTAATTACAAAAAAAGAGAAAAAAAAACAATGTTATAAAACTAAGAGAAATTTTCTGGTCCAATTTGCAAGATCATCTTCATTGATTATAAGAAATGGCTGAAGATCACATTTATAAAACAAAGTAACACATTCTTAATGGTTCGCAAGAACGAGTAATAAAAAACATTGGCGTTATACCGGTAGAGATTTGTCGTAGCGATATTCACTTAATCACATACTTGTTTGCATAGAGAACGTTGAACTTCAAGTTGAGAAGGTATTTTAAATAAATTTCCTTTTAAATGCGATTTTCTTTTATAAATGCTAGTTTCATAAAAGAAATAACAATTTGTGGGATGATCTAATACAGAAACAAATTATTATAAATTATTTATTTGGAACAGTATACTTACGATTAATGGATCATTAAATTAAATTTTAACTTATGTATAAATTACGGTAGTTTATTTTAACAGCATTGAATCGATTACTATAAGATCATAAGCTACGAGATAGAAAAAATGAATTAGATTAAATATCTTCAATATAATTTTTTTATATTCATATATATTTTCTCACGATTTTATTGATAATTAAATTTGAGATTTTAATTATCAGTACAATTAAACAAACATATAATTCAATTTAAGTTTTTCTGATCATTTTTCTTCTTGCAAAGAATGAGTTTATGTCCCAACTTTTTTTATTATGTAAAATGTTAAACAATGAAATTCTTTCGTTCCAGTTAGATTTATTTAAAACATATTGAATATAGATTATTTATTGAAATATAAACAAATTAATACACAAAAATATCAAAGAAATCAATAACATATAGATGCATTGTAGCTTATTTACATTGTTTTAAATATTCACTGAAGATAATTAATATTCATGGTAAAAACTAGAAACAAAGTACTATAAATTCACGAAAGCTATAAAATTTGTAGTGTATGGTCGAATTCGTTGTCGAATTCAACATTAAATTATATGTTTTATTACTTGGTGGCCATACGAAAATGTTTTCATAAAATGCTTTGTGTTTATCAAGAATGTTGTTTCGAATTGCTTCATAGTTTCAATTTTTTACGGTTGATAGAAAAACGATAATTAAAGTGAAGAAATTTTAACAATAGATTTTGTCATTGTGTCCAATTTTCTTTAACGCTTACCGTGCAGGACAAAATTATTGTTTAACTATACAACCTTATTCGCAAATATATACGTCGTCTTTATAAATACGTCGTCTTTATTTTACAATTTACCGAATAATTAAATACTTTTACCATCCTATAATATCGTTGATTTATGATTAAACGGGTTGAAATAGAGTTTGCAGTTCTTTGCAAAACAAAATGATTATTATATTTTTTTGTGTAATTTGAAATAAATAATAAACTCGCTATATATTATAAAGGAAATTTCAGAATAATAATTTTATATTTTGTTAAACTTTTACAGTTCATAAAAAACAACTATATCTGGGATTAATTTCTGTGTATATTAGTAATGATTGTTTTTTCTGTTTATTTTAATACTCTAGAATAATATGAAAGATTTTATAATGTATTGTACTGATGGTGATAGCATGACTATTGTAATGCGCATGGAAAAAAATATTTAATAGCAAAAATATCAAAAGACCTGAATGGCAAATCAAACGTAAAATTTACGTAATCCTTATGGTAAAATACATGTTAATAGAATAAATTACCCTTAAATATTGCAATATTTTATATGAATATTCAATAATCATTTATTCTACATTTTTTAATTCTCAATTAAATGACCATGCAATTATCAAAGTACAACATTACAAAACCATGACATCTATTATTAGATATTATTAACTATTATTAATTTGTTATTAGTTATTCTATTTGTTAAACTTACAGACATAAAATGAAAAACATTGAAAATTTAAAAATTCACACACCCTCCATATTCATCTGATCTGACACCTTTGAATTACCATCTATTCCGTTCTTTCTAAAATTATATTAATAGAAAAAATTACTGTAAATTAATTTGAAAAATAAAATCTTATATTGATGATTTGTTTTACATCCAACCTGAAATATTATAAAAATGGAATAAATAAATTTCCTAAAAGATTGCACATAATAATAATAAATGATAAAAATCAATAATCGATTAAATAAAAAAGACAAATGTTTTTATTTCATACATCAAACCAAGAAGACTTTTCACCAATCCAATAAAACTTTACAAATTGGCATCTCTATCAGCATATATAGAAGATAAATATGAATATAAATTAAAAACGAACAAAAATTATTTAATATGAAAGTTATAAATAAACTTAAGCTTTGTAGACATATATAATATAACAATTTATGTAAAAAATGTGTATAATAGTTTCGTAGAAAAATTAATATTAATATTTTTAATTGTTCCAAAAATCTAATAATCTAAAAAGTGTATACAAGTATACAAAATAAACACACACAGGTATATATATATATATATATATATATATATATATATATATATATATATATATATCTCGCTCCTTATGGTAAAATAAAAAAAATAAACAAAATTAATTGAGTTGTAAAAGTACATTGAAATTAAACTGGTTTCGTACTCACGTAATTCAGAAATATTATCTGGATCTAAAGTTGTTCTCATTTATAATTGTCATTTCGTTGATGGAAACAACGAAAACAAACCCACTATCTATATATTATGAAGGTATTAAGAATAAATCCGCAACTGAGTAATAAAATAAAACCAAATCTCTTTGAGATATATTAACTTTACATGAAAGTCGTTCTGTTTTTAAGGTAACATTTTTTTTTATTTTTAAACCGCATGATTTATTTCACTCATTAATATTTTCTTGCAAAGAGTAGAACGTGTTTATTATAAAATCACGAATGAAATTATTTTAACTATATTAACAAAAAATATCGAAAAATGCTTTTGAATAAAATATTTTATATTAAAAATTATATATATGTGACATTCAATAAAAAATAATTTTCACAACAAATTACACATGTATTTATATTCAAATGTGTACAAATATAACATTTCTGTTATACAAAGGTTGTTGTTGAGAGTACTTTATAATTTTAACACTTTTTAAGAACAAAATATTTTTTAGTTATTTTATTATCTGTGACTTATATTACTTATGTAAATATATATGCAAAAAATAAATCCTATAGCATATGAAAAATGTATAAGTTTGCTTTGTAATAAATATCAAATATTAAATTTTCAAATTAAACTTACATCCACAAGAAAAAATATATAATATTTTTTATCAGTTTCAGCCTACGCATGAAGTTTTTTTTTACAAAACTCTTATATCATAAACTGGTTTTATGAACAAATTTTCAAACCAAAATTCATATTAATATAAAAAAGACATATATGACCATTTCTTCGCTCATAAATAAAATTTATAAAATTATATCAATAAATATATCTCAAATTATTCATTCAATTTCTAGGTACAATATTTTAACCTAAACAAAATAATTTCATACCAAAACTGACGTAACAAGGTATTTTGTTGTATTTTATATGTTGTTTATTCTCTACAACACTGACTTTTATTACTTTTCTTATTTAATAATACTATTTATGATGTGGTTTTTAACAGTACATATATACTAATATGTACATATATATATATATATATATATATATATATATATATATATATATATATATATATATTATGTGTGTGTGTGTTCGTATTTGTAAAGCAATTTTCATTTTATAATTATAGACAAAAGCCTATATTTTTAGATATAATTGATTGAAAGATCGAAAATACAATACATATTCAATTCTGAAACTAATGATTATAGACAAAATAATTATTTTAATATAACAGTATTTATTATAAATTGTACGCTTTGAACTAGAATCTGTAGCTGTTCGAAAGTTTGATTGAAAAACACCTCTTAGTTAAAAAATACTTCTTCTATTGAGACATATGCGATTTAATTTGCTCGTAATCCACCGCTTCGACTATATAAATATATTAAATTACACATGTTTGTATTTATTAAAGCTAGCCTATGTATGATTTCGTAGGCCCGAGGCGGTTCACTTATCTGCATTGAACGTATAAAACTCCGGCAATAATTTCAACACTATTTTACAAACGAACACCTCTGAGCGGCTAATATGTTCGGCTCGTCATTATTTATTGTTGTTAATTCAGTTGTGCCAACATGTATTGAGAATTGATGTCAAGAACTAGTAAACATACGCTCGACGGTCCCGCCGAAGCATCTCGTTCAGACCGTTGCTCTTTAAGATTGAAGAAGATGCTACTCACGCATACACACAACCAGCCGACCACTGCAGCAGGTTAGTAGCCTGGTGGTTACTTAGCATAGCACCCGACAATAAGACTGGTTTTCATAAAACACAGTTGATTAAACTTTTCATGAAGTTCTATATGATTATTCATTTTTTATAAAAGTAGTTATTTTTTTAATTATTTATTGATGCAATAAAAAAATCCAACATATTATTTATTAAACTATATTCATATAAGAGAAAAAAGATATATTTTAATAACATACATTTTACAATATTTAACAAGAAATAAAATGTATCATTTTACTAAGAATACAATATTATTTTATATATTTAATAAGAATTTATAATATTATCTAATAAAAAAATCTACTAAAATATAAATAAAAAAGTAGTACAAAACGGATATCACAAAGTATTTGTATGGCATACTTATCTTATATTACTGTTAGTACTTTTTCTTGAATCAGTTTTTTAGCAACAGACGATAGATTTTTGAACAACGGGAATCAACTAAGTGGTCTAATATAAATTATCATTCCCTTAAAATGTGAAAATGTAACGTCCATGCACATAGAAAATTCATTCAAATGTAACAAATTCCTGCCTTTTTTAAAAAATATATATTTATACTAAATAATCATGTATGGGATGTTCCAAATGAGACATAAAAATAAATAATAAATGATAATAAGTAAGTAAATGTATATCCAGACTGTTTAATCTCATTTGGGCCACTCTATATAAGAAAGTTTTTATCCTAATATTTATCGAATTTTGTCATTTATGGATAATTAAAAATTATAGTACAGTATTAGTCTACTGAATCTATTTCATCCACAGTAACATTCAATTAATTTAGTACAATTTGTTATTTATAATTTTTAATTAATTAACGTCTTTTTTATTAGATCTTCAACTATATGGATTGATAAGAAAATAAAAAGAGTACACATTTTTATCTTTCTACTTAATAAAAATTTAACTTGTCGATGAATGATTTTTTTTTAATTTTCTCTTCATTAATTGACATTACAATTATTGTTAATTTATTACACAATACGTATAGAATAAATTTTGTATCAAAGTATGTATAAACTGGAAAATAATATAAGTATTATCTCTTAAAAAACAATATTTCTTTTTTTGGGAAAAAACAAAATTAATAATTTTTCGAAAATTTAAAATTTACTTAAGACCAAAATTTATTACTGTATAAATGTAACATTGTTAAACTCTAATTTTTATTCTCTAAGATTTTAAATTATCTTCTTATCCCAAAAATCAATTCATATGGGGCAATATTTTTTGCAAGAAAATCAATTAATTACTGTAATAAAATAAAGTACATATTATAGAAAAAAAGATGTAATTTAAAAAAATAATCAAAACTACTATGAAAATTGTGTCAAATTCAGATATACCCTAACATTTCTTTATTTCACTTCATATATATATATATATATATATATATATATATATATATATATATATATATATAGGGTGCTCCAAGTAACACTGAAGAAAAATAAATGTACGTAAGACTAAACTCTCTAGTCTCTTTTAAACCATAATATATATATTAAACATTTTTACAAAATATGTAATACTGAAAGTAAGTTATTTATTAATGTTTAATATATATTTTATATTACTTAATTTTTACCAATTTAATATATAATTTGGTTAAAAAATATATAATAATATATTTTCAAAAACGAAAGACATATCTAAAACACATATAATCCATAAAATGAATATGTAATTGAATTTCGTAAAAATTATATTTTTCTTATTCATATAAATTTCCTATAATCTTTCAATCAAATGTTACTTTTTCAACTGCAACATCTTAAATGATGTATTTTTCCTATATAAATATTAATAAAATAATTTATTTTAACTTTCTTTCAAATGACCTCTCATAAACTGAATACTGAAAACACAACCACTTTTCATTAATTTAAAACTTAATCTTAGCGTTGTTATTATTTGTAATTAACGCAAATTATATATACTTTAAAGATTCTACGAAAATATTCATATTAAATATTTCCCAGGTTAAAAACTTAATTGATATAAATTACTCATGGCTAAATTATTACTCAGGCAAAAATGTAGTATTTTAAATAACCTATTATCTTTAACACGTATAATTCATTAAATCCAACACCACGAGATTTTATGAAAGTATTCAATATTGTTTACTTTATTCGTTGACACCAATTTCAATGTGATTATAAAATCTAGTCAATATTATAAAATCTATATCTTTCATCTGCCATTTTTTAAAAAAACAGCACGCACCTATATATATATAAACTAAAATTAGAAAATTGAATAAAAATATTAATATGTTCAATTAGGTTTCATATTTAGGTTGTACTAATTAACATTACAAATAACTAAGATTTTTTTATGAAAAAAGTAGATATTAATTAACCTCATAATTTTAGACTGTTCGTCAGTTTCATTTAAAATATATTAGATATACTACGCATATGTTTGGGTAGTAAAACTATTTAAACTGGTTCTCAAATCTTACTTGATATTTCAAATCAAACGAATGTATCTAAACAAATATTTCAAATCTAAAATATTCTATCAATATATTTCTTATATTACAATGACCGATCACATTATAAACAATCTAAATGTGGTTCAAAGGGCCATCAAACTGTATTTATTGAATCTATGTTTAAGAGGTACAAAAACCAGTTTTATGGATTATACAGTAAACAAATATGACAGTTGTCACAGAGAAATGTACGCTTGAAATGATTCTGGTCAGAATCTTTCGTTTTGAAGGTCTCAAAACGAATTTAAAAGAGATTTTTGTTACAACTTTCTTACAGATTAATAATTTCACTTCTTGCTTATATCTAGCTTTATATATATATATATATATATATATATATATATATATATATATATATATTTGTGTGTGTATGTATGAATGTATGAATAAATAATTATTTATACATATTAGTTTATTTTATATGAAAACGAATTAACCTAAAATTAGTATTAAGGATCATTTATACCATCTAACATAAGAAAAAAATATTTTTTCGGCATTGTTTCTAATTTACTTTTATACAAATAAATTAACCACCTTTGATAATGACATCTGTACTAGAAAAATGAGTAATAAGTAAATTTAATATTGAGTGACTTTTCATTTGTAAAAAAAAATTTAAATATGAAAATTGAAATATAATGAAATTAAATATAGAATAGACTAACAGTAGCAGACACATTTAAATTGATGAACTGTATACAGACGTTTGAGATCTCAGTGCAGCAAAAAAATTACCAACCTAATATATTTATATTTTTGTCATTTATTTTCTTTAAGGGGTTATACGCACTTGCGAGGCGCAAAAACGACGTTTTTTTAGGAATTTTTTTTAGAAACAGTATTTATTTTGCAATTACAAATTATGGTTATTTGAATAGATCCTACTTTCAAGAATAAAATAACATGTCGATCATAAAAAAATATTGAAGTGCACCGCTCCTGCAGACGATGTCCCGAACGACCTCCAAAAAAAGGCGCTTGGCGGTGATCTCCATATCGGCGGTTTGGATTATTTGAAATCAAAAAATATGGTCAATTCTTTTAAAGGATAGATTAATGCAGGTATTGAACGAAGGAATAATAAAAATTTTCATTTTTGACAAAATGGCGTCTACTTGAAAAAAATTTTTCGTTTTTTACTAAAATTTTCGCTCCAAATTGTTTAAAAAAAATAGTAATAATTTTTGTAAACCTTATTCCTTCGTTCAATACCTGAGGAATATATTTGAGAAGATTGTGTGAAAATTTGAGACCGATCGGTTCAGCCATTTCTGAGATATCGAGATCACCGACTATGAAAACACCGTTTTGAGATAAACGCGTTTGAAGTTTCGGAAGTAGTTTACACATAGTTAAAATTTTTTACAAATTCAGGTGTATGTCCGAAAATATTTATCGGATTTACTTCAAATTTTCAGAGAATATACTCAAATATATGTGCATTCCGAAAATGCAAAAAAAATCGATTTTTTGAAATTTCTAACTGCGTATAACCCCTTAAACACATACTTAACCTAATTAATGTTTTTAATGAAGATATACAATAATAAAATATCTAATATTTTGAATTCATATTTATGTTATTTATATTTTATTAATTTTATATAAAATGGTTCAAATGATACCAAAGAGTTTAAACATATATTTACTTGCTTATTATCATTTAATATTTTCTACTATTCTTCAGTCTCACTTGTGCCACTCTATACATGCATACACATACACACACATATATATTATATATATATATATATATATATATATATATATATATGTAGTGACTGGTAAATTGAGTTCTAACAAATCAATAAATACATTCTCATACTATGAGTAATATAAGTAAAATCCGGACAACGTAAATAAAATTACCAGGGCCAGTTTCAAGAACTTCCATTTAAATTGACTATTTTGTTCGTTTTATTCTTGGTATTCACGAGTCGTACATCAATTGTAGCTGGGAAATATACCATAATAGTCTCAGGTATTTTGTTATCTTCTTTTATTGTACCCATGGCTATACTGCTATTCTTTTCTCATACCATTTAAAAGTAATATATCTAACGATACACCAACCGGTTTTGATTGAGAGATTCTTGTAGAACACATAAAACGTTTAGTTTCTGATCAAAATCATGTGATAGTTTGATATTTAGAACAATTCACTCTCGATATAATATCAAGATTTCAAAAAAAAAAATATTATTAATATATATATATATATATATATATATATATGAAATATGACGCTTAGATTTGTGTTTTATTAAAAAGAAACATGTGTATAGGGTAATGTATAGAGAAAGATGTGTATAGTTCCTTTTGTTTCTTTTTAATAAAACACAAAACTAGGCGTCACATCTGGATGACCTTATATATATATATATATATATATATATATATATATATATATGTATATATATATATGTATATATGAATAAGACAGTTAACGAATTCCAGTTGTTGTTCATTTAAAAATGTTTTTTGTGTTATCTTAATGGAATGACCATTTTGATAATGTAATTTTTATGGAATTTCTACCGTAGTTAATTTTATATTACTGTAATAAATTTCAGCCTTACTTAGAGGATGTGTACTTATATAAAATTCTATATAGTTGTGTATGAGTAAGTAGTTGTATAATTTGTTTATTAAATTAAAAAATGTATTTAAATTACATTTTTTTGAGAACATGAAATATTAAACCTAACGTTGAAATCGCATTTATTATTAAAATTAATTTAATTTTATTCTACAACATAACTGTGAACAAAAGTAGAATTTTATGTACCTAAATTTATACATCCTTTATATATATACACCTGTTTATAAATTGAAAACTAGCATTTTATTATTATTTTTAAAATTTGCGTCTTATGTTAAAGTTTTCAAAAAAATAGCATTATATCTTTTTAATATCGAAAAATATGTTTTATATCAGAGTTGTTTTATATGCAATCAAGTTATATTACTATTTTAAAGTAGAAGTGATAAGAGTAATTAAAAAGAATAAACAAATAAAGACTCTTCGATTAAACGTAGGTTAAACAAAAATATTTGGAAATCAATGCATAAATATATAATAAAAAAATCAATATATAAAATTAGAGTTTAAAATTCTGGATTTTAAAAATAATGAAATAAATAATAACATAAGAATTGTCAACAAAGACAACAGTATTTTAAATATAATATCAATTTTAATTTTAAATATTGTATCAGTAGAAGAATTCTATATATTTTATCAATTATAATGGATGTTTTAGAAGAAAATAAACATGATTTTTAATTTTTTTTAAAAAAATATCAGGTTATATGTCTCTTTTTATCTAGAATATTTATGTTTTACTGAATTGTTACAAATCACCCCAAACAAAAAATAATTAGGTTTAAATATTTATTTACTGTCTACCATATGAAGAATTTTGCCCTAATGCCAAAACACAAGACCAAAAGTAAAAATTGTAGACAATATAAAACAAAATGAGCACAGTGCTATAAATTAGTCTATTTTATATAAGATAAGGAATTAAAATTTGATATTTTTTTAACACAATGCAGAGAAGTGAATTTTAAAAAATATTTCACTTTTATTCATAATCTAATTTATTTTCATTTAAACAAGTATGAAATGTAAAAACTATAAAATAAATTAAAATTTTTAAAAAAATATTTATTTAATTTTGAGAGCACTTTTCGAAACTTCACTAAATTTGATCTAACTTAATTAAGCAAACTCTAGTGTTGGTTAATAATAATAATAATAAAAACAATAAAATTAAGACTCATTAAAATGCACAAAAAAAAAATGAAAAATATATGATTATTGAATATTTTTATAAAATTCTATAGATTGAGAACGTACTTTATTTGTATAAAAAGGCTATTTTTAGCAAAAAAAAATAATTATTAAATAATAAAATCAGTGTAAATAAACGAATTAAATTTATTAATCTTACGTATTGATAAGTGACCATAAAACAATAAAATAAATAGTTATTGAAAGCATATATTTGTAATAAATATTCAAATTACATGCTGCTCTGAAAATAAAACTATTTTGCTATATCAAATTATGTATATGTATTTAATAAGTGCACACAAGTGTACGTCGCGGCATTAAAACACTGAACATAACTGGATCTACGTCCCACATACGCTCTTACATTTTATGATCATTTTAAATAACTTGTGGATTTTTAAATGACATCACATAGTTCTTGACAAGTTTATACATGCATATATATATATATATATATATATATATATATATATATATATATATGCGTGTGCGTATGTGTGTGTAATAATAATGAATATAAAAACACATAAAATGAAACTATCTTCTATACAATCCGTCTTCACGGAACATTTTACAGTAATCTTATTGAAATAATGTTATTTTCTAGATCGTTAGACGTCAGTGTCACTGCTTTGACGGTTTATAAACTGAGAAAATAATTGACATTTATTTTTGTAATACAGGTACATTTAACTAGCACACACTTATATATTTATATATACATGTATGTGTACTTAAACACACACACATACACACACACACACATATATATATATATATATATATATATGTATGTATATAAATGTATGTATGTTTGTAAAAAAATGTAACATTCCAGTTTTATCTCGATAAGTTTTTTAAAACATTTCAACAAATACAACTTGACGTAATAGCCACAGTAAACACAGATCGCTTGAGAATTTTCTTCGGTGTAATGTATATTTTAAGAAGTCAGTTCTCACTTCATAAAATATTAACTGCGTACAGGAAACCGTGATTGAGATCATCAGCAACCTTCTAATCCGTTAAATGCTTATTCTGTAAAGTAGGAACATTTCAAATAATGTGTTAAGTAAATTTTCTCAATTGTATTTGTAAACGTATTTGTATGCAAACGTTTTATTATTTTAGACATATATAAAAGATAACAGACTTAATACTTGTATTGTATCAAAAAAAGAATTTCAAAATAAAATGTTTATGTACTTTTTTTAAAATAAATTTTGTTATGAATAATTAAAATATTTTTAGAAATAATTAACACGCCGCAGAGTTTTTTATACATCGAAAATATTCGATGAATTATTATTGAAAAGTATAATAAATTATTTCCTTTTTGTATAAAAATCTTTTCATATTCAAATCAAACATACAAATTAATTTAAGTATAATAAAATAACACTAAAACAACACAGTCACAACTTATAATTTGCAATATGACGAAAATATTGACTACATACATTACAGTAAAAAAGTTAACATTTCTTTGAAATAAAAACTTCCGTAATTAAATAAAAATAAAGAGATAAGATGTTTTTAAAAGATAGATAAAACCATTAACTTCACGTTATCTGTTAAAATTTCAACGTTTATAATATCAAAATCTGACTTACAACAATTATCTCTGATTTATAACAAATAAAAATGTAACATTAAAAATCATAAATCAAAAGACAATAGAACCAAAAATTAATTCAAAAATCAAGATAACCAAAAAAATTCATAATCAAATAGATAATTAATCAAATAAATAAATATCAATGAATTTTTTTCAACTGAAAAAATCTACATTTTATAAAATTATCTACAGTCAACTTATAAACGTAGATATGATCGAAATATCAATTTTATATTAAAAAAAATAAAATAAAAGCACAATTGAATGAAACTATCAATGTTAAATTTCTGTCTATTTTATTGATTGTTGATTAAAATATCACATCTATTGATTAAAAATCGATTTCAATAATAATAACCGTCCAGAACTATGTACAAACAAAATAGATTAATATACATATATTCACAGATTAAATGAAAAAAATATTCTAAAGTATCACACAATGATATACGAGGAGGTTGTTTGATAAGTCCGTGTAAAAATAAAAACTGCTTCATTTTTTTGAATAAATCGTTTTTATTTTTCAACATAGTCTCCTTTTAGGCTTATACACTTCATCCAACGCTGCTCTAGTTTGTTGATCCCTTCCGAATAATAGGATTTGTCCAAGTCTGTAAAATAGTCATTCGTTCCTGCAATCACCTCCTCGTTCGAATAAAATCTTTTTCCCGCGAGCAATTTCTTCATATTAGGGAACAAATAATAGTCCGATGGAGCCAAGTCTGGAGAATAGGGGAGATGTGAAACGATTTGGAACCCTATTCCATTAGTTTTGCGGCCACCACTGCTGAGGTGTGAGCTGGTGCGTTGTCGTGATGAAAGAGGACTTTTTTGTGGGCTAATCGGGGACGTTTTTCTTGCAACTCGGTTTTCAAACGATCCAATAACAATGAATAATATGTACCTGTAATGGTTTTACCCTTTTCCAAATAGTCGATAAAGATTATTCCTTGCGAATCCCAAAAGACAGTCGCCATAACCTTCCCGGCCGAAGGAATTGTCTTCGCCTTTTTCGGAGCAGATTCCCCCTTGATAACCCATTATTTAGACTGCTCTTTGGTCTCAGGAGTGTAGTGATGTATCCATGTTTCATCTACAGTGATGAAACGACGCTTAAAGTCCTGCGGATTTCGCTGAAACAGCTGCAAACCGTTCTTGCAACACTTCACACGACCTCGTTTTTGGTCGATCGTGAGCAATCGCGGCACCCACCTGGCGGATAGCTTTTTCATGTCCAAATGTTGGTGCAAAATATTATGTACCCGTTCACACGAGATGCCTACAGCACTAGTAATCTCACGCACTTTCACTCTTCTGTCATCCATCACCATATCATGGATTTTATCAATGATTTCTGGAGTGGTGACCTCAACAGGGCGTCCAGAACGTTCAGCGTCTCTTGTGCTCATATGGCTACTCCGAAAATTTTGAAACCACTTATAAACCGCACTAATCGAAGGTGCAGAGTCACCATAATGTTTATCAAGCTTCTGTTTAGTCTCCTGAGGCGTTTTGCCTTTAATGAAGTAGTGTTTAATCAACACGCGAAATTCTTTTTCGTCCATTATTTGACAATCACTCGATTTCCTTGATTCCAACGATTGTCAAACACAAAGGAATAGACCGATATGGCTGAAACTTGATGTGTGTTCTTCCAAGAGGTGCTACTAATTAAAAATAACCTCGATATGCACCAGTGGTGCCATCTTTCGGAATTTACACGGACTTATCAAACGACCT
Source organism: Neoneuromus ignobilis (assembly GCA_029203775.1). Classification (NCBI taxonomy): domain Eukaryota; kingdom Metazoa; phylum Arthropoda; class Insecta; order Megaloptera; family Corydalidae; genus Neoneuromus; species Neoneuromus ignobilis. The sequence continues at coordinate 37,203,728 of CP092089.1, read as the reverse complement.
CGTACATACATTCTATTTTACTTTTTGTAGACAAATTCAATATAAATAATTTCATGAATCATCGCGTTTATATTTTGCAATAGTTTTATTTTGTATAATACATTAGTGGTTTGAAAAGTTTTTATTTAAATTTTAATACCACAATTGTTCTGCAATATTAAAATACATTTTTATAAATTTATTTTTTTAAAGATTATAGTTGCTATATTCAAAATAAACTAGTAAAAACCTGAATAATAAATCCACTTGTCTTTCTCTTTCATATATATATATATATATATATATATATATATATATATATATATATATATATATATATATATATATATATATATATATATATCATTACTCGGGTGCACGTAAAAAGCAATCATTAATAAATTTTGCAGACATATCGATATAAGATATTCATACCTGACCAACCTCACAGTTACCAATTAACACTGTAGTGATTAATCCTTTTGACTCATGACCTCTGCAACACTCGATCAATGCACTGAGGCAATTCTGATATCGATTCACGTTTACAATAATGAAATTTGTTTACGTGTATATCGTCTTATTGTATATTTTATTCATCCACTAAACGATGAACGTGCGCAATTCACGCAATGTCCAAGTACGATGACTTTTAATCTTGTATCAATTAAAATATTACCACACTAAAGAATAATGTATTTACACAGATAGTCGTGATCGGTCCATTTGTGACTATTTCTTAAGAGGTATCAGTGTGTTGTTATTACATTACATCATTGTTTGCTGATCATTTATAATTGAACATATTTTTTATTGATTTAGTTATTATGGCTGTTTAAGTTTCCTGTACTCAATAATCGAGATAAATATTATGCTAGTCATATTTATACTACGATGTTCAATTCATAGTTTTATGTTTTTGATTTTTTAAAATCAATAACATTCGATAAACATAATATTTAATTATAAATAAAATGGCAACAGAACGAAAAAGTTTGAACACTTATTCTACGTTTATACTTTTTAATTTGTTTTATCAACACCGCCAATAAACTTACATTTCTAAAAAAACAATTCAAAATAAATTATACGTTCAACACAAAAAAATTGTTCAATAATCATTTACTTTCCACTATATTCACTCTTACCGTCTAAATTTAACAATATAACATCTATTAAAATTATAAAAATTCTTTTGTTAAGGTTTTAGGGTCATTCATTATGATTGGTATCTTACTACACGGTAATAAAATTACAATTATAATACATGGCTTTAAATTTCAACAAAGGAATTATTGTTACAAGATCGCAGAATAGATTCAAGAAATATTAATTTTATTTTAATTTTAATGATTTACTTTCATTCATATAAAACTATAACTATATTTTACTTTTTTATATAAGATTTCAATGTCACTATTTCTATCATGTTTTTCTATCATCAACTTTGAAGTTTGTTTTATCAATAAATAGGTAAATTGGTAAATATTATTATTTATTAATCAAAATTGTAAGAAAAAAATTTTTTTTTCACAATTAAAATTTATTGATAGTAAATTCAGTACAAACAAATTACAAGTGAGTTTTAATTTTACTTAATTTTGTAATCTTAAAGTATTTCATTGAGCCATCTAATAATTTCAATATTATCAAACTAAATCATGGAAAAAGTAACACAAACAGTGACTATGTGATATTATATAAAAGAATTAAATATAAAAATAATAAATTGTGAATATCCAATAAAAATAAATATTATTAATATTTTGAGAATAACTACAAAAATATAATTGTATTTATTTTTAAGTAAATATTACTGAACATGTTAACATAATAAATCCATCATATAAAACATGCAACTGATTCATCAGTATTACTGTTTCAGCACAGTAGGATACCATAAATAAATGAGATTTTCAAAAGATATACAATATTTAAGATGCATCATGTTTGCGTGTATCTTTTCAAACAAGTTTTTTAACTCTCACAAAATATCTTAAGTGATATTATTATCAAAATATAAATATACATTTTGTAATAGTTATTGAATTTTTCAAATAATTAAATTCCATGAATAACGTAACTAAATTTATTGGTTTTTGATAAGGCGATTAACGCATAAAACTATTTAATTTATACACTGATTTACAAATATTCTCAATAAAGGTCATACGCCTAAAGGATGAATCATTATCACGTTAAATGGTAATTGTGAGATGGTCAAGTATGAATGTTTTACATGCAATACACCTGCATGCAAAAGTTATTAAACATGAATTTGTTGTAAGTGCTAGTATAATGATGTTAATTTATATAAACGCAAACACAAAGATTGTAGACCACACACGCATACACACAAATTTATATTCACACACACACACACACACACACACACACACACACATATATATATATATATATATATATATATATATATATATATATATATACCAAATTATTGCAAAAGAAATGAATGATCTCATATAATTATTTTGGCGATGAAAGGCATATAATTAACAACATTAAAAAAACATATCATTAATAGAAAAACACACAAACAACATTTTTAATAACTGTACGCAATACATTAATTATTATTTGTTAATACATTAATAATGGCAGTATTAAAAACTTTTTTATTATCTCAATAAAAGTTTCTAAAACGATTCATTTTTAAAACTAGAATCGAGTCAATGTTGGTTGCAATGGTCTTTGAATTTTTTTTCATTATCAATTCGTTATTATATCAACATTATTTTAGATTAAGAACATACAGTAATTTAAGAATTTTTCTAATAGAGAGAAAATTTTAACTTGACTGATTTCATACTACTTTAATATTACAAAATTGAATTATATTGAGTATCAAACGATTTGTTAGAAAATAAACTGTTATAAAAAAACAAGACGATTTTTTTATCAACAGTGTAAAAAAAATCTTTATCTACAATTAACTTAAGTTTTGATTAAATAATTTATGTAATAATTACTTAATAAAAAAATATTTTCTAATTACTGAAAACAATGAATATTATAATACCAACATTCATTTGAGTTTTAAATTTGATTTATTGTTAACTTGCATAATATAAATACATTCTTTATTTTCTATATTTAAAAATGTAATAATGTAAACTTATTTTCAGTTATATTTTCATTAGGTCTCATTTTTCATGTTTAATAATAATATGTAATTTTTATAATATTAGGTATTTTGAATGATATTGGTTTTCTATGATATCTTATAAGATGAAACGAACCCTACTTAGGATTGCATCTATACATATTACTGATTTTTCATATCCAACTAAAAAAAAATTTTTTTTTAATAATCACCTCTGTTACTTTTCTTCTAGTATAAAATACATCTAAAATTATCAACAAAACTCAAAACGTTATTACATTTAATTAATTCCAATCACGGATTAATTTTCAGTTAAAATAATAAATATTAATATGTTTAAGCTATCAACTTAAAAGAAAATAAGAATAGAAAATTCAGATAGAAAATGGCATCATTTCAAATTTATTACGTTGTTATTATTTTATAGCATATTGCAATAACATTTTTTCTAAATGAAATATTGAAAACATGTCTAGACATAAAATTAAAAAAGTCATAAAACTTCGAATCATAAGTCATGAAATTTTTCTTTCATTTTATTTGCAAGATAATTGTATACGCATATGACTGTCAAGTATTACATGTGTAAATAACAAATAATGATGCATTACAAATGATAAAGAAATACAATGTTCGATGCAATAAGTCAATAAAGAACTATAATCTTAAGTGCTTTAAATTTACATTAAAATATTCCATTTATATGAAAATAAAAAAATACATAACAATATATATATATATATATATATATATATATATATATATATATATATATATATATAATATCCTCATATTGCAATCCATTCGAATATTTATAATTAAATGTTTTTAAAACTGTACATCGATTACTATGAATCACTTAGATGCAGTTTTATTGTTATATGCGCATAAGATATCGCAATGTAAGATCTGTAATACATTAATTTACATTAAATACAAAGTCTCGGCTTCTTATATTCCTTGATACAAATGCCATGTGTTTGTTGTATCTACATGTGCACTTGCAACGAAATGCACTTGTGCTCACTGACAACGGATGTCGATTTATTGCACATAACTTTAGTTTCTACTAGCATACCTATTGTCTGATGTATCTTAGAAGATATATAAATACACACACATACAGACACTTATGTATATATACACAATTATTAAAAAACATATTAATGAAAACTATTCGTATATGAATTAAATTTTATAGCCTTTTGAAAATAAAACAATTAAAAGTATTTTAAAATAATACTATAAAACCAAATTCATATTTTTAAATTTTGTTAATGAATAAGATTAAAATTGAATAAACTTCCGATAATAACAGAGTAATTATTTCGAACATTGTTATTTATTGTGAATATTAAATTAAAAAATAAATATAATAAAAGCAAATAGCAACTATATTTAGAAAACTGAAAAAAATAAAATTTCTAGTTTGGTAATAAAATAATAATATGTAAATAACTTTTAAATAGTGATAATAATTTCATTTTTTAGTATTTTTGTCATTTCTCATGTCATAAAATTTATAACTCATTGATGAAATATCCATTTAATTTCTTTGATTATTTTCTATTGTAGTTTATTTAAATAAATTTGAAGAGCATATGTGTAAAAAATTAATTGCTGGAAATGACAAAATAATATTTATTTTTCTATAGGAACAATCCAAATACAAATAAAATAAATTATTTAATATTTCAGGTTATTATAGTCTCTTGAACTTTCATTAAAAGTTGAGTGTTGGCGAACCAGGTTTTTATAATATTTGTCTTTGCTTTTATATGGGTTTTTATCAATAATCATTAAAACTACAATCGTTTGAATGTCATTCTATACTAGATGTCAAAAATAGGATTTATGATTACTAACTAAAATAAGTTTCAAATAATTTATTTTTTAGAATAAACCACTTAAAAGATTTTAACATGGGATTTTAAAATATTTAACATTAAAAGTTTATATTGAATTATTCGAAAAAGTTCGTTCATTTTTGTCATAGAATTCTCTTATAAAATATTATCTAATTAACCCAATTAACCTATTTGATTATGAGAGTTGATATTTTCATACGTGTTTTGAATTTCAAATAATTTAGATTGATTAGTTTATATTAATCAAGTTTTAAAATGAAAAATTTTAAAATTAATAATAAATAAATTCATTAAGTAAGTTATTGAGAAAATGACTGACTTTGTTGGAAATGAAATGAAAAAATTCTATTTTTAAATTTATTATTACAATAAACATATTTTTTTAAAAAAAATCAACATTAATGACAAACAAGAAATAGATTTTTTAACATTAAATATTAAACTACACGCATTATTAGACCCCAGAGAGATATTAAATTTAACTAAACTATTCTATTGTATATCATTTTTCATATTCAACAATCTTTCTTTATTTACACTATTATTTATACTAATTACTTTAAAACAGATTTTAAAAAATAAATTTCAGCTTTAAGAGATTTTAAATAATCAATAGAACGATTTCTCTATGGAAAATCAAATTAATTTTAAAATATTAAATTATAAAATTATTCGAAAAATAAACTAAATATAATAAAATAATAGTATTTAAGCTGATGGCTAAAATTATTTTAAATATATAAAAAAATGTATTACTTGAGCAAATTAAAAATCTTTTTAACGGATCATTTTCAATAAATTGTCTATGAAACGTTTTTTTAGTTGATGATTTCTATTCAGAAACATGAATTTTTTTTAAATATTTTATTATTTTTGTCATATATATAGTAACATTCACTGAGACTTTCATCCAGCAGTGGGCTAATATATGCTGAATATGATGACGATTATATATATATATATATATATATATATATATATATATATATATATGTGTGTGTGTGTGTATGTATGTGTATGTGTGTGTGTGTGTGTGTGTGTGTGTGAATAAAAAAAATAAAAACATGAGAAAATTTGTCAGAACAGAATGGAAGAAGAAGACATTGAATCATTGAAAGTGAAAAATTTTGAGTGAAACCTTCCTCCAGCAATGGATAGAAAGATTCTGATGATGGTATATAATATTACTGTATGATATAAAATACGGATATCAAGTAGATACAGTTTCAATTAAAACAATAGTTAAATACAATCAAAATGCAATGCTGAGGTATTTTTTTTAAAAAATTTCTTAAGATTTATTTTTCAATCTTTTATAAATAAAATATTTAGCAAATTTTATCAACAAACTGGCTTTATGAATATCTGACACTCTATTAGAAATCTGATCTGAAATTCTATAAGAATTTATCGAACGGAGAATTATGAAGAAAAGCATTGCATCAAAAAATGTATTAAAAGAAAAAATATAGAAAAATGGGATACAATAATTAACACTCATTATATTTTGAAATTGGTAAGATATACAAAATCATTAAATAGACGTTTTCTGTCTAAAATATATCCGACAAAGTATTAGTTTTATTTTATTTTAGAAATTTTTAATTACTGTTCGTAGATTTTTTTGATTTAAGTTATTGTACTGCAATCAATTATTGTTTTTTCAAGATCAATAAAATATTAAAACAATTTGAGAAAAATAAAACATTTACGAATATTGGATAATCAAAAATAACTATACATTTTTAACTAATTATTTTCTTCGCCAAATTGTTTTTACATGAATATATGCAAACTTTTTTGTCTGGATATATATATATATATATATATATATATAAATATAAATATATATATACACGAGGGTCGTTTGATAAATATGGTAAAAAAGTAAGAAAAATTAAATTGAAAAATTTTATTAAATTAAACAATAATTAAATTTACCAGACAACAACCCTCGTGTATATATATATATATATATATATATATATATATATATATATATATATATGAAATTAAAAGTAATTATGTTATATATTTGACAGGTTCTCAAAAAATATCTATTTGCTACTACTTTCTGTTTAAATTAAACCACTTTCAAATGTCAATAAATTATTAAACAATATTAAAATGAACAAAAATGTAATCACCAAAAGAATAGGATAATGTAATTTGTTAAGATAATTGAAGCAAACCACAGGCGTAATATATAAATTCTCAGTGGTCGCGTCTCAATAAAAATAATGACAGGAGCTGAAAACCGTACATACATTCAGTCACCACAATGAAACTAAATATTTAATATTTGTTTTCTTTTAATGTAAAAAAAAAACGAAATCCATGGGACGTAGACGACGGCAACGGCGGTTGTAAAAATATTTATTGAATGAACAAACATTATTTCTTAGAATGTTGCCAGCACTGTTGTATGCTAATCGCGTCCTCCCCCATGACCTTGTCCGTCCATGCTATGCATATACGGCTTAGGTGGCTCCTATAATAGACACACATACATGTGTATACATATATATATATATATATATATATATATATATATATATATATATATGTATCTATATATGTATAAACACATGTGTATCCACTCTAATACCTCTTATTAAAACATGTTAGGTGTGTATATATAGAAGAACTGTTAGCTTCTGGTCGATCAAATATTTTCATACAAGAATTAAACGAAATATTTCGAGTTTATTTATACGCATACAAATTATAATTTTATTTCAATTTGAAACTCGATATTTTTTTTTATTTTCCTACTTCTCATCTTAATTATATTTTAAGATATATGATATTACCATAAAAGCTATTTAAGATTTCCAAGCAATATTTCATAAATTCAATAGAATATTTTAAGATAACTTGTAAGACTTCTGTTATTGTTTTTGAATCAATGATTGGAAAAAGTGATCTGTTTTTATTAATTTGAATCATTATTTCATTTTTTTGTATCTTTTAATAGTTTAAACAACTGTAATCGAATCTTGGGATAAAATTTTCAATTTTTATATTTTATAAAAATGGAATATTTTAAATATTATGCTTTCTGGAGAAAATAACTGAAAGAATAATATATTTTTTTTGAATAATATTTTAGTTATATAGAAGAGATTACGTTTTAATTATTATTTATATGTAGATTTCATGTTATATAAATTTATTTTAATAAAACTCGAAATTGAAGTAAGAGATACTATTAAATTAATATTTAGCAACAAAGTTATTTTAACCAGTTGCGCTGGCAATTAATTAACATGCACGCGTGGTAAATCCGTCCAAAGCAATTCGCAGCGAGTTGGTATTTGAAATCATTTTTTTATAAAGTTTTAGACACTCACACACATTGTAGTAAAACTCTTAAGTTGATTAACAAATTTATTAATAATTTTTGAAAATGAGTATTTCTTGAGTTTTGGTACGTTTATTATTTTACCAAACAGAATAGAGGTATTAAAAAATTCCATATCCATTAGATAAAAGAATATTTTTCTCTAACTTTTTGCAAATTTTCTCATTAAAGAAAAAGATGATAAATAGTTTTTATAGGTCTACTCCACCTATACCATCATTGTAATCTAAAACTATATTAGGTTTTGTAATGTTTCCATTTTGGTCTGTATAATTTCTATATTTTTTCTTTTTTGTTACAATCATTTCTGCTTTAGAATATTTTGAAGAAAGTAAATATATATCTTTTTTGTCCTTCCATTTTACAGTTAAGATACCATTGTAAGATCTTAAAAGAACTTAAAATGTTTTTAATTTTGTCGCTGCGAGATCTTTTAGCATATTCTTTCTATTAGATCTGATTGTTCCGATAGTATTAATTTTTTGCAAATGTAATTTCCGATACAGTTTTGATGACGAATACCAGTTATCTAAAAAGAGGATGTGTCCTAAAACAACTAAAGGTCTACATAAATCCAGTACAACATTTTCTGATGCGCTATTATGAGAATAAAATAGTTCTTTGATAAAATAGTTTTTTATAATAATAAAAAAAAATATTGTGTTTTATAGTTACTTGATTATTATTCAATGAAAATATGTAAAATTAATTAAGTTCTGCAAAAAACACTTTTATGCCTTCAAAACAGAAGTGAGACACTTGCTAACTGAACTCCGATGTTATTTTAACTTAACAAAAATCACACGACGTGCTATGTACGTCTTATCAATATTTGGTACAGATAGCAGTTGACGTACATAGCACATCATTCCAGCACAACTGGTTAAATAGATGAAAAATATTTATCAACATTTTAAAATCAATTGACACGGCACGCAAAAACAAATATTCAAATTCAGGACTACAACTTGAGAATATTCAATAAGTTATTAATATAATTTTAACTCAAACCCTTACATATGCTAATGGAATTTATAATTGTTAAAATGGTATTGTAGGATATTGTATAAATTTCCATTGAAGTTGTGTTGAGAATATTGTATAAGAATCCATTGGTGTGCATGTAAAGACGGCCGCAGGTGGCGCGCGAAATTGAAAAGAGCGTATTTTCTGACGAGACAATGGAATGAAAAAAGAACGACGAGTACTTCACGTATTTACCCCCTTTTGTCTTCTAGTTGTCTGATACGGTCGACTGGCGTCGAGAAAAACGCCGACGTGTTGTTTTTCCTACACTGTTTTACTACCTCGGCGAATAAATTTGTTTATATAGTCTTAAAATGGATTTACTACATACGTTCATATGTAAAAGAATACAAGAGCAGCATGTGGAATGTAAAGTCGTCCCTAACCGTATATTTTTTATTATTCAATGGTGCACCGTACTACATTTCCCATACCATAAAATGTATGCATTTAAATTACATGTTATCATTGTTTTGGGAGAATTGTGTTCAGTGATTTGTGTTCCTAAGTAGATCTTATTTATCTTTTTAAAATAGATATAAGAAAACACAAGACAATGAAATGTTTACTTATTTTAGCTTTGGTGAACATTATGGATCTCAAAAATAGAATGGAGAAAATCACAAAATATTCATTTTTAAAATGAAAAAGTTTAAGATCTTGCAATAACTTGTAAAAAAGATTTATTCTCTGATCAGATTTAATTGTAATTAAAAATAGTAATTATATTTCAATACGATTTGATTCGAATCATTCAATCACACACCATAAAATTTTATAGAATTTTTCATTAATCATTTACTCACTTACTTCAACTGCTCATTATTTTCACTAATATGTCTTTTAATGCCATCAAAGTACTACATTATACAAATATTTTTTTAATCAAATGCTCCAACAGGTATGGCTTTACAGTAAAAATATACATCGACGAATAAAATAATTATCAAATACTTCTATCGACGATGAAATAAATATTTGATTGTGTTACAATGAATTTACCAAAATTCTTTAATGAATGTCGATTTTATTCGTCCAATAGACTAAAGGAAAATTTATTTTTATTTCTTAAACGCAATTATAACTTTCACGTTTTATAATCAAAATAAATAAAAATAATTACCTGTTTTTATTAAATAAAAAATGATAGAAATTATAACCAATAGAGGAATATTTTTCAAATTATTCCCAAAATATATTTTTTTAAAAAAATTGTTACTTTTGTAATTTCATAAAACTAGAAGAAGAACTAATTCAATTGTCAAAAAGCCAGTTAATCCTTTGAAACACAATGGTTTCATGGTGTAACCACTTCTTAGAACACAATATTTAGCTAATTGTACGGATCTCCCATTATGAAATCACCTCCTCTACATAGCTCTGCTTTCTTTTATTCCAATAGTTTTAGTAGCATAGTAATTCCATTATAGAACGAACCTTATAAATTATTATTAATAAATTAAAAAAATAAAATATGTTATTTATTTTCAAAATTCAATTAAGGAATAAATAAGTATTTTCAAAAATGGTTTACCATAGAACTAATCTCACAATTTATTATTAATATACAAAGAGAATTTAAAAAATAAAAATCATGTTCTTATGAGACCAAACATATAATTGAAAAGAATTTAAGTGTTTTCAAAAATTTTTCTAATGTACTTCAAAGGGCTAATATTACATACAATTGTGTTTGAAGCAAATATAAAATAATCTAAATGTATACAAAAGAGAGTTTATATTTTAAACACGTATAAAATTTCCAGATCGACGGCCACCCAGATAGTAGTAAAATAATATACATGTGTTTAATTGCAGAGCATCCCATAAAAACGAAATATTTCAAACGAAACTTTCGACGAATTCAGTATTGTTCTTTACTAACAATTATTGAGTTCCTCAAATTACTCTCATGTTTTAAAATGGTATTCACTAATGGTTTAAATACATGTCAGCATTTACGTATGTTTTTTAAAATTATTTTAATTATACATTTATATATATATATATATATATGTGTGTGTGTGTGTGTGTGCAGATAGATAAACAAATAAACCTTTTCTTATAAGATTAAAAAAAATATTATTTATTTACCTCTAAAAACATTCCACCGAAATTTTACTGCTCTATATTTTAAATATGTATTATATTCATATAAATATTTTCACTAACGTTAAAATGAATTTAATAAATTTAATTTAACTATGATAAAAAATATATATGTACAAAAAATGATGAAATTTACAAAAGAATTTCAGAGAAATTAAATGGAAAAAATTACTAGCGTAAATAATTCGATATTGATCATTCAGATACTCTGGAATTAAATGAAACTTGACGACAAGAAATTTAATTTAAACTTTAACATTTTTGAAACTTTGTTTTAAAGCACTGTTTTGAATAAATATATCTCTAAATTAATTAAATTTATTTTTATTATTTAATAATTATAATTCGATTTTGATTCCAGATAGCTTCTACTTAAAAAAATCCTGAATGAATCTAAAAGTTTTAATATGATACAATTTAGAGAATTCTGGTAAGAAATGATTTGCTATAAAAAGAAGTACAGTACTAATGACTAACATTTTTAAATTTCTGTATATATGTATATAAATGATTATAATTATATTATACATATTCTACAACGAGCAATAAATGGTAATATATATTTTGTTCCAAAAGTTAATTAATTAAAAGTAATAAATTATATTCATATACATATATATACACTGCACATATTCTTGACATGCATAATTTAACATACATGTTGGAATATTAAAAATTATATTTTTTCCAATTTATATCCACGCAATTTAATTTGTCATCTGTATTAAATCAAGATTAGTAATTATATTACAAATTCCCACTAGTAACTTGTTCAACAACACAAATATATTCGTGACTATATAAAATATTGATTAATAAAATTTCGATTTTTATCATATTTATTATTATTGTTATTTATGTTATTAACACGTTTTATGAACAACATATATGAACGTGTTTCTTTTTATGAAAATTACAATATTCAAATAATATGTAAAATCTCAGAAAATTTATGTATATTGAATGATTATGACATAAATCACTGAACACACAGGTATATATATATATATACATATGTATGTATGTATTGTATTTCATATGATATAAATAATTTATTATATGATTATAATCATTAAAAATAATTATAGAAATATGATTTTTTTTAAGAAAAATACTCTTTTTAATACGATTGGATATTTTATCTTCAAAATATTTTATAAAACTAAACTTAGTGTTATCATTACACGTTTTTATTATTATTTTATTACGATTTAAAATACATTTCTAGACATAATATAAAATGAAAATATGATTAAAAAATATTAATAAGTTCATTTATGAATTTTCACTACATTCGCTATATCTTTTTACATAACATTTTAAAATATAATACTTAAACTTAGTAAAAATTAGTCGATGTATTAAATTAACAATACAATAATCCACAACAAACAAGAGGTAAATTCACAGATCCATTTTTGGAGATAACGTTATCGCCAAATTTTTGTTTCAATAACTCGATTGTTTCGGTCGAAGTATGGCACGTGGCACTATCCTGCTGAAACGACTTCTCTTCCAGATCAATATCACTCCAAATGCGGCAATTTTGCTTATTAACGCACCCCTTAAGGGGTTATACGTACTTGCGAGGCGCAAAAACGACGTTTTTTTAGGATTTTTTTTAGAAATAGTATTTATTTTACAATTACAAATTATGGTTATTTGAATAGATCCTACTTTCAAGAATAAAATAACATGTCGACTATAAAAAAATATTGAAGTGCACCGCTCCTGCAGACGATGTCCCGAACGACCTCCAAAAAAAGGCGCTTGGCGGTGATCTCCATATCGGCGGTTTGGATTATTTGAAATCAAAAAATATGGTCAATTCTTTTAAAGGATAGATTAATGCAGGTATTGAACGAAGGAATAATAAAAATTTTCATTTTTGACAAAATGGCGTCTACTTGAAAAAAATTTTTTGTTTTTTACTAAAATTTTCGCTCCAAATTGTTTAAAAAAAATAGTAATAATTTTTGTAAACCTTATTCCTTCGTTCAATACCTGAGGAATATATTTAAAAAGATTGTGTGAAAATTTGAGACCGATCGGTTCAGCCATTTCTGAGATATCGAGATCACCGACTATGAAAACACCGTTTTGAGATAAACGCGTTTGAAGTTTCGGAAGTAGTTTACACATAGTTAAATTTTTTTTACAAATTCAGGTGTATGTCCGAAAATATTTATCGGATTTACTTCAAATTTTCAGAGAATATACTCAAATATATGTGCATTCCGAAAATGCAAAAAAAATCGATTTTTTGAAATTTCTAATTGCGTATAACCCCTTAAACCAAAAATTAACCTCATCACTGAACAACATTTTGTGCTCTATAAATTTGGCGAACAGAACACTGAATTTTGAAATAAATTTTCACAATTAAAAATTGTTGCTTAGGTAAAAAACGTTCCATAATAATTTTCCAAAGTATACTGAATTCAAATGTCACTTATAGTACATAAACTAACAACTTATTTGACAGCTATCCCTATCGAAAGTTCTATCTAACATAAAAAAAAACATCTTTCAGAACTATAGAGTTTATAATTATATTTTTTATATATTTGTCATTTACCTTATCTTAAACAGATCAGTTTAGTAATCGTGCAAACAAATTGTTATCTTGAAACTATTAGGTTGGAATTATATATATATATATATATATATATATATATATATATATATATATATATATACACGAACACACACACATACATACATAAATAATATGTTCAAAATGACAAGTTGGCCTTATATACATTAAAACAGAATTATGATAAAGTAACTTCATCGAGAGTGCAACACACAGCTGTTCCACGCACTCGTAACGCTGTTAATTAATAAAATAACGCATCAAAATGTAAAACTTATGCAGTAAATCAAACGTCACCTGTTTTTGAATTACAGTGACAAGGTAAAGAGACGCGAATGGTGATAACCGTGCAACAAGCAGACCTGGCGGTGGCGTTTATAACTGTTTTAATATAACATAAATCAAACGACGGTGTGCAATTATGAATATCACCTGACAGCTATTTTAACTATAATTTCAGTTTAGATACGATGTTTTACGAGCGAGAATAGGAAATTAATGCTGAGATTGAAATTCGATCGAAACGTATGGTTAACAAAGATCATACACATCATTCAAGTCGATTCAATGCTCATATTTTGTACAATGTGTGTGTTATAAATTAATTTACTATGAAATCTTAATCGAAGATTAAGTGAGAGTATTTAATCGGATGTAATTTAAAATGAACATTATTATTGATTACATTAACATCTCCCATTCTCTCTCTCTCTCTCTCTCTCTCTCTCTCTCTCTATATATATATATATATATATATATATATATATATATATATATATATATATATATATATATACTCTAACAATACATCCTACTCGTTTTCATTAATAGTAATGAAACATGACTCTTAAATACCAGAATAATTCTACAACTTCAAATAACACAGATAAACATAAGAAGAGAAACGAGTGTATTCGAAAATAAATAAAAATAGGAATGTAATAACAATAGAGAAAAATCTAAAAAGGAAATAGACTGGTCATATGGCTACTAGGGAAAACAAAAATTAATAAATGGAAATCTAAAAATATCAAAACACACAAAAAGAGATTCATGGATAGAATGAATAAAGATGTAAGAAAAACTTACGAAATGAAGAAAAACATATTGGATCACTCAAAATGAAACGTTTTGGGAAACTCATTAAGCAATTGATAAAAAGATTTTATTAATATGTGTGTGTGTGTGTGTATGTATATATATATGTATATATATATATATATATATATATATATGTATATTTATACAGAAAGAGAGAGAAGAGAGAAATTCAAGTTAATAGCTAGGCATGAAACTAATATCTCATCTGGTAAAAAATAACTGTCATGGAATTCTGATAAGAAAAACCCAACTGGGCTAGATTTATCAGAGAGGCCAAGGACATACAAGAGATGTAAAGCCATTGAGTAATAACATAAATATATATATATATATAATATATATATATATATATATATATATATATATATATATATATATCATCATCATCATCATAACGCCCACATCAGTCCACTACTGGACGAAAGCCACAATGAATGCTACCATTCATTGGTATTTGGTCATCTTCACCACGCTGACCGGGCGGAGTGGTGAAGATTGTGTTTATTGGGGGGTTACTCCCTTCTCGCCGGTTATTTTTTACGAGTTGAGGTTGTCGGCCTTCATGCTCAACCCTCGACTTGAAAACGAGGGACTCTCCGACTGGGAATCGAACGCAATCTCCCGCATGACACGCGGTGATGCTAACCACTGTACTACCCAGTCGGTTATATATATATATATATATATATATATATATATATATATATATACATATATATATATATAAAGAGTAAGTTATGTAAAAATCATAACCTCAACTTAACATAAACTCGACTTTAAATATATATATATATATATATATATATATATATATATATATATATATATATATATATATATATAATATAAACACATACATTTTGTACATATTCCATAATTAAAATTATAACAAATATAAATTCTAGCGATTTTTTTATATGAAGTTGAAAAAATGATATAGAAATAACAAACCGGAAACGGCAAGCTTATACTAAAGAATCATCAAAATGTAACGCCTAGATTGTTGTTTTACTAAAAGGAATCATGTATATAGAGGGTGGTGTATATGGAAACATGTGTATAGTTCCTTTTAATAAAACACAAATCTAGGCGTCACATTTGGATGACCTATATAATGCAGCTAAGATTTATCAATTTTATTATAAATATTGTTTCACATTAGAATAGTGAATTAAAAATATTTCATATTATTCAAATCATCTAATTTACATTTTTGTACCTTATGTTTTTCACTTATCTGTATGGTCTTGGTTCAAGTATTTTTTAAACACTGGAACAATTATCAACTTATATAGTAATATGGATAGTTATATTTTTTTTTAATAAAGTATATATTATATTTAAAATTTCTAAATAAAATATGCAAAGTACAATAATCTTTAATTAATTGTTTAAATATCTCAATAAGAGAGTTACAAAAATAAAACAGAAGTGTTCAATAATTAATGTACTAATACACATTTCAACACCCTTACCATCAATATTAAATAATTATTTAAAAAATGATGCAGATTTTGTCAACAAAATTCATATTAACGAATAATATGAGTAATAAGAATTAATAAACACTTTTATAAAGAATTGTCATCTTGGATGATTTATTTGAATGCAAATAAATTAACCATACTATCAAACTAATCACAAAAAATAGTAGAAATGAAAATACATGAAATCATATTATAGATATTTTTTGGTATTCAAATAATTCAAATGTTTAATTTGATAAAAAATATATTAGTTTTATTCCAGTCTATAATAATTAATATTTTGTTTAAAATTAGATCATAAATTAAAATAAAATTTATTCTGGTATTTGACAAATATGTATACTTTTTCAAAGAATCACGAATATTCAAAATGATTATAAATTATTTGTTTCGTAATATCACTTAATATATCTATGAAAATTAAATAAAATACCATCTCTTTTTTTAAAAAAAATATTTTACTCCACTAACTTTCTAAGGTTATCTAAAAACTTGCATGATCACGTAAGTATATTATGATTAAAGATTTTCTTTTCAAATAAAAAACTTTGTTCGTCAAGAAAATACTTTTCTCGTTAACTTTTCTTCAGGCATACTATAATCTGATAAGTTTATTAAAAATGTTCTGTAATGTAATATGATTAGAAATTTTCTAATGGAATATACTTTTTAATATTTCTTATATACAAAAAAATATTTTGTTCCAAACGATGAACTCTACTTCAAACATACCGATTCTCAACAAACACCGTTGTTATATATGACATGAAAATGAAAATCTTTAAGATTAATTAGTCCGTTGATTATTATCAGTTATGTTCATAACCGTTTAATATACCATTATTTTTTATTGCACAAAGTATGTGAAAAGCTCGTTTGTAATCGAACAAAACATATAATTAATCGTTTACAAGGTGCAATAATCTTCTTTATATGTGAGTATGCAAAAGGTGTACCAAGCCGTACGGCAGTCTATCGTTCCAATTGGAATTTACGATGTACGCTTTACGACAAGCGCGTTGTTCTTCGATGCCGGTTGCGCCTACCTCGTTAGTCTCTGATATCTGTACCAATAATCGATAGTGCGTAGGTGTTCGATATCGAACCCACATTCTACAGGCACCATGCCGCGTCGTATACGCTAATATGGTCGACTCATTAATTTTATTAAAATCCGTGCGTTGTTTTAACGATCGAGTTTTCTATTTCATATTCTAATGATTTTATGAACCGATATCGGTTTTTTTATTACTCTATACTATTATTGTTTGCTTAACACCTGCAGTCAGAGGATATAAAATTTTACGAGCTTCTAAAAATTTATTGTTGTAAAAGTAAATTGAAAATAAATTAAAATACTATATAGATTTATTATTGTTGAAATAACATTTAGATAATTACAGATTTATTAAACTACCTTGACAGTCTTTAAAACATTTAAAATTTTAATTGTCAATAAATACGCGATCTAAAATAAACAAAATCATTCAAAATATTTCAATAAATTACATATACATTAAAAATATAAATTCATTGTTAAAACAGTCTTTATAAAAATAGATAATAACATTATACAAACGTTAAATATTTATATATTTGTTCAAAATGTTCTTTTATTTTAATAATTAATTTAAATTTGTAATTTCAAGTAGAAAAAATAGTGCAGGAAAGGGAGTTTTTAATTATATGAATTTTCTTATTAACAAAATATATATAAAAGAGTCTAAAGAAATATTACTATTTTTTATGATGAATAATAAATTTTTATTCACATGTTAAAAATGTTATTTAAGAAATATGTGTGATACAAAATTATATTCACTGAGCGGCTGAGTTGTTAAAAGAATAAATTTAATATTTGTTAAAAAAATTTGAATTGACAAGATAAAAACAACATTTTTTTGTACTTTTTTTCAGTACGATGCTTACATAAGAACTGACATATATCTGATTTACGTTACTGAGTACTTGAAAAAATGTGAACATTGAACACGTTTCACAGTTCCAATAAATCGAACAAGTAGTAACACAGTATCACGTATTACGCTGGCATTTTTCACCGGATCAAAATAATTGTGCACGACAATGGAACAGAAATGATTGTAATCGATTGCGACGTACAATCTTGTCGATATGCCCGCCGAAGCCCGTTTCAAATTGGTGATATTGTAATGTGACGCTTCGGTGCCCTGCAAGAATTCAGGTTACCTGCCGATATTGTTTAGTAGGTACTTGGGTTAAAAAAATTTTTTGTACCCTTAATCTGGTTATTATCTGCGGCCGTCTTAAGTGATTGTCAATCGATTTAATAGAGCGAGTCTAAAAATAATAATGGAACTTAAATTCAATATAGTGTATGTGATTCATTTTCTCCTCTATATTTTTTATTTTTACAAATATATATATATATATATATATTTATACACACATATAAAAACAGTTTTGGACAAAATCAAATTATTAAACACCCCTCTATTTTTTTTTAAAAAAAACTACAAAAACTTTTCCATCATATTTTAAAATATTTAATAGTTTTTTTCAAATTTTGTAATCTCCTTTATAATTCTAATTTTATCTTTAATCTTTCTCTTTTTCTCTAATCAGCGGGATAAGGCAGATGGGATTTTTCCATTTCTTCAATATTTTCTGCTATATTTATACTCTTAATGAATACTATTGCTTCCTAACAACTAAAATCCAGTATATTGGTATCTTTTTTTGGATTTATTTCGTAGAAGATAGTACCATATATCATAGAAAATAATCTTACTAAAATATCATGTCTAACATTAATATTAACAAAAAATTGGCAACTAGAAATTCATTCAACATTAAAATTTATTCTTAGATAGTCATTCTTCCCTATAAAAATGTACTTCCTGTATCTGATGTAACTATATATTTCCATACTATATAATCTTTTTTTAAAATATCATTAATATCTAAAAAATAATAGTTATCATTTGGCTTATATACATACATACACATGCATATATATATATATATATATATATATATATATATATATATATAAACTATATGTACATGAACATAAATAATTTCATTGTAATTACAAATATAAAACATGTTGAAATCAAATTTCTTAATTTTTTTTTACAGTTGACAAACAATTTAAAATGTCAGAGACTAGATTTTTGCATGAAAAATTACAAAGAAGAAACGAATTTCTGTAATTTAATTTCAACTTACTGAAATTTGGATTCAAATTTATTATATATATATATATATATATATATATATATATATATATATATATATATATATATATATATATATATATATATAGATATACGAGGGTCGTTTGATAAGTATGGTAAAAAGTAAGAAAAATGTAATTTAATTAATTAATTTAATTAAATTAATCAATTGATTAATTAAATTAAACAATAAATAAATTTACCATACTTATCAAACGATTTTCGTATATATATATATATATATATATATATATATATATATATATATATATATATACTATGTGTGTATACTAATTTAAAAGTAAAATGTTTTAATAGTAGGTAAACACGTAAATATGTATTTAACAACTACTACTTACTTATTGAATAATACATAAATATAAAATCAAGAAAATACTCCTGCGTGTTTGCTAAGAAATATGAAAAAAGATCATATTATGAAACACAAACAATATTTATCTTAAAAGTAAATTATCATATTTTATGACTTTTTTTGTAAAAAAAATATATTTAATTTCTTAATAAAATAGTCTGCTAAAAATTGTCTCCTGTCAATTTAACAATAAGGAAAATAATAAATGTAACTGAGGAGTTAAAAACTGCCATCGTATGCTACTTAATATTTAAATATTAAAAACAAATTAGCAATTTAAAGAAATCTAATAAAAGTACGACGTAACTATTTTTCAGATTTTTTGAGGAACCATTTGTATATGAATTACTATTATTACTCTAAATCATACTAACAAGAATATCATATTTTATAACAATAGATTTAAAAACAAAATTCTGGACTATTTCTCTCTAAATGTTTTTCTCCTAAATTTCTGTTTGAATTTATAGGAATTTTTGCAATGATCTTACAATAATTTGTAATATTAAAAGATTCTATTATGTTCATTTTTAGTCTTATAAAATCATTTCAAACACCTTATTTATACAGGACATTAATTTGTACTTGATATCAATCAGTATTTTAATATATGGAAGATAATAATAGAGTAAACTGACAACGATGTAAGTACCGGAGTTATCAAAAAGATCATAGAATATTATATAGTTTAAAAAATATGAAAAAGCGTAAGTGATGTTTAAAGGAAGTAATAAAATTTCAATAAACCTCAGCGAATATTTTAACTTGTTTGTTCATAAATGAAATGATGGTGAGTTCATGTATTTTATAATTTCTAGTAAATATGTACGAATATAAAATCGAAAGTACAACTTTTTAATAATGACATAAACTTTTGCCTTTGAAAAGTGAAAAGTTTATGGGTAATTATTTTACTTGAGAAAATGTGTTATATTCTTTTATAACGCATCTCTGTAAAAAAAATTATATACATAGACACACACACACACACACACACACACACACACACACACACACATATATATATATATATATATATATATATATATATATATAATGAATATATTAAATATAACATCATCAAATAATTCCCTTCCGCAAATATCTATTATAAGCGCACTCACCGTTTTGAAGCGATTAATAGAAAATTGTATAGTAGGTACAGATGAAGATTTACGACGTCTTATAAATATGTATAATAGCTCGCAGCGACTTCGTCTCACCTGCAATTAAAAAAGAAACAAACGTGTTAATTTTATGATCTGTTCGACATGAGAAACGCTAAATGTCTTCCGGACACGTAAATATCTACGGGACGGACATGAGCAGTAATGGTAATACATGGGAACAGAAATAAAAAATAATAATAAATGTGGAGCGGTCGCGTCGAAGCGTACGATCTTTTGGTGCTCTACTATTATAATTAATGTGTATGTAAATAAGGTTGATGTCCATTTCTTGATGTTTAAAAGGAAACTATTATAATACAATATGTGTACTCGTCGACACGTACGGAATAATTAAAAAAATAACGTTAGGCGACAATTACATTTTCACTTTCATTAAGTGTCATTAAAATGCTAATCGACAAACCTTATAAATATCTGAAGTAGAAGAATGTATTTACTTTTGTATATACATGTATATAAGTGTATGTATATGTAAACATTAATTGTCACATTAAAAATAAATAAATTTTCATTGATTACAAGCTCATTATTATTTCTGGCACGATCATTCAAAATGTTGTATATTGTAATCTACTCTAAATATCTATTTATACTGATAAAAAAGGATTAATATCCTAACTAAATGACTTTATATATATATATATATATATATATATATATATATATATATATATAATCTTATCTTCATCCAATATTAGATAAAAACTTATCCTAAAATTTTCAGATTCAGAATTTTCAGATCTTTTCCAATTTCAGAAACCAAACGTTTCCACCTAATCAATAATTTTTCTCATCGTTTTAGGTAGTCTTTGTTCTTGTAATCTGACCTACCCATTTTCATTTTAAATTTTTCAGTCTTCCTAAAATATTCCATAACTTTTGCTTTCATTAAAATTGATTGGTTTCTCTTCTTGTTTGTATATTTTTAACATACATTTTTTAATATATATATGATTGATTGTAGTTATTTATTCTAGCTTTTAAGATTCATGATTCACTATCATAAATAAAAACAGATTTAACATATATATATATATATATATATATATATATATATATATATATATATATATATAATTCAGCAACTTCAGACAACACATATATAGAAGCATGAAGAAATTCATGTAAGAAATAAAATGGAGCAAGAAGAAAAAACGAGTAAATTTAATAAACAAAATGGTGAATATGATAACGTTCAAAAATTATAACTATTATAAGACTGAAAAGTTTAAAATTGAAATAAACCGGTCATATAAGAAGAAAAAAACATCAATATACAAGAGAAATTACTGATTGAGAACTCAAAGATATATATTTTTTTAAAAAAAAACATAATATTTGAATAAAGAGATGGAATAGAATCATAAGAAAAGTCATCAGTGTAAAATGGAATAAAAAGGCGTTGTTTCGATAGAAATTGAAAGTTTTGAGACAGACTTTGATTCAATATATATATATATATATATATATATATATATATATATATATATATATATATGATCTCATTTTTCATTATAAACCGACAATTATTTAAATTTCTTTATTATATTGTTGAAGTTTAAGCATAATAATTCTTTTACGAAATCTAAAGAAAAATTTGTATTCGGTATTGAATAAAAGTGACGTAAGTAGAACAACAATAAAAAAAGTAATTCTTCATTAAAAAAATATGTAAATAAGAAACTGATGAAAGAATAATTCGTTTTAATCAATTGGATAAGACTATTTTTCTCCATAAAAATTATAAGTTGTATAAAGCAAAAGTTATCTAATATTCAATGAATAATTTTTTAACAGATATTAACTACTTATTCCAACATACAAATCCATAAAAATATTCAATAATCAATTATCATTCACTTATTTCGCTAATATGCATTTCGATATCCATACCATCATTCTCAGTTACTTTTTAGAAAATCTTGTAGTGTTTGAACAAGTGATTCATTTGTGTCAAAGAAATGTAGTACAGTGCCAAATTTTTTTTTAATAACATATAATTCTTATTATATTTTTTAATAAATGAAGTTATTTTTAAAAAATATTATGAATATAAAAAATACTTAATAATAATTAAAATAATATTATTTACCAAAAAATATTATAAAAAAATAAGACAAAAATAATAATAATACAAAACATGTAATGTTCATTTCATAAGAATTCTACAAACCATCAATAATTTTAATTTTTATCCAAGATTTTATTATATAATAGATTCAAGTGTTTATTCATTTATTTCAACAATATATAAATTTTAGACCAATCAATTTTCAATTTAATGAAATGTCACTCAAAAACCAAATATATTCGTTGAAAACATTAACGTCATCGTTGAACGATATATCATAGCTTGTCAGTAAAAAATTGAAAATGAAATTCACTCTATGGTTCTTCTTTCACAATGAATATCCGGAAAATAGTTTTCACTCAAGAACCATCAATAATATTTGACGCAAATATATAATCTAACAATTGATCTTTTTATCTTATATTTAAACAATATATATATTAAATTCATGTCACATAATACTTAAACGATGTAAAATTTTTAAAGCATAAATATAATTTAATAATTCATTATAAATGATATTTTCTTCGATATTTTTCCTATACTTTTTTCTATAGTAATATATAATATATTCGTTAAAAAATAATAAGTTACCACTTATGTAAATATATAATTCAGTATATGTTATTGATAACAAATAATTTGTATTGGTTTATAATAATTGCTTTTTATTTTTACTATCATAAAATAATTTATGGTTATATATTGTTTTTAAAAATAATTTTTAATTAGCGCATGAATTACAATTATGAAATATTCATGCAATAACAAATAAATTGCTTAAAATTTTAATTTTTCTATCCTTTCCTAAAAGAGTAATTTTATTTTTCTGAAAGTAACAAATCGATCTTAATTACCTGAAAAGTTGTTCTGATAGAAAATAACACTTTATTCATCTAAGAATAATAATAAACGAAACTAAGTGACTAGCAGATTTATTATTTTTTTAAATATTTTTTCGTGAAAAAACACTGAAATAAGTTTTATTATTTTATTATTTGTCTATTTAATTTAAAATTTCCTTCTATTATTTTGATTTTGAAATTAATTTCCATTATTTCTTATTCTTACTAATATTTAATTTCTGGGTGTTTTTCAATATTTTTCTACTTGCTATACTAATTCAAACGTCTATTTATAATCGTAATAATTAATCCAACAAGCCTATTTAAAAAATCATTCTAATTACATTCATTTATTTTTCAATTTAATTTGAAGTTTTTTGTTCTTATCTACAATAATTATACAAAAATTAAAATACGTGCGAATTTTTTTTAGGCACATATTTACTATCTATGGAATATACTAAAAATAAACTAAAATAAATTTATATAATAAAAATTATATAACACATCTAATCATAAAAAGTTTCTTTTGTGAAACAAAACCTCTATTCTGTATTCATAGATTCTTTACTTGAGTATTTCATTAAAAAAAAATTGATTACATATTATATAAGAAATAATAACGTATTAAATAATTTTTTAAAAAATAACAATGTAATCTCTAAAAATCAATATAAAATAAATAAGAATTTTAAGACATTTTTAGATAAAAATTCCACTCATTAAATTACTACTTTTCGTTTGTTAGCTGATTTTGTAAAAAAGAGCAAGAAGAAAAGTTAAAGGCTTGTTATTTTATGTAATCAATCATTTACTAAACGAGGCACTGTTGTAAAAAAATCAATTACAGTTTCGTTCGATTGAAATTTTCAGTGAGTCAGAATTGAAACAATACGACGAAAGAAAATTCCGTCGAAGAAAATGGCCGAACTTTGCAAGCCCCAAGCGGAACGACTAACGAACGAGTAAGGACGTGACCAGCATCGACGACATGGCCAATCAAGTGCATATGATGCCCCCTGGCGGTCGCACAAAATGTTCCGTGGGGATAACTCGCTTCTCGATATATAATACGTCACAACAATAAAAAATCAGATAGAGACACGGTTCACTATTGTAACGTCATCGGTATGATCTTTCTCCGTCGATTCATCCGAAATTTCGTTATTCATCCGATGTTCCCAAGACAAAAAAAATGGCGCCTCGTCGAAACGAAATTAACTTATGACAGTGAAAGTGGGCGGAGATAGCGGTATGACGTAATGACAAGACAAAATTGAATATTTGCCTAATGGAATTTTAATAAGGTGGTAGTGACTGAAATGCGGAGCAATTTGTTAATAATTTTTTAAAAGAGCATTTATCTAGTCGAAAGATGTTAGTTTTCTTGTCACGTTGTAATCTGTCAAAAATTACATTCGTTATTATAGATCTGCTGTTTTTCGTTCCACAAACATCAGAGTCTTTCGTTTACACTTCTATGTACTAATTCGAACTGGTGTAATTAATGAAATGAATTCGTTGTTTACGAAACATACAGTTATATTGTCCGTAATAAAAAATTAATTAGTTCATTTTTTCTTGAATGATGTTAGATCTTCGTAATAATAGGTTGCTGTTAGTGAATTTAATTGAAAGGAACGAAGTAATGGAAATATAATTGAGCTTAAAAAACAACGTATTTGAATTAAACACTTTAATCAAAAAGTTTTTTTCTTTTTAAATTAGATACGTTTAATGATAATAATATTA